>OY979712.1:41020836-41669300 GCA_963855925.1 Inga laurina
GGCAAATATCGAATCCTACAATTCCAAATGCACCATTTAGACACTTCCATAGTGTTACTTGGGGTTATATTAGTCTATAATGAAAATTTACAAAACTACCCCCGGGGACCGGACCCGGGCCCGCCGTACCCGGTCCGGTTGCACTTTTCCCGAAATTCTAATCTGGGCTATCCTAACATATTTCCGCCCAAGGAATCCATTTCCGGATTCAGAATTATCAAATTCAATGTAAAATTACAAATTTACCCTTGGCAGCCCCACTTTAAGGGTTTTAGGGGCGTTTTCGTAATTATGCTTTCTCGGCCTTTTCCGAAAAAGTGACCAACTGTAACCCCACCTAATTTTCGCCCCTGAACTCAATGGAACCATCAAATCATTGAAAATCCAACTCTAAGACCCATTTAGACCCCTGACCGAAATATATGAGCTCTTCGGAGAAAATCGGGGTTTTACGATTTCGGCTCCGTAAACACGTTCCTTTATACTCCTAACCACTTTATTGACTATTTCATTAAGTTACAACTACCATTTAGTATCAATTTGGGCAGCATAACCCCTAGAAAAACCCATTTCCAAGAATTAAAACCAATGGCAATCCGGCGAAATTTCACCGATTAAATTGCCCACAGCAGCCAGAATAGTCAATATACAAGAGTTTGGAAGTTACCTCAAGCTCCCAATAGATTTTCCTTGACTTGAATGAAAACCCTAGGTGTTTTAACACCAAAAGAGGAGCTTCCAAACCTTAAAGAACATAAAGGAGTAGCTTAGGATCGGAGTTATACGTGTTAGGAGCTAGATCGTCGGAGAAATCGGCTTACCTTGCGAGTTCTCTTCTCCTTTTCTCCCAAAACCCTCTCAACTCTTTTTCTTTACTTTGGTTGCAGAATGGCGTCGGGAATGGCTGATGAAGATGATGAATAAAAAGTGTTTTAACATTAGGATGATGTCATGTTTTATTATGCTGATGTCATAAATCCCATTTTCGGATTTTATGACAGTTTTTCTGCCCAAACTTTAAAAAATCATAACTAATTCTAGAAAAATAGAAATGAGGTGATTCCAATAACATTATCTCGTGTTGGGTCATTCTTGTGTACAACCCTGTAGGCCTATACGAAGTTGGCAGTGGGCCAATAACTGTACTAACCCACAAGTCGCAAGCGGCCTCTAGCAAGACATTACAACTACCCAATTCATATGAAGATCGTTAACACGATGCAACCTGTCATACAACCATGTCACGTCCTTTTTGTCACACGATATATCAGTCAATGATGAGGCATGGATAATGTTATCCTCTTGTTCCTGACCATTACTTTCTCGATTTCTGAGTAGTCTGACAATAGAAATGGAAACTCATTTCCATCGTAGTATAGCCATACATTTCTCAGACTTACTCATCGAGGGGCCCAGTAATATCTCTTTACTAATATGAGGGACAAATTTCATCTTGATCATTCATATTCCACTGCATGGAAAACCACCAAGCCCGATCGTAGCCTTTATCATCACCCGGTCAAAAGTGACTTTTGACTAGTTTAAAGCTTAGCAACTCTCATGTAGGAATATATGATGACCTCAAGTCAAAGGGCATTGTTGCATGGTTGTACATGAGAAAAGCTTATGACTTAATCTATGTAACTTTTTCATAGTAGGTCGGTCCAGCACCTTGTACTCTTACAAGTGCCTAAGATTTTGATTCGTATCTCCATATCTTATCAAAGTCATGTAGATCTTGTTTCATCTTTGCTCTCACATAGATGACCGACCAGGGACATTTTAGGACAATATTTATGATTTATCCAATGATGCAATTATTACAGTTAACATGCAAATAATATGATAACAAAATGGAGAAATTTCATTAAATTAATAATGTTCAAAGTACAATGATTGGCCCTTAAGGCACAATTTCCAAATCTCTCTTCGTTTTCTTTTTTTCATATTGGCTTTTGCTTTTTTTTCTTCTCTTTTTTCTGCTATTCTTTTTTTTTTCAAACCCTTTTTCTATCATCATCATTTTTTCTCGTTTTTTCTTCTTCTTTTTTTCTCAATTCTTTTTTCTTTCAACTTTTTTTCACTTTTTTTTTTGAGATCAAGTCTACAAGCATAGAACACTAGTGCAAAATGCTATATTTGACATTAGTTAAAAATGTATTATCACTACAGCATATAGGGTGTAGTAGAAATTGGAGTAGCGGAAAATATATATTATGACGTCAGTTACAAAAGACCTAACACCATAAAAGAATATATTACGGTCTTAGTTACAAATGACATGATGCCGTACAAAAAAAAACAAATTGGTTTACATTAGGCGTTGCCACGTCACTAGCCGCCCATTACCGTTCGGCCGACCGCATCACCGCCATTTATCCTTGCCAACTTACGTCTGAGGTGCCTCATGTCCATGTTAGCGCCTTGTTCAAGTAACAAATTGGATGCATTTTGTGACAAAGGGAGGATTCGAACCATTGACTTCACACGCGTGCTGATATGCCTTTGCTAGTTGAGCTGTGATGAACCTACAATCTTTATTTACAAAATTTTATATATATATATATATATATATATATAAAATATTTATTTTTATTTTTTCATGTAATTATTTATTAATACTTAATATATTATTTATTCAAAAAATTAAAAAAAATAAGTATTTTATAAAATAATATTTATATTATATATTTTAATTTTGATTTGTATTTAATATTTATAGTTTTTTATTTATGTATAATATCATTAAAAAACTCACATAATTTAATAAAAAAATAAGCAACAATAATTTTTATATCTTTATGTTATTATTGTATTTATATTATAATTTTTATAATATAATTTGTTAGAAAATACCAACAAAAAAACTTACATCCCTAACCTCATTTTGTTAATTATAGTAATTAAAAGGACCCATATTATGGTGTCGGTTAATAAGGATCTGACACCGTAAATGAATAAATGTATTACAACATCATACCCAAATACAACAGATGTGATAATAGAAGGTAATTTTTCAGCAAATCTAACTTGTTCCCCAACTTGTTTTCCCCTCCTTAGAGTGATTGCATTAAGTGGTTTTGGGTTAATCACTATATTTGACAGTAAAGCACGTCCTATCTTTACTTGAACATCATTTAAAGTGTCAGCAATTTTAGTGCCAAAGCTATTGAGGTTTGCTATTTTAGTGCTCAAACTTACTTTCAATAGCAGCAAATTTGGAAGTGTTTGTTGCAGTGGTGTGATTAATTTGTAAACTCATGTCCTTCATCACCTTAAGAAGCTTAGACATGTTATCTTCATGTTTTGAAAAGGAAGCTTCTTGAATGGGAACTATAGCCCTAGATGATTCTGTTGCATGCATCCTTCCATCAAACTGGTTCTGGTTTTGATAATTATTAGGCCTATCTCCTCATTCCCTCTACCTTAAGTTAGGATGCTCCCTCCATCCTTCATTATATGTAGTAGAGAAAGGATTTTTCTGTGGAAACTGATTTGGCCGATTAGGATACATAGCAGCCACTTCTTCATAATGTGTGGGATATGTATCACTAGTGTGCATGTGTCACAAGAAGGACCCACCAAAGCTTGAGAAGTGCCTAAAGAATGACAAGCCTTGGAATTTCTGTCAGTTTCTAACTTTTCAAGCCTCTTATCATTTTGGCCAACAACTGAACCAGCATGTCTTGTGAATTATTATTTGCAGAAACCTCACCAGTAGATGGGGAATCCCTTGTATAAAACTGTTGGTTGTTGTTAGCCGTAGTCTCCAACAATTCCTAACCTCTATTAGGTGTCAAAGCAAAGATGGACCCATTGGCAGCAACATCTATATTGATCTTGTAAGAAGGCAATAATCCTTCATAGAAATATTGGGCAAGATTGGTCATGCTGAATTGATGATTAGGGCAACGATTAAGGAGAGTGACATATCTTTTCCAGTACTCATATAAAGATTCTTGGTCTTTTTGAGAAATGCCATAGATAGCTTTCTGGAGCTTTGAAGTTTGTGAAGCTGGAAAATATTTATCCAGAAAAGCCTTTTTCAGCTGCTCCTAAGTAAGAGTAGCATAATGTTGAGGTAAATCATATAGCCAATCTTTAGCTCCTCCCTCCAATGAGAAATAGAAAATTCTCACAAGAACATTGTCCAAACTAGCATTCGGTGGTTTTATGGTTGAACAAACTGAATATAAACTGTTCAAATATTGATATGCTTCATTTCCTGCAAGACCATAAAACTTTGGTAAAGCACTAATTAAAGCACCTTTAATTTCAAAAGTAGCTACATTCACATAAAATCCTCTAGGAGCACAATGAACAGAAGCATCATTAATATCTCTCATACTCCTAGTATCATCATCATTATTCACATTATGAGCAGCCATAATAAAATGAGTATCCAAAAATTATCCTTCAACAGATTCAGAGGCACAATCAGATTTACTCAAATTAACAACAAATGCAGAAGTAGTAGTGTGTGTGCAAATTGTTCCAAATGTGCAACAATATTTTTCTCAGCCTTCTTAGATTTCTTTAGTTCTCTTATGGTCTTATTTAAATCTGGATCATATAGTAGTTTATCCCCTTTTCTGGTAAAAAAAACTCAGCAAAGTTTCAATTCATATGCTTACAATAGTAAAACAAGACTGGTTTGAGTGGTTTTTTAGACAGAATAATGAAATCCTAATGAAGCAGAACCACTGAAAACACAAGGCTGATTCAAGAACAAATTAATTAGCACCCAAACAATTGAAATCCAAGGAAATTAAGCTCCCCAACAACGGTGCCAATTTGATTAAACCTGTCGTGTGGTTTACCAAAATACTAGGTCACTAAAATATGTAATATAGTAGTACAATCTAGGTCGATTATCTTGAGAAACCAAAAATCCTTAAATCTCAATTGCAAAAGCACTTAAACAAATTAAGAGAAGCACTAGTGATTTGTCACTGAATCTATTAATACCCCTATTTCAACTATTTAAGAATTTTTAGAGTGTTAGAAATGAAGGTGACAGGAAAACAAAAGAATTTCCATGTGGAAGAAATCAAGTTCAAATGGTCTTCCCTAAGAACTTCACCTAGTCTTCATTGCCTCTCAAATTATTAGAGTTAAACCGAAGAAGAGATTTTGATTATGCATCCAAAGATTCAAGGAATGTAATGTGCTTAAAACTCCTTGGTGAATATGGAACCATACTCATTGAAAAGCAATCAAACCAGCGATAAAATCTGATTCAAATGAGCTAAACATTATCACTAATTTCTACTCTGAAACAGGAAGCATTATACTTCTAAACTCATTACAGTCCATAAATCTTGATTTAACAACCATAAAAAAACATACAATCAGAGAATAGTCAAAGATCAAAAGTCAAGTTCCAGAATAGTAACAATAAATCCAAATCTGTACAAATATATCGATTAAACTCCCTCTCTAGCTCTGAGACTCAGGCATCGACTCTTCTCTTAGGGAAGTATAGAGGTTCAGCTGCTTATTGTATTGCAGAAAGCTTCAATGATCAGAAAATATGCTGTGGCCATCGCTGGATCTTGAAGAAAATGCTCAGGAGAATCGGTAAAGGAAAGGGAAGAGAACTTGGCGGTGTGTACGAAGCGTACCCAGAGGAATAGATGAACCTCCAATCCTCATCTCCGAGGCTTCTTGTAACCCCCTGCCGTAATTATATCCGAAATACGCGATTTAAGTGAAATAGAGACCAATAAGAAACTAAACTTATTTAAAATCCCATCTTCACGATAGGGTTTTCATAAATACCTTTCGAAATCATTCATAACCTGGTCTCACATTCACATTCCGAATATAATTACTACACAAAGATAAATCACATTTAAATATACCAGAGTACGCAATATAATAATCCCGGCAATCCCGGGTTCTCTTCATTAACTCAAGCTTCATAGGGCACATTAGCCCATACAAGCCCTCATATGGGGATTACACAATTCTCTTCTAATACATATACAAATCCTCATCCACATACATATATATATACATTCAAATACAAATATCCCATCTGGGATGATAACCAACTACCGAATCTTTAACTTGAAAGGAGTCCTCTTCGCCCTTGTCTGCTTACTCCATCATCGATCTACTACCCTGTCTGAAAGGTTAGTAGGGGAGGGTGAGATTCGAGAGAATCTCAGTAGGAAAACAATATCAATATGCATGTACGATAAATGTTTAATGCACGACATGCTTGCATCACATAACTATCATGATGACAAATCTGTAAGCTCAATGCTTCTAAGAATATACTAATGGCCATAGCATAAATTGAAACATAGCTTCAATAACACATAACCATGCAAAGCTAAGACATGCATCAACACATTAACACATATATCAAATACAAGCAGAAGAGATATGTTTCCTACACTCTTTCCACGTAAGCTCCAGTACAGCTGCTCACGAACAAAATGAATATCGAACCACGATCAGGGCGACCATCCAACCCTATAACCAAAATCATGGACATAAGGTTAATCCCTTTTCCAATTCCTCAACATACAAACACTTTATGTTGGTTATCATTTATGACCTTTAGGTGGCTAATCAAAGCCCAAACATATGCCTAAAGGTTTGGGAAACACTTGACCAAAGATCACCTTTTTAAAAGTACAAATGCTGATTTTTGGGGGTGGGCCGCGGCCCACAATCCTTGGGTTGCGGCCCAAAACTGCCCAGAAACATTTGGGCTGCGGCCCAGAATCCTCGGGCTGCGGCCCAGAAAATCCAGTTTCCTGTCTGAACTTCCAAAAATCATAACTAATTCCACAAAAATCGAAATGAGGTGATCCCAAAGCCAAATGAAATCTATTCAAGTCCTCTACACAGGAAAAATACTGGTCAATACTGGAAATCACCACATAAATACAGAATTCCCAAAATTTCAAGACTGTCCCAAAACAGAATCCATTTTCAACCTCCAACTTTGGACAGCCATAACTCCCAGTTCTCAAAACGAAATGGCACACATTATATGTCCATTTTGAACCTTGGGAGGTGAACTTTAAGACTGGAAAGTTTCATAATTTTCTGACTTCAGTTGCCTAGTCAAAACGTCCATACCATCTGACTGTCCAGAACAGACTTACAAAAGACAGAATTCCAGATTTGCACAATTGGCTTCCAATGGTCCAATTTTCATATCAAACATCATTCTCACACAGAATTTCACAAGGAATCCATTGGAAATACCAAATCAACCAAATTCACATTATATTGACATGTTTCACAATGAATACAACATGTCACACAATTCACAATACCAACTCTACATTACAATCTCTTTCCATTTCAAATTCAAAACCAATTTCAATGATCAAACACCACAACATGGTACCATTTCCAACATAAAACACAATCCAATTCTCCAATCAAAAATCACATGAAAATCAGGGAAAAATTCGAAATTGACAAGGCTTAACCAATAATCACAAAACTTAGGTAAAAATGCTTCAAATACCCACCTCTTCCTCTTTTCCAAACCAATTCTTTGATTCTTCATCTTTCCAAATTTCCTCAAGCCATCAAACACCTTCAATCAAGAATCTAAAACCATAGAGATGAAGCTCTCATCACTATGAACAATATTAATAAAGAGTGTTTGAACATTAGAGGACAAGAACAAAGCCAAAACATCACCTTTCTCTTCCTCTTTCCTTCCCAAGCTTGGCGAAAATGGAGGTTTTGGAGAGAGAGGGATGAGATGAAGAAGAGATCAGATTTTTGGGAAAATGAAGGCCACTTGGACGACCAAATAGAGAGGAGAGAAGGGAGGAAACGCTTTGACAATTTGACCAAAATCTAAGGGCTCAAATTGTGCCAAGTGTCACACCCTTATCACATCTCTCATGAGTTCACATAGGCACACACACACATGATTCCACCTCTTGATCTTTTGCACAAATCAATCCTAACCATTGATCTTGAAGTTACCAATGAGTTTCCTCTTCGGTAACTGACCAATTGGTCGGTAACTTTACCGTTTTGCCCCTGATTACGGTAATTCTCATTGAATCACCACCAACACTTCACATCTTTTCATTTAGCCACAATATGCGCCTTCCCTCTATTTTAAGTCAATTTAGAGGTTAGTCCATAATTAAACTCAAATACAGGATCTTGGCGCTGCTCACAGCACTTACGAATCACATCGGGTGCCAAATCACACCATAATCTTCAAAAGGGTTCATTTATCACTAATGACATCAACTTTTGGAGTTATTAACCCTTAATCACAATTTGGGATCTTGCTAAACCGGGGCTTAGCAATCCACTAATCTCAGGCTTATTCTCTAGCCTCGAGTCTCAAAATTCGGGGTATTACACTTCCCTAAAGTCTTCTCTCTTTTTTTCCTCTTTTCATAATCGGTAGCCAATGACGGAAAAATCCAAAGCTCTCTAGTTCATTTCTTTAACTCCCCTTGTTACCGTTAGTTCCGTTCCAGCCCTCCTTAGTGTAGCTTTTTGACCGGTCTCTAGAAGTCCTTTTCTTCAATTCCACATTTCAATCTAAGGCCTTCCCATCTTGTTGTGCGCCAGCTAGGTTCCATTGAGCTTGAATGCTTTCCATTAAAATTAATTCAGCCCTCTTACCGTCCCTTTTGTCCATTTTTCAACTCTTGTTATTTTCTCCATTTTACCCCTGCATTTAGCAAAAATATCAAGCGGCATCCATGTTCTCATATTATGACAAATTTACATATTTTTAGCCCATAAAAATGCTCTAATCAACAATAAAATCCATAGAAAGTGTGCAATAAAATAGCAAGTAAAAGAGAGATTGATGGGATTAAGGAGGATGATTAGGGTATTTTAAAAAGTAGGTAAATATGACTTATATTAAAAACTAAAGGGAGTATTTATTAACACAATACACTAGTTTAATTGTTGCCACCTCTTAATTAAAAAAAATCCGTGATTAATCTAGCAACTTGCATTGTCTATAGTGTCTACCGTTGGATATGGTAATGTATGTCCATCTATAAAAATAAAATTGGATGGCTAGTTGGCTACTTACCCCAACAAGTAATTTGTTAAGATGGAAAGTGGTCAATTACCCTCGTAAGAAGAACACAAGTTCAAATCATGATACTCTGGATTCACACCAAAATGTGATGTCTACTTGATTCAAACTCCATTAATTTGTTTAAAAATTCTTGTTCCCTTAATTTGCATGACGTGTGTGTGTGTGTGTGTGTGTGTGTGTGTGTGTGTATAATATAATATAAGGACAGCAATATTATACAGGGGTACATAAAATTCTGAAGTCTCTTTTCCAGTTCCGGTCAAGTTGCAAAACTGAGAATATCAATGGATTTAGGGGCTGTTTGGTATGGGGGAGGGAGGGAAAGAGAGAGTGAGCAAATTTTTTTTGAGTTGGATTTAAAAAAATAGTGAAATGGAATTAAAATTTTTTAATTAATTCTTTTATTCTTTTATCCAACATGTTATCTTTTTTAAAATTTTTATAACCACATTTTTCTAATTTTTTTAAAATCTAAATCATAAAAAATTTCCCTTTCCTCCATATACATCGTACCAAACAACCCATTAAGGACTGATCTTTTTCACTCTGAACTATACTGGTTATCTTGTTCCCTGCATGACTGCATCATGTTTGATCTATACCAAATTGTCCACTAACAACCACAGAAAAGGATGAAAAAAAACTCTTAGAAAATCAATGGTTCTGACAGCTTAAGCCACTGCATATTATTTTCATGTATTTGGGCAAATCACCTTCGTTTAATCAAGAAGGTATTATGAGAAGTCTTAGTTTAGTTTTTCCAAATCGTAGCTGAAAAGGGTTTTTATATGAAACATAATAAAAGGGAGTCCATATGTTGAATCTCCTTCAATCAGAGTTACAAATGAAGGATGAATACTGAACCAGAGCTTGGATCCCAGCATCTGCCAACCTCATCATGAGGCTGACTTAATACTCCACCGACTGCATCCCCAATTCCCCAGTTTCCGACGGCCCCCCTCTCCCTCTCACTTTCCTTCACCATCTTAAATGTTTCAAAGAGGGAAAAGTGGGAGCAGCCAAATTAGAAACATTTTTTGCAGTCACAATGAAGAGTAGATGCTGATGTAATATAAAGTATAACCCACAGTAGGATTGCAGGGAGCAAAGAGTAATTTAAGAAAAAGGAGATGGTGGGACCCATAGTATAATTTATTAAGTTTTATGATTTTAAACAACTGCCATGTAAGATTAAAATAATGCTACGTGGTGTATTCGATCACTAATGAGGTGGAGCTTTAGGTGCATGCAAGATTTTTTTAAATTAAATTTATGTATTTAATAAGGATAGAAAAAGAAAAAATAGAGTTGGGAAAGTAGTTTAAACCTGTTAAAGTCAAGGGCCGGCTTGTGATTTAGTGTCTTAAAATAAAGTCAGGTTTAAAAAGGCCAGCCCTAAAGAGCCGCGAGCTTAAACAGACAGGCCCTGTATGGCCTTGGGCAGCTCGTTTAAGCTCGTTTAAGTCTTCTTATTGAATTGTTTTTAAAAACAATTACTCAATTTTTAAGAATATTTCATTTGATTATTAATAGTTCCACAAAGAAATTTTCCCTT
The DNA here is from genome assembly GCA_963855925.1 of Inga laurina. NCBI lineage: Eukaryota > Viridiplantae > Streptophyta > Magnoliopsida > Fabales > Fabaceae > Inga > Inga laurina. Next base: position 41,031,453 of record OY979712.1, read on the forward strand.
ATCAAATATTGAAATAATCAATTTTTATTGATCTAAGATAAACAAAGAATAACAATTTTTTTTAATTGTATTTGAGGAAGATTGAATATCATGCATGCTATCAAAAAGAGAGGCCAATAATACACATTTGAATAATGAGAAGGTAGAGTCTATCTCATGAAGAATTTTGTTTTATGACAAATAACCACTTATTATTTTTTCCCAAAAAAGATAAAAAATTTAATAGTTTAATAATATTTATGTTTTAAATTAAGAATTTTATTGTTTTAATTTCATTTCTTTGAAAAATGCAAAAAGTAAAGTTTCTTGTTAAACGGGACTAAAGCCTGTGTGCTGGCCTGAACTCGAGTGTAAAAGGGACCTGCTTCAAAACATATCCCTTTTATTTGAGTCAGGCCTAAACAGGCCAGCCTGTTTAAACTTGAGCCCATGAAGGGCCAGCCCTCTAAGGCCGGGCCGGCCCGTGTTCTCACCTTTAGGAAAAAGTAGCCTAAATTTTTAGACATAAAAAAAATTACTTATATTAAGGACTAGATCCAAAGAGAGAAAGTTGTTAATAAATAGGATAGGGGGAGTACAGTATATTCCACAAAATGCCAAAAAAGCCAAACATAACTTTTGAGACAAGAGATTAAGTCTGATTCCCCAACTTAGAAACTTCCTTTGCCATTACAGTGGGAAGATTTAGGAGGACAATCTTCATATTATCATGAATAATTTGAGAAGAAATATTCTCTACTTCCTCAAGTTTATTTTATACTGCTGCTACATAACGGAGAATGTCAACATATTTAACTTCTAATTAAGGACTGATTTCTCATGAATAATCTTTTCTATATTAGGTCCTCAAGTTTCACAATGCAACAGAAGGAAGATAGATTCACTCAAATTTTCAAATACATAATAATGTTTATATTTCATCAGGACCGATCAACAGAGTCATATGGGTAACATTGGATAGAATATTGAATGCCCTTGATTCAGGTGACAGGAAATTTAGGAGTCTTAGATGTTGGAGCGCTTCTTTAAAGTCCCAGTCTAATGTAAAGTCGAGCACTCTGGGGCTGACAGAGACAAACAATTTAACATCTTCATCAAGCTGATGTAGTGTCTTAGTAGGATCGGTGACGGGGTCTTCAAAACCACCAAACATTCCAAATATATATGGCAAGTCTTCACAAGCATGTGACAAGAAAACCTACTTCTATTTTCAAAGAGGAAAGAAATCAAGACTTTAACTGTAATTGGGACAGGGACCGGGACATCAAATGCTGTCTTGAACCTTTCATTGGGACTGGACGGGACCAGGCTCGTGAATACCCCTATTGCAGAGAATCTCAAGCAAATCATGAATTTCCTATACAAAGGCGGATTGACCCACAAAAAATTGGAATATGCATTGAGATCAAGTAAAAGGAAACTAGTTTCTTGAGGCTATACAAAAGGAACGATGGAGGCTGACTTAGCTTGCAAAATCAACAAGAGGGAGCCTCTATATCGTTCAAGATTCAAGCTTTTACAAGGATACGACAACAACATATTGAGAACTTATTTAATTTATCAAAAGAAAAATCACTACGTACTTTGTCTATTATTTAATTGACCTTAAATGTTCCCTACCTATAGCTAATTAAACCTTTGGTGGATTAGTCCCAAACCCAATTTATATGGGACTATTATGTAAATATGGTGAGATATGGGTCCAATAGATAAATATTATCTTTATAATTTAAAATTCAAATATGTAACTTCCTATACATGAAATATGCAGGGAGAGATAAATTTTGTGAGAATCGGTTGAATATGACGGAAAAACTTCCTAAAACTGTTCTCTCTGGCTTTCTTCTCTCTGATGGTGAATCTACTGTACAAATGTGATATGATGAGTCCATAACGGTGCTGTGATCTTGTGTGGATACGGTACTCAATGAGTCAATGGATTCAAAGTACGCCCAAAATCCTTCAGCCTAGAAAACTTTGTGGACATTGGCGACACAAGTCTTCTTCTTCCAAGAACCTGACTGTGATGTTGACTTCAAAGAATGACGTTTTAACAACTTCTAAGAAGCTAGTCGAGGTGCTGACTTAGGTTTGTTAAAAAACAAAAGAAACAAATTAAGAGCATGTTTGTTCCTATGCAGAACAGTTTTATAAAATTATTTTTAAAAACCAATTTTAAATTTTAACCAAGAAAATAATTTGTCTGGATAATTGTTCTAAAAAATTGCATTTCAAAACAAATAATATAAAAATTAATTTGAAATAATTGTTTTTAAAGCATCAGCTTATATGCAAAAAAGGAAAAGAATGGTTAAATCCACTTCATATAATTGATGTTGACATTATTTTTTATAACTAATATCTCATTATATTGACACAAATACAACTATCATTATCCTATTAGGTGATATCGACTATATGGATCACATGATGTTAGTGGTGGACGCAGCGACCGTTGTCGCCCGCGTGGATTCACACCTTATATAAGTTTTAATAGGTGCCACTTACCTTATTGCAAACTGAGTTTTTCATTCTAGAACAAAACATATAGGTTTAATTTAGATCATATTTCTTGTTGAAAGTATATTGCAGACAATCAACTTCTAGCTAAGTAACCCACTTCATAAGATGGAAGTGGCTTACATAAATCTCTTCCTAACTGGAGACATCACTTTCAATGTATACTTGGTATCTCATGATCAATTTGAAACCTTTACTTTTGTGTGATTTAATGAGAAAAAAACAAGTATGAATTGCAGTTTGTGGAGTGTTGTGCATGTAGTGGCACTGCGACTCAAACCCTATTGTTAGGCATCATGATCCTTTGCTGCTATCACGACCAAGTGGTAAAATGAGTCACACATATTCATAAGAATCTTAGAAGAATATATATAATACTATATTTTACAAAAATGATGCAATTTTCCTTTTTTTCAGAGTGAAATGTTCCAAAAAAAATTGATGATCATAAAAGAGAAGAGATGGGCTTAAAGTGGCTACAAACTGAATGAGGCCCAACTTTGAAATCCCATGCCCATCCATCCATCACAAAGGAGAAGAGAAACTTGCTGGGCCCTTGAAAGCTTGAAACCATATGCCCAATTCATCAGTTTCCTCTTGAATTTCCACAATTGCATCCAATTCCTTATGGCCCTCGTAATCCAAGCTTGGCATTTCCTTGTGGCCTTCTTCTTCCTCACCATTATTATCAGCAAGAGTCTGCATTTCATTGAGCTGGGAATCCCAACAGGAGCGAACAGTGATGAGCACATAGAACAACGCTGATGCAGCGAGAGCAATCTTAATATTCATTTTCATGACGGCCACTATGAGACATCCTAGGAAAAAATTCGACATACCCACATCAAACTCAGGTTGAATTTGTTTTGACAAGCCGACCGACATGAAGGCAAATGATGCAAAGGAAACGAGGCTTAACATATTCCTTCGTCGTCCCTTGTCGCCTTCCCCGTCATGTTGTTTACTTCGGTCTTCATAAAAAGAGTAGAGAGAGGTGAGCATGAGAACCAGAAACCCTACGTGTGCTTTCAACAAGAAGATTCTAGAGAACTGTGGGCACTTGCTTACAAAGAGCGTCAAGACGCAGAATATGGAGCTGAGAATAGAGTAGAAAAGGATCTTGAACAAAGTCCAGTGTCCAAACAGGTCGTGGAATGAGGGGCTCAAGGCATAACATATGAATCCAACTACACTTGACATGAAGCCCAGGAATCTCCAAACGTTTGGCTGGATGTGAATGTTGAACACCATGTTGGCTGAGAAAGGGAGAACAGATATATTATTATTATTATTATTATAATGAGATTATGAAGAGTGTTAGAAGAAATAATGGAAGGTGGGAGAGGAAGTTGGAGAAGACGCGTTTTGGGGAAAGAGACGAAATTACTTGGATATGTTCAAGCTTTTGTTCCAACACTATTCATTTTCCTCAAGTCTTCTTTATATGGGTCAACCAGAACCTCTTTGTGAAGTAATAGTGACGCTCAGATGTAGCCAATGATCTTCTTAACTTATATAAAACGAGTAGGTCGTTTTCCCATGTGAAATAAAAGATAACTTGAACGCGGTTTGATATTTGATACTTGCTAGTGTAGTACTACCTCTAATCTTTTGTACAAATAACAACTATCTGATTGTATAAAACGAATTAATGGTTAAAATTAATTAAAAATAATTAATATATTAAAAATGTAATATCTTTTTTATATATGTCCCTATTTATAAAAAAATGAGTAGAAAACATGTGTGAAAATGATAATAAATCATTAAATGAAATAAAACAGTTTATTAATAATTAGAGAAATTTTACATGCACCGGGAACACCACCTCATGTATAGTCTGTCTGATAAGAATACGCCATGTAGCATTATTTCAATCTTATATGGAAATTGTTTAAAATCATAAAACTTAATAAATCATGCTTTGGGTCCCACGATCTCCTTTTTCTGAAATGACCCTTTGCCGCCTACAACTAATACCGCACCGACTGCATCCCCGATTCCCCAATTTCCGACAGCCCGGCCCCGCTCTCCCTCTTACTTTCCTTCACCATTAAATCTTTCAAAGAGGGAAAAGTGGGATAAGCCAAATTAGAAACATTTTACAGGCACAATGAAGAGTAGATGTTTTTGTAATATAAAGTATAACCCTCTAATTCCATTAAAAAAAAGTATAACCCTCTAATTGTGCTTCCATATCCATCACTTTTCACTGCAAAAGCAAATTAAATCATCAAGATCAAGATGGAAGGAATTGTGCAAAGAACGGTGGAGGTGAATGACATCAATATGCACGTGGCTGAGAAAGGAGAAGTGTAATGTTTCAAAATATATGTAAGGGCTCAATGACTCCAAAAGATAATGTAACAAATGTTAGAAAAGCATTTTTGGGGAATAAAGTGTGAATTATGACTCGAATTAGTAGTAAAAAGTGCTCAAACCCATTATTTACATTTAATTATGATAACAAAGTCTAATTCGAGATTAAAAGGAAAGGGAATGGCATATGGAAAAAAAAGAAAAAAGAGAGGCACCAAATGGCAATTTAATTAAAATTGCCATAATTAAGGGAAAAAAGGGAAGAAATAAATTATTGGTCAATTGGTCAACAATTTTCCTCGCCTCTTAGAAGAAGAAATTGGTTAGTAACTAAAAGAGCAAGTGGCAAGACTAGATGACTAATGAAACTAGTTAAAGTAACTAAGTAGTTAATTACTTTTCTAGGAACCATGAGATTGTGACACTTGGTATAATTTGAGCTAAGCAAATGATAAATTGGATGAGGACAAATATTTATAACTCCCTCTCTTAGCTCCTCTCATATTCGGTTAAATGGGATTAGAGGGCTGAATATAATTCATTTCATCACATTTTACTCTCTCTCTCTCTCTCTCTCTCCAAGCTCTCAAAGATGTCCAAGCTAGGGAAGAGGAAAGAGAAAGAAGCTAAAGTTAAGGTGAGCACTTTCTCTTAGATTTTGACCTTATAAACCACCTCTATTGCTCAAAACTACTTCCCAAACCTTGTTCCGTTTAATGAGAGCTTCATTTTTATGGCTTTAATTTTTCAAAAGGAGGTGTTTTGTGTGCTCAAAGAAGAACTAAAGGTTGAGAATCAAAGAACAACATAGAGAAAGAGCTAAAGGTGAGTAAAAGCTACCTTTGGGTGTATATATTATGATGATTGGTTGAGAACTTTGGTTTGTGTAATTTTGCCATATTAAATTAGGGTTTTGAAGTTTCATGGTGTTTGATTGTACAAATGGTGTATTGTGGTGTGTAATGGGCATATGAAACTAGCTAGTTTGAGGCTTGAATGGGAAGGTTGGTAATTGTTGGATTTTGTGTATAATTTCTGCTAAAACAATGAACATAAAAAGAGTGGGAATTTGGTTGTTTTGATGTTTCCATTGTGTTCTACAAGAAGAAAAACTATGTGGGAATAGCCTTGGTTGTAAATTCTAGATAATTAGAAATATATATTGCAAAACTAAAAGTGATGCTGCCAATGTTGGTTCTATGCAAGGCAGTCGGTTTGCATGAAATTTTTAAATAAGTAAATGATGCCAAAAAATTATGAAACTTTCTAGTCTAATAGTAGACATGTCAAGTTTTAAATTGATATAAAATGGGTATCATTTGGATGTGTGTGCTAGAAGTTATGCATTTTCAAAGTTTGAGGTTGAAACTGGAATTGATTTTGGAAAAGTATGGAAATTTGTGGAATTCTGTATTTTTGTGGATATAGATGGCAGTAGGTAATATTTTTCCTATCTAGAGAATTTAGAAAGCTTCAATTAGAACTTTGAACCACTCCATTTCGATTTTTATAGATTAAGTTATGATTTTTGAAAATTCAGCCAAGAAACAAGACAATTTCTTGGCTGCAGCCAAAATGTGTTTGACCTTCTCTTAGCTGTAACAAAAAAGTTTCTGACCTTTTCATGGTCGTAGCCAAAAGATTCCTTGGCCGCGGCCAACACCCAATTTTAGCATTTTATGTTTTTGAAAGGCGGTGAATGGTCTAGCTCTTCCTAACCCTCTTAGGTATTCGTTTGAGCTTCTAAGAGCTACTTAAAGGACTCAAATGATAACCAACCCAAGTATTTTTAGTTATTAAAGAATTGGAATAGGTAATAACTTGTCGTCCTTAAATTCTAATTTATAGGAGTTGATATATGCCCTGAGCGCAAGAAATCAGTGCAAGAACAAGACCGGAAAGGCCAAGGTAGTGACTGTTTCTCTTATATCATGTATAATGCTTTGTATGTATGTTCATATCATCAATTGTTACAATGTTAAGAATGTTATGAATGTTATGATTGTCAAGAATGTCAAGAATTTTACGATTGTTATAAATGATGTTATATGATGATTGTTTGCATGCTCTATGAAATTATGTCATATGAGTGAACTGTTACTATTGAGATTCATATGAATCTCACTCTTTCCAATGAATAACCTATAGTAAGGGCAAGCAGCTCAAGGGGCAAGTAGGTAAACAAGGATGGCTAGAGCACACAAATGAAGGAGTAGGACTTTTGTTGGTTAGCTAATTTTGAGGAACGGTATATGATGTATATATAAATATATTGTAAGACTAGTACTCCTAGTAATGGTAGACGTACCAATTGTATACCCAAATATTAGCACATAACCCCAGTAAAGGAACTAAAATAGGGTGATCATGCACTATGGACCCTTTAGTTAACGAATTTAACCTGAATAGCCGTTGAGAACTTTGATCAGTACTCTGATATTAACAAACAAAAACAGAACTGAATGAGTCAAACATATTTGAAAAGTGAAAATGAGACCACATCAAACATATTCTTTTGAAAACTTTTTGAAAACCCACTTAAGTATAGGACCAAACCCTGTATTGCAGCCGGGATCCCGAATGGGTTGAAAACAATTTATGGTCTCTGGTTTGACTTTATTACACATTTTGAACTGTTTTTAATGCTTTGAAATAATAGTGTTACAAGAAGGCCGATGGAACTCTTCCTCTACATCTTCCTTGAGCTCTGGGATTCGTGGTGCCACCAAATTGTGTCTCTCAACTTGTGAGGGTTTTGTGCAATGTCTTCTTATCTGTGTTGCTATGGTAACACTAATGCCCCATCATCCAACACCAACTACACCTGCTTCTATCTTGTTGGTCACATCGTAGCCCTCATCGACTCTCTAGGGCTGGATGCAGTTGATGAAAAGTGAAATTGGTGAGGGAAGAGATAGATGATATGGAGAAGAGTAAGGGCCTGTTTAGTTTAACGGGGGGGATGGAAGGGGAGGGGATGGAAGGAAAAGATAGGGAGTCACCTTATTTGGTTTGGTTGGAGGGGAAGGAAGGGGAAGGTTTTTTAATGATTCTTTGTTTGGTTCAAAAGAGGAGGGGATGGGAGATAATAAACAATTTACCATTTTACCCTTATATGTTTGCTTACTTTGTTTTGCTTTATAAATTAAATAAATTATGAAAATTCATATTTATTTTACCAAGTGGACAAAAAGAACACCTTTTTTTTTTATAAAATCCTCCTCCTCAAACAAATCTTAAGACCAAGATCTCAACTGCCAGCCTCTGAAGTAGAAGTTCAAAAAGAATTTAATTTTGAGACAATAAGCTTAGTGTAGAAATATGTCTTGATAAAAATAAAATAAAATTTGAGATAAAATTGACCCACATGCTAACAGGTTATAAGATTGAGACCAATCCAAGATGCTCCACTACAAAGAAACATGCTATTACCCACAGAATTACCCACGGAATTATTTCCGTCGATAATTTCCGACGATTTACCGACTGATTTTCCATCAGAAAAATTACCGACGAAAAAAAATTCCGTCTCTAATTATTGACGGATTACCCATGGAATTATTTCCATCGGTAATTACCCACGCCTTACCCACGGAATTCCGTGGGTAAAATTACCGACAGATTTCTATGGGTAATCCGTCTCTAACGACCGACGAATTAAAGACACAAAAAATTCCGTCGGTAAATACTAACGGATCACCCATGGAATTTTTTCCGTCGGTAATTACCCATGCCTTTCCAACGGAATTCCATGGGTAATTTGAATAAGAAATTACCGATGGAATTCTGTGGGTAATCCGTCTCTAATTACCGACGAAAAAAATTTCTTCGGTAATTACCGACGCATTACCCACAGAATTCCGTGGGTAATTTTAAGGAGAAATTATCGACAGAATTCCGTGGGTAATCCACAGGTAAAACTAATAATTTTTTTATTATCTTTTAATAATTTATATAAAAAAATAAAAATAAAAATAATCTATAACAAATAAAAATTTAAATATCATAAAATTAATATTTAATATATAATATATTAATAATAAAAAATTAAAATTAAATAAAAAATTAAAAATTTAAACTTTATATCATAAAAAAAATATAATTATATATAAATATATATTTAATATTATATATATTTATATTAATATTAAATATTTAAATGAAATAAGAAATTAAAAAAATTTAAATTTATATTATAAAAAATGAAATATATAACTATATATAAATATATATGTAATATTATATATATTTATATGAAAATTAAATATTTAAACGAAATTAGAAATTAAAAAATCTTATATTTTATATTATAGAAAATGAAATATATAATTATATATAAATATATATTTAATTATATATATATATTTATCTTAATATTACATATATATTTTTTAAATTTTTATATTATAACGTGAATAAATAACATAAGGCTAAAGCAGCTCAACTGGTAAAGGCATCATAACATATACCAAAGGTCCAAGGTTCGAATCCCACCTTTGTCACAAAATGCAACAATTATCTCACAGAGACACGTGGCGCAAGGTTAAAGAAACACGTGACCCTTGCTCGGGGGCTGCTAGGGTTGGATGCCGGGACAAGCGGTGAGGGGCTTTCGGTGATGTTCACATGGCCTCTTTTAAGGTCACAAAGTGGATTTTTTTTTTAAAAAAAAAAAATAATTGCCCACGGAATTTTTGTGTGGGTAAATTCCGTCGGAAATTGCCCACGGAAATTTTTCCGTGGGTAATCCGTCGGTAATTTTAGATTGAATAAAAATTCCGTCGATAAATCAATTTGCCACGGATTTTTTAGAGACAGAAAAAATTCCGTTGGTAATTCCGTTTTCGTCCCTAATCTGTTGGTAATTTAATTTCAAAGATGGAATTCCGTGGGTAATACACTGTTTTTTAGTAGTGCTCGATGAAGAATTATATACCATCAAGTGGTAGAACATGAAAGCTATAAAACTTGCACCCTGGTTGTGGTTTTCTCCTATATCTTTGAATTCAAATTCATCCATACTACCAACTCTCCTAACCAATTTGCTCCTAGTAACCAAATAACACAAGAAACGAATAAATATCTTTGACATGACATGAAAAAAGAAAATTGCATCATAGTTACCAATAATATGTGGCTGACAGTAAACAAACCAGAAAAGCTGAACTTAAGAGTTTGGCAAAAAACCATCGAGGTCACCAGGTAGCCATATATAGAAAATATGATCATAATGTTCAGAATTAGAAAATAAATAGAGATTATAATTTTCAACACTTCTGTAAGTGATCCAACATATTACATATTGAAATCTATTGTACATATTACTTGCTTTACATCCTATAAGCAATGATAAATTCAAAAGGAGGGGATGGGGGATTTAGTACCCACCCATAACAAGTCATCAATACATATCCAAATACTAAATGTAGAGCATATGACAAAGCATACAAAAAGTTATCAAATATGTTCAAAAGTCATATTTTCATCAGCAACTACCAAAATATTCAAAAGTCATTATGGTAAATAGTCAAGAGACCATATATTGAGAACCATAAAACATTTCCATTATCACTTTCTTCCTTATCAAGGCTGGAGATTGTACTGTAGTCCCAAGTTTTTCATCATCATTTATAAGGAAGCAAAAAATTTTTGGTATTTTTTGAACATCATAGCCACATTCTTCAAGCATCTTGCATAGTTCTTCATTGGACAATTGGGGCACTTCCCTCTTGTTGTTGCAAGCTCTTAGTAAAACAAAATTTGCTTGCATAATTACTTTATTTCCTCTGTCAAGTGATGCAACCATTGCAAACATTATCCCAGTCATTTCCTTAAAATTATTTTCATTCTCTTTAGCTACACTCTTTGGCTTCTTACTGCAAACACTATTAGCATAAGGTGAATGCTCTTCTTCAAGTGATACTCCTTGTCCTGGTGAGTTACCTTGACCATCAACCTCAACAAACATATCAACATTGTTTAATGAGAAGCCACCTTGTTAAATAAGTTATCAATATCATTAATAGTTTTAGTGACCTCTGTTGTAGATAGAAAATAGAGTAGAAACATAAACAGAATAGAAAAACAGAATAGAAATCAAGAGATGACACATGGACATAGAATGTTACCAGAGCTGAATCAGTTTCAGATAACAGAATAGAAACAATGGGGAATAGAAATTGAATTAGTTCTACTCTTACATCTCACTTTAAAAAAATAGAATAACAAGCATAAGGAAATTGAAGAAAATAGAATAATTTACCTCAATAAGTGCATCCCAAACTTCAGGTTCAGCATCTCACATCTGAGTTGCTGGGTTGCAAGCAAACTTACTCAAATGTTTAAAAATATCATGTAGATCAGAGAAATTTTTCTTCAAAGTTTTCCGTCGGTTCTTCACCTTATGCTTGTCAATGTGTTTACCAAATAAAGCACTCAGATATTTGACAAAGTCGTCATAAGCTTGAGTTGTAAAAGATCCATTAAGTTTGTGGGCCTCATTGTACTCAATCATAAAAGCATCAATAAGGGCATTGTTGACTCTTAGAAATTCATAACATCCCAACATAATTTCTTCTCTTTTTACATACTTTTGGGTTCAAAATGTACATTGAAAGAAGGGTATAGAAGAAAATGTGCATATCAAAGTACAAATCAAAAAATCAAAGAAATTCTTGGTATATTTGTGAATTAATTGAGAATTTATAAATCCTCTCTCTTTGGTAGGAGGATGAAGACAAGTTTTAAATCCTTACAAAAACCAAGAAACAAGGAAAGAGCGAAGGAGGTGAAGCAGTGCAAAGATAGAAGGAGCTTATGCAACTTGCCTCAGCAAGTTGACCAACTGGCTGTGGCAAGTAAACATTCTCAAGAAATTTGCTCTCTGTGTAACTGGCTACAGCAAGTTGACGAAGTTGCTGTGGCAAGTGATCTTCGTATGCTCTCTGTGTAATTGGCCACAGCAAGTTGACAAACTTGCTGTAGCAAGTGAAGAATCAAAAGAAGAATTGGCTCTCTGTGTAACTGGCTACAGCAAGTTGACAGACTTGCCGTAGCAAGTCCTGAAAAAGTGCAGCTGTGCGTTTTGATGTCAGAAGTGAAAAAATCCTATTTAACCTAGGGAAGGGCGCCGAAATGAGTCATTCTACACTCTGGGAAGTTGGAGCACGCAAGGGAAGAGCTTGGGAGAGAGATTTGGAGAATTTTGGAGGCTTGGGTGCTCTTCTCAAAAGAGATTTTGGAATTTCCACCTTGGTTTTTCTCTTTTCTCCTCTTTCTCCACTTAGCTTCTTATGTATTCAGCAACTATATGTAGTATTTCTTTATATTTGAACATGAGTAGCTAGAACTCTCATTTAGGATTACTTTTACCTATTGTATGGATTGAAACTACTAGATTATCTTGCTTTTGTTGGTTAATGAGTATTATATGTTGATTTTTCTTTGAGCTTAATGCTATCTTGTGCTTGATCACCACATGATTAGAGTTGTTTAATTAGAAGATGCTTGAGAGAGCTATTTTGATTGTAGAACTTAAGAAAAATCATGCTAGACTTGAAGTTTAGGGATTAAATGGATGGTTTGTTGTTAGAATAGAGATATATCTAACAACCTAGCATAGTCAAGTGAAGGCTTGCTTTGGAAAGATGATTTTCATTAATTGTAAACAAGAGATTGAATATTTTTAATGAAGATTAAAAATCAATCTTGACTTGAGAGAGCTTGGTTGATGATTTTAGGATCTTCGACTAGCATATAGGCTCATTTAACTAGCATAAGCGAATATTTGCATAGTTTCATGAAATACAATGGGGAAGAAGTAATCCTAAGCCTTTAAACCTTGAAGTAGAATCAATTTTACATTCATCTTTATTTTACCTTATTGTTTTTAGCAAATTCTCTTAATTAACATACTCAATTCCAAATGATTCCATTCAACCTAATTAAACATATGGTTACATCAGTTAGCTCACTTTCGTCACAGTCCTCGTGGGAACGATCTTTATTTATCACTTTATTACTTGCGACCCGTGCGCTTGCGGAAGCTAAACGGCGAACAAGTTTTTGATGCCGTTGCCGGGGACTATTGACTAAAGTCTTTTGAGTTAATTAGTGTAATTGTGCTCTTGATTAAGCTTGAATTCTTATCTTCTTTTGTTTCACTTTCTTAATTAGCTTTGTTTTTAAGTATACTTATAGCTATAGCTCTTTTTCTTATTTTTCTTAGTTTAACCCTATTTGTTGATAAGTTTGATACTTGTTGTGAGAATTTTTGAATTGTAGGTATTCTTGCTCCATATGCAAACTGATTTGGAGGTCGTTCTTGACGGTATTGTTGAAGAATATTTTTCTGAAGATTTTGAAACTGAACCGGAGACTCCACCTCAAGTGCAACCTATCCAAGGACCTGCACCTTTACCGGTACAAGAGCAACCGAGACCACTACCTCGTCCTCATCCATTTTACAATATGGCTAATCCTAATGATGATAACTTGGAGCGCACTTTGGATGAATACATGGAGCAAGGAAACTCCACCTATCAATTTAGCATCCAATTTCCTGCTATTCAAGCTCGGAATTTTGAGTTGAAGCCAATCATGCTTCAAATGCTCCAAATGATTGGCTTGTTCTCGGGAACTCAGAATGAAGATCCTACTGACCATTTGACACGCTTTGTACAAGTGTGTGAGAACTTCAAGTTTCATGGAGTAACTGCGGATGCACTTAGATTGTGACTCTTCCCCTATCACTTGACAAGAAGGCAAGAGCTTGGCTTACTTCTCTACCTCCTAACTCCATCACTACTTGGGATGAAATGGCATCTAAGTTCAAGGCAAGGTTTATTCCAAGGGGTAGACGGGCAGTTCAAATAACTGAACTCTTAGGTTTTCAACAACAGCCCGGAGAACTTTTTCATGAAGCATGGGAGAGATTCAAGGAGCTATGGCATAGTTGTCCTAACCATGAACAGAAGACCTATGTTTTGCTTGAAGCCTTTGCAGCTGGATTGGATGTGCCCACTTCCAATATGCTCAACAATGCCTCTAATGGTGGAATTGGCAAGATGAGAGTTTGTGATATCTCACAGTTGTACGAGGACATCGCCTCTAGTTCCTTGCAACAATCTGAAAAATCACGTTCTAGCTATAGAACATATAAGGAACCAAGTCATTTGAGTAGTTCCAATGTGTCTAAGGAAATTGTTGCTCAACTTGAAGCAATGGCTAAGATATTTGATCAACTTGAATTGAAGATAGAGAGAAATTCATCAAGGAATGTGAATGCTATCCAAGCTCCAAGTCCTTCTTGTGAAATATGTGGAGAAGCTCATTCCTATGAAGAATGTTATCATACTATGGAGTCTGTGAGTTATTTGAACAATACTCAAAGGTATCCACGTGACAACCCTTACTCTAATACCCACAACAAGGGTATGAGGGATCATCCCAACTTCTCTTAGAGGAATGGACCTAGTGAGAATCCAATTAATCACTATGCTTCTTCTAGTAAGCCAATGCGTCCACCGGGTTTTGAGCAACCACAAAAGCTACAAGAGGGTGATTCCGAGACAAATAAACTCTTGAGGCAACTTATTAAGAGTCAAGAAGGCTTAGTTCGCACAGTTTCTCTTCATGACACGGCAATCAAAAATCTCGAGATACAAATGGGACAAATTGCTTCACACTTGAGTGCTCAACCAAGAAATGGTCTTCCAAGTGATACTATTCCTAATCCGAAGTGAGAAGTTATAGCAGAGTGCAAGGCACTTACTTTGAGAAGTGGGAAAAAGTTGACGGAAGTGCCAAGCTCAAGCAAGGTTAGTAAAGAGTTGACAAATCATGCTGTTATTGAGATTGATAACAATGAAGTTCTTGATGAAGAAATTGAAGTTGAAGAAGATAAGAATAAAAAGGAAAATTCAGCTAAGGAAAACCATGATAACATGGTGAGAGGAAAATATGTTCTACCTAAAAATGTGGATGAGGAGAAGAGGAAGACACACACTTCTCCTCCAAAATATGTTCCACCACCTCCTTTTCCTCAAAGGCTTAAGAAGCATCAAGACGATGGTCAATTCAAGAAATTCATTGAAATGTTCAAGCAACTTCATATTAATATACCCTTTGCTGAAGCTTTGGAGAAGATGCCTAAATATGCCAAATTTATGAAGGATGTCCTTTCTAAGAAAAGAAGGTTTAATGATTTTGAGATGGTAGCTATGACCAAAAGCTTTACTGATGTTATCAAGAAGATTCCATCGAAGTTGAAGGATCCTGGAAGTGTCTCTATCCTTTGCCACATTGGGGATCAATTCTTGGGAAAAGGATTGTGTGATCTTGGCGCAAGTGTGAACCTTATGCCTTTATCTATTTTTAACAAGCTGGGATTAGGTGAGGCTCAGTTGACTACTATTACTTTACAAGTTGCTGATAGGAGTATTTCTTACCCCTAGAGGAATCATTGAAGATGTTCTTGTGAAAGTAGACAAGTTTATTTTTCCTGCGGACTTCATTGTTATTGATTGTGAGGAGGACCAAGATACTCCTATTCTCTTTGGAAGACCTTTCTTAGCAACTGCTAAAACCCTGATCGATGTTGAAAAGGGTGAAATTACCATGCAAGTTGAAGATGAGCATGTCACCTTTAATATGCATAAGCTAATGAAGACTCCCAATGAGGCTAAGCAATGCTTCCTAGTTGACATGGTTGAGCAAGTGGAGCATGAGGAATTCAAGAAGCCAATTCATAATGAAGTTGTTGACACCTTGCCATTAAAAGTTCAAACAAAAGGTAAAAAGGTGGAAGAAGGCATGAGTATTTTGAGGGCAACACCAACTGATCCTAAGAGTTGGATACCGTTGGAATCGATAGATTTGTCTTCCCTTGCTAGATCATCATTGAAGTCATCTATTAAAGAGTCATGCTCTTTTGATTTGAAGAAGCTACCTTTTAACTTTCAACATAACTATTTGGGAGCCAACAATCGACCATTGGGTATATCTTCACAATTAGTCATTCAGTAAGAAGAACAACTTTTAGAAACTCTAAAAGCATGTAACAGAGCTATTGAATGGGCTACTGAGGTTGTGAAGATACAAGCATATACCTATAGTGTAATTGGGTTGAGAAATGAAAATGGCAAGGGAGTTCAAGCTAGTAGCCTTGGATCAAAGCACACCTGTGATGGAGAGGTGAACCATCAAGTTTTCACCTTACCTGTAGATGATATAACTTGAGAAGATGAAGATTCAGGCTAAAGACTATAAACTAAGCGCTTTTTGGGAGGCAACCCAAGTTCTAAACTCACTTTTGTCGTTTTTCTGTTTTTGGTAGATTTATGTTTGATCTTTGTGTTTTGTAGGAAGGAAAGGTACCCCATCTTGGAACTTAACTTTTGAAGCTTGGAGAAATGTCAATGAGAGAGGAGGAATTTATAAGTTACAAGGGAAATGCATTTCAGGGAAGTTTATTTGACTTTAAGCTCATATATATGATTTTGGAGTGCATTTACAATGATTGGTTAATTTGGAGTAAAACTGATGCTACTGTGGACATTGGATTGATTTTTTATAATGAAATTCATTTGTGACTATTCTTTGCTGGAATTTGAGTATTGAGAGTGATAGGTTGTGATATGCTCCATAAATGTGCTTATATTTGTGCTTTGTTGTCTTGGATGGTCTAAAGTCTTGCTAAAAGTTCATTATACTCTTAAAAACTGGTCCAGAGCATGATTGATGGTTTTAAGGTGATATGGGAATGTTTGGTAGCATCTTTGGTGGTTTGAGATGATTTGGGAATGTTTGGTTTGTGCAAAGTTTGCTGTCACATGACAGCAAAACTTGCCACGGCTAGTGTGATAACTTGCCGTGGCAAGTTAGCTGTTTTATAGGTAAATTTGCTCTCTGTGTGACTGGCTACGGCAAGTTTTCTACACTTGCCGTAGCTAGTGTTCTAGCATTTGTCTCTGTCAGACTGGCCTCGGCAAGTTTTGAAACTTGCCGTAGCCAGTGTTCCAGCGTTCTACTAGGCGTTTCTCTGTCAGACTGGCCACAACAAGTGTAAAAACTTGCCGAGGCCAGTGGTGATTTTCAAAAAAAAAAATATATAAATCATAAATAAATAAAAATTCCTCTTCCTATTTTGCCCTTCATTGTTTCACTCTATTCTTATTTTATCCAGCTGAACTTGACTCTCATTGGGACCACATTCAATCCCAAGTTCAAATGCTCCAAGTCAATTGTAATTTCCCTCCTTCCAACCAAACCCTAGACTCTTCCTCTTAACAATTCGATCCCTGATCCCTCCCTATTTCAGAATTCATAGCACCTCTACACTCCCTCCACCGATCTCTTTCTCTCCATCTCAGATACGCCATAACTCCTCCTCCTCCGTCGTGCTCTCTCTCGCCTCTATCTCTCTCCATCACCGAACACCCTCACCACCGCCTCTCATACCGTTCCATTTGGCTGTCTTAACCATAGCCGACGAACCCTAACTTCACCATCATCGCTTTCACTACTCCACACCGTCGATCCACCTCCATAGCTCACTCATCGGAGCTGGGCGTCGCCACTTTGGTGACTTTCATCGGTGAAACCCCTACCATAGCCTTCCTCCTCTGGTTCTATTTAGTCTAGGTGAAAAGATCTCACTGTGGACCTCTGCTCTCGGCTCGTGATTCCCGCCCTTGGGGATTCTGGTTTCAGGGGCCTTCTTTTTCCCACCGCTGCTCTTTTTCTCTCACACTCTATCTCTCTCCTAACTGTCACCGTTGCTGGATTCTCTATTTTTCGACGGTCTCAGCTTTGGGTTACTTCCATCGCAACTCAGAAGCAGTTGGTAATCTTCCCTGTTTTACTGTCTTCATGTTTTTTAGCCACCTGAGTTTCGGGTTTGTTCATGTTCTTCGTTTCTCAGCTAAAGTGCCTGCTTGTATCTATTTTTGGGATGGGTTTGGCCAAGTTAGAATTGCAAATATGGTTAGGATTGGCATATGCAGAGTATTTATGTGACTCATGATAGAACATAGGATTGAACAGAAGATGAATTAGGAGCTATGCTATCTGTGCGTTAATTCCAGAAATTATAAAAAAAAAATCCCATTCTTAAGATAGCTCCTAAGCTGATGTGAGTTCGATTTGAGGATATGAATAGCTGTGCTATTATTTGTCCAAACAGGGCATTGAATTGATTATTTTAATCTTTTGTTTGGATTATTTTGCTGGAAACTCTCTGCTTTGTATGACATGGGAGCTCAATTTTTGTGTGTGAATAGAAAGAAACTTTCTGTGTATACTAAAGATTTGTGACACAAGTCTACCGGTTTCAGATTTGTTCCATGATTCCAAAGTATTTCAAAAGTGGTTAACATAATAGATAAAGTGTGCTTAGTAATGTGTACATATGAATCTGTTTTGAAATACATGGATGCTATAGAATTCTGTTCTTAAAGTGCACTTGATTTTTGAAGTTTTTTTCATTTCCTTTTACATACTGATGTGTAATTGGCATTGAATTCTCTCTTGTTTGAAACCATGTTTTACCTAAACTTCACAGATTGCTAACTGCCTCATTGAATTTCAGGATTTACAAAGTTTTTCATGAATCTGTTATTGCTCTTGAGCATGTGCTTCAGTGACCCAATTGTTCTGAATCTCTTGGAATCTTTCCAATGTTGGAATTAATTTTGCTAACATTGTATAAATCTAAATCCTTGTTCGGAGGTGATTTGAGGTCATCATAAAAGAGGTAGTGAGGTTAGGTGTAGGCTTGGAATCATTGATTACAAAAAAAAAAAGGATTAGAAAGAATTCAAGTTTGGGGGTCTTTTCTTTTCTTTTTAGGATAGGTTAGGTTAGATTTCTTTCATGTTGATTGTGTTGCGTTTTTTTGTGAAGATTCTGAGATTTATTGTGTTAATCTGGCTGCCTTTAGCTGTGAATGTGTCCTTTTGCTTGTCATTATGAATCATGGTACACTCCTCTGTTATGGATTAGGCTGCTGATCACCTTTTGATGTGGATTTTTTATTTGTGGTTCTTGATGGTTACTAATGGCTATTGTTATTTGACACTCTTGTTAACATGAGAATATGGCTTTCCTAGCTCCTGATGGCTAGTTTTGAATGGTTCATATAATTGTCTCCTTCTGATGATATGTCTGCTGTGATTGTCAATTGCCTAGCTACTTATGGCTAGTGATAAAAGCATGTACAGGTTTTGGCTAGGCTATTAAGGGCCTAATTTTTGCTAGTAATTGATGTTTGTAAATGTGGATTTGATCCTATTTAAATGCTGGTTCTTTTATTTCCCTTCCTTTTAATTGACAATGAGGACATTGTCAGTTTTAAGTTTGGGGGTGAGAGCTTGTTGCGATTTTGACAAATTTTGAAACTTTGATGAGTGCACAGTAAAAGTTGTGAAATTTTGAACAGTTTTTGAAAGAAAATTGTTGGAATGTTTGAAATTTCTCAGGCTTAAATTTTTGTTTGTGAAGAATGTTAAAAATGAGCTGAAACTCTCATTTATTTGTCAAAGTTGCTTGGTTAATCCAATGATATAAATTACTGCTCACTCTTTTATATTTGATAGGGAATTTTGTTTAATGTACATTGATGGATATATTATAGTGATAAATCATGTTTTTCAGGAATTTTTAAGCTAAGAAAGCACTATTGGAGTTGATTTGATTTTGGATGTTCTTGTTGAAGGGCTTTGTGGCAATTTGAGTTATATACCTTTGTTTCAAATTTTTAATTTCAGAATAATCTTTGGAATTCTTCAAAGCTTTTGATTTATGTCATGAGATTTAGAGAAATGATTAGGGCACTTCATAAAATACGTTTGAGCCTTTCAAGCTTACCAAATGAATGTTATTCCCTTTTTGAACCCTTATCTTGAGCCTAATAGAAAAACCAATTAGTGATTCTCTTTTAAAACCCTAACATTTACCTACCTTATCCAATATGAAAAACCATGATTCCCTTGCTTTGAGATAGATGATAATTGATTGGGTAGTGGAATGTGGTGATGTGTAGAATTTCGAATGATTGGAAAAAGGAGTGTAGAAAGTAAAAGGGTTCACAATGTATAGAAATCAAGTAAAAAAAAGCAAGAAAAAAAAACAAAAAACAAAAAAAAAAGAAAGAAAAAAAGAAAAGTACAAAAAGGCTGATATGGAAAAGATCAATTTTGTTCAAGTTGGGGGGAGTATGTTTAATGAGAAAAGGAAGAAACCCCTTGAGTGATTATCATCTATCTTGAGGTATTTGTTGATTATCCTTTATCTTTTCTTTTGAGAACCTTAACCCCTTGACCCCATTACAAGCTGAAAAGTCTCTTTGATTTCTAAGTCAAGTGAAGTGAAGTAGAAGAAAGAGGAAGGAATTGGAGAATGATGAAATTGATTGTTTGAATATGGGTATATGACTTGAAGTGTTGCTTTTAACTTTAGCAAGTGCAAAAAGGATTACATGTTAACTCCATTCACACACACACACTTAGAAATTCTTGAAACGCATGTTTTAAATCTATGGAATGTTCATCTTTGCATGTTTTCTTGGTTTCCTGTTTCATATAACTTTTTGAGCAGCTAATGAGGACAAAGTTATTCATGCATCAATGACTGATACTTAAGAAATTTAGTGAAGATACAAGTTTTTGCTTGAGGACAAGCAAATGTTTAAGTTTGGGGGGTGTGTTGACTCTTAGAAATTCATAACATTCCAACATATTTTCTTCTCTTTTTACATACTTTTGGGTTCAAAATGTACATTGAAAGAAGGGTATAGAAGAAAATGTGCATATCAAATTACAAATAAAAAAATCAAAGAAATTCTTGGTATATTTGTGAATTAATTGAGAATTTATAAATCCTTTCTCTTTGGTAGGAGGATGAAGACAAGTTTTAAAGCCTTACAAAAACAAAGAAACAAGGAAAGAGCGAAGGAGGTGAAGCAGTGCAAAGATAGAAGGAGATTATACAACTTGCCTCAGCAAGTTGACCAACTGGCTGTGGCAAGTAAACATTCTCAAGAAATTTGCTCTCTGTGTAACTGGCTACAGCAAGTTGACGAAGTTGCTATGGCAAGTGATCTTCGTATGCTCTCTGTGTAACTGGCCACAACAAGTTGACAAACTTGCTGTAGCAAGTGAAGAATCAAAAGAAGAATTGGCTCTCTGTGTAACTGGCTATGGCAAGTTGACAGACTTGCCGTGGCATGTTGACAGACTTGCCGTAGCAAGTCCTGAAAAAGTGCAGCTGTGCGTTTTGATGTCAGAAGCGAAAAAACCCTATTTAACCTAGGGAAGGGCGTCGAAATGAGTCATTCTACACTCTGGGAAGTTGGAGCACGCAAGGGAAGAGCTTGGGAGAGAGATTTGGAGAATTTTGGAGGCTTGGGTGCTCTTCTCAAAAGAGATTTTGGGATTTCCACCTCGGTTTTTCTTCTTTTCTCCTCTTTCTCCACTTAGCTTCTTATGTATTCAGCAACTATGTGTAGTATTTCTTTATATTTGAACATGAGTAGCTAGAACTCTCATTTAGGATTACTTTTACCTATTGTATGGATTAAAACTACTATATTATCTTGCTTTTGTTGGTTAATGAGTATTATATGTTGATTTTTCTTTGAGCTTAATGCTATCTTGTGCTTGATCACCACATGATTAGAGTTGTTCAATTAGAAGATGCTTGAGAGAGCTATTTTGATTGTAGAACTTAAGAAAAATCATGCTAGACTTGAAGTTCATGGATTAAATGGATGGTTTGTTGTTAGAATAGAGATATATCTAACAACCTAGCATAGTCAAGTGAAGGCTTGCTTTGGAAAGATGATTTTCATTAATTGTAACAAGAGATTGAATATTTTTAATGAAGATTAAAAATCAATCTTGACTTGAGAGAGCTTGGTTGATGATTTTAGGATCTTCGACTAGCATATAGGCTCATTTAACTAGCATAAGCGAATATTTGCATAGTTTCATGAAATACAATGGGGAAGAAGTAATCCTAAGCCTTTAAACCTTGAAGTAGAATCAATTTTACATTCACCTTTATTTTACCTTATTGTTTTTAGCAAATTCTCTTAATTAACATACTTAATTCCAAATGATTCCATTCAACCTAATTAAACATATGGTTACATCAGTTAGCTCACTTTCGTCATAGTCCTCGTGGGAACGATCTTTATTTATCACTTTATTACTTGCGACCCGTGCGCTTGCGGAAGCTAAACGGCGAACAGGCATCATCCATGGTTTGTGACCAGTTAACTACCTCCTTACCATTGTTTGGTGTCATCCTATCACATAATAGTATATATAATAACTACAAATCAAACTACACAAATAATATAATAAACACAAATTATGAAATTGAAATTCATAGACTAAATAGAACAAGTTATGCCCTTAACATCATGTCTAAAAAAATAAAATTCGACGACTACATTGAACAAGCAATACAACAAAAACCATGTCTTAAATTCATAGCCATATGTCTTAAATTCATGTCTAATAATAATACATAACAAGTAACAAAGTCCATATGTAACTTAGGAAAATAGACTTCAACCCTCAACATCATCATCAAAGTCATCCTCAAGAGCAGCTGCATTATTCTAATAATCTGTCCATATCTGAGTTGCTATATTTTCTGCAATAAGATCACCTCAAGCAGCCTCATTATTGTCACTAGTTGGAACATGATTATCATCATTTGATCCATTTTGTTGATGGAGGTCCATGTCAACTTCTCTTAACAAATCTTCAACAAGGTCAACACTCATGAGGAAGTTATGAAGGATGATACATGCATATATTATCATTTTTTGAACTTTTATGCCAATGTAGGTTCAGTTGCATTAGATAAAATTGCAAATCTTTTCTTCAAAACACCAAAAGCCTGTTCAATACATTACATAACTTTTCATGTCAAAGGTTAAATAACTCCTTATAATTTATGGATAGATTTCTCTATCAATACTCTTTCAAATGGTAGCAGACTCCTCGGTAAGGTGTTATAAGCCCTCTTGTTAACATGAATATAGAATCTACAAGGTAATATTTACTTATAATACATGAAGATAATTACTATAGTGGGTTTTGAATACCTAATGAATGTAAACTTTATCAAAATTGGTTAAATATTTACCTTCAGGAATGTTAAGCCTATCTTCCTTTGTTAATATATTTTTAATGATCCTTGAGTCAGATGCAGTGCCTTCCCAACCAGGGAGCACATAAGTGAACTTCAAATCAAATGTACATGCCACTAACATATTCTATGTAGGGAATTCCTTCCTATCACAATATCAAGGAGCATCTAAGAAGACACCTTCACACGTATATGTGTTCCATCTATAGTATTGATACAATTCTTAAAATATTGAAAGAACTTGTGCTCATTTTGAATTCAAGAGAAATTCTAGACCTATCAGGTTGGACAACAAACTTTTCTTCTAACTCAATGATGGGTGCCAAAACTGTATGAAAATGATAACTAATTGTCTCACAAGAACACCTAAACCAAAAATTGACTTCACGATTTTTCACACTGTGTTAATATATAAAGAGTTTTTGCAACTTGTTCTTCCATACTTGACCAACGTGTGGGTTGCAGACTACTGTCTCTTTCTAACATACCACATAATTCTAAAAATGCTTTAGGTGTCATTCTAATTATATTTCGACTAGATGGATAGCTATTTATTCTATTCATTATTGCATCATGCACCCTCTCTTTTTTGCCACTCAAACTATAACTTACTCTTTTAGGACACATTTCATTGGCTCATACTTGAACCATAATACACAGAAGCAAAGCTATTGCTCTTTGATGCAATTCAAGCCACCAACGCACCAGTAGAAAGTACTGAGTTTCCAAGTCCATCTAACAAAGTAAATGAAAAATGCATATCAATAAGTACATAAGTGAGGAAGAACACAAATGACAGATTCACAATGTAGCAGTAAATCTTTAATTGTCCTATTACTATCACATACCTTAATTGTCACGAGGTAACACAAAAAGTGAACATCATTATGTAAAAAGAAATCTTTGGATGTTTTGAATCCATATAAACACTGTTTTGTCAAGTTTAAAAGTGATTTTTAAAAGGTGTTCCAAGCACCCTTTAGTATAATACACATACACACACTATATATTATATATAATAATAGTGATCAATTGGGTGGAAAGTGACTTGATTTTTTTTTCAATAGTGATCAATTGGGTGGAAAGTGACTTGATTTTTTTTTCAAAAAAAAAAATAAAAAGTTTAATTAAATTTTATGGGGGAAAGAATCACATTTAAAAAATTACATGCTCAATTATATATGAATATGATTCATAATATAAGAGCTTTGAAAAATTGCTTAAAAAATAATACTATCTAAATCCCATATACATCTTAGCAAAATGGAAGGTAAAGAGTTGTCCAAGTCATACATATTATTCACAATACTAAATAGAATAAAGGTCATTGCAGCGATGACATACCTTTAGAAGAATGGTGTTTCAAGTTTTTGACCATCATTATCACTTAAGGTGTTCAAATGACATAAACGAAGGCAACAAAGAGGACTAGGCAAAATATCATATATAATATAACTAAAACTTAAGCACCATAAGGACAAAATTAAATCTACCAATAAAAAGAATCCTGAAACCTAGCTAATAGCAGATAATAGTGTGCATTAATAGAGACAGATCATGGCAAAATTCCATGCGGAGTGGAGAAAAACCAGACAGTAAATAGTCAAAAGTCGTGGAGCGCTTCTTAATATTTGACCCATTTTTCAATTCATAGTAAAAATAATGAATAAGGTTGGCTGTTAAATGCTAAAGCATAATAAAGCTGACTGATGCGTTGAAATTGATGAAGCAGAAAAAAAAGGATCTAGGCTTGTCTACCAAGAAGCAGAAACCGATGAACAAATTAATAAGGGTGAAGAAATTGATGAACAAATCAGATTCAGAGAACACCCCACCAAAACAAAAACCTTGCTACAAAGAAACTAGAGACATAATTATAATCAAAAGCAAAACAACTTACTGGGAAACAGGGAGATCACGATGATGGAGCACGGCTACAAAGCTGATCTTCTTATTGACGACAACACAAAAAACCAACGAAGACAATGCCACAGAACACGGCGAAGACTAGAGAGCTTTGATAACAGTATCAGCGGTGAGGAGGAGAGAGAGAAAGCTCTCCCGTGAAAGATGAGGTCAAAACTCTAAAATCTTCAGAGTCTAGAGCATGTTTTTAATTTCTACTTGGGGTATCAATGGAAATATGAAAAAGCAATTAGGGCTCATTTTTCATCCCCTCCCCTCTAACCAAATAGGTCCTAAGAGGAAGAGGGGGTCATCTGTAATATCCTGAAATGTACTCCAAAGGCTAAAAGCATGTTTGTTTGAGCTTAAAAAAACTTATAAGTTGCTTTTTACGTAAATCGAGACACAACTCCTCTCACATACTTACTTCGTATACCGTAAATCACTATTAAAAAGCAACTTATAAGCAATCGAATCGCTAAACCAAACATACCCTAAATGTCCAGAATAGATTATGGGATTAATGATAGAATTGCCCTAGAAATTTTGCATGACTTTTGTTTGGATTAGCTAGAAGTAATTTCTGTTAGATCCCATATGTTTTGATGATAACAAAGATTGGATCAATGATATAAAAGGAATTGATAACAAACAAATGAATTTGAAAAAAGTGGCAAAGCATTACTTGAAGTGAGCACTGGAGTAGTGAGCAAATTCTTTGATGGATTACTCAAGTGACTACTCAAGTAAGGGAAGCTGTTACTTGAGTAAGCACTCGAGTAATCGTGGAGAATTTCATCCAAAGAAGCACTGCCAAAATTTGAAAGAAGTTACTTAAGGGATCACTTGAGTAATCTGCAAAGTTATATAAGCCATTACTCAAGTAGCCACTTGAGTAACATCATTTGCAATGGAATCACTCGAGTAGCCACTCGAGTAACCAGGTAAAAAATCTTCCAGTAGCTCTTCGCTAAGAAATGCAACACTTTACTCGAGTAGCCACTCGAGTAACCAAGTGAGATAAAGGCATTACTCGAGGGACCACTCGAGTAATCTGCAGAGTTATTTAAAGCATTACTCAAGGGGTCACTCAAGTAATCAGTAAGCAAACTCTCAGCCAAGAATTTGATGCAATTACTCGAGGGAGTTATTGAGTAATCTGTCGAGTTATTTAAAATTTCCTCGAGGGCTCTCTCGAGTAACCTGTGAAGAAAAGCGAAGGCCACTTGAGTAATCACTCGAGTAATAGGCTTACTGGAAGAAGCACCCGAGTAACTCACGAGGAGAAAACATGGCCACTCGAGTAGCCACTCGAGTAATTAGGTATTTCCAAGGTTTGTGATATATCTCACTCCATGTCTTACCCGAGTAATATCTTATGTAAAATGTTGAATTACTAACTGCCATATTTTTGATAGGTTTACTCGAGGGATCACTCAAGTAATGAGAATGATCACTTGAGTAGCCACTCGAGTAAGACAATCCAGAAATCATGTTTTTAATCAAATGTTTATTAAATTGTTTTCTATATGATTAAATTTTCATTACACTAGTATTCTAAGTACATTTGCAGAAAAACAATGAAAGATCATGCCAGAAGAGAAAAGTCAAATAAAAGTCCGAACGTTCACCTACCGCTACCTACCGAAAACAGATAGTTTTCAAATTTTAAGAATGGTCAACCGTTGCTGGGCAAATCTAACGGACATATTTGAATTGCTTCCAATGGACACTACAAATCATCTATATATATGGAGCATTCAAAGAGCAGAAAACAAGAACTGAGAACACACGAACATATACTGATCAATACACTCTTGGTGCTTTGTTTTCTTATACTCATTTATTGTACTTCAGTGATTATACATTTGCTCTATGAGAGAGTTTTTCATTACAAACTCAATATTTGGTATTGAGACAACTTAAGGTTATGGAATCTTGAGTTGGGGATTTGATTACAACGTGTAAGGGGGAGCGAGTGTCTAGGTAAAGGAACTTACTGTGTACTGAGGTGCCAAGAACCCACTGAATCTTGGAGAATATAGTGAAACTCTTAGAGATGCTTTGAGGACTGGATGTAGGTCAAAGTGGTTGTGGTTGAACCAGTATAACTCCTGGTCTACACTTCGATGATATTTCTCTTTGCTCTCAATTGCTTTAAATATTCAGTCAATTTTCTTAACGCAACGAAATTTCTGGTATCACCCAATTTACCCACTCTTGGGTGAAAACTTGCGCTAACATTTGGTATCAGAGCATAGGTCTTCTTGTTAAGGTTTAACAGCCTAAGAAGGATCCAATGGCAAGCATGGGTGAAGGTATTCTTCCCGACGGAGCTTCTATCATAAGACCTATGGGTTTTAATAGTGAACACTTCTTATTCTGGAAAGTGAAGTTTAGAGTCTTCATAATGGCTACTGAATATGGGTTATGGGATATGATTGAGAGTGGAAACTACAAACCTGAAAAGATTGTAGATTTATAAAGAGTTCCCAAGACACCAGCATAATATGATAAGAACGACAAGAAACTCATACACTCAACAACAAATCAATTCTAATGATTCAAAGTGTCTTGGGTCAAAATGAGTACTTTAGAATCCATACACTCCCAATAGCTAAAGAAATGTGGGAAAATTGGAAATAGCTCATGAAGGAACTTCGGGAATAAAAGAAAACTGGATCAATACTCTGGTTACTGAGTTTGATTTACTTCGAATGAAATCAGGTGAGTTGATAGCTGAATTTGAACTTAGATATACTCACCTTGTTAATCAACTTGCAGCACTTGAAAAAGTCTATGATCAACATACCCAAGTACAAAAGATTTTAAATATTCTTTCTAAAGACTGGGAGGCAAAAGTCACTACAATTGAGGAAGAAAAAGGTGAATCAATGCGATCGGTTGCTTCTTTATTCGAAAGCCTTTCGAATATGAAAGTAAATTAAAGTTCAAACGAGAACTAGATGATATTGGTGACAAGAAGAAAAGAGGTCTAGCACTGAAAGCAAAAGAAGAAGAACAAGATAAAGATGAAGAGCTTGACATGATGAAATGGGCCAAATCATAAAATGATTCAGAAAGTTTTACAAGAGAGGCCAAGGATTCAAAACTTTCAGAAAGGAGGAACAAGCAATAAAGAACACATCATCCGCTATGAATGTGGAAAGCTAGGACATTTCAAATCAGAATGTCAAGAACTGATTCAGAAGAATACATAAAAGAGAAAAGGCAAATGCTGCAACAAGAAGAAAGCCTTTGTATTTGCCATATGAGGAGATAGTTCTTCTGACAAAGAAAGTGATGAAGAGAAAGTAGCTAATATCTGTCTAGTTGCTCAAGAGGAAATAGAAGAAAAGGTAACTGATTCTGATCCTACATATGATGAATTACTTTCTGAATATAATGATTTACATTCTGAATTCATCAAAGTAGTTAATGAACTAGTTGTTTTAAAAAAACAAAGCTCTTGAAGTAGAACTTAAAGAGAATTTTGAAAAGGATTGTGAAAACTATACTTCTTTAAAAAAAGAAAAACACTGATCTTACTAAATCTCTTGAAAGATTCACTAAAGGAATTGAAATGCTAAATGTAATTTTAAAAGCTCAACGATTTGTGAATGATCGATCAGGAATTGGATATGATCTAAAATCAGACAGAAGGAAAGGAAGAAAGAAACCTGGAGGTAAATCATACTTGAATTATTTTCAGCATTTTGTGCATACATCAAATCCTTTTGCATATTGTAATTATTGTAATAGAAAAGGTCATTATACATCATCATGCATTCATAAGAAGAAAGAAAAGATAGGAACCTACAAATGGGTACCTATCATTGATAAAGCCTTATCAGACAATGATTGGGTTATAGCAATGCAAGAAGAACTAAACCAATTTGAAAGAAATCAAGTTTGGGATTTGGTACCCCAACCTAAGGATCATCAGATCATTGGCATTAAATGGGTATTCAAGAACAAACTTGATAAATCCGCAATTATTGTTAGAAACAAGGCAAGATTGGTGGCCAAAGGCTATAATCAGGAAGAAGGAATTGATTATGAGGAAAAGTATGCTCGAGTGGCTAGATTGGAAGCTATATGAGTACTCTTAGCCTTTGCATGCATCAAAGGATTCAAACTCTATCAAATGGATGTAAAGAGTGCATTTCTAAATGGCTACATTATAGAAGAAGTATATGTAGATCAACCTCCAGGTTTTAAAAATGTAACCAAACCTGACCATATTTTCAAACTCAAAAATGCTTTGTACAGTTTAAAACAAGCTCTTAGAGCATGGTACGAAAGCTCAGTAAATTTCTTATTGATCAAGGTTTTGTATGAGGGAAAGTTGAAACAAGACTTTTTACAAAATGAAAACATGATGATATATTAATTAAGCAAATATACGTTGATGATATAGTTTTTGGTGCTACTAACGAAACTATGTGCAAATAATTTTCTGAGATAATACAGGGGGAGTTTGAGATGTCAATGATGGGAGAATTGAATTTCTTTCTCGGTTTGCAAATCAAACAAAGAAAGAATAGAATTTTGATATCTCAAACAAAATATTTGAAAGAGCTATTGAAGAAGTATGGATTGGATGAAGCAAATGGAACAGACACACCCATGAGCTCAACCATATTGCTTGATGTGGATGTCAAGGGAAAAGATTACAACATCACAAAATATAGAGGAATGATTAGATCATTACTCTATCTCACTACAAGTAGGCCTAATATTCAATTCAGTGTGGGCATGTGTGCAAGATATCAATCAACACCAAAAGAGTCACATGCTGAAACCATCAAACGTATCTTCTGATATCTTACTGACACAGCAAAATTAGGTCTCTAGTATCCCAAAGGAAAAAAGTGAATATCTAGTTGCATACTCAAACTCTAATCATAGAGGATACAAGACGGACATAAAGAGTATGAGTGGACAAGGCCAGTTTCTTGGAGGCTCACTTGTATCATGATTTAGCAAGAAATAAACTACAGTGTCTCTTTAAGCAATGGAAGCTGAGTATGTTGCAGTATCAAGTTGTTGTGCACAAGTAATATGGCTAAAGCAATAACTCCAGGATCTTGGTATTTATTTGAAAGAAACACCAATATACTGTGACAACACTAGCACGATAAGCTTGGCAAAGAATCCTGTTCAACATTCTAGAACCAACCATATTGATATTAGACATTACTTCATTAGAGATCATGTCCAAAAGAAAGATGTCAAAGTGATATTCATTCCAACTCATCTTCAACTAGCTAATATCTTCACAAAACCTCTTGCAAAAGATCAATTTTTATATATTAGACGAGAATTGGGAACAATAAATCCTAATGAATTGTAAGTTATTTAGTGTTTACAAAATGTTAGATGGTATTATTTATTGATATTTTCATGATTACTAACTTAATCATCCGAGTTTCTAGCAATTTGTTTTGCAGGATCATGATATTCTGTTTGGAGTATGAAAAGCAAATGTTAATAGAGGATAACATTACTGGAGGGACAACTTCAAGTAATGAGCATTACTGGAGTGACACCTTGAAGTAATGGATGCATTACTCGAGTAGCCACTTCAGTAATGAACTTGGAAATGTGCCAGTGAAGCATTAATTTCAAATGAAATGGCACAATGGTTGGAAATGAACAGTCAGAAGGTGAAGAGACAGATTACTCGAGGGAGCCCTTGAGTGAACTTCAATGTTACTCAAGTAAGGTCTCAAGTAAACCTGGGTGTGTATCTCAAATTTACTGAGTTTCAACTCAAATCTGTCCTAAAGAGCCATCAAATGATCGAGGGAATATTCATGGGTAATTACAATATTATTCATGCCAGGTACGCACTTGAATTCACTGCATTTTAAAATTTCTTGTATGATCACTCGAGTAGCTACTCGAGTAAAGCTGATGATCACTCGAGTAAGCCTTCGAGTGATATCGGGCTTTAGGGTTATTTCAGTCGACACTCAGTCATTTCTCACAAAATCGCCTCAATTGATTCTCCTAGTGCTCTCACAAAAAATTTTCAAAATCTTTTTCTCTTCCCATAACCGTCAAAACCTAGTGATCTATGCTTTCAAAAACCTCTCAGATTGCACTGAATCATCTGCTCTAATCTCACGACGCTTGGTCTCTGTTTTTCTAGAAATCATTGATTTTCTCAAATCACAATGGTGAGGACAAAATCTCCCAATCTTAGCACTCCTTTTGAGTCCTCTGAACCATATCAACCTTTTGATTCGCTTTCCTCTCCTCCTACCAAGAAAAGAAAGATTTCTCCTAAACCTAAAACCATAGCCAAACCGCAAACCAAGCTAAAGGTTAAAGGGATTGTGATTAAGGAGCCCATTGTCACAAGAGCTCAAACCAAGAAGAGTTCACCTCCAGGAAGAGGCAAAGCAACAAAAGAGCCATCTCCTCCTTCTTTTGATTCATCCAACACACCCACCTTTTCTTCTAAACCTTTGAAAAAGCCTAAGATTGATGAGAAGCTTACCAAAGCCATAATAGGCATGCTTGAGGAAAATTTTCAATCTAAGGAAGCAAAGAAAGGGCAATCTTTAAGGCAAACAGAAGAGAAGGATGAAGAAATCATATTTCCTCCAAAGGGATTCAACGTAAGCAAGCTTGAGGAATCTCAGAAGTACCTGAGTCATTTTGCAAGAAGAAATGTGTGCAAGATGTATTACATTGACTACAAGGTTCTTCAAGAGGTATTGAAATTCGATCTGAGTCCCTATCTTGATTCCTATATGCCCTGGCTCTCTATTAAACTCCTATTTTGCACCAAAGTCATGAGGCATTTTTATTCTAACCTTGAACCTATAAATGATCCTGTTAGGAAGTCTGTGGAAGAAGAAGTGACTTCTAAGGTCAGAAGACAGAGAATTCTAATCTCACCTTCTAGAATTAATACCTGGTTAGGAATAGAGAACCCACTGATGATAATTATCCCAATTATGATTTAAACTAGTTGTTTTCTATCCTAAGACCTGGTGAGATAGTTCCTCAATTTCAATCTGAGTGATATGAGTGATTTTCATAGTCCTATGGTATATTTATTCTAGAGCCATGGTGAAAAAATCCAATAACTTCACTCATTTCATTAAGAGGGACTTCAGAAAATTCACCTCATTAATCCTTAAAGAACAAAAGGACTTGGGAGAATATATCTTCAATGAGATCAAGAGATATATGTATGAAGGAAAACCTACTACTCCAATGCCTTATCCTTAACTTATTTCCTTATTCCTCAAGAAGAATAAGATTTGGTATTTGGAGAGTATGGCACCGATTGAGAGGATAACACCAGTTGGGAAGAATCAAATTGGAAAATTGAACATTAAGATTCCTCTGAAGACTCCTCTAAAAGCAAGTCCCAAGAAGAAAAAGAAGATTGACACAACAACTAGTCAAATGGATGACACAGTCTTCTGCTCCAGCCAACACATCTTCTCCATCTTTCTTTGGTGCCGCAATGCAAAAATTCATGGAGAACATTCTGAAGAGTTTTCAATTGACATTGCGAATACCAATGCGGAGTTGGTAACCCATATGAATGAGAAGATGGGACAACTTGTGGAGAGGATGGATAAGAGGCACGAAGAGTTGCTAGCTGAACAACCTGCCTAGGGTGAGCTTCTGAGATCCATTATTGTTAGACTTGATTCTATGGCATCTGACTCCTCTATTCCTGGTCCTTTTGTTACTCCTGAGCCCATACATGCCTCTGAACCTAGACCCTCTATACCTATTAAGCATAGATCCTCTGAGATTGAACCCAGTAATGTCTTGTTCTCTATGCCTGACCCTGACACATCCAAGCCAATCCACATCACCACTGATAATCCACCTTAACTTGTCCAGCCAGAGCCCATATCTAATCCCATTGCCTCACCTATACATACTGTGGAGGTGCTTGAGTCTTCACCGGTTGCTATAGAGGAAGTAGAAATTACTTCTCTGGTTCTTTACCCATGGAACCTTCCTGACCCTGAACCATCATCTTCAGATCCTTCAAGTTCAGATGGTTCATATGAATCATTGGCATTTCCTGTCACTCCTATCTCAATAGCCAAGCCACCTACTCCTCCTCATGATTGATTCCACCATTGTGATGACAACAAAGAAGGGGAGAAGAGCCTGAGTGATTTTATGATCAATGGCTCAATTAATGTATTGGGATGTGGGTATATGGGGCTTTAGGGTGTTTTCAACTTTAAATTATAAGTTTGATTATGTATTGAATTCTTCTTTATGCAATTTGTTTCTTTATGCCATTAAAGTTAAATTTCATTGAAATTATATTGCATTTTGGACTAATGTGTTTTTGATTGTGTATGCAAGGTGAACAAGTAAATATAAGAACAAAAACTTTGAAAAGATCTTTATTAAGCTATTTCAAAAACGTTTTCAAGGTTAAATTGAACAAAAGATTTCATATAAAAAGTATTCAAGAAGTATATGTTTGAAAACTCATTTTTAAAAACTTTATTTAAAATCACCCAAGTTTTGTTATCATCAAAAAGGGGGAGAATGTTAGATCCCATATGTTTTGATGATAAAAAAGATTGGATCAATGATATAAAAGGATTTAATAATAAACAAATGAATTTGAACAAAGTGGCAAAGCATTACTTGAAGTAAGCACTGGAGTAATGAGGAAATTCTTTGATGGCTTACTTGAGTGACTACTCGAGTAAGGGAAGCTGTTACTCAAGTAAGCACTCGAGTAATCATGGAGAATTTCATCCAGAGAAGCACTGTCAAAATTTGGAAGAAGTTACTCGATGGATCATTCAAGTAATCTGTAAAGTTCTATAGACCATTACTCGAGTAGCCACTCGGGTAACATCATTTACAAAGGAATCACTCAAGTAGCCACTCGAGTAACTAGGTCAAAAATCTTCCAGTAGCTCTCAGCCAAGAAATGCAACACTTTACTCGAGTAGCCACTCGAGTAACCAAGTGAGAAAAAGGCATTACTCGAGGGACCACTTAAGTAATCTGCAGAGTTATTTGAAGCATTACTCAAGGGGCCATTCGAATAATCAGTAAGCAAACTCTCAGCCAAGAATTTGATGTAATTACTTGAGGGAGTTATCGAGTAATCTGTCGAGTTATTTGAAATTTACTTGAGTAACATGTGAAGAAAAGTGAAGGCCACTTAAGTAATCACTCGAGTAATAGGCTTATTGGAGGAAGCACCCGAGTAACTCATGAGGGAAAGATATGGTCACTCAAGTAGCCACTCAAGTAATCAGGTATTTCCAATATTTATGATATATCTCACTCCATGTCTTACCCGAGTAATATCTTATGTAAAATGTTGAATTACTTACTGCCATATTTTTGATAGGTTTACTCAAGGGACCACTCGAGTAATGAGCATGATCACTCGAGTAGCCACTCGAGTAAGGTAGTTCAGAAATAATGTTTTTAATCGAATGTTTATTAAATTATGTTCTATATGATTAACTCTTCATTGCACTAGTATTCTAAGTACATTTGGAGAAAAACAATAAAAGATCATGCCAAAAGAGAAAAGTCAAATAAAAGTCTGAACGTTCACCTACCGCTACCTACCGCAAACAGATAGTTTTCAAATTTGAAGAATTGTCAACCGTTGCTGGGCAAATCTAACGGACATATTTGAATTGCTTCCAATGGACACTACAAATCATCTATATATATGGAGCATTCAAAGAGCATAAAACAAGAACTGAGAACACACGAACATACACTGATCAACACACTCTTGGTGCTTTGTTTTCTTATACTCATTCATTGTACTTCAGTGATTATACATTTGCTCTGTGAGAGATTTTTTCATTACAAACTCAATATTTGGTATTGAGACAACTTAAGGTTATGGAACCTTAAGTTGGGGATTTGATTACAACATGTAAGGGGGAGCGAGTGTCTAGATGAAGGAACTTGCTGTGTACTGAGGTGCCAAGAACCCACTAAATCTTAGAGAATATAGTGAAACTCTCAGAGACGCTCTGAGGATTGGACGTAGATCAAAGTAGTTGTGGCCGAACCAGTATAACTCTTGGTCTACACTTCAGTGATATTTCTCTTTGCTATCAACTGCTTTAAATATTTAGTCAATTTTCTTATACACAATGAAATTTCTGGTATCACCCAATTTACCCCATCTTGGGTGAAACGCTTGCACTAATAATTTCCCTTGATAAAAAAACATTCAAGACCATAGGAAGAGGGAAAGAGAATTTAAATGAAATATTTCTTCACTTTTCCATTTGAAAAGTCAACAATTGTGGCTATGAATAAATAAAACAAGAAGAGAGAGTTGATCAATATTCTTTTCCCTAGTTAAGAGGGGTATTTCGATCAAGACTTTAAAAAGGGAAGGAAGAGCATACACAATTAAATCATATCCGTTGACAAGTCAAAAAAAAAAAAAAAGAGGAAAGTAAAAGGAAAAAGAGGAAGAAGAGCAAGTCAACAAGTCTCAAGTTTTTCCAAGTTGAAAAGTTGACCAAAAAGCAATAATCCAAGAGTGAATTGATCAAAAATCCTCTTCCTTTTCAATTGAGCATTTCGGTCAAGCATAAGAAGAAGGAGGAAAGAGAAAACTCAACCCAAATTAACCCAACTCACCATAGTTAATTAACTAGTCCACCTTCTTCTATGATGCCATAACAAGTTGACACATGATCTTTTCTCCTCTTTCTCTTCAAATTTCGTCCAAGTAATTTTGGGGGCTTAAGTGAATCATTTAAACATATATTATACTCCCTCATTTAGCTGCAAAACCGTGGAAAAGAAAGAGAAAAATGAATGAGGAAAGAGAAAGATGAAAGTTGAAGAACAACTTGAAGGTGAGATCTTCTTCTTGAATTTTCACTTGGAAAATGACCTTTCTAGCTAAAATACCCTTCATAAACATTGTTTCTCTTGATTTGAACTTCATCTCTATAGTTATAGATTTTTGAAAGAAGGTGTTTGAGAACTTGAGAAAAATTAAAAGTGGTAGAAATCAAGAACCAGCTTTGGAAAGAGGAAGAGGTAAGAACTTGTTGCATTTTGACCTAAGTGTTGTGATCATTGGTTAAGTTTTGGAATTTGTGAATTTTGCCCTGATTTTGGTGTAATTTTGGAATGGATGAATTGGATAGTGTATTGTGATAGATTTGGTGTCATATTGTGTCATTAGAACAATAGAATTGGTTTGGAACTTGAAATGGAAGTTTGTCAATTTGGTGGTTTGTGTTGCATTGTGGTTCAAAACTGAATATGTGTGGATGTGATGAGAATTTGGTTGTTTTAGTGATTCCAATGGCTTCCTTGTAAAAAATTGTGTGGGAATAGGTTTGGTTGTTGATTTTGGAGCCATTGGAGATATTTGTTGAAAATTTGAAATTCTGTCTATTGAAACTCTGTGCTGGGCAGTCGGTTTGTATGGACATTTTGAATAGGTAAATGATTGCTAAAAATTCTGAAACTTTCCAGTCTTAAATTTCACATGTCAATCTTCAAAATGAACATATAATTCATGTCATTTTGATTTGTGAGCTAGGATTTATGATTTTTCAAAGTTTGGGGTTGAAACAGGAAGCTATTCTGGAGCAGTATGGGATTTCGTGTAATTCTGTATTTTTGTGGTTATGGACATCATTGATTCATATTTTTCCTGTGTAGAGTACTTCAATAGATTTCCATAGGACTTGGGACTACCTCATTTCAATGTTTCTAGAATTAGTTATGATTTTTCAAAGTTAATGAAAAATTCTGGCAGAGTTGGTCACTTATGCGAAAATTGAAGATGTTATGGAATAATGTAATATTTTTGAACTCTGAGGTTAGAAATTGGTCTTTTAGGTTAATTGACCACATTAACTCCTTAGTTTATTTGATTAAATGACCACAGTGATAACCAACCCAATTATTATGAGTTATTAAAGAATTGGAATAGGTAATAACTCGGCGTCCTTGATTTTGGTTTATAGGATTCGATATTTGCCCTATTCGTGAACCATTTGTGCCAGAGTACAACCAGAAAGAACAAGGTAGTGACGCTTTCCCTTATACTATATATGATGCATTATATGTTTGATTTATTATTGTTTGTGATGATTTCGGATACGGTAAAGCTTGTGGATGTGAAAGCCGAAAGGCTATGTGTAAGCTGTAAGGCTATATGTATTACAGCGTGCACATTTCAATGTGAGCAGTTGTAAGGAGTGACATTGGTCATCTCTACCCCTGCCATTGATATGCCATTGTAAATGTGTGAGCCGTTAAGACTATGTATATGCTATGAAGACTATGTGAATGCCGTGAAGGCAATGTGTATATTGTGAAAGCTATGTGTGTTCTGTGTTCATTGCTGTTGTGCTGCTTGATGATTTACTTGCATGCTATGTGATTATATATGGTATGAGTGATTTGTTACTACTGGGATTCTTTTGAATCTCATTCTTTCCATTGACTAACCTACAGATAGGGCAAGTGGCTCAAAGGGGAAGCAAACAACCAAGGGGGCTAGGACTTTTGTAGGGATGTGTTTTGGTAGTTGGTTATCGAATTTTGGTTGGGATTACTATATATATTTGGGATGTAAATTTTTAGAATAGTTTAGGTAATCCGTTGTATGGGGACTTGTAAATGGGCGAATGCGCCCTGTTAACCCTTTAGTTAATGTATGAAACCTAGGGCTTGCCAAGATTTTTGTTTTACACTCTGATATGTATGAATGTGACTTAACGGCGTAGGGTAATTATATTCAAAATGTGAATATGAGAGCAGGTTAATTGGATTTTGAAAGAAATTTGTGAAAACCCTATCTTGAAGATGGGATTGAAAATGTGCCTTTTACCATCCACTGGTCTCTAATTCATCTTAAGTACGTATTTTCAAATCATAATTACTACTTATATGGTAGGGGGTTACACCATCTGGAACTAGGGATACTACAAAAGTAGCGATTAAAAAGGTGTATTAGTTGCAGTTTTAACCGCTACCAATAGCATTAGTAGCGGTTCATGAAACCGCTACTAAATCTACTGTTGAAAGCAGTTTTGTAGCGGTTATTTTAAACTGCTACTCAAGCACAATAACCCTACTATATTTGTAGCAGTTAGAACCCACCGCTACATATTGTCAAGAGTAAAAATCATTTTCTTGGAACTTTATAGCGGTTATATAACTGCTACAAAGCTCAAACCATAAAATTTGGAAGGCGGAAAAGTAAAAATAAAAACTTGGCTTCGTTTTGTAGTGGTTCAAGAACCGCTACTAATATGAATTTTAAAAATGGCGCCATTAACTAGTAGCGGTTATTTAACCGCTACTAATTTCATTGAAATTCAAATTTTGCGCCAAAAATTTAATTTCAGTCTTAAAATGGCGCCATTAATTAGTAGCAGTTATTAGGTTTGTAAAATTTTAAAAAAATACAATTATTTGTTTCTGTTTTTTTGATATTAAATTAAATAGCTTATTATTTTAGTAGTTTAGCTAATTTAATTAGCTTATTATTCAATAGTTTAGCTCATTTATAATTTAAAAGGAATGATTTAATTTAGTTGGATAAGTATGAAGATTGTATTATTGAGGATACCTAGGTAACAAGGAACTATTATACTGTCTACTATTATGTGATTATGATTGTGTAAGGAAAATAGGTGAAAATGAGAAAATGCTCTTAAATATCTACCAAAAAAGATAGTGAGAATAAATTTTATGTGAAGGAAAAGAGTATTGAAATAAAAAATTTAAAAACTTGTTATCATATTTGATCACCTTGTTCAGCTCCTCAGCTCATAGAAAAAAATTGTAAATGAGAGAAAATGAAAGAGGGGTAAGGTGGAAAGAAATGGGGGAGTGTTTGAAATGAGATGTGATGGAAGTATTTATAGGGATATAAGTAGCACTTGTAGCGGTTAGTATATCGTGTTTTGTAGCGGTTTGTATTAGTAGCGGTTTATAAACTGCTACAAAAA
Source organism: Inga laurina (assembly GCA_963855925.1). NCBI lineage: Eukaryota > Viridiplantae > Streptophyta > Magnoliopsida > Fabales > Fabaceae > Inga > Inga laurina. Next base: position 41,070,338 of record OY979712.1, read on the forward strand.
TTTTATTTATTTTTTTAAAAAAAATATATTTTAATACAAAAACATAATTTGTTTAATCATTCATCTACGTCATCCCTACAAAAATTGTGTAGAAAAATTGTTAGTGATGTATTATTTTGTTAAAAAAATTAATTTAAATGATGTTAACTTAAAAAAACACACTGAAGTATAGGTAAATTGTCATCGCCGTCAGGGAAGAAGTTTTTGAAATTAGGGGGCTGAAATGGCTCACTCTCATAGGTAATGTTATCGCCTTCCCCCATTCGTAAAGGTCTCGTGGCTTTAAATGAATGACCATATGCCAATCCCTGTGGCTCTCATCCTCGACATAATAAACCTGGTATGCTTCTGAGGCAAGAATATACAGCTCATCATCTTGAGAATTATCAGTATGAATTGGCTGTGAGAAATTGACTGATTGATGCCTAAGTCGTCAGTTGTTAGTCCCTGCGAAGTAGTGGTATTTGCCCACAAACACTTGAACAACGTCTCGGTGAAACAACCTTGGTAATTAAGTTTGACAACATCAAAAAGCTTTCCATAGTAAGGGACGCCTCTGAACTGCGTGTTGGCATCACTGCTGCTCGCATAACTCCTTGTCCTAAAGGTGCCATAAACACCAGAATTTTGAGTTTGCAATCCTTGATCCCGTGAAATCATGCATAGATTGAAACCATTGATATTATATTCTGTAAACCTTTTTGCATGGTCAAGAGGGCCGATCATGAGAGCTCTGAAATCTTGTAAGTGTGGGTTGTGGTCATTTAGTATTTTGCGCGCAAACCAACTTGGGAATTCTTGTAATATCCTGGATTGTAATTAAGGGCTAATGACTTCAAAGTGGTGTAATTAATATTAATTAAGCACTTTTGAAGTATGTAATGTGAATTGTGATAATTAGGGGCAAGATGGTAAATTGCCAACCAATTGGTTAGTTACGGAAAAGGGAACTTATAGGTGACTTGAGATCATTGGTTAGGATTTGATGAGCAAAAGATGGAATCATATGCATGTGGGTGTATGTGGATTATGAAGGGAAGAGTTAGATCATGACAAGCGACAAGGGGTTGGCCATAAGATCAAAGTCAAATTTTTAAACCCATTTCTCTTCCCTCTCTCCTTTAAGGTCAATTCTTAGGCTTGGGAAGGGAAAAAATCTGCTTTCTCATTTTCTCTCTCCATCTTCCATTTTCGTTGAGCTTCAAGCAAGAAAGAGAAAAAGAAAAGCTTGAGTTTGGGTAAGTGAATATCCCTATATGCTCAAATGGTCTTCATTAATTTGGTTCAAGAGGTTGAGAGCTCCTTTGCTATGTTTTCATAATTTTGAGAAGTGGTGTTTTAGTGCTTTAGCACATTTGAAAGTTAGAGGATTAGGGATTTGGTGTTAGCAAGTTAAGGAGGTAAGCATTTGATGCATTTTGATATATATTATGATTTTTGGTTAAGCTATGTGAAATCTGGAAATTTGTCCTGAATATGGTGTTATGTGAAATGTAGGAATTGGATAGAGTGTCACTGTTGTATTGGTAGCCTATTGTGTCTTGGAATTATTGGGTTTGATTTGGAAGAAATAAATGGAAGTTGTGATGATTAAGCTTTGGTATGGTATAGAGATCTAAGAACCCAATTGTGGATAGAATGTGGTTTTGGGTATTTTGAAGTTACCAATAGGTTCATTGTGGAATTTTGTGTGGTAATGAACTTTGGTATAAGTTTAGAAACCATTGGAATTAGATTTGGTAAATCTGGAAACGTGTATCAGCTGCTGCGAATCTGGTTTCTGATAGCCTCACTCGAGTGAGATAAGAGCTTACTCGAGTGCAACATCATGTTCTTCATTTTCTCTTTGCATTTCGGTTAAGTGTTTAGGTAGGAAGTAAGAGTGCACTTCCTTGCTTGTGAGTGATATGTGTCATCACTAGAGTGAATTCGGTCTCACTCGAGTGCAGGAGTCAGTTGCACCTTAGGGTTGCTCTCGGGTAGTCACTCTTGGTACCTCACTCGATGGGACTCGAGTGAGAGTGTGTTGTCACTCGGGTGCTAGGGCTAGTGCTTGAGTAAACTGGTCACTCCAGGTTATGTGGTGCTCTCGGGTACTCACTTCCTATGTTTCACTCGCTAGGGCTTGAGTGTGAGTGGGGGCATCACTCGAGTGAGGTCTCCTTCACTCGAGTGATTCGACTAGAAATCAGTACTTTTGCTCCCAAAAAGGAATCTTTAGTCAAGTGTTCCTAACCCTTTAGGCATATGTATAGGCTTCTATTGGTCACCTAAAGAGTTCAAATGATAGCCAACTTAGAGTAAAATGAGGATAAGAATTTAGATCAAAGAATAACCTATCGTCCTTGATTTTTAGTTTATAAGCTTTGACATTTGCCCTGGTCGTGAAAGAGCTATGATGGAGTAAGTCAGGAAAGAATAAGGTAGTGACTCTTTCTCTTATACTATATGTGATCTATTGTATGTTTGATTTATCATTGTTTGTGGGTCTATTACTTGCGGCCCATCGATGTTGATAATGGGAGGATCGTACCTTCGGGGTGGTGGGATCCGAGGGATGAGACTATGTGAAAGCCGAAAGGCTATTTGTGAGTCTATTACCTGCAGCCCATCGGTGGTGACGGTGGGAGGATCGTACCTTCGGGGCAGTGGAATCCGGGGAATGAGACTATGTGATTATGTGCATATGCAGCCTACATGTTGTGTATTATGCAGTGATGTTGCTTGATGATTTGCTTACATGCTATGTGATTACATGTTGTATGAGTGAATTGTTACTACTGGGATTCTTTTGAATCTCATTCTTTTCATTGACTAACCTTTCAGACAGGGCAAGTGGCTCCAAAGGGAAAAGGACGACTAGGAGCGGTTAGAATCTTGCAAGAGTATTTAGGTTTTTGGAATGTTAGCTATCTACTTTGGATTTTGGAATTACTGTATATTATTTTTGGATGTAGGTAATATTTGAATTACTGCATGTAATCCCCTAGCTAGGAATTATAAACCTGATGGTTAGTATATACTTGTCCTTGGGGTTGCCGGGATTTTAGTTTCACACTCTGATATGTTTAAATGTGATTCAACTGCACAGGGTAATTATATTTAGATTCTGGAATTTGAGACCAAGGAAGGCAGAAACTTTGAAAAAGTTTGTGAAAACCCTACTGTAAAGAAGAAATCGAAAGTGAGTTTTGTTATTATTGGTCTCTATTTCATTTTTATCACAAATTTCGAATCATAATTACGAAAGGGGTTACAATTCTTTGTGAACCTTTTTGTCAACTAGAGGATGTTTGTGTACAGATCCTGAGTTGATGCTTAACATGACTTCTGAATTCCCTGCAATTATCATGGGAAGGCGATAGTGAAATGAAAGTGAAAAATGTTACAAAAGATATAGAACAATATGCGAGTATACAACTCTTGCTGAATGAAAGATTCAACTTAAGTGCAATTAATCAAGACATATTTATGTGCTTGCAACTTCTTAGTTGCTGTTAGTTTGAAGTTCTCAGTTGCTCCAACTAGTTTACCAACACGAGGGATAAATTCTCCTAATGTTAGCACAGGTTCAAGACAATCATCAACACTAGGTGGGTGGTTGAAAGGTGTCTCAAGGTCATCAAAGTACCTTGAATAGAAATACATCACCTCATCCCCTATATAGCCTTCAGCTATCGAACCTTCTGGCCACGCCTTATTCCTCACGTAAGATTTTAATTTCCCAAGAAACCTACGAAGTAAAGAAGGGAAAAATGATACTAAATGCTAAAAAGGGCAACTAACAAACATAGGAACTAACAATGAAGCACATATATAAAATGAGTATCTCTCAATAGGATACATCCATCGATATTGAACTGAGTCAGCGAGCTTTATTTCATGAACGAGGTGGACTATAAGGTGAACCATCACAGTGAAAAAGGACAAAGGAAAGATCATCTCTAAATGACAAAGTGTAAGAATGATTTTGAACTGCAGCTGATCGAGCTCCTCAATAATCAAAACCTTCGAACACAAGTTCCGAAAGAAAGAACAAAGTTCCACCAAAACAATGGACACATCAGGAGGAAGTGCATTCTTTATAGCCAGAGGGAGTAACTGTTGCATAAGAATATGTGAGTTATGACTCTTTAGGCTAGCAACCTTTCGAAGGTGCAAGTCAATACATCGAGAAATGTTGCTTGAATACCCATCATGAACTTTTAATTTCTTCAACGTTGTGAGGAAGACTTCCTTGTTCAGCTTTGTGAGGGTAAACTTTGCCGGTTGAAATTTGTCATGCTCAGCTGGCCACCCGTCTTCATGACTCCCATGGTGCGTAAATCTTTCCTCACTTGAAGATGATCTTTTGTCTTGCCGGGTTCATTAAGAAGTGTATATAGCACATTATCACAAACATTTTTTTCAATGTGCATGATATCAAGACTGTGATGAAGTAAATTAGATTTCCAATATAGAAGAGTGAAGAAATACTTATCATCTTCTTTTGCTGAGGCACTATTCTCTTCCAAATTAATTTCAGGCTCACATTCATTTTTCTCATTATCAAAAGTCTCATGCAATTGAATATCTTCAATTTCCTCACAATGATCATCATCAAGACAAGAAGTACTGGTAATCATGCTTAAGGAATTAGCTTGATTCATATTTTCAATAGATGAAACAATTTGATTCACATAGACTCCAATATTTTGGACACTTGACTCAACTTTAGTGATAAGTTCCTTTTGCTCTCTACTAAATCTCTTTGATGCTTCCGCATACTCCTCAAATAACCTTTCTAAATTAAACTTTTCTTTATATTCAAAGGTGTTTTCTTCAAAATGAGGATGAGAGTGAAAAGATGGGGAAATTTCTTTTGAATAATGGCTAAAATGTGGATCCCAAGACCTTGTTGCTCGAAACTTTTACTATGACAAAAAGGATAATCATAACAAGTTTGTTTCCTAGTGAAATCATTTCTCACATAATGATTGGTAGTGATATATGGACAATATTCATGTGAATGACTCTCTCCACAATAAACACAAGAAAAACAATTATAAGGAGAAGAATCAACATTTTCAATCCAACCAGCATTTGTATTTTCTTGTCTCATTCCTCCACATGCATTCCTAATAAAGAACCAAGATATGCCAATTTATTACTAGTTGAACCAAATGAATGATGTGAATGATCTATTTTTTTTCCTATTTTTCTTTCAAAGACAAACAAGAAATAATGGAAATAAAGCAAATCACACACAAGAAAACAAAATAAAAATATTCACAAAGCTCAAGCTTAAATTACTAAAGGATTTCTAATTCTAATCACTAATTATCTTGAATCCTCGGTAATGGTGCCAAAAACTTGATGCTACTAAATTTTAAATAAGCACTACAAGCGTACGGGTTGTTGAAATAGTATAATAGCAAATCAAGGTCATCCCACAGAGATTCAAGGTAATAGATAATTAGGCATTAAAATTCTCATTTTCATTTAAGTTGAGCAAATCAAAGAAAGAAATTGAAAGACAATTTAAACAAAGGTAAAAGAAACAAATCTAATGATTTAAATATTTCAATTGATAAAAACAACATAGAATGGCTTATCCCTTCTTTAAGTTTTAGAGCATGTATTTACCCAATTAAAAGTACTTAATGTTAAATTGTTAATATAGAGTTTAAATGAATATAAGTATCTTCCAATCACTTATACTCCTCTCTCAAGTAAAAATTGTTATTCCTAACTAATTCACTTAAGAGGCAATAATTGTCCAATTTCACTCTAATATGATTATATGGATTTAATAGGTATATTCCTATCCTATTGGCAAATTAGAATAAATTCTAATCCCACATTACTTAATCTTATGGTCTAATTAAGATCCCTCTCCCAAGGCTAATCCAAATTTTCCAAATCTATACACAGTGGTGATCAAGCACTAAGTAGACAAAATAATGCAAGATTAAATAAACAAAAATTAACACTAAGCACGATTAAATGGTTCATACATACTCAAATCCTTAAATTAGTTCATAACTACTCTAGGTTCAAGAAAATTAGCCACACGTGGCTTTAATCAACATCATAGCAAACCAAATTCAGAGTTCAGAGCCATTCAAAAATATAGAACAATAAAAGAGAAACACTGCCACTATTCACTAATGTTGAAAACGGTGCAATTAGTCCAAGGATATAGTGGCCTTCACTGGTTCAATTGATGAAGATTCAAATTTCCAGCTCCTCTGTTCCAGTAGCTCTCGCTCTCTCTCTTGCTCTAATTCGCGATGCTCCCTCTAACACTTCAAGCTCCGGCGATGATGGAGACTCCCACAAAGAGCAATCTCTAGCACTTCCCAGCTCTCTCGATGTTCCCTCTCTTTTCCTCTGGTTCACCGTCGGTGAAGAAGCTACAAGAGAACTGAACAGTAACTATCCTCAACCAACTACCTCCTCTGATTCAGCTCCCACTAGTCAAAAACAAGGAATGATTATGGATGAATAGTTCAACTGCAGCCCCTTGTAACTCTTTGGTCGATTCTTAGCTTTGATGATGATCTTCAGTAGTGTCGCCTCTACCTCCTCTACTGATTTTTCAATGAATATTGTGGCTCCTCTCTCTATTCTCTCCAATCCGTAGCTTTCTTTCTATTCCTTTAGGTCTTCCTTTCAATTCCTTCACCAAACGACGTCGCATGCACTTTTTTCCTTCTTTTCCAAAAACTCGGAGCTTCCCCTTAGGTCTCCAATTTCAGCTGTGATGAAAAATGGTGTCGTCCCCAACAAGCTTTCTCTTGGCCTTTAATTGCTTTTTGGTCTTCTTTTGAATTTACCTAAGTCGAAACCATGTACCCCACAAGCTGAAAGAAGAACGAAACAAAATATTATAATAGTAACCCAATATTAAATTTCATTATTTATTTGTTCCTTTTAGATTTTAATGTAAAGTAAAATATTTATAATCAAATCTCCAAGATAATGCACCAACTTGATATCTTATAAAAATCTTAAGAAAATAATCTTAAATTAGCATTGATAACTCCCCAATTATATCATAATATGTATCAAATATATAAAAAATGGAAATTTATCGGGCACCAAAGTCCTACTCATCTTTTGGCAAGCTTGTGTTGAATCATCTCTTTTTTCGAATTTTGAATTCAACATTCTCAAGCTGCTGTAAGATATCTGTACCGGACAAATTATGAGGTGGTCCTCTTTTTTTTTTTTGAATTCCCATTGAAGTGATTCTGTTGTAATATAAACTTATGCCTTCCATCAAGAAATCGTCGATGCCCGATGAAGCACCACTTTCAGCTGTGGGGAAGGCGCACTGCGTCAGAGTCAAACTTGCAAGCTGGACATGCTGACCTAGTATGCACATTCCAACCAAATAATGTGCCAAGGTCAGGAAAGTAATTAATAATCCACATCAAGGCTGCACGTAAGTTGAACAATGTCTTCTTGTAATTGTCGTATGTCTCGATACTGATATTCCATAGGTCAAGCAATTCCACAATAAGTGGTTGGAGATACACATCGATGTCATTACCCAGTGCCTTTTTGCCTGGAATGATTATAGACATAATGAAGGAGTTTTGTTTCATACATATCCAGGGGGTAAGTTGTAGGGAACTAAGACTACCAGCGAAATACTGTAACTTGTGCTAAGATTCCCAAATGGATACCATTAGTTGCCAAAGAACGCCGAACGTTTCTAGGGTCAGCTGCGAAAGATGGAAATTCGTTGTTAAACGTTTTCCAGGTGTCTACATCCTAAGGATGTCTTAATTTACCGTCTTTATTCTTATCAATGTCATGTCACCTCATGTGCTCCGCCGTTTTGGACGACATAAACAATCTTTATAGGCGCAGCTTCAAAGAGAAGTACTTGAGAATCTTTGCAGGTTTCTTCTTATACTTTTTCCCCTTCCAAATTGTCTGGTATCTCGATATGTGATATCTCTTACAAGTCTCCCTCTTGGAATCATCTCCCCAATACAACATACAATCGTTAGCGCATGCATCAATATTTTGATAGTTCAACCCCAACCTATTGATAATCTTCTTGACATCATAGAATGTTGTGGGAATTTCCACATCGGGGAATGCATCTTGTAATAATTCAAGCAATATTGACATTCCCTTATCTTGGATTCCACACAAGCACTTGATATGATACAACTTGATCAAGAAAGATAATTTAGAGAATTTTTGACAACCTTGATATAAAAGATGATCTGCTTCATCCATCAAGTAGAAAAAATCCCGAGCTACTTCATTTCTTATGAACACCATCTCTAAACCTTGCACTTCTTCATTGAAGTTGTTGCCTTGAAATCCAAATGCATCATTAATTGGATCATCTTCATCTAGTTGAACTCCTACTTGTAAACTTTGAGGAAAAACATCATCATATCTCATATCGGCTTTCTTACCATGAACTGCCCAGAATGTATAGTCTTCCGAGAAAGGCTTCACAAGAAAATGTTCCTTAACAACTTGTCATGCTTGCCACTTCTTGAACTTGCATCTCCGACACGAATAGAGGATCTAGCCATTACGGTTGGCGTGAGTGAATGCGAAATCCAAGAAATTGTTTAATTTCTACAAATATTCTTTACAATTGCGTGGCAACCTGACCCATAATTTATCTATAGCTACTAGTAAGAGAGAAGAAAGTATAGTAAAGAAGATGAGTGAATAGAGAATTACAAATGCCTAGAAGTTTATATTCAGAGTTTCCAACGTTTAATATTTTGTAGAGGTTATCAAACTGCTACCATAACCACTACTGATTTCTATATTTGTAGCAGTTATATGCACAAAACTGCCACAAAGTTTCTACTCGTTGGCAGGATTTAGAAAAATTTAAGTTTAACTTGTAGAAGTTTAATTAGTGTAACCGCTACTAATATAAATTTGTAGCGGTTCTATTTTATTAACCACTAACAATTTTTGGCGATAGAAGAAATTCAAATTTCAATTTTTTTTTTCACTTTGTAGAGGTTATAAGAAAAAGACCATTACAAATGTTCATGACCGTTGGACAATTAAAAAAATTTGGTTTTCACTTTGTAGGAGTTATGAGGGTAACCGATACAAATGTAAAGGACAGTGGGAGGGAAATTCAAAATTCAAATGTTGAATATTTGTAGTAGTTACAAATGTTGAATATTTTACAATAAAATCGCTACAAATATATGTTAAATTTTTTTTTGTGGTTAGTTTTAGAAATATAAATGTAACTGTCATAAACGCAACAAGAATTTAACAAGGCTTTGAAAATATAAATATAACTATTGTAAATGTAACAAAAATTTAAATTTTGAAAATAAAATATCCAAGTTTATTTACAAATGTTTCAAAACAAAATATAAATGTCTTAAACTAACTACCAGGGGGCTGATCATCTAGTCCTCCCTCAGGTGGGGCTCCCTCAAGTGTAGCTGCATCAAGGCGCTAGGAAGAGTTAACAGTACCATCATCATCAGTAGGAGGAGTAGGCTAGACGACCAACCGAGGGACAGGGGGAACCTGTGGATGCTACTCGTTAGGGAACAGGCGACTCCATGCCGCTCGAGCATGTAGTTTATGATATTGTGCCACTACGCATGCTGAGTGCAGTAGAAATTGGCCTTTTGCTGTATCTGCCGCATCTGCTGCTGTTGCTGCTACTGAGCCACTGCAGCCAATGTCTTGCCCAAATCTGAGCATATGTCCTTAACATTCGAGTGCTGCCAGTCTCAGAGGCGTCGCTCCTGTCGGAGAACGTATTAGGTCTGGCGCCTATCCCTATCCCCTTCATGCTTCCAGGGTGCTCAACCTGACCCAGACCTGCTTTTAATGGTGTGGTGGGGTCTAAAGACCCTTGTGACTCCTGGGTCTGGTTCTCTTGCAGCTCAGCCTGCAACTGCTGCATCCGCTCCTACTATTTTATGAAACCGTTACTTATTATTTTTTTTCATAATAAAGTTGGTTTTATAAACAATATAATAATGAATTCACTTAAAATGGCCACTTCTGCCTGCAGAGAGGTCAGAGTCCCCTCACGGTGTTTATGTGTGATAGCGAACAACTCCCAATAGTATGTCTGACGGTTCTCCTACTGTGCCTTCCTCTCCTAAAGCAATTACAAAATTAAATTAGTATTATAAAAAAAAATACTAGATTTATAAGATGAAAAAAAAAGCTCAAAGTAATTGATATTGTGAAAAGTTACCATTTTGCTATAAGTGACAGTAAAGGTCTTCGATCCTGCTGTGTGGTAGATCGTCTGCTGACACAGCACCTCGTGTTCCTCTAAGAAAATGCCTGAAAAAAACAATATTAAAATTATTAAAACAATATAAAACACTTATAATTAATAAAATCATAAAATTAATTAAATTTACATTTAAATTATAATTATAAATACATAACCGCTCCTTAGCGCTCCTCCTGAACTGGAACTCGCCTAGTCGTTCGGTGGGACGCCGTCCGGGATGTTCTCAATCAGCTACTACACAAGAATCATCCTATCCTTATCCACACTGTGGAAGAGACGATTCCTCATGTTCCTCCAGCCATCGCTCATCTTCATCAGCGTGTACTTCTTCCGGTTGTCCCGGACGGCAAACCTAAGATGTAACACAATTGAATAAAAAATAATTAAATATAACTAATTACAAATAAGATAATTAATAAATATTAATTAAATATAATTAATTATAGAAAATATAATATAATTAAATACTATTAATTACCTTCACCACCTCGTCCCACGCCAGGTCCTTCGGGCCCTTCGAAACGTTCCTCCATGTCCTGAAGTGAAGGGGGAACCGCATCCAATTAGAGCCCAGCTTGTTGAGGAAGCAGTTGAACAGGTGACCCCATTGTTGACGGTGTAGCCCCCTCAATAATTATATCCGAAATACGCGATTAAAATGAAATAGAGACCAATAATAATCAAATAACATTTACTAACCCATCACATGACGGGGTTTTCACAAATTCCTTCCGAAATCATTTATAAACTTGGTCTCATATTCACATTTCGAATACAATTACTACGCGAAGATAAATCACATTAATATAAATATCAGAGTGCACAACATAATCATCCCGGTAATCCCAGGTACATACATTCGCTAAAGATACACAAGGCACAATTGCGCATTACAATTCTTCAAATGGGGATTTCACAATCTCATCTCAAATTGATAACCCTCTATTCAATCGAATCATATACAATCTTCACAACTCATTGATAACCAACTACCAACTCTCATCTTGAAGGAGTCCTAGCCGCTCCCTCCACGAGCCACTTGCCCTGTCTAAATTATTGGTAGGGGAGGGTGAGATTCGAGAGAATCTCAGTAGGGAAACATTATCAATATGCAGATAAGATAAGTGTTCAATGCATGACATGCTTGCATCACATAACTCATACACACATACAATGACAAATCTATAAGATCAATGCTTTGAACGATAGACATATGGCCATAGCATATATTGAAACATAGCTTCAAATCATTCATACATGTTCCACATAATCAAGCAAAGCAATAACATGCGTCAACAAATTAATACAGTTATCAGAGCATGCAGGAGAGATAAGTTCCCTACCTTAACCCTGTATGCCTCAAAACGTATGCCTTAATCTACGTGCAAACAGCTCGGGGCTTCATATTCGATCATACAATATCAAATGTACTACTTAGACACTTCCATAGTGTTTCTGGGGGTTATATGAGGCTACATTGAAAATTTACTAAAATGCCCCTGGGGACCCGGCCCGGCCCCACCGTACACGGTCCGGCTGTACTTTTCCTGAAATTTTGACATGCGCTATTCTAACATATTTCCGCCCAAAGAATCTATTTCCAAACTTGAAATTATCAAATTCAATGTCAATTACAAAAGTACCCTTGATAGCCTCACTTTAAGGGTTTTAGGGGCGTTTCCGTAATTATGCTTTTTCGGCCTTTTCCGAAAAAGTGCCCAACTGTAACCCTTCCTAATTTTTTCTCCTGAACTCAATAGAATCATCAAATAATTGAAAATCCAACTCTAAGATCCATTTCTAGAGGTAGCCAAAATTTTCAAGTATTCCAGGGAAAATTGAGGTTTTTCAATTTCGGCTCCATAAACGCGTTCTTTTCTACTCCTAACCACTTTATTGACTGTTCTATTAGGTTACAACTACCAATTAGTACCAATTTGGGCAGCATAACAACCCCAAACACCCATTTTCCATTTTTGAAACCAATGACAATTCGGCAAAATTTCACCGATTAAATTGTCTACAGCAGCCAGAATAGTCAATACACAAGAGTTTGGAAGTTACCTCAAGCTCCCACTAGCTTTTCTCAAGAGTGGATGAAACCCTAGCCCTTCTTAACCATGAAAATTGAGCTTCCAACACCTTAAAGAACATGAAAGAGAAGCTTAGGAGCAAAGTCATACGCGTTAGGAGCTAGATCGTCGGAGAAGCCGGCTTACCTTATGAGATTTCTCCTCTTTCTCTCTCTAAGAGCTCTCAAATTTCTCTCACTAGTTTCAGCTGGTTCAGCACGTCAGAAATGAGAGCTGAAGATGATGAGAAAATATTTAATTCCATGCTGATGTCATCTTTTATTTCGATGATGTCATAATTCCCATTTTCAGATTTTCTGCCCAAACTTTGAAAAATCATAACTAATTATAGAAAAATTGCAATGATGTGATTCCAAATCCAAATGAAAGGTATTTAAGTCTTATTTATAGGAAAAATATGAGCCATTACCCAAAATTACCACAAAATTCCAGAATTACATAAAACTCATAGCTACCCCAAAACAGAGTTCAGTTTCCATCCCGAACTTTGGATAGTCATATCTCCTAGCTCACAAAACAAAATGGAACAAATTATATGTACATTTTGAAGCTTGGGATGTGAAATTTAAGACTAAAAAGTTTCAGAATTTGTAGACACCATTTGGTCATTCAAAATGTTCACACAAATTGACTGCCCAGAATAGAGTTTCACTTGACGGAATTTCATATTTTGCATCTTTGCTTCCAGTGGTCCCATTTTCATACCAAACATCATTCGCACATACATTTTCACAAGAAATCCATTGTAAACACTAAATAAATCAAATTCACATCACATTGACATGTTTTCACAACAAACTCAACATGTCAACACAATTCACATTTCAAAACCTAACATTGCCAATTTTCCATTCCAAAGTTCCAAACCAATTTCAATGACATCAAAACACACTATGACACCATTTCCACCATAATACACCATTCAATTCTTCCCTTTATTCTTAGTTAATTTGGATGTTAATCCACAATTGAACTCAAATACAGGGTTTTGGCGCTGCTCACAACACACACGGATCACATTAGAGTGCCAAATCACATCATATTCTCCAAAAGGGTTATTTATCACTAACTACATCTACTTTTGGAGTCATGAACCCTTAATCACAATTTGGGATCTTGCTAAACCGGGGCTTAGCAATCCACTAATCTCAGGCTTATTCTCTAAGCTCAAGTCTCAAAAGTCAGGGTATTACAGATGGGCTGGTCCATGGCCTCATTGCATGGCACTACAACTCGTAGTGTCCGGTTCAGGCTATTCAAGGCGGTCACGTCCAGCCTCCTCGAGACAAGTTCCCCCGCTCATCTGCACAATTTACCACATATATTAGATAAATTGAAATTCAAATTTAACATTTCAAATTTAAATATTTAATTTATTAAAAAAAATATTTACCTTGGACCTGGACCTTAAACCCAGTAGACCGTGAAGACGACTATTGTGGGTTATTCTGGTCCTGCACGTCATCCGCATCCAAGAACCGCTTCATGTCTACGATCGGAATCGGGATGTCAAAATCCTCATTCGCCTTTTAGTCTCTGACATTGAGCTCTCCCTCTCCTACATAAGGCCCTGCTGGTGTGGTCGGCTCCTATGGGACCGTCTGCGGTAGCTATGGGGAGATGGGCTAAAACGGCGCAGTCGCCTTTCCTCCGTGTTGCCCCCTCCTCTGCTGCTGCCACCCCACAGAATCGATCTAGGGACCTCAGGCTCCTTCCCCTTGTCCCTCCCTAAAGCCATATCAATTACAAAAATTCAAAAAAATAAAATAAAATAAACCAATTAGTCATATTTATAATGTAAAAATAAAATAATAATAAAAAGTATAAATAGAAAATATATATTTTTCGTACCTCAAGTGAGATGAATGAGAAATGCTATAGCGAAAACTCTCAGAAAGTCCCTAAACGCTCATATCTAAAGGAAAACTCTCAGAGAAACTTTAGAAAATGAAATGGCCAAATGAAAAAATGAGTAAGGCGGCAGGTATTTATAGATCTGGATTTTGTAGCGGTTATTGAAAAAACTGCTACTAAATAACTACATGTTGTAATGGTTGTATAATAACCGCTACAAATATGCGACTTTTGAAGTTTTGTAGCGGTTATAAAGGTATAACCACTACAAATAGGCGTCTTTTGGTATTTCATAGCGGTTCAATTCGTAGTAACTGCTACAACCAAACCGACACTATATTCACGGCTAGTTGGCGCCACATTTTATAGTGGTTACAACAACAAAATCGCTACAAAATAACTGTGAGAAATTAAGATGGGAAACTCGCACCATATTTGTAGCGGTTTTATCCTTTGAACTGCTACAAATTACGTTGCCAATCACTCATGCCACTTGGCGCTTGGCTTACCGCTACAAATTTGTAGTGGTTTATGAAATAACCGCTATAATATTAATATTGTAGCAGTTAAATATAACCGCTATAAATTCACTGCTACAAAATAGCTTTTTTTTTGTAGTGGGATACAATTAAGGGAGGGGGCTAGAGTATTAATTATAGGGAGCAAAAAGTAATTTAAGAAAAAGGAGATGGTGGGACCCATACTATGATTTATTAAGGGCCTATTTGGTTAGATTGCATTGCCACCTGTAATGCAGCGCAATGGGATGTAATGGGAATACAATGCAATACTAATTACAAGGATGATGTTTGGTACGCTTTTCAAAAAGGGTTGCAATGAGTTATTTTATAATAATGTTTCAAAATTAATATATTTTTAAAAGACTACTTTACCCTTTAAAATAATTAACAGCCTCCATGCCCGCTCTCTTTGACAATTAGATTGAACCCTATTGTCAGCCACCATTCCTCTCACATAGGAGGAGGAAGAGCGGAGGGGACAATGACAATGGAGGATGAGCACGGCAGAACGATGTTGGTGAAGGACAAACACAGAGGAGGAGACGATGATGGCGAAGGATGAGTACTGTGAGGGGGGTGATGATGGCAGAAGATTAGCACGGCGAAGGGGACGATAATGGCTCTCTATTAAATCGCGATTGAATTTTGTTGTGCTAAATAATAATAGCTCACCGTTGCTTAAGTTAGAAAAATTAAAATGCCTCATATGTAGGGTCAAGTTCAAAGTTTCTGACATTTCTCATAAATGTTGATATCTTTTAGGTTTTCTTAAGTACTTAATTGGCTAGTTTCATATCAAAACATAAATGTACTTCTCTAAACTCATAGGTTTTATTAGAAAATTGATGGATGACAAGGATAATAATATTAATACATTTTATGCATTCACGTTAGATCTTCTGGCTTCAAGATTGTTGCAATTGGCATTATCTAATTAAAAGTCAGCTACACCAATTGAGAATATGCATATCTCTTGATAATGTGTTGGATTTTCCAGAATTATGCTTTAATTACATTGTGGTCTGTTGTATATCCTAAAGGGAAGTCTGCAAAAATACTGAATTATTCCTCTCAAAGCTGTTCAATTGAGTGATTAACTATTTAAGAACAAAGAACAGCTAGGTCAGTTGTAGGTAAGATAAATGAGATTGCTAATTGCATTAACATTTTCAGCTTCTTGGATTTAGAAACTAGGATGCCTTCTTTGTATTTGGCACTTGATTATTTTTACAATCTCCTAGGTTTCAACATTGTCAAGATTCCTTCTAAAACTTAAGGATTACTAAAGATATTTACTCTATTTAGAACTAAAGAGTGAATACTTTACCTTTAAAATGATGTTTCCTTCTGGGTTGTAAGTTTCACTTTACTATCATTTTATATGTATAGTTTCCCTATTTTGTACTTGTATGGTTTTGAGAAATGAAATTCCCTTATTAGCAGATACAAAGCCATATGCAAATGAGTTGTATGCTGCTAAAATCCAAAAAAATATCATACTAGTAAAAGAAAACCTTGGAAAGCACGTTAGCCTTAAGTATGTAAAGAATTGATGGTATAATCAGTGATATGTTATTACAATATCAATTTATTTAGTGCAAAAAGATATATCTTCTAATTTGATAATGAAAAATGAGCTGGCAATCATGAACCTTTTTACCAATTGGTTGAAGGGGCCTGTTACAATTTTAATAGTCACTAGGAAGAGGTTTTATATGAGTGACAATGACCAATGATTCCAATGTGTAAAATCCTAGCAAAAAGAGATACAAGCTATAAAAAAAGCCTCAAACCAGACATGGAGCTCCATTAATCATAGAAAAAAAATTCTCTTATGGAGGCATATACACAATATAAATGTAGCAATTGTAATGCCCATAAAAGAAATTAAAATGTCTACTCCCATAATTCTAAAATACCAATTTGCAACTAGCAAATTTGTATCCTTTTGAAATAAAATCCAAATAACAGCTCCTTTAAATCTCCTACATAAAATAGTTATACTAGTTCGTTGATGAGATGACGAATCCAAACTTGTAAATGGTCTGAGAGAGTAAGTGAATTTTTTACTTAAAAAATGAAAGTTGCAAATCCTTATATGAACTTGTGAATTTTTTATCTCAATTTGCCAATTTCTTATATGAACTTTTAATGGACTTGGTTAAAGATCAAAGGTTAATATATATATATATATATATATATTTACCTTATCTATATTAAAGAGCTTTGGTAGCACAATGGTAATGCACTTTTTGTACAACCAAAGTGGTGGGGGTTCAAACCCCACCCCACCACTTTGGGAATAAATATTCCCCAGGGACTATCCTCTGGAATATTTAGAGGGAATGTTCCCAAGAGGGAGGGAATATTTATTCCCACTGGAGCTCCGGCCTCTAGCCGGACGCTGAAGCTTTAGAGGCCAACAGGCGGGCCGTCGGAGCAAGCTGGCCACCAGAGTGGGGGTAATTATTTTTTTAATTAAAAAAATGTAAGGGTAATATAATCTTTTCTTTTTAATATCAGTAGAGACAATTAAAGCACTACCACCTCTATGAGAATATGCAAATTCAGATCACCTTTATGTCTTTTCACTATTTTGGAGTTCTTTTTTAGGGATTTTTCCTAAGAAACAAATTAAGGGCTCTTTTTGTTTTGGGTGGGAGCGTAAAGGATTTTCGTTTCTCTCAACAAGCACACTCACTGGAATTTGAACTTGTATTCTCCATCTTATAGAGTTGAGGCCACTTATTATCCTAACCAACAACTTGTTGGTACGCTTGTTTTTTTCATTATTTTTTCAAGATAGTTTTAATGATAAAATTATTTTAAAAAGAAATTTTTGAAAGAAAAACAAAAATAATTGTTTGGATAGCTTTTTTAAAAAACTTAAATTTAAAAACCAAAAACATAAAAATTTGTTTGAAACAATTGTTCTTATAGCATCAATTTATATAATAAAGAGGGGAAAGAATTGTTTGATTCACAAAGTATAAATAATTGATATGGACATTATTTTTTATAATTAATATCTTATTATATTGATACAACAACAACCACCATTATTCTATTAAGTGAGATCAGTTATATGGATCACACAATGCCACTAAACTATATTCACTATAGAAAAAATAGGTAACTATCATTATAATGAAATTCCATCGCTGGCATTTAGTCGTCGCCAGTATGGATGTAATGGCAGCGGTTGCTAGTGATGTGATGTTTATACTATTCATTTTACACCTTGTATTAGTTTAAATAGATGCCACTTACCTTGTTGCCAGCCTAGTTTCTCATCTTAGAACAAAACATGTAGCTTTATATTAGTATTTTGTTGTTGAAAGTATATATTGCTACCAATCAACTTCTGCCTAAGTAACCCACTTCCATCGCTTTCACAAAACATACCTCTTCATTTCTCTCTTTCTATTCGGAGACATCACTTTCACTATACGTAGTATCTAGAGCCGGTAATATGGGCTCAACCCGCGGGCTCAACCCGTGAGCCCGCGGGTTTTGACGGGTTAGGGTTGGGAAAATCCCAACCCGCAAAAATGCGGGCCGCACAGGCCCGCACCGCATAACCCGCGGGTTAATGCAGGCCAACCCGCGGGTTGGCAGGTTGGCCCGCAAAAATTTTTATTTTTTATTTACATATAATAATTTTACAAAATTTATAAGTTTTTCACTCTTATCTTGGTACCTCCCAATCCAAAGTAAAAAAATCTTAGCTTTTTCCCTTCTTCTTTAAACAAAATTATTATATCTTGATTACTTAAGGATGAGTTTATATTTTATTTATAAACTTTAACAAATTTGATAGCTTTATCTCTTAAAGTTTAGATTATGTTTTTAAATATTTATAAAAGAAATGATTGATACTAGGAAGGTAAATTTAATTACTCATATATATGTGTCTCATATTTTAAATCCTCTTTAAAAAACATGAATTTTTTTTCCCAAAAAAAAAATGCGGGCTCGCGGGCTGGCCCGCAACCTGCACACTGCGGGTTACGGTTGGCATTTTGCCAGCCCGCAGAAGTGCGAGCTGCACAGGCCCGCACTGCGCGGGCTGCGGGTTGATACGGGCCAGCCCGCAACCCGCGGGCTGGCCCGTATTCCCAGCTATAGTAGTATCTTATGATCAATTTGAAACCTTTACTTTTTGGTTATTTAATGAGAAAAACAAGTCATAAACAAAGGCTCTAAGTGGGTAAGTTTTCTCTCCCTTGGATTTCGTGCCAAGAAAGTTGTGTGTGTATGCAAGACATAAGTCAACGCAAGAGTTCACCAGACTGTCCATTGGAATCATCTGGGGATGACCGAAATAAAAACAAGCGTATCAAGGAAGTGCCTACTACTATCATAGATGATGATATGGTAGAGAAAGAACCAAATTATGACTTTGCTTCATGTGGAAGAGAATGCGATCGAACAGTAAAAGGCATGCATCAGGAGGTGCTACTTGATAAGCAACAGATTCAATCCTACAAACAATCCTTTTTGGGTTTCAATGGAATGGCAAATGATGGGCATTTTGTAGATTTAGATGACTTTCTCTTTGGCAAAGAAGAAATTTTCTAGAAGATGTCGGAACCATCATAGGAGGTTTAAAGACTTAAGGAGATATATCCAGTGGTTCCTATTTCTCAAGAGGAGTATAATGAATGGTGCAAGCCTTGGAATTTCTCTTTGATCATTACAGCTCTGGGCAAGCGGGTTAATCTCTTTATGTTAAAGTCCTATCTTATAAAGATGTGGGGCATATCAGAATTTGAGTCGCAGATCTGCTGAATAATTACTTTGTGGTACAACTTACAAGCAAAGAGAACTGGAGGAGTCATTATAGGAAAATTCTATCTGGAGCTTTGTGGGTTCTCTTTCAGCATTGTCTCTTGGTACAACGATGGACACCATATTTTGATCCTTTTAAGAATCAACTAGGTAGGGTTAAAACTTGGGTGCGGATTCCTAGCATCCTTATGCACTGCTATAATAGTCACTGTATTGGAAGAATTAGAGAGCGTTGGGAGACCTTTACTCATTGACCTAAATTAACACTTTAGGAGGGAGAATACTATCGAGACAACAAAAGTGGAGCAAGGGAGGTATGTGTGAATATGAGTACAACTGGACTTGCAGAAGCATTTGGTACCAAGGATCATCATAGCGGAGGAGGTGTTTAATGTTGAGTATGAGGGTTTAAACCTCATATGCTTTGAATGTAGCTAGTATGGCCATAGGAGAGAGAGTTATGCTCCTAGAATTGAAGTTCCTCCAAGAGTATGTTGAAAAAAATGTCTCGAGTACTGTCGTTAAGCTTCCAAAACCACGGCTAGAAAAGCTAAACACAGACCACCGAACAGTTTGGTCCGTGGATGTTTGCTTCGAATATGCAAAGGCAAGAAGCTCTCGGTGGTTCAACTCAAGAGAGGGACACATTGCTCAGGAACCAACAAAAAGAACTGTGCCTGTCACAAAGATTGTCAGAGGAGATGAATTGCAGGTTACTAAATCACATTTTACACCTTTGGAAGATATGGCGGCAAGTGAAGAAGAGGGAAATATGAGGAATGAAATGATGTTTAAGCCTGTAATTTCAAAGAGAGAGATGGCGGGGTCACATCAAATAAAAAGAAGACAAATGTCTTGAATAGTAGGGAGGGGACGGAAAGGGTAAAAAAGAAGGCGAAGACTTCTAGCTCCACACATACTAGAACAGTGGGCCAAGGTCATTTGACATATCATCTAAAGCAAAGTACTGGGCTTGAAAAAGGCTTGAATAATCAACAATTAGAGGTAGGGAGGATAATAACCAAGGGAACCCAAGTGGCAAGACTAAGACAAAGGTATTGAGTTAAAGGGTACATAATGTTGTAAGTGGTAGTTTGGATTTGATAGCCACAAAGCCCAATCAAAACATGGGTCATGAGGGGAAGTAACGGCTGGAAGGCTAACGAGGGACTATGTCTGGAGATTGTAAACAAGGTGAAGATAACTCCACTAGTGCGATGAACAAGATCAAAGAAGGTCCTTCAATGGTGATAATAGTAGAACCAAAACCTTTGGATCCCATAGTTGTATATAAGCTAAGAGAGGACATGCACATGGTTGAGGGAAATAATGCCTTAGGGACTGGAGAGGAAGACTATAATTGTCATGAGGATGGAGATGAATTAGACGAGCTTGACTTCATTCTAGAGACAATACAGACCAGGTAAAGCCTTGGTTTTATTTTATGGTTGCATTATGTAATGATTTTAGATAGTTCTAATTATAGGTAGGCCAGGGGTTAGACCTTCCCAATTTTGCTTAAGGATATAGTTCAAAAAAATAAAATTGATATTTTGTGTTTAATTGAACCACGAATAAGTAGAGAATGAGCAGATAAGATGGTCCTTTGGTGTGGTTTTTCTAATTGGATTCGAGTTGAAGCTTCTAGTTATGCGTGGCAAATCTGCGTTCTTTGGAACGATTGTAACTTCAAGGCAGAATATATTTCATCTACAACTCAGATATTTCTTTGTCGAATCCAATGTCATGAATTAAAAAAAGAACTTTTTTGCATCTTTTGTATATGGAGAAACAACTTATAGAAAAAGGATGCTGCTTTGGGAAGAGTAAGAACTGTAGCTAAACATATAGAAGAGGAATGGATTTTAATTGGTGATTTTAATGCATATAGGTGATCATCGAATAAAATGGGGGGAGCGCATTTTAATGATATATCTATGCAGTAATTTGATGAATGTATCTTAGATATAGGCCTCATTGAATTAAATAATCTAGAGAATAATTTCACTTAGGAGAGGGAAGGAGTAATGGAGAAGATTGATTGGGTTTTTTGTAACCTTGCTTGGGAGATGAGTTTTCATCAAACTAGAGTCTTTCATGATCCCAAATATGAATCAGATCATAAAGTTATCATTGTTTCTTGTCAGAATTCAAATGTATGCTGCATAGGTCCAAAGGGATTTTATTGTCAAGCAGCTTGATATCTTGAGGAAGGTTTTCAAGAGATTGTTGAACACACATGGAAACATAGGGAATGGTTGGATAGAGACAAGAAATTCCAAGAATGAGCTTTAATTTGGAATGAAACTAAGGTTGGGAACTTCGGTCAGAACAAAAAGAAGATTCTGAGGCATCTGGAGGGTATTGAGAGAAGTAAAGAGGAAGGTATGATGAATGGTCTCTTTAGAATTGAAAGGAGGTTATGGGAAGATTACAGTAAATTAATGACACAAGAGGAGCTTATTTGGCTCCAGAAGTCTAGGTGTAAGTGGCTTCAATAGGGCGACTGAAACACTCATTTTTTCCATGCCTTTATGGTTATCAAAAGGAAAAAGCAAAAAATTTTAGTTCTCAAGGATGCATCTAGCAATTAGGTAACTGATACAAATTTACTTCAATCAATGGCCAGTAAATTTTTTCAGGATTTGTACACAAAGGATCCTACTATACTACCAAATCTTAATTGGCCCAATGAGTTTCCAGGTTTGACTGAAGTGTATTTGAATATTATTTTAAAGGAAGTAGAGGATATTGAGATTAAGAATATAGCTTTCACAATAGGAGTATTTAAGGCTCCAGGTTCATATAGGCTCTAGGCTCATATAGGCTCTAGGCTCACTTTTTCTAAAATAAATGGGATAAAGTGGGTAGGTAGGTATGTGTATTGGTTAAGAAAACTTTTGTGGATCCATCAAGTGTGACGGAAATTAATCACACAAACATTGTGCTAATTCCTAAGGTAGACAATATGTCATCTCTTAAGGAATTTAGGCATATCTCCTTATGTAATATGAGTTTTAAGATAATAACCAAGATTCTTGCTAATCGATTTTGAGTTTCATAAATGAATTAATTGATCAGGAACAGTGTAGCTTCCTTGCCACGAAGTCAAGTTATGACAATGTTATCATTGCATAGGAAGCTATTCAGCTCATAAGGAGTAATCCTAGGAGAAAAAGATATGTGGTAGTCAAAGTGGATATGTAAAAGGTATATGACAGATTGGATTGGGGGTTTCTTGAACATACATTGCAAATTATAGGGATACTAGAGGCAATGGTCAAACTTATAATGACATGTGTTAGTTCCACTATAAAGGTTCTTTGAAATGGCATGGCAGGGCATGAGTTTACTCCATCCAGAGGGGTTAGACAAGGGGATCCGCTGAGCCCATATCTTTTATATTGTGTTAGAGCGATTAGGCCATCTAATTAAAAGTGAATGTCATAGAAGTCGATGGAGGCCTTTAAAATTTAAGAATGGTGGACCATTTATCTCTCATATCTTCTTTGCAAATGACTTACTATTGTTTGCAGAGGCGTTTACCACCCAAGTAAAGATTATTAAGTGAGTTATGAGTAAGTTTTGTCAATATTCGAAGCAGAATAAATTTAGAAAAATCAAAAGCTTTCTTTTCTAGGAATATGCACTTCAATATAGCCCTAAATTTGTGTCAAAGGTTGGGAATTGGAATCATGGTAGATCTGGTTAAATATTTGCGGGTGCCTCTCATCAATGTCAAAATCACTATAGCCACTTATGCCCATATTACGAAGAAAGCAAGAACTAGATTGGCGGTATTGCAAGGGAGGTTCCTTAATATGGCTGGCCGTATTGTATTCATTAAAGATATTCTATCAGCCTTGCCATCATATTAGATGCAGTTGACTCTACTCTCGAAAGAAGTGCTTCAAGAAATAGAATGAGTGAGTCAAAATTTTTTATGGGATCATGATGAAGCATAAAGGAAGATGCATTTGGTGGCATGGAATAAGATTCAAAAAAGCAAGAAAGTTGGCGGGCTAGGAATCAAGAATCTGAAGAATAAAAAAGAAGGTGTTTATCATAAAGCTTTATTGGGGCTTGATTAGAAAACCATATGCATTATGGGTAAGATGCTTAAGGGCTCAATATGAGTATGGACTGGAACTTATGCAATGATTAATAGGTTGAGATTTAATTCTTTAGCTTGGAAGGTGATTACAAGTGTTTGAGAAGATTTTAGGAAAGGATTAATTAGGTAAGAAAATAAACAATGGTCAAGCTATAAATTTCTGGATGGACAGGTAGACAGCTTTGGATAAGCCTTTTATCGAATTTTCCACCCACAATTGTGATAAGATCAATCCAAAAGAGGTAGTGGTAAACTATACTCTACCAAGTGGTGGATGGAACAAAGATAAGTAGAAGCAGTTCTTTCCCGATCATATTGTTAGTTATCTATCCAACATAAAACCCCACTACTACAAAATATAGTTATTACTACCCTAAAGGACATCCCTCTTTAAAAAAGGGAAGTTAAAAATAGAGGTAATGACATTTTTGTAATTAGAGAGGGGGATTGTGTATCTTTAGGCGTCCCAAATTTGAATTGGGACACCTAAAGTCTATTAAGTTTTGAATGTTGCCTCCCCCTGCCAAAATTTTGGACTTTAGACGTCCCCAGTCATAAATTGGACTTTAGATGTCCCCAGTCTGACTGGGGACACCTAAAGTCCCTTTTAGACTTCCTCAGTCAGACTGCAGAAGCCTAAAGTGGGACATTAGACGTCCCCAATTAGACTGGGGAAGCCTAAAGGTCTGCATCTATGTCCCATCAATTAGTTCCATCCTTCTCTAACTTTATTCTTTCTCTTATTCAATGTGCTTTTTCTTCTTTATCCATGTTTCCCTCTCTTTTCTTTCTCTTTGTTTCCCTCTGTTCCAACGACGCTCTTCTTGTTTGTCTGACGGAGTTGTAGGCTTCCAAGGAAGGAACAAGTGCGTTGTCATTTCTCTCTCCCTCCCACAACCGTTGTCTAGCTGGTGCCACCGTGGGTCGTCTCCTTCTCTATCGTCCATAGGTTTGTCTCTCACTCTCACAACTTTGCTTTCTTTAACACAAAAATACTTGAAATCACTAAAGTTCTGCTTTTGTTACAAAAAATGCTTGGAATCACTGTCTCCCTATACACCGTGATAGTTAGTTTCCTTGACACCGTCGGCCACTATCCCTGTTGTTTCTGTTATTAAGAATTTAAAAATAAAAAATTCCCTTTAGTTATTAAAAAACAAAATTGAAGGTACATCTACATTATTTGCACACTACATAAAGGTCCAAACATGGAAAATTTATATGAGGCGTTTGTAATAATCTAAGGGAGATAAACCATGGTGAATTTATAATCGTTCAATGATTTATTGGAGACCTCTGATAAATAGGATTTAATTGGAGTATTATGAAACACCAATAAAATCATTATTATGAATTCCACTGGACTTGCTTTTTAAATGTATAGAAGGATACTTATAAAAGTGCTGGATGTTTCCTTACCATGTAAGGGACATTGTAGTTTATTATGAATTATTCATTAATCCTGTTTTTATAGTTTTAATTTGTTGGGCAGTGAAGAATATAAATAATCATTTTAAAAAAATAAAACTTTAGACATCTACATTTTGAAATGGGGAAGTCTAAAGTCCAGAACTGACACTTTAGACGTCTCCAATTTGAAATGGGGAAGTCTAAAGTCCGAACTGACACTTTAGTTCCTACATCGCTCACATAGACGTCCCCTGTTTTTAGACATTAAAAGGCCTAAAAAAATGACATTAAAAGAGTTTTTTGTAGTAGTGCCCCTATCCAATGATAGAGAGGATCAGGTGTGTTGGAGAGGCTCAATAGACGGTACCTTCTCTATTAAAGCAACTTATCAATTCCTATCAAAACCTAATGATAAGGTGGTTAATTCGGTTTGGCGAAAGTTTTGGTAGTGGTAGGTTCCAGGAAAAATTAAATTTTTTCTTTGGCAAGTTAGCCACGAGAGAATAATGACGAACTCACTTAGAGCCAAGAAAGGGATACTATCTTTAGGAGAGTGCCCGTTTGGTTGTCCTTGTGAGGAAAGTATGATTCAAACTTTGAGAGATTGTAAATCAGCCAAAGAGGTATGGAAGCAATTCATCACACTTAGTGCATATAATGTTTTCTTTTCTTCTAGTTTCCAGGATTGGCTTTGTTGGAATTCCTATCATCATCCTGGGTAGAAGAGATTATATAGGTGGCCTTGGTCGAAGATCTTTGGACATGTATGCTGGATCATATAGAAGTCTAAAAGTATTCAGATCTTTGATTCCGAGCAAGTTTCTACTACAGAGATTTTTAATCAATGCATGTTTCATCTCATGGAGGAGACAGTTCATGGGAAACTCAAACACAAGATCTTCTTAGAAGCAAAGAATATAGACATGCAATAGAGACCACCAACAATTAGAGCGGTTCGATTAAATGTGGATGCATTCATTAGGCATTTTAATCAAGTAGCATGTGGGGGTGTCACACAGATGAACAAGGGAATTGGATCATGGGTTTCAAGAAGTCATTAGGCTTTGTAACCATTATAGAAGCAGAGCTGCTGGCCATAAAGACAGGTTTAGAAGTTTGCAAGCAACTAAAGTTGGAGGATATACAGGTATATTCAGATTCTTTTAAGGCAATCAATCGACTGTTACATGATAGTGGGAGAAATCCATTATGGTGGGATTGTACAAGATATCAAAAGTCTCATATATGATGACGGGGATGTGGAGGTATCTCATGCAAACAAAGAGGTGCTGGAATGTGCAGATATTTTAGCCAAGGAAGCACAGGTGGGGAATCCTAAGATCTATCTTCTACCAGAGGTCACGACAAGTTGTATGCTTCGTTTTTGGTAGGACAAATTTTTTGTTCAGTCCATATTCTCTCCTACTTAGGAATTTACTCTTCAAGCTTTGCTTGCCATTATGATGTTAAAAAAAATGAGAGAAACAAGTCTGAAATGTAGTTTTTGGAATGTTGTGAGGGTGGTTTTGCGAGGCAAAACCTATTGTTAGTCAAACCCTATCAAGACCAAGAGGTAAAACGAGTCACTCATATTCATAAGAATCTCAAGAGAATATAACACTCTCTCTTGTCCTTAATATAAGACTAACTTAACTTTTTTGAGAGATTAAGAAAGCTAATTAAATTAGTTAATCATAGAATATGTCATATATCTTCTGACTGTATATTAGTTTATAAGTCAGACAAATTAATTTGATATATAAAAGATGAATAGAAATAATTTAAAGTAATTTACTTAACTTTCTTAATCTTTTTTTTTAAAAAAAAAAACCAGCTGAGCCTTATATTAAGAACTAAAGGTAGTACTATATTTTACAAAAATGATACAATGTTCATTTTTTCTAAGAGAAATGTTCCTAAAAAAAATATGATCAAAGAGAATAAATTGGGTTTAAAGTGGGTACAAACTGAATGAGGCCCAACTTTGAAATCCCATTCCCATTGATGCATCACAAAGGAGAACAGAAACTTGCTGGGCCCTGGAAAGCTTAAAACCATATATGTGCAATTGCATCCAATACCTTACGGCCCTCGTTATCTAAACTTGGCATTATTTCCTTGTGGCGTTCTTCGTCACCATTATGCATGATTATTGCATGTACTGTATTACCAATCAGGAAATCCCAACAGAAGTGAACAGTGATAAGCACATAGAACAACGCTGATGCAGCGAGAGCAATCTTAATATTCATTTTCAAGACCGTGACAATAGACATCCTTGAAAGAAACTGGACATACCCACATCAAACTCAGGATGGATTTGTTTAGACAAGCTGACCAACATGAATGCAAAAGCTGCAAAGGAAACAAGGCTCAACATATTCCTTCATCCCTTTTCGACTTCCCCATCATGTCATTGACCTCAATCTTCATAGAAAGAGTAAAGAGAGGTGAGCATGAGAGCCCAAAACCCTACATGTGTTTTCAAGAAGAAAACTCCAGAGAACTATTGGCACTTGCTTAAGAGCGTCAAGACGCAGAATATGGAGCTCAGAATAGAGTTGAAAATGATCTTGGACAAATTAAAGTCCATTGTCCAAACAAGTAGTTTAACGAGGAGCGTAAGGCATAACAAATGAATGCAACTACACTTGACACAGCCTAGGAATCTCCAAACTTTTGGATGGATATGAAAGTTGAACATCATTGTGATAGGTGAAAAGCGAGATCACATTGTTATTATTAGATTTTGTAGACTGTGAGAAGTAATACTAATAATGAAAGAAGATGTGCAGGCTTTGAGGTGGGAATGGAAGTTCGAGAAGGCGCGTTTTGCTTTGGGAAAGGAAAGTGCCTGGATATGGGGATGACTTTGCTTCTGGGTATACTTTATAGAAGTATAAAATATTGGGTTAAGGTGTTTAAATAACCTTCAACTTTTTATGAAAAGTGCAAAAGTAACCATAAACTTTATAAAAGAGGGCAAAAGTAATCATAACGTTAAAGGATGTTAACGTCCGTTAATGTGAGTTTTTTAATGAAATGTTAAGGTGCTAAAACAATCATTAACTTATACCAAAAGTGCAAAAGAAACTAAAAAGTGACTTGTTGAACATTAATTCATAAGTTTTTCTTTGGCTTTTGTATGATGAGTGTTTTATCAATTTGGGCATTAAAATAACAGAACTTATGAATTAATATTCAAGAAGTTGCCTTTTTGTTTTTATTCTTGCAAGAATGACAAAACAAACGAAACTTGTCACCCTAACTCCAAAAGCTAAAATCCCTAACATGAATCATTAGCTTTAAAGGTACCGTCATCACTAATATTGAAGCAATCCCATAACCAAAAATGAGAAGATTCTAAGGTAGGATATCTGAGGGACAACTAAAATTCCAAATGATCATATGCCAATGGTAGGGCTGGATGACAAGTGAATTTTAATTATGAGATGTGGATTTTCCCAACTCTACTATATGCATATGAGATCTTCCATTGCCCTAGTTTTCCTCTCAGATATCCTCCCTTAGAATTCTTTCATCTTTGATTATGTGATTGCTTCAACATTAGTGATAACGGTGATTTTAAGGCCAGTGATTCATGTTAGGGATTTTCGCTTTTGGAGCTTGGGTGACAAGTTTCTTCTGCTTATTCATTCTCGTCAGATTAAAAAATAGGTGACTTCTTGAACATTAATTCATAAGTTTTTCTTTGACTTTTGTCATTTTAATCCTCAAATCGATAAAACACTCATAACACAAAAGCCAAACAAAAAAAAGACTTATAACTTAATGTTCAAGAAGTCACTTTTTAGTTATTTTTGCATCCAAAAAATAATAATAATAAAGTTTACGGTTACTTTTGCACTTTTGGAAATAGTTAATGGCTATTTTAGCACCTTAATTTTCATCAAAAAGTTCACATTAACGGACGTTAACGTCATGGTTACTTTTGTCCTCTATTATAATGTTTATAATTAATTTTGCTTCAAAAAATAGTTTATGATTACTTTTATACTTTTTAGAATAGTTAAAGGTTATTTAAGCACCTTAACCCTAAAATATTTACCGACTTTAACTAATCTAACCTTAGGATTTGGATTAATTAATCAAATAAAGCTCACATGTTATTAGTTATTTTGAGAATGAATGAAGAGTGCAAAAAAGTAATTCGCTCCTGAGGTTGGTGATGTGACAATATAGGGAAGATTAATAATAACAACAGTAAATATTCTGCAGTAGTATTCCCTGAGTGATCCTAATCCCCTAATTAATTCTAAGGACGAGAAGACACGTTTTGGCTAATGAAATGAAAGTACCAGGATATGGGATGAGGAAGGTTTCGCTCTAACACTGCGTTAGTCTTTTTCCCCAAGTCTCCTATATATGGGCCAACCGGAACCTCGTTGAAAAGTATGGTAATTATTACTAATTAATTAGATGATCTGTGATTTTAGTTTCATAATAAGTTCACGTTCACAACTTCAGCAAAATGAGTACGTCATTTATTACTCATTTTCCCGTGTGAAATGAAGACAAGTTGAACGCGGTTTAGTGTTGATAATTTTTTTTAATGTAAATGATGTTGATAATAATATAGTTTATATTCTAAAAATTCCGAAATAGCTTATCACGACTTTTGAGATGAGAGATGAAGTATAATTCCTTAACTTGTATGAAAAATAATTTGATCACAAACATTCCCTAATTAATTTGAAGGTACTAATGCCATTACAGCAAGCAGTGCGTATGTTCAAACTCACATCTTAACAGTTAACACACTCGGAGTTTTTTTAGATTAGTGATTGCAAAAGTAACTTTTTTTTTTTTTTTTTAAATTTGCTCAAGGATATGTCTTTCAAAATTTAGAACATAAAGGGTTTTTGCCACTTATAGCAAATATGCTTATTATGATACGAACTTGTATTCTCAACATGCTTATTTGGTATGAGGGATTTGGAGGGGAGGGGGGATTTTTATAAGTTGAATTTAATAAAATTAGAAAAGTGGGGTTAACCTTTTTTAACCCCAGTTCTTTAATTTCTTTAAATTCAACTCATAAAATTTTATTTTCCCTCCATTTCTCTCCCCTCCCCTCATATTCACTTACCACCTTAACCAATAGCTAGTTAGTGGCAAAAATTACTTTTATCTTGACCGACTCTTGAAAATTGAAGTTGGAGTGAAAAATCATTTAATGTACGTCATGTATCCTATGTTTGGATACCCTTTTATTAAAAACAAAAAAACAAAAAAGAAGGTCATCAGTTTAATAAACCAATACATGTTGGGATGATATAATTGAAAATCATATTTACATATAAAATGACTAGAAAGTACTTAAGTTTTATAATATATATTATTCGATAATTTTAAGAGAAGTATTTCAAATTAAAATTATGAAAATAAAAAGAATTAATGTATTATTGAAAATATTGGAATTACTACAAAAAAATTAATTAGATATATTTAATGCATATTAAAAATATATTTTTTTATTTTTTTACTTAAAATAAAATTAAAAATAGATTAATTTTCTATGGTTAAAAGTTAAAAAAAAAAATCAAAAGAGGTAGATAAAAAAATATTAAAGGATTAAGGTAACCAAAAATCTAATATAATACTCTCATGTCGTTTTATATATAAAAACCTGAAATCTAATTTGCCTTGGTCCTTTCTATAATATCCCACTTAGCTTGGGGTGTCTCTTTGTCATCTGAACATGAAATATGTTTTACTAATTAATCTCTCATTATCTCTATTACCCTCCTCATGTTTTTTTCATATAAAATTATCTTTCATACTTTCTCTCATTTCTACTTTATTTCTCTCCCTTATTTGTCCCTTTATAAATAATATATTTGGATAAACAAGTTCATTTCTAACATTTTTATTACATTCTACTAATTTGAACTTATTTTTTAAACCCATTAATTAAGTCGGCTATCAAACTTTCATAAAATGGAGCAGGGGAAGTGAGAAATAATCGCATGCCATACTTCGACAAAAGGAAAAAAAAAAAAAAATCACACTTGCAATCATAGTGAGAAGAAATAGAGGGAAATATTGGGAGACAGGTTATCGGAACACAAAAATAATATGGGATAGAAAGAGGTAGAGGACAACTGGACAAGTTAAGGTAAGAAGGTTTTCAACCAACAAGAGAAAACTCCCTTTACATCCGAACTTGCACTATAACCCGAAAATCTTTGAGCGCTTTCGCCAAGTCACCCTCTGATCTTAATAAAGTCAAGTATTCTGCGGGTGACAAACCCACATATTTTAATTTCCTCACATCCAAGAGGCTTGGCAGGGAGATTGACAGCGTGTTCAAAACCATCCGGCGTCTGAGAGTGGAAACAGAAGAATGATGAACGGTACGGAGGGGGGGGAAGAAGGGACAAAATCTGCGGTGTCTCCTCAAGTAAGCCATCACCGACAACCGCTATTTCCTCTAGTTCGTCTCCACCACGACGGCATTATTCCTGTCCAAAATCTGAGTAGGAGCGGATACTCATAACTATAAAGCATACAAGTGCCACACCTAGACCTTCCAGAAAGTTCTTTTTCACGATCCCAAGCACCAGACATCCTAGGAAGAAGTTGGACATGCCCACCTCGAATCCTGGTTGTAGCTGAATTGACAAGCTCATGGACATCAATGAAAATGACCCAAAAGATATCAGATTCAATACATGCCGGTGTCCTTTTCCCTCCGTTTCTCTCTCTTTATTACCTGCCAGGTCGTCATAATATGAGTAGAGGGATGTGAACAGCAGAACTAATTAAAAAGCTCACTAGAGCTTTCAGCAAGAAAACCCTGGGGAATCGCCGCTGGAAGCGTTTTGCAGAGAGAATGAAAGGAGAGAACATGGAGCTCAATATGCAGTAGACGAAGATCTTCAAGAAATTCCATCGGCGGATGATGAATTAACCATGTGGAAGAATAAGCAAAGATATGGGCAACGAAGCGGAAATTAAAGATGGAGACTAATAATTAATAAATAAGGATAATTAATCTGTAAGTCTTTATAATTTCAACCAATTTTTAATTATGTCTTTATAGTT
The DNA here is from genome assembly GCA_963855925.1 of Inga laurina. Taxonomy (NCBI): domain Eukaryota; kingdom Viridiplantae; phylum Streptophyta; class Magnoliopsida; order Fabales; family Fabaceae; genus Inga; species Inga laurina. The sequence continues at coordinate 41,102,441 of OY979712.1, forward strand.
TTTTTTTTTCCTTTTTGTTATGTTCTTATACTTTCACCTGTTTTTAATTAGATGCTGGAACATTTTTTTTCTTTTTATCAGGTCTTTGTCAATTTTTAATTAATAAATCAAGAATATTAAAATATAATTTAATAACTATAAATTTCAATCAATAATTATGTAATTAGAAAAAAATTAATATAATTAAGTATTAATTCTTAATTAAATAATTATAATTAGATTACTTTTTATAAAATTGTATTATTAATTCCAAATTTATAATTATAAAAATAAATAAATTTTGAATTAAAAAATAATTAATGTAAATATATGTTCAATTAAAAAATTAAGAAGAATATTGAAATAATTCATAAAAAAGAGTGTTATAATTTATTATTTATGGAATATTAGTATTTATAGAATATTAGTAATATTTAATAATATTATACATAATGATATTATATTATATATTTATAGAAGAATATTATTAGGATATATTGAATACATATAATAAAAAAACTATAAGGACTTGATGAAAAATCATGTGAAATCATAAGGGCCAGATAAAAAGTAAAAAAAAAAAAAAACTACAAGAATATGATTAAAAACAAGTAAAAGTATAAGGACCTAATAAAAAGAAAAAAATACTAAAGGGACCTAATTAAAAATTGATTGAAACAATAAGAATATGAAGATTAATTATCCCTAATAAATATAAGCATGGGACTTGGAAGAACGAAAAGCATAAAAAAGGCGCTAGGCTTCTTCTTTCCAGCCAGGAACCAGCATTGTGATGTTGACTTTGAAGCTCGAAGGATGACATTTTATTTACTAACTTTCTCGGAACCTGGTGGCAACTCTTGTCTTGTAAAACAAAGTACGTTTTTCTTTTTGTTGAACTTTAGAAAGAAAATATGTCCAATGGAACGCACTAACGCGTCTCCAGTAGTTATATTTCTATTATTTGTTCGCATACATGCTTACTTCTGTCGTCATAGTACGAGTAGGGATAAGGAAGCAACAGAACCAAACAACTCACCTGAAGTTATTGATATTCATGGTTTCTGGGGATCTTGTCAGTGACTGCCCCCATTAGTTTGGTTATTATTAAGGTTAATGTTGTTGTTTTGGTTATGGTTTATATTTTGGGCCTTTAGTTTGTGAGCCTTTTTTTATTCTCTCATTGTATTGTGCACTTCCCTATTCTTATAGTAATATTTTTATTCTCCCATTGTATTGTGCACTTCCCTATTCTTATAGTAATAAAAATATCATTATATCTGATTAAAAAAAATGATTACTACGAACTAGTTATTGATATAGGACTTATTAGTGATGTTTAGCAAAGGGATCGATCTCTTTCTTTTCTTCCTTTTCTTTTTGTGAAAGAGATTTTTTTTCCTCACATGGAACACATGTGTCTGGATATGTATCCAGAAGTCTGACTAACAAATTAAGCTGCAACAAATAGAGTGCTTTTCCATATTTGTGCAGTGAAAGACTGGTAAAACGATTGACTAATGCCCCATTTGGTATGGTGGAATTGAAGGCATGGAATTGGAATTGGAATTCAATTCCATGAGTTGTGCATGTTTGGTACAAAGAAATGCTCATGGAATTTAATTCCACATGAAAGCCAAATGGGGTTAATTCCATCAAACTCAATTCCACTCAAATAGCGCCTTTCTGTGATGAGATCCAGGTTCAGGAACCCGGACCGGCCCGGAAACCGGCTAACCGGCGAACTGGCCGGTGAACCGGTCCGGTCCGGGTTCCAATTTTAAGAAAAAAGTTATATTTTTCTTTTAAAATTTCATACTATAAGCCTAAAATTTTCAAAGGAGAGGGATTTTTTATTTTTCAATTATAAAGGCATTTTGGTCTTTTCACATATAAATTAGGACTCATTTCCATGATATACCAAACATTGGAAAAAATAAAATGGTGCAAGTTTTCGGGAGGAGAAGGTTCTGAGCTTCTCTGAATGATGTTTTTTTGGAAAACAAAAATTTGAAGGACATTTTGGTCTTTTCACCTAAAAATCATATCTCATTTCCATGATATACCAAACATACTTTTACACCTCATTTCCATTTTCATATCCATATCCATATACATTTCCATTTCCATCAAAATTAATTCCATCGTACCAAACGGACCCTAAGTTAGCTCAATGGTACCACATTTCGCATGGAGCGCGTACTTATGCCTCATGTCGCAGCTTCGAGACGTGGGGAGGCGAAAGGAACCTGCAAGAAGGGCGGGGATATTCCTTGTGAGGTTGCACTTGCACGCCAAGACTCTATGCTCGGGTGAGGTCAGTGGGACCCATAAGCCCGAGGTCCCATGTGGGCTATGGATGAGGGTGGGTGTGACAATAAAAAGGCGCCTTTTTATTGTCACACCCCCCTAGCATAGCCCTTCCTGGTACTGGCGCTGGCTCACATCCTGGCCCCTCATGGCACGGGGTAGCCCCCTGGGTCTCATTAGACCACAGGAGAAGGATGGACTCACAAGGAATATTTGCAACCCCTTATGCATTCCTTTCGCCTCAGTAGGACTCGAAGCCACGCCCCTGGGGATAAAGACGCGCTTATGAGAGACCCTACTACCATTGAGGGGCCTTATCCCTAGGGGCGTGGCTTCGAGTCCTACAAAGGCAAAATGAATGCACAAGGGGGGTGCAAATATTCCTTGTGAGTCCATCCTTCTCGTGTGGTCTAGTGGAACCCAGGGGCCTACTTGGTGCCATGAGGGGCCGGGATGTGAACCAGTGCCAGTACCAGGAAGGAATGGGCTGCGGGGTGTGACAATAAAAAAGATAAAAGTCAAATGTAACCCCTTTCACGCTTAGGCTGAGATTAAGTTCATAAATACACAATTATGTGAAATTAGAGACCATAAGATGATTTGGGATTTAATAAAAATAAATTTCCCCAAAATCAGGATTTTGAAAAACTTTTCTAAACCTGTTTAACAATGGTCTCCTATTCATATTTCAATTACACAAATGGCCTATACCATACGATTCCATTTATAAATATCAGAGTGCAAGGTAAATTCCCGACACAGTCGGGTTACATTAATCAATAAAGGGTTCTATAAGGCATAATGCCCATAATCTCTTCCCTTTACCAGGGGATTACACAAAACTATCCAATATCATCATTATATACATTAATTCCCCAACAAAATATCCAAAAAGGGGGTATACATGATAACCAAATAACCAAAATAAAACTCCCAATCTGGAGCTCTACTCACTCTTCATCACCTGATTTCCTTTAGATCCTTCAGCCCTGTTTAAAAATTGTTTTTGGGAGAGTAAGATTCTAAGGCATCCCCGTAATGTCAAATCACTCATAGTATACACAACCATAAAGCATGAAAGCAAATCATCACACAACACATAGCAACTACAACGGCACTTACAGCAGCAAGGGTAGGTATGACTTAAGTCACCCTTATGTTTGCTCACGCTGTATTGCACATTCACATGTTCATATCACATATATTACCACAGTTGGGATCCATATAAAATATTTCACATACACACAGTCACACTGGCCGGATACTCAAACATGAATTAACAATTCCACAACACAACCCTGGAAATTACAACGGCAAATACAACGGCAAGGGTAGGTGTGATAACCATCACCCCCTACTACTGCTCACGCTGAACAGCTCACGCTATAATGCACTACGGGAGATAACACAATGGCTTCATACCAAATATTTACACAACAAACAATGATAATTCATACATACCAAGCATCATACACAACACGAGAAAAAAGTCACTACCTGGTTCGTTCGGTGTATTCTCTGTCGTAAGTCTCTCCCGAGTAGGGCAAATATCGTATCCTATAATTCATAATTAGGGATGAAGAGTCAAATCTCTATTTCAATGTTCAATAACTTCTTTAATTGGTTATCATTATTATCCCTTAAGTACCCATAAATGCCTCTAACAAAATCCCTAAAGGGTTGGAAGAACTATCCCAAAGATCCCCTTTTAGAAGCACAAAAACTGATTTTTTTACTGTTGCACTCTAGTGAAGATAGCCTCACTCGAGTGATGATCTACTTTGGACTCGAGCAAAAAGCTTAACACTCGAGTGATAGACAAATGCTCACTCGAGTTCTAGGAAATGAGATGCATAAAGTGTTAACCCAAGAGCAATAGAAACTTTCAAAGAGGAGCACTCGAGTGAAGAAGACCTCACTCGAGTGACAACATAACACACAAGTGTTAAGGCACACTCTTGAAACTTGGCAGCGAGTGACAACCCAAGATGAGAGTTCATAGTGTCAAATATAACGGCACTCGAGTGAGAAGAGGCTCACTCGAGTGAGAACCCACAACACTCACAAGTGAGGCAACACTCTTGCCTTTCTCCTGGGAGTGCAACATGAAAGCTTAAGGCAAAAAGGGAAAATGCACTACTGCACTCGAGTGGACCCATCCTCACTCAAGTGATGCTCATCCCGCACTCGAGTGGACCCCATATCACTAGAGTGATGCTTATCAGAAACCAGAAAACACAGAAAAACTGACAGCACTTCCAAATTTTTACCCAAGTGATTCCAATGGTCCCAATTAAATACCAAACCAAAGCTACTCCCACACAAAAAAAAAACAAAAGGAATCACATGGAAAAGTCAGAATTATCAAATTTCTATTCCATTATCATGCTTTGGTTCTAGGCCACATTCAACACCAAAATTCCAAAATCTCCAAACATACCATTCCACTCTCAAATCAATCAATCTATCTAAAACTCATACCAAAACACCCATTTTCATACCAACAGCACGCCAAATACCCAATGACCCTTATTTTTGAAATTTAGGCCAAAAATACCAGAAATTCCAACTAAACTATTTGGCACAAAACCTAGATAGAAAGATTTGTTTCACTTACCTCTTCAACTTTTCCAAAGAGATTTCTTGATTCTCAAAGCTTCAAAATTTCTTGAGAGCTCAAATCAACACTAATGGGCAATCTAGAACCATCAAAATAAAGCTCTCAACCCAAGGAACAACATTAAAGAAATGAGTTTTGGCATATGAGGTGATTAGCTTATCTTAAATCAAGCTTTTCTTCTTCCCTTTTTCTCCAACAATGGTGCAGAGAGAGAGAGAGAGGAATGAGAGCTTGAAGATGAAGAGGGAATGATTACTTTTCCCTTTGCCCATACCTCCTCCACTGAATTAGAGGGAAGAAGAGAGAGAAAAATTTTTTAAAAATCCTCTTTGACTTTTCTATGCCCTCTCTCATCACAATGACTTGCCACTTGTCAAATTTTTATTGACTCTCATAAATCAAGTGACTAATTAGTTACTCTAACCACTATATTAGCCATTTGGTCACACATCTCATTTCTTCTTAGTTAGTAATTAATTTCTTCATTAATCACTAATTAATTAACCGACAATTTTTCACTGATTTTGGCATATCTACTGAGATTGCCACTAAACACAAAATAATTCAGATTTAATTCACAAATCATTCTCAATAATTGTCATTAGCCCTTAATCAAAATTTGGGGCATTACAAATATAATGCAATAATGATAAAATTGACAGAATATTTTGTAATCCTCCCTCTATCTAAAGGCCCGTTGGTATGCTGGAATTGGTGTGATGGAAATGGATTTGGAATTAAAATTCATAGTGAGTGTCCATTTGGTTTGAATGAATTGGGCCTCCATGTGGAAATGAATTCCATCAAAATGGGCTGATTTGAATTCCAGGCTAAGACCCATGGAAATGAGATGGGTTCCATGGAAGATGTAATTTTCGGACTAAAATGTCATCTGTTATGAAATATATTGACATTTTTACCCCTTGCTAACTCTAATCGTGACCCAATCTATTGGAGAAGAGAGGACCACTCCTTGCGCATGAACTCAACAAGAAAGAGGGTAGTGGACGACACGACGGAGCAAAGCAATCAATGACACAAGTGTTCGACCGTAAGTGTTATCTGGTTGTTCCTTTTTTGCTTTAAGTGCTTCCCTTTAATTTGGCTTTAAATTTTGTCGTGTACGTATTTTACAGTTTTTGGTTGTTATGTGGTGAGTGTGTGTTTGCTTTGCTTCAAATGCTTCCCTTTCTTGCTTTGCTTCAAAAATAGTTTACAATTTGAGTTATTTTTTGTTGGAATGTTTGGTAATGTTTACATATTGAGTTATTTTTTAAGTTATATTGGCCCAGTATGGTTAGGAATGTTTACAGTGTGAGTGTGTATTTACATGCTGAATCATTTTGGCCGAGTATTTTTGTCCATTGTGTTGTATTTTGTTCAGCTGTGTTATATTCCATTAATCTCTAGTGACTACAATATAGCTTTATCTACATGCGCTGAAATTAACAACGAAGAAAAAGACAGTTCGTATGATTTTTGTGGTGGAACAAAAAGCTTGATACAAGAAATAATAATAGATTATAGTAGAATGTGGCTTAGTTTGATGTATTTCACTGTGATAGGTGCTAGTAAACTCTTGCATGTATTTGATTTTCTCTAGTTGTGATTGCCGAGGTTATTTGTTTCGGGTGTGGGGCGTTGGTTCCATATTAATTAGAGAAGTGAAAAGAAGCTTAAGTTGGGTTCATATGAAGATTAGATGATGCTGTATGAAATTTGGGTGATGGCTTTCAGAAATCTAGAAATTTTCAGAATTCAGATTGAAGTTGTGTGAAGCAGGAGGAAAAAGGAATAGTTTTTAAATGCATCTGAATCTGGTATATTTATGTTTATATATGTATAAATGTGCTTATGTGTGTAGTGGTGGAGTTATAGAAGTTGAATTTGAAGACTGAACCTTAGAGGGAGCATATTGTTTGATGTCTTAGATTGTTAATTAGGTATTTAGACATACGTTAAGGCTTGTAGAGATAATTTGAAGCGATGTATGTGATTGAATGCTTTTGTATAATCTTGTTTGAGATTAGAAGCTAAACAAATAACTTAAATTTTGTTGTTTAATGCTTCTAAATGTCTAGTAATTGCTTCAAATGATAAATTTATGTTTCAAGACATTAGGATAGTGGTTTAACATCCACTATATAAGCTGGAAAATTTCTAGATTATGATGGAGGCTACATGAGACTCTCTTTTGAAGGATAGAGGATGATTATATGCTACATGGTGTGAGATATGAGAATGGACGTGTGTATGTTGTTGCAATCATATAAGTTTAGATTTTAAGATTGAAAATCTAGAAGAAAGATACTGCTTAACAGTTCCACGTCTACTTTAATCGACTCATTATTTAGAAAGCCTAAAAGAAAAAGGTTTTATTGATTAAAAATGATACAAATTAAACCAACACATATTGTATTGTAGGAAGCGGGATTACTACACAAAAAAAACTTTTACATGGTCATTAATATTTAATATTCATGCACACAATGAATAGCTCTACATGAATCAGCATCCAATGTATCTTGAAGTAAAGCTTTGTTAAGAAGAAACTTGCTATATGTTGTCACAACTTTGTTAACCTCATTTTTATAGTTCCCATGCATATTTAGTCCCTCAGCCTTATTTTTGTCAATATGATATCCAATTCTTTTGGATTCTCTCTTATATACTTCTTTTATATATACACAGTCATGGATCGTGATAGAAGACAAGTTTTTGTCCATATCTTGCTTTGGTAGTTTCATGCTCTATTTGCTGTGAACCAATGTTTTATGAGCATATGTATTGATGTTGCTCTTTGTAGATGACAAATTAGTCGTAAGGCATACACTTTGGATTTTCATGCTAGGAGGGTTCACCTTCGAAATATGATTTATAATAGTGATATAACTTGTTTTAATCAAATTAGAATGAATAGGATTACTTTCGACAAGCTATGTCTTCTGATTGATATAAAAGGAGAGTTGAAACCTACTAAAAACATGTTAGTTGATGAACAAATTGCAATATTTCACCACATCCTTGCACATCATGAAAAAAATAGAGTTATATAGTTCTATTTTGGGAGGTTAGGTGAAACCATAAATCGGCATTTTAATTTTGTTTTGATTGCTATGATGCGCTTGAGGAATGAGCTTTTTAAGAAACCTCAACCAATTCTGGAGGATTCGACAAACACGAAATGGAGGTAGTTCAAGGTATATTTTCATTTATTATATATTTACAGTCATGATTTTTTGTGGCTCATTTGAGTGCACTTATATAACATTCAAATAGTTTTTTTTAAGAATTTTTTAGGCGCCCTTGATAGCACACATGTTAAAGTAAAAGTGGCTATTGCAGACAAAGGAAGATATTGAAATAAAAAGGGAGATATAACTACTAATGTGCTAGGTGTCTGCTTACCCGATGCACAATTCATATATGTCTTCACTGGTTGGGAAGCCTTAATTACTGATGGGAGAGTTTTAAGAGATACAATTCATAGGAGGAGTGGAAGCTTAAAAGTGCCTCTAGGTTTGGTAATTTCAATAATTTATGTTGTATTAATTTTTAATGTCAATTGCTTGCAAGCGTTATTTTTTAATGTCAATTGCTAACAAGTGATAAAATTAAATGCGGGACAATACTATTTGGTTGATGTTGGATACACAAATTGCGAGGGATTCTATGCACCCTTCGAGGACAACATTACCATTTAAGTGGGTGGAGAGATGGAAGAAGCCATGTGAATGCTCGTGAATGCTTTAATATGAGGCATGCTTCGGCCAGCAATGTCATCAAGTGTTGCTTTGGAATGTTGAAACTATGTTGGGCTATCTTGTGAAGTCCTTCATTCTATCCTATTCAAACACATAATCCAATTGTAATGGCCTGTTGCCTCTTACATAATTTGAATCGCCAACAAGGGCCGGATCCTCTTGAGAATGAGTTTGAGGAAATAGACACTAACAGCTCTAATGTTGATGCTCCACCTATTCCCACAATTAAACCATCAAATGCTTGGAGTAACTTTTGTGACAACTTGGCAAATGAGATGTTTTTTTGATTTTAGGAGACATAGGGATAATTTAATAGAAGTGTAATGACTTGCTGATTTAGGTTATTTGTCATTAGGTTATTTGTTGTTCTTATAATTGCAATATTTATGTAATTTTATTATGTTATATTATCAATGTAATGACTTTGGTTTTATAATTGCAATATAAAACATGAGTGTTCTTTTTTGTGTTCGTTATTATGTTATATTATCAATGTAATGACTTTGGTTTTATAATTGCAATTTAAAACATGAGTATTCTTTTTTGTGTTCGTTATTATGTTATATTATCAATGTAATGACTTTGGTTTTAATTTGCAAATATTTTGTAACAATAAATATGGATATATTTTATTAGATCATGACAGAAGATGGATCTGCAAAACACAAATTCTGGGTCTGGAAACAAGAAGAGGATGATGTGCTAGTTGCTTCACTGCTGCAAATTCATGAAGAAGGCAGATTGCTTGCTAACAGGAGATCGCTTGAATAGCACAAATATGAAGTACAAACCACTGGTCGTATCAATGCTCCATTTATTAGTTAACACAAAAAGGCACATAAAGCAAGGATCACCCCTACACTTTTTATATATGCTATTTGTTTAGAGTAAGAAGAATTATGAAGATTAGCCTCTGATGAAATCACATCACGCTGTTAACAATAGGTCCACCTTGAATTATTTTGTGGAGTTTTGAACAACCCAGGCCATAGTACACAAACAATTAGGAAGAAGCATAGTGATTAATGTGGTGAGGCATTGAAATCAACAAATGCTACTCATTTATATGCAAAAGGACACATAACGAGAAAAAACCAGGTTCGATTTCTTTAATAGAACAAATGGAAATAAACTTGATGTTGCAAGAAATTGAAGGTTGTGGTGAAGTCAAAAGAGCCCTACCGGAGGAAGAAAGTTTGCGACACTAAATGGATCGGAGGTCGCCGCCGCCGTCGTAGAATTCTAGGGTTCGGGTTTAAAAGTTGTGATGAAGTTAGCACCAGAAGAACAAATGCTCAAATCACATCACCTTCAAGAATGATATGTGATTTAGCTTCAACGATATGTCAAACACCAAAGAAGTGAACAACTTCGCCTTTGCAGATTTGCTTTGGTTTGTCTGATTTGCTCGATGCCTCAATAACAATTTGCTCAATGGTTTTGGGTGGGGGTGTTTTAATTCAATTTATTTATTACTTTACTATTTGGGGCAAACACTAGTGGAAAAAAGGCTTTTTAGACCGGTTAAAAAAGACATTTTAGACCCGTTCTCGATCCGGTCTTGATACAGCCGGTCTAAAAAGTCTTCTACTTTTTAGACCGGTTATTATAAAACCGGTCTAAAAATAAATATTTTTAGACCGGTTATAATAGGAACCGGTCTAAATTGATAAAATTTTAGACCGGTTCTTATGAAGAACCAGTCTGAAAATTTAACTTTTTAGACCGGTTTTATAAAGAACCGGTCTAAAAAGTATCATATTTAAGACCAGTTCTTGATAAACCGGTCTAAAAAGTCAAATTTTCAGACTGGTTTTCTCCAAAACCGGTCTTAAATATACTTTTTAGATTGGTTTTGGATAGAACCGGTCTTAAAAGTTGAATTTTTTTTTTTAAAAATTTTCGTTTAAAAGTATACCCAGCAAGTCATTTCCCCTGTTAAAACATTTCACTCAGCAAGCAGCAGCCAGTTCAACGAAACAGAAGCAAAGGAAAACAACCATGTATAATAAACTCACAACCATAGACAGAATCATAATGCAAGGAAATCAAACAATCATGACAATGTTGTTGTGACCAAGTTCCTTATCTTTTCACTTACATATACATACATCAAAGATTAAATTACATTAATGATGATCACACTCATCTCAGGCTGATGAACACTAGCTGGCTTGGCTTCAGAGAATCTACACTAAGACGTACACCTCATATCCTTCATTTTCCTGTGACGACAACAAAAAAAGTAGTTATATATATGTGTACCAATAACAATATACATAATTCAAATATAGTTCATGATAATTATTTTATTTAACTAACTTTCAATGTAGTTTTATAAAGGGATATCCTCCCATATCCCTTCATGATGATCATTTCTTGTGCTGTGTTCATTGTCTGCTTCATCTTCTTCATTCAATTCTGGTAAACCTCTAGAAAAAGAAGGAGTCTTAAGCAGATCATTCATTAAATGACTTTCCTGATTAATATCAACGACCCTTTTTCCTTGGAGAGCTACAGACCATATTTTGTTTGCCTGATCAGTAACATAGAACACTTGTTTCACTTGATATGCCATAATAAAAGGTTCATCTCTAAAACTGCTACTATTCAAATCAACTAATGTAAATCCCAACTAATCAATCATCATACCATTGTTGACATCAACCCAGTTGCATTTGAAAATGGGAAGTTTAACTTTAACATAATCAACCACCCAAATCTCTTCAATCACCCCATAATAAGGTATTGCTGCCAATCTAGGATTCTTATATTTTGAACTAGAGAAGTGCATAGATTCAGCCACTAACATAACCCCACTGTTCTGGACGGTGCTCCTATCATCAAGGGACTTTGTGTAAAATGTATAACCATTGATCACAAATGAAGTCCAACTTATGACATCAGCCTCAGGACCACGTGCTAACCATTTAATTGTATCAGAAACACATTCTTCGTCGTCAACCTTTTGTTTGAACCAATGTGCAAAAGTTTTGTTATGCTCCCTAATTAACCTTTGTTCAGTCATTCAACTATTTCTTTTCCGTACAATTTCTTTATAAGCATTAATGTAATCTTGAACCTCATCAACATTATTCAAGATGTACAAGTAGACTTGTTGCAATTCATCAGGATCCATGCTCTTTACTGAAGCCCAACGTCTATCGCCTTCTTCGTCATGATGTTCAGGAAGTCCAATGTGTCCTACATTTGACAAGTAATCTTGACAAAACTCCATGGCTTCTTCAGAAACATATTTCTGAACAATAGATGCTTCAGGCCGGTTAGGGTTCTTAACATACCATTTTAGGATTTTCATAGTTCTTTCAATTGGGTACATCCATCGTAAATAGATAGGGCCACACAACCTGATCTCCTTTCAATTAGATACATCCATCGTAAATAGATAGGGCCACACAACCTGACCTCCCTGACTAGATGAACAATTAGATGTACCATGATGTCAAAAAAAGAAGGAAGAAAAAGCTTCTCAAGCTAGCACAAGATCATATATCCTTCATTTTCCAGTTCATCCAATTTTTCTGTCTCAATGACTTTACTACAAATAGCATTGAAGAAGAAACAAAGTCTAGTCAAAATATGTTGAAGATCATATTCGGCAATGCCTCGAATAGCTACTGGGAGCGGTTGTTGAATTAAGACATGACAATCATGAGACTTTAGCCCCACTAACTTCAAGTCTTTCATTGACACAAGCTTCCTAACATTTGAAGAATACCCTAAAGGAACTTTGATGCCATGTAAACACTGACAAAAGCTTCTTTTATCATCCTTAAACAAAGTATGAGCAGCTGGAGGACAAAAAGTTCTCTTACCATATGCCTTTGGATGCAAGTCTTCTCGTATCCCCATTTCTTGTAAATCTAATCTTGCCTTCACACCATCCTTAGAACTACCTTGTATGTTAAGCAGTGTCCCAACAATACTATCACAAATGTTTTCTCCACATGCATGAAATCAATACAGTGTCTTACATCAAGCTTCGGCCAATATGGAAGATTGAAGAAGATAGACTTCTTTTTTCCATTTACTTTTCTCAGTACTTTTCTTTATAGTCTTACCAAAGATAACATTCATATTTTTCACCTTTTCATAAACTTGCTCCCCAGTCAATGCCTTCAGAATATCTTCAAACTCTTGTCCACCAAAAAAAGCTTTCTTTAATCTGCGATACGGGTGGCCTCATCTAAGAAATCTCCTATGGCCAAGATAAACTGTCTTTCTTCCATGTTGAAGTTAATGGTAGCATGTTCCTTCTTCACAAATCGGACATGCTTTATGGCCTTTAACACTATAGCCTGACAAGTTTCCATATGCAGGGAAGTCATTTATAGTACAAAAGATCATGGCTCGCATTTTAAAAACCTCCTTGTTCGCGTAAATAACATCAACACCTTCATCCCACAACTCTTTCAAGTCTTCGATCAAGGGCTCCAGGTAAACATCTATATCATTTCCGGGTTGTTTTGGTCCCGAAATCAACATAGATAACATGATGTACTTTCGTTTCATGCATAACAGAGGAGATAAGTTGTAAATTACCAATAGAACAGGCTATGAACTATGTATACTGCTCAGGCTACCAAAAGAATTCATGCCATCCGTGCTAAGCCCAAGCCTAAGGTTCCTAGGCTCTTCACCGAAGGCAGGAAATAATTGATTGATTTTCTTCCATTGAGAAGAATTAGCCGAATGTCGAAGCTTTCCATCAGATATCCTCTCATCCATATGCCATCTCAAATTTCTTGCATCGTTTTCATTAGCAAACAAGCGCTTGAACCTTGCTATGATTGGAAGGTACCACAATACTTTTCTAGGAGCATTATTTGATTTGTACCTCGGGGTTTCACATATGGGACACTGTTGTTCCTCTTTATGCTCTTTTCTATACAATATACAATCATTAAGGCATGCATGGATCTTTTTATATTTCATTCCTAGTGGACACAATATTTTCTTAGCATCATAGTATCGAGAAGGCAACACATTATCATCTGGAAGCATGTCCTTAAAAGCCTCAAGCGTTTCTGAAAAATTCTTGTCCCTCCATCTATGGCGTGCTTTCAAGCTTACCAATTTCAATACTGCTTTCAACAATTGGTACTTTTTAAACCCCGGGTACAACGGCGTCTCAGCATCACTACACATATTACCATATGCATGTAATTGCTCAAAACTCTCTTCTCCTACATCATGAATAATATCCTCTATTCGATCATCAGTATCCGTGTCATTATCATCAAAGTTCACTCCCCCCTGTTGAGATAAACTTAGCATTTCTAATTCTTCACATGCCATACCCACACTGTATAACTCTTACAGAATCCTTCACAAATTAAATGTGTATATATATCTGCAGTACTTAGTCGCTTCTCATTCAAACATACTACATAAGGGCAATAAAACTTTCCACTACCATCATCGGCATGTCTACTAGCGAAGTTTAAAAAACCCCTCACCCCATTATCATATTCAACACTCGTCCGTTTAGCGTCTATCCAACTATGATCCATATATATCTCAACACTTCTAGCACCCTATATCCAACAATAAAAGGATAGACAAAAAAAAAACAACAGCAATAGAGTTTTAGATATTTCAACGAAATTAACAGGCACCATTTGAAACTAGTATTCTTTTAACAAACCAATAACACTGACAATAATCAAACAACTAAAATAGAACATAAAGTGGTATTAATTCAAAAAGTCAGACAGAGCATATGAATTATAAAACAACGAGAAGTGCTCAAATTAAAGTAACAACAAGAACTTTAATTTTTTCTAGATTACGTTTAAGTGCTCAAATTAAAGCAACAACAAGAACTTTTCATTGAACATTATTAATTATAAAACAACGTACAACTAAATAACAGATCGATCAAACACTAACCTGAATGAAGACCAAGGAGTGAGCTTCAACGCAAAGTCACGGTGGCGTCGACTGAGGTTAAAATGAAGTTCTCAAATTCATGGCATTGACAAAGGGAAGTCAAATCAGAGGAGAATGGTCACTACGCTGCGGAGATTAGAGGTCGCGGAGGAGAAGACTGATGATAATCAAAGAACAGCGACGACAAACATAGCAACGGAAGCGGTAATGACGGAGGAGACTTGAGCAAATGAGGGACAGGACGCCATGGACGAGTTTAGAACAAGCACGGATAGAGGTCACAGAGAAATGGCAAAGAGAGAAGAAAGGGTTCACAGTGCGCGTGATCTGGGCGCGGGAGGAAAAATAAGTGTGAAAAATCTTACCTTTAAGACAGGATTTTATTAAAAACCGGTCTTAAAAGAGGGAAAATTCACATTTAAGACCGGTTTGTACAAAAACCGGTCTTAAATGTAACACATTTAATTAAAAAGTTATCCAATTTTGAATTTAAAATTTTTAACATTGAAGACCGGTTTACATATAAACCGGTCTTAAATGTTAAAAAATTTTAAGTGCGTAAAATTTTAAGACTTTAAGATCGGTTTTTCTTGTAACCGGTCTAAATAAATTTTGTTAAGACCGATTGATAAGTCCTAATTTTACCACATATTTTCATAGATTTTGGGAGGTTTTAGTGATAAATGGTATGCTTGAAATGCATTTGTAATGAGAAATTGTGACTAATAGTGAATTTATGAAATGAGTGATTAAGAGTAGCTTAATTGATATATCTCATGATTTCTCTTAAAGTGTTGATTTAGGAAAGAATGATATTGGATTGATGTGAATTGCCTTGTAGGGAGCTTGAACGAAAATAAAAGAAAAGGAGCAAAAAGAAGAAGGAAGGACTAATTGGTGAAGTCTCAGAATTATGTAACCAAAGAGAGAACGGACTTAAGTACAGAACATAAAAAACCTTTGGAGCAAAACTGCAATTTTCCCTAAAATGCAAAATTCTCCACTGGTGATTCAGAATTGGCGCGGAGAGATCGAGAAAAAAGGGAAAAAATAGAGACCTGGGCAGCGTCCGGAGAAAGAAAGAAAAGAAAAGAAACGGAAAACAGAACGGAAAGAAGGGGGGATCGGGACCAAAGGAAAAAGACGGAAATCACTTTGGGGATCTGAACTCTCGTCCTCTCTCGACAACCGGTAGCTCGGGAATTCTGGAATTCGAATAATTCCTCCACCATGACTGAAGCTGATCTGAAATTCGATGGCGCTCATTCCTTCATCATGAGTAGCTGATCGCTGTGTGATTCTCCCTGGAAGCGAAACTGACCTGAATCCATGTGCTAAAGAGAGAAGCTCATTGAGATTTGTTTTCTTCTCTGATTCTGTTTTCTTTGTTTTATGCGAGTTGTATGGCTATGAGACAGAATCGATTCTGAGTTAGGAGCTTATATTGTGTTTGCAATTTTCCAAATCTGAATAGAGCATTATAGGTGTGATGATCTGTTGCATGATCTCAGTGAAGAATTGTACTCTCTATTTCCATGTAGAATTAATCAAATATGCTGATTCTAGTTGCATTGGTTTGTTTGATTGCTTCGAATGATTTTGTGGGTAATGAGCAGTAGCCATTATTAAAGAGGGAGTTTAGATCAGTCGCTCTATAATCCTCTTTTGTTGATTAGTTGATCTTATCATCTTAATTTCCTATATGTTATTCTAATTGAGTGACTACAGGAATTAAATGTAAGCAATTAATTACACTGAGCTTAGTATTCATGGTTGGATAATGAAGGAGAAGTAGGACTTCTAGGGAGAATTATCTCATCATTTTGTTAAATCATCAGTCATTTCACTTGCATCACAGTGTCATTTTAGAGCAGAAAATTAGGAAATAGAATTAGGTACATGGTAAATATATATCAGTTAGCTCTCTACATGCTTATTCTACTTATTGTGGCCCATAATTTGCTAAGAATTATTACAATAGTTAGGTTCCTTAGAGAAGAATGACCTAGGCTAGGTATCACTTTACTATAGTTAGCTTAGTATTTTTGGTAGGGTTAACGACAAGCTTTATCACCGGTTTCTTTAAGAACCGGTCTAAGAAGTTCAATATAATTACAAAACTGCCACCGTGCAAATTTTTAAGACCTTATCTGCCAAAACCGGTCTAAATGTGGCGGTCTAAAAAGGGTTTTTTTCCAGTAGTGAAAATTGTCTTTTTCTTGCATTTTCATATTTTTAATATACATTCCAAATGAAAAATATACATGGATTCCATCTTCATTTCCATGACATACCAAACATCTTTTTAAATGTCATTTCCATATCTAATTCTATATCCATATCCATTTCCACTTCCATCAAAATCAATTCCACTGCACCAAACGGGCCTTAAAGAAAAGTCACATAAAGAAAGTAATGCAGATCAAAGATAGAACTAAATTACATCACCTAAAATCAATAGACATAGTGCTGGAAGGAAATATAATTATTTAATCAGTGAATTATGAAGAAATATATAAAAAAGGGAAATTATGAAATGATCAATAATAAATTGAATTTATTGATTAATGGATCCAAATCGATCCATTTTCTAATTATGAGCCCGGTGTTATAAGTTTTTAAGAAAAAAGTTGATTCTAATTTTCAAACAAATAACTTCAAAGATTTATGGGATTTAAGTTTAACTGTAAATAAGTTTTGGCATACTTTTAACAAATGCCTTTAGTTAAAAATAAGTTTTTGGAATGAATGACTTCACATTCACTAACTCTCGGATTTGCTAATATTTTATAAATGTGATGTTTAGTGGAATTTTGAATGACTGTTGAACCAATGTTTTAAAAGACTCAAAAAGAGCACTTTCTGGGAATCTTCTCCTCTACTGTGGCCCCATCCTAATAATGTCTTTATTCCAGTTCTCTTCTCTTCGTAATCCTCTTTTGACCACATAACCTTTACCAACTTCTTAAATCGGCCTCCTCAATTTATAATCAACAAGCTCATTTTTGTGATTGGTCTACCGCTTATATTCTTTCCCACCACCACCCTCAACTTCCTTACTTAACTTGGAAATTAATTTTGTCATACGATTCCATCAGTTGAATAAAATGACTTTCATACTTTTTATGAGTAAAGTCTCCAACTGCTACCTTTTATGAATAGGGAAAAAATTTGCTTCAAATAATTTTATCTCCCGTTACTGACAAGCATTGGTTCTAATGGAAAACAAGGTCATAACCATTTATATACAAGATCTTGAGTTGAAATTTGTTTGTTTGGGGCTCAATCTAAATTAAATTATCTTAAGTTATAATACTCCCTTTGATCCTTATTATAACAACCTAATAATAATTATACATAAATTAACAAAGTTATTTAATATTATTAGTTTTTTTTTTTGTAAAACATCAAAAATACCTTCAATAAAAGTCATGAGTTAATAAAGTTTAGTTAATCAGTTGGAAAATTCTATAATTCATTAAGGATACTTGGTGAAAAAGATTAATGCTTTAGACAAAGCATGTTATATTACTATTAAGAAACATGTAAAAGTCCCAAAGGAAGTAATTTTCCTTTAAAAATGGGTATACTACTATTCGGAAAAACAGCAAGAGAGGGAAAGATCAACTAACGAGACCTGCTCATCCAAAAGATGAGCAAGGAATGCTCATCCCAAAATGAGGTTTTTTTTTTTGTTGTTAATTTTTTTTATTTGTTTGAATTATGTTGTATTTAATAGTTTGAAGTATTTCTTTAGTAATACCAAATATCTTAAATTAATTAATTAATTTTTTGTGCATCCAGCATCATAGAGTATATTTGACCAGTTAGTGAGTATTATTGAAAAAAATACTCCATGGTGTTGGATGCACTGAAAATTAATTAATTAAATTAATTTGAGATGTTAATAATATTGAAAAAAATATTTTAGGATATTAGATGCTACTAGAAAAATATTTAAGGATATTGGGTGATACTGAAAAAATATTTCTAAATGTTGAATTTACTAGAAATTATTTAGTTTGGGATAATTGGGGCTAAAAATACTTCAGGGTGCAACATACAATTTAATTCAAATAAATAAGAATATATAAAAAAATTTACCAAAATAAAAAATTGGGATCCTCACATTTTAAGGGATGGGCTATGAGCAGGGCATGTGGACTCGACACAGAAAATAAAAATCCATGCATGAAGCTCTTTATTTATTTTTTTAAATCAATTTTTGGGGTGAATATGTGGTGATTATTTAACGCATGACATGCAAGGACTAGGGACAGCGAAGGGTGTTGGATGGTCAATTCAACTATTTATTTTATATGTCCATATGCTAAATACAAAGAACCTCAATGTACCCTCCTATTCAATTATATTGTTGTTCTATGTATATGGACCGTTCATCAACAATTTGTATACGTGCTATTCATTATCCTACCTCCACGTAAAGTTTATGTCTCATGACATTTACATACTGTAGGTTTTTGGGCGTACTTGGAATCCATTGACTCGTTGAGTACTCACACGAGATCGGAGCACCAATATAGACTCTGATCACGTTTTTACAACAGATTCACCATTGTAGAGAAGAGAGCTAGAGAGAATAGTTTTTAGAAAGTTTTTCCATCATTGTATATAAAAAAAACTGAAATACACAAAATGATAACAATCCTAAATATCACGTATGAGCAGTTATTATGATTTGAAATTCAAATTATAAGGATAAAACTCCTTATTCAGACTCAACCTTTTTCATAATTTTATAATAGCCCCAATTGAACTGGGCTTAGGCCTGATTCACCAAGGGTGGAACAAGCATATTCCAACATCTCCCACTCACACTTGGTGGATTAGATGCTATGGGTCAAATCTCTTTCTCTTCCATCCTTCTTTCATACTATAGGTGTTCTACTGTAATTGTGTGGGTATGACATCTCCATTTGGGTGTCTTATACTAGGAATCCCTTTCACAGAGACCAACACAAAACAACCCTATAGTGTAGCTTGATCATATTAATATAATGCCTCTAATGTCCTAGATTTTAACCCTTATACACTTTCTTCATATGGCCAATCTAATCCCTCTTGAGTCAAGTTAAAACTCAGATTGCCTTTCTAATATGCATATATAGTATTTACACTTATGAAATTACCTAAGTAACATCATAAGGGACCGGTCTCAGACACAAGCATAAATGTGTATATTCTAGTTAATCTTCCTTTCGCCCATATATCATTTCAATATGAATCAACCGCTTTCCTAACATAATGCCTTTATATCACATCGATCATGATCATAGGAAAAATGCTAAAGTAGCAGACGTTGAAACATATCTCTATGATATTGTCAAAGTCAGAAGATATCTTGAAAGGGTTAACCTTTCTAGGACTCACACAACAATGAAGCAGGGATCTATTCAATTGCTTCCCATTTGCAATTGTTTCGCACATGTGGTATGAATCGCATGCTATAGTGTTACTCTTATACTATAAGAGCGTATGTCATTTTGATCTTAGTATTAACACCGTACAAATTTAAGTATTGACACACACAGTGTCTAAACCCAAATTCTTTAGCTTTACTCACATGATGTCAATTTTGAAGAATTTTTTGTCTGGCTACAATTATCATGGATGTGGGTATGCATGAATCGATCCGTATTTATAATCACGGATCTCATCCTGACTAACTGCACTGCTAAGTTGATGTGACATTTAGTTTTGCGCTTCTTTTCTACCATATCAACTCCTCACTACTTTACTAGTGAACACATATGTCTCATCTTTACACACTCCCCCTGAGTGTCAAAGGTGGTCGCTCGTATGAGAAGGCCGACCTCATCAACTTGTATGATATACTAGACATTGTATACTTTCACATACACATGTAAAACCACTATCTATACTTCACTTCCTATGCATGCCAAAGGATTTGTCATGCTCTTCATGTATTTCCTTGGCCACATGCTTAGTTAAAGGACTTTGCATAGGAATGTATTGTTCGGCAACAACTTTGTGCTATAGTATTTTTAACAAGAATTATATCTTTGTGTTTAGTCTTGATATGATACTTAGGGTCTTTTACTCAAGTAATGGCTATATTATTTTCAACCATATAGCCACTTGTACTGCTATAGTACATTAAAATGCACATAATGATTATGTGCTCAAAAAGTATCTCAAGACCTTTTGTGGAGACATTCCATGTCTCTCACAATGGTTAGACAAGTGCCAACATACAAGTCTTACCACAAAACAGATATTTGATATTGTACACATCACTGCTTACATTAGACCACTAGCAGCGTTTTGCATGGAAACCTTTTTCCATTTTCTTTGTCAATTTAGATCAAGGACAAATATCAAGACTCAAAAATTATTACTGAAGCCACTGGGGTATCCATGGGTTTGCATTCACTCATATAAAAATTGCTCAAGGATCTCCTAATATAATTCACTTGTTACAAAAGGGATTCTCCTTAAGCTATCTCATTGGATCTCAAGTCCAAGAATATGTGTTGCTTCACTCATTCTTTCATTTCAAATTTATGAGCACCATTCTTTAACATGCACTACTAGATTTAAACTATTTCTAGCCAATAGTATATCATCCATTTAAAAGGATAATATCAAAAATTACTTGACAATGGTTCTCTTCAACCATTTGAAAACTACATTACGTTATCACTCTTACGAAACCTTACACATCACTGTCTGGATGATTACTTCAATCCATGAAAGAATCTCAATAAGAAAAAACATATGAGGTTATCCCTTTATAAAACCTCAAATACCACTTCTAGTGAAATCTAATTGTCATTGTAAATAGATTTTGTCATCCATATCACCACTCAAAGGTGTAATTTTTACATCCTCTTGATGTGTATCTAAATTTAAACATTTTAATGTTGCCAGAATAAATCTGATTAAAACACATAACAAGTAATATAAAAGCCTTCCTGTTATGCTTACCCCTTTAAAATCAAATGAGTCATGTATTTGCTAATTGATCTTTCCACTCTTACTCTCTAGTCTTCAAAATTAACTAGTTCCAAATAGCCTCTTATCTTGGATTAGATCAACTAATTCTCAAACATGATTCTTTCCTAATGAATCATCACTTCCATTACTTTCTTCCATTTTGCCTTAGCAGGAATTTTGTACAGAACATGACTCTATCTTCTAAGCAGCTATGAACTCCTTTCTCAATTACTCCTTTTTATTTGGAACTTCCTGATTCTCTCATTTAGGTCTCTTTATTAACCCTTCTAAGCTCCCACTCACAAGGATGATTGAGAATTACCAGCTAGTTCTGTACTGTCTTGTCTATGTGTCTCATAAAGAGACACATAGTCATCAGTTTTGCCCTTGTTTGGATACCAATGCATAAAAAATGTGGCATCTTTTAATTCTTTTCAGTCATAATTTCATCTTTTCACTCATGAAAAAAGTGAAGACGTAACCTTATTGAGCTCCCACTTATAAACACAATGGGAATGCACAATTGACCTTTATGGTCTACTATCAATTATGGGAATACTCAAATGGCACTTATGGTATATGGAAAGTCAACTCCAATTTGCACTTTGACCACAATTTATAGGGTATAGAAGTAACCACTTTAGAGGACATACGTTTAAGTTCAAAGCCATACAAACTTGATAAAAACAAATATGTGTACTAATCCACCAAAAGTGGGCCTCAATACACTAGTGAAAAAATCACTTTTAAGACCAGTTAAAAACAACATTTTAGATCGGTTTTGGATCCGATCTTGATACAGCCGTTATTAAAAGTCTGCTAATTTTTAGACCGGTTAACGAAATCAGTCTTAAAAATCATTTTTTTAGACAGTTTGTTCGAAGACCATGTCTAAAAAGTTCAGACTTATTAGACCGGTTGTTTAAAAACCGGTCTAAAAACTTTTTTTTCAAGACTTTTAAGACCGGTTGTTAAAATAACCGTCTTAAAAGTCATACTTTTAAGACTGATTATTTTAACAACTGATCTTAAAAGTGATATTTTTTAAAAAAATAAATAGGCCCATTTTTGTAGTCAAAAGTACATATGAGTAGAAGGGATTACAGTGAAAAATCGATTGCGGATACTTCCAGGCAAATTACCACCATCAGATTTCACAAAAACACCTTCCTTGTGAATCCCGCTGCTAAAATTTCTGAAAACCTGAATTCCTATATCATTCACTAAGAACATCAAACAACGTAGAAAAATAATGAATAGCTCTTGTAACAAAATTCAGGCATACCCATAAGTTTAACTTTGTATTCATATTCAGTTTCTTAGTTAAAACTATGAAACTATTTTGGCATAACCATAAGGAAGACGAAAACCAGAGACGAAATTAAAAAAAGCAAACAAAGCAATTTTGCATATAGGATCCCCCAGAGACCGACCACACACTCAACTCGGTATATATCAGTATGTATACCATTTACACCTATAATAAAACCCTCCAAAAAAACAAAATCCAACCAAGATCTCTCTTCTCTTTGTGAACCTTGTTCCTCTGGTAAAGAAAGCAGACAAGGAATTGTTTTAAACGAGGCGCTTCGCTTTGCACCTTCTTCTTCCTCTTTCATCTATCGCCACCTTGTAGTAGATACTCAAAAATTAGTTTACAAATTAATTAAGCGTTTAAAAGGAAAGTTTATTCAAACCTCATAACATCAGTTGGATCTTCTTCACACATCTTTAGGTCAAAGCAAAGGAGCAAGCAACTCATGGCAGCAAAGAAGTGAGATTACCAAGGTAGGTTGCGATGAAGGATAGATGTCACGGGGAAAGAGAAAAGTTGTGACGAAGGAGATCAGAGCAAGCGATGTTGTGGCGGCGACAAACTAATTCAATGTAAGTGTGAGAGTACCGCAACAACAAACATGAGAATGAGATCGAGCGAAGATAACCGAGGTCACAAAGTAATCGCACCAAAAAGAGAGGTTTCAAATTTAGAGAGCGAAATTTAGGAGCGACAAAGAGGAGATTCAAAAATTTAGAGTCGATTTTTTAGACCGGGTATATATAAAACCGATCTTAAAAGGGTGGAAAAAAATATTTTTTAAAATTTTCATATTTAAGACCGATTTTTATTAAAACGGGTCTTAAATGTTTAATATTTAAGACCAGTTATTATTAATAACCGGTCTTAAAAGGTTAAAATTTTAAATTTTTTAAATATTTTGATATTTTTAGACCGGTTTTATTTATAACCAGTTTAACTAATTTTTTTAAGACCGGTTTTTTTGAGAACCGGTCTTAGAAGTTCTATATAATTACAAAACTGCCACCGGTCAAATTTTTTAGACCTTATCTGCTATAACCAGTCTAAATATGGCGGTCTAAAAAGGAAACTTTGTACTAGTGATACTCTCCCACTTATATTTGGTGGGTTAGCTTGAACCATCACATACATAACCATTTCTCATAATATTTCATTCTTCCTTTCAATAACTCCATATGGTGGTGGAGTGCATTAGATAACTAGCTATCTAACTATCTTTCTTCTGTTACAAAGCTCATTTTATCATTCACAACCTTGATTAGCTCATAAGATCTCAAAACTCCTATTCAATTAACTTTACAACCCATTCATTCATTTTCTAAAGTACTTAAGCTTCAGACTAATGTTACATCAAACAAAAGTGATCATATCATGAATAATCCTTAACAAAGGTTATAAAACGTTAACCACCATGACTTGCCCTCATACACAGTACTAAATTTATCATAGTGGAACAATCAAAATAGAAATACGGTCTTTTTCCCTTCACTATAAATGATTTTGTGTTGTTTTACTTTATAGACTATCACAAGGACATCTCCATATTGGAAATTATACTTAGCAACCCTCATTATGCTAATGTTGGTAGTAATTCCTAGGTTCTTGTCTAGCATGACACGTAATCAAGTCACTACTGGAATTACAAAGAGTGGTAAAGTAACTAAGCATAGAGAGTCACTAACAATGCTCAACTCAAAGAAAGCTCATGAAAGGAAAACTGAATCAGAACTATATAGGTGTTACAAAATCATGAAAGTTTAAATTAGTTGAACCCATAATCTAGATGGCATAAGATAACAACATAATCTCATTTGAACCAGTGCATGAATCACATTACAGAAAAGTAAGGTTGTTTCACCACATAAAATGAACTTGTAGGCATTAATGCCTTTCACCTCAATTTTCATGTTGCCGCCAACATTAAGCATCTTGCTTTGATTTGACAATAGAGAACATTCTATAAAGGATTATCAATTCTTATCATTATGATTTATGGACCTTGTGTCCTTTTATGCTCACTTTGCTTGGAAAAATCATTTGCAAAATGGCTAATTTTCTACCAGAAAAAGTATTTGACCTCAATTAGGTTAGCCTTTTGCTTGACAAATTTATTACCCTTCTTTGAACTTAGGGTCATCCTTCTTTCTCTTTTCTGGAACCTCTTACCCTTCCTTAATGTTGGGTTTAGAGTGTGGAGGACTTGCATCCTCTATGAGGTAAGCTTGTCCAGAGGATTTGCAAACCTCTAGACATTCATTTTAAAGCTCCAAGTACTTCAAGATATCATTGAAAGTAATAATATTTTTACTATAGGTCATGCTGACTTTCATGATGTAACCCCCTCACTTAAAAACCTTGAATATGGTTTGAAAATGTGTCATAAAGTTAAACTGGAGACTAAAGGATAATTTACAACTCATTTGAGGTCCCGATTACAAGACAGGATTCAGTCTTGTGATAAAGTGGATTTTCAAAAACTTTTCAAAACTTGTTTAATAAGGTCCCACTTCCACTTTTCGAATCTATTTGGCCTATTTGGTTCTATTCCATTCATTTATATCAGAGTACTTAACAAAATTTCTCGACCAACTTTCTAGTTATATTCATTCACTATTAGGGTCTGTAAGGCACAATTGCCCATCTTAATTCCCATACCGGGGATTACATACAAATGCACAAGTCTATAGTAAATATGTTCATTTTTACTACATTGAACTTATATTGACACCATATATATTTATCCAAAAGTTTGATAACCAACACAAAATCCTAATCTCCTTTCGGTACATACAGCCGTCCTTGTTTATTTGCTTCTTATTTAATCCGCTTGCCCTAGTTGTAATTTAGTCATTGGAAAGAGTGAGATTCATATGAATCTTAGTAGTAACATTTCACTCATATGATATATAATTTCACAAAGCATGTAAGCAATCATCACAAAGCAACAATCACATTCATGACATTCTTCACATTCGTCACATTTCATGACATTCCTCACATGTCAGGACATTCACAATAATTCATGACATTTATCACAATAAATGATATCCACATACATACAAAGCATTATACATGATATAAGAGAAAGAGTCACTACCTTGTTCTTTCCGCTCTTGCTCTGACACATGTTTCTTACTCTTAGGGCAAATGTCAAATCCTATAATCACAATTAAGGATGACATGTTATTACCTATTTCAATTCTTAAATAAATCCAAAACAGTTGGGGTAGGTTATCTTTTGAACCTTTTTGATGGCTATGAGAATCTCAAACAAAAACCTAAAAGGATTGGGAAGAGCAAGACCCGTTATCGCCGTTCAAAAATGTAAAGTACTGAAATTGGGGGTTGGCCATGGCCAAGGAATGCTTTGGCCATGGCCAAGAAATGGTAACAAATGTTTTGGTTATAGCCAAAAGACTTTGGTCATGGCCAAAAACAGGTCAGAAGCTTTTGGGCTACGGCCAAGAACTTTTTGGCCGTGGCCAAGAAAATTCCTGTTTCTTGGCTGAACTTCTTAAAATCATAACTAAATCTATAAAAATAAAAATGCAGTGATTCCAAATCAAACGTGAAACTTTTAAAGTCCTTTATACATAAAAGATTTGAACCATGGCCATATACAACTACAAAAATGTAGAATTCCATGAATTTTCATACTATTCCAAAATAAATTCTAGTTTCTACCTCAAACTTTGGCAATACATAACTTCCAGTATACACCCCCAAATGACACCCTTTTATGTATCAATTTAAAGCTTGACATGTCTACTATTAGACTGAAAAGTTTAAGAATTTTTAGACACCATTTACTCATTCAAAAATGCCATGCAAACTAGTTGCCCTGCAGAGATTTTTTATTGACAAAACTTCCAATTTTTCAACATATGTTTCTAAAGGTCAAAATTCATAACCGGGGCTACTCCACACACAATTTTTCGTATAGAGTCCAATGGAGACATCAAAACCATCAAATTCTCACTTCTTTGAAATGTCTTGTTTTGGGCAGAAATTCAACACAAAATCCAGAAACACCACAAGACACCGTTAATACCACAAAACTCCATGAACTCTCTAAAACCCTAACATACATGAAAAATAGGCCAAAATTCCACAAGCCAAAGCTTTCAACCAATTATCACAATTCATATATCAAAGGGTTGCTTTTGCTTACCTCTACTACTTTTTCTAGTTTGTTTGATTCTCCAACCTCCAGTTTTTCTTGAGTACACAAAACGCCTCCTTCTGAAAATCTAAAACTATACAAATGAAGCTCTTATCAAGAGGAACAAGGTTAGGGAATAGGTTTTGAGCAATAGAGGTCATCTTCAAGGTCAAAATTCAAGAGGAAGAACTCACCTTTACAAAATCTTCTTTCTCTTTCCTCCTCCACCTTCAGCCGACTTAGAGAGCTTGGAGAAAGAGTGAAAAGTGTGAAATGAAATATCTACAGCCCCTTCCATGCCCCTAAACAAAATTGAGAAGAGAGAGGGAAATTTGCAACATTAATTGCTTGACTTTTCAACTCTTCTTGCCTAAATCATGTGGTGTCAAGTGTCAAAATCCTAAGGCTTTTCAAAAATCATGTAACTATATAGTTACTATAACTAATTTCATTATCCATCTAGTCACACCTCTTGTTCTTTTAGCTAATAGCCAATTTCCTCTTCAGTAGTTGACAAATTGCCCTATAAATTTCTTTCCTCTTATTTTGCCCCTAACTATGACAATTTCAATTAGATTGCCACTTGGTGCATCATCTAACTTTATTTCCTCTTGCCATGCACCATTCCCTTTTCTTTTAATTCAATTTAGACTTAGTTACATACTTAAGCTTAAATGCTGGGTTTGGGCACTTTGTATTGCTAATTTGAGTCATAATTCACACTTTATTCCCTAAAAGTGTTTGTCTAACAATCATTACATTCTTATTTGGAGTCATGAGCCCTTATATATATTTTGGGGTATTATAATTATCCCCCATATAATAAATTTCATCCCCAAAATTGTTACATATCTTGAGACATAAACTTAGGATAACACCTCTTCATGTCTGCTTCTGCTCCTACGTTGCTTCCCTCAGAGACAATCCCTTCCAAACCACCTTCACAAAAGGTATACTTTGGTGTCTAAGCTACCTTTCTTGCCGATCAATGATTTGTTCTGGCTCCACCATATAAGTGAAGTTGTCTTGCATGTCAACATCTTCGTATTCGATAACGTGCATAGGATCTAGTTGGTACTTCTTTAATTACGAGACATGGAACACGTCATAGAGCCTACTCAAGTTCAGGGGTAAGGCTATCTTGTATGCTACATGTCCGAATCTCGTAAGAATCTTAAATAGACCAATGTACCGTGGGCTCAGCTTCTTTCTTTTGATTGCTTTACTGACTCCCGTGACTAGAGACACTCTCAAGAACATATGATCTTTGACTTCAAACTCCAGAGGTTTTTTCGTTTTATCAATATAGCTTTTCTATCAACTTTGCGTTGCCAATAGTCTCTTTTTGATAAATTTAATCTACTCTGTGGTCTAATCAACAAGATCTGACCCGTACAATCTTCTCTTAGACAATTCTATCTAACACAAAGGTGATTGGCCCTTGCTCCCATATAGCGCTTCATATGAAACCATCTGAATGCTCTTATGATAGCTGTTATTGTAAGCAAACTCAGCAAGTAGAAGGAAGTAATCCCAATTCCCTTTAAAATCTAGTACATACGCCCTCAACATGTCTTCCAACGTCTGTATGGTCCTTTCAGACTGTCCGTCTGTCAATGAATTATAGGCCGTATAGAACCTCAATTTCATACCTAAAGCTTCATGTAGAGCCCTTCAAAACCCCAGAGTGAAATGAGGATCTCTGTCTGAAATAATGCTCTTTGGTGTGCCATAAAGTCTCACTATCTCCCGAATATAAATTTTTGCCAGTTTGTCAGGAGAGTAGTTGGCATTTATCAGTATAAAATGTGCCGACTTCATGAATTAATCAACAATCACCCAGATCGAATCATAGTTTCTAATCCTGGGTAATCCCACAATGAGGTCCATAGTCACACTTTCTCACTTCCATTCTGGGATCTCAGGGCTTTGCAGTAGTTCCAGCAGCCTCTGATGTTCAATTTTCACTTTCTGACAAGTAAGATATAGCGCCACATATT
This sequence comes from Inga laurina, assembly GCA_963855925.1. NCBI lineage: Eukaryota > Viridiplantae > Streptophyta > Magnoliopsida > Fabales > Fabaceae > Inga > Inga laurina. Next base: position 41,131,485 of record OY979712.1, read on the forward strand.
CAGTCCATCGCTCTTCAATCCCAGCCACCAATACAAAGACTTCAAACTATTATACATTTTGGTCATTCTTGGGTAAAGAGTATACCGACTCTTGTATGGCTTATCTAGGATTTTCTACCTCAGGTCAACCTTTAGTGCAACATAGATTCTTTTCTTGTATCAAACCAATCTACTAGCCAACAGATCATAATCACGAGTTTCTCCTTGTTTGATCATGGTTTGGATGGACTGCCCTCATTCATCTTAGCTTTGAGCCTCTTCAATCTCAGGCATCAAATCACTCTCCCCTTAGTTGGTATATAAGATTTAGTTTGAGAGATTTAGATCTAAAAAATCTTCTATCAATTTCCCTTCTTGTATCATCATTGCTGCAACTAGCACCACCTTTCAACTAAGCGTATTCGTGACGACATTAGCTTTACCCAGGTAATATTTAATCTCCATATTGTAGTCTTTCAGCAACTCCATCCACCTGTATTGTCTCACATTCAATTCTTTCTAATCATATAAATACTTGAGACTCTTGTGGTCACAATACAGTTCTTTTATCACACCATATAGGTAATATCGCCATATCTTTAGTGCAAACACAATCACTGCAAGCTCCAGATCATGAGTGGTGTAGTTTATTTCATGAGGCTTTAGCTGTTGGGAGGTATATACCACCACTCTGCCCTGCTACATAAGGACACACCCCAATCCCTGCTTACCAGCATCATTGTAAATAACATAAGTCAAGCTGGGATCAGGTATAATCAATACTAGTGCCGTAGTCAACCTCACCTTCAACTCAGTAAAGCTCTTTTCATATCGATCATCCCACTCAAAAGGTTGATCTTTCCGCGTGAGCTTAGTCATCAGCAAGGTGATCCAGGAGAAATTCTGAATGAACCTTCAATAATAACTAGCAAGACCTAGAAAACTGTGTATCACAGCAACATTTTCTAGCCTCTTCCAATCTAGCACTGATTCCACTTAACTGGGATCCATGGAGACCCCTTCTTACGAGATGACATGGCCCAGAAACTTTACTTTTGAAAGCCAAAACTTACACTTGCTTAATTCGGCATAAAGTTTCTTTTCTCTTAGAATTTCTAGCACTAACCTCAAATGATGCTCGTGCTATTCATTACTTTTAGAGTATATCAGAATGTCGTCAATAAAAACAACCACGAATTGATCTAGATACTATCGAAAGACACTATTCATATAATCCATGAATATAGCAGGTGCATTAGTTAGAAAAAAGGGCATTACCAGAAACTCATAATGCCCATACCTAGTTATGAAAGTAGTCTTCGATACATCTTCTACTTTCACTCGTAGCTAATGGTAACCCGACCTTAGATTAATTTTCAAAAATATATAAGAACCAAATAGTTGATCTAGAAGGTCATCAATCCTCAGAAGTTGATACTTGTTCATGACAGTTATCTTGTTCAATTCTCTATAATCTACACATAGCCTCAGACTTCTGTCTTTCTTATTGACAAATAGTACTGAGCTCCCCATGGCAAAACACTGGGTTGAATGAACCCTTTTTCAAGTAACTCTTCTATTTGTTTCTTTAGCTCTGTCATCTCATTTGAGGCCATTCTATATAGGGCTTTTGATATAGATCCAGCTCCAGGTATAATTTCAATCAGAAATTTCACTTCCCTTTCTCGAGGAAATCCGTTATTATCGTTCAGAAACACTTCAGGGAACTCTTTTACCACGGGTATATTTTCCAGAGTTTCTTCTGTCTCTTCCTGTACATAAAAGAATACCATATACCCTTGGCACCCCTTCTTTAGGCATTTCTCAGCTTTAGCCATTAAGAGGAAGTTCAAATTAGCACTCATATTATCATTCTTCTTGGAGTAGGATAAACTATTCTCTTGTTCCTGCAATATAGCAACACATTATTCACCCTCAACCAATCAAAACCCAGTATGATTTCTAACTGATAGAGTGGCAAACAAATCAACACGACTGTTGACTCATGCCCCTCAACAATTATTACACAATTCAAGCAAGCATCAGCGGTCATAGTCTTGACACCCATCAGCATCGATATAACCAAGTCAAATGGTAGTTTGTGAACATGCAATCCTAGGCGCTTCATTTAGTCAGAGGCAATAAAGGAATTACTAGTACCCGAATTAAAGAAAGCTGGCAACAAACTACCATTAAGAAGGATTTTACCTTGAATCAGGTCGGGGGACTTTCGTGCTTCTTAATATGTCATGGTAAACACCCTGCCCTGTTTCTTGGGCCTTGGCTCTACTGACAATATGTCCAATTTGCTTACAATTGTAACAAATTATTTGCCTCGAACATGTTCTACTAATAAGCCCCCTGCCACAACGAGAGATTGTCCATAACACCGGGGGCCTCTGGTTCTCATGATGCTCAGGTCGATAGGGTTTCTTACCACCGCTCTTAGATGAGGATCCTTGATCCTTTCGCTTATGGGAAGAATTTCCCTTACTAGGCTCACCACAGCTTCTACTACCCTTGACTGGGTACAGATCCCTCAGAGTGTTCCTGTAATTTGCACTACTATAGAAGGCACTTTTAAAGACCATTTTTTCCCTTTTGACGACTATTTTGAGGGGGACCTATATATGACTATTGATGAAAGTTCAAGAAAAGATGATTGTTCCAAAACAGTTATTGAATAAGACCTTCAATGATTATTTTTAAGAAACAATCATTGTAGGGTAAAAAGATACAATGACTGTTATATTAAAAAATAGTCGTTGTAAGTAGGACACAATGACTATTTTTAATATAACAATCATTATATGCTGCAGAGATACAACGACTATTTTATTTAAAACAGTCATTGTATCTTCATAAACAACGATTGTTTACATAAAAATAGTCGTTGTAATCAACCCTAGAATGTAGTGTTTTTCATATTCTTTAATACATATTCCTTATTCACATTCATTTTTTCCAAATTGTTCTCCTCAATTAGAGGGTGGACGTCTCCTTATCTGATTCTCACCAAAATAGTGAGAGTTTGATGTGATATTCTTATGGATCTCTCGTCCTACCAAATACCAAATACTATTGTTAACTGAATAATGCTCTGATAGTGATATACTATCACAAATAGCTTGCCAGTAAAAGGCATAATTACTTGTATCTATAACAATAATGTTATATGCAATTAGCAATGCATAAAGTGTAGATTGGGAGACATAGATAAGAACAACAAAACTAGATCAATTTTCTGGTTAAGTGATCAAATGTAATCTTCCACTACACAGCTAAAAAGTATTAGATGATTAATTACCTACTAATCTTTAAAGACCCCAAAAGAGTATAACCCAAGTAATTGTGTAAAAAAGAATCAAATGAAACTCAGAACAAAAAATTTTCAAATGCTTGTTCTAATTATAAGTTGAATCTTCAAAGTTAAATCATGACATATTGAGAAAAGAACTTCAATTCAAACATATATCATCATAACATCATTTTAATGTTCAAACTTCAACTTTCAATGTAAATCATGATAATCATATGGCCAAAGAGATTACATGCTTTAATGAAATCTCTATGCTTCTTCATCATTTTCTAAAGTGCTCTCTATAAATCATAATGCCTTAACAAATTTAAAGTACTCATAAATAAAAAAACTATGAAAGTAACAAGAGGAAAAGTCTTTGAATATGCAAACTTAATATAGTACTGTACAAAACCACTGCACTATGTAAAAAAAACCTCCACACATCATCACCCTCTATATGTTGTAGAAGATGTCCTGACAAAAGGTCTCAGATCAAATCAATATCTTTCATTGTGTAAGGGTCCTGATTACCAAAAATCTGTGTGCAAAATGGAGAATATGTTAACATAAATCAATAAATTGAATGAAATAACTAACAATTCAATTACAAGAAAAGAAATGAAATTCAGTTGAGAATCAAGAATTGATCACCTCTTCAAAATTGGTAGCAAGGCCACTAAAAATAATGTTATACATGTATAGTATAACATAAAAGCTGCACTCAGTTTTTCCTGATTGCCGAGGGCACTATATATCAAAAGCAAACAGTAAAAAAGAATCAAGGCATATGTAAAGCAATAGTCAATCGAAGAACTTGAATTTAAACAACTTACCTTTGGTTGGAACCACTTTGTCGGACCACTTTTCACTCTTCCTACCTATTATATAATATGTCTTCAATGCACTATAATTAAAATGAAAAACAGAAGACATTAAAACAATTGAGTAAAATTAAAAATCAATTATTGACAAACAAATTAACTTACATGTTAAAAATTGTTTTAATATCTCCGTCTAGCTTGCGACCCAATAAGTCAAACCAAAAGATGATGTTGATTGAGAGACAAGCAATATAAAGACTCCAATGGTAACTATAATCACATATATAGATTAAAATGAGGTTAGATAACATGATACTTCTTAGTAAAGTGAATATGTATAAATATATAATATTAAGTTACTTGTCTTTCAACAATTGGTGCTAGATAGCAAGGCAGCTAAGTCTGTCCTATTGTATAGACTACATAGCCCATCTGATCTTCCAACCTACTATTATTACGCATTGACAGATTGCCAGGACATAAGAAGCCATATGTAATGTCAAGCTATCATTCGACACACATTTTGTGGAAGCAGCTACAACAAAAATGAAATGAGAAATGACTCAATAAATGTAGAAGCCTAAAAATTCTAAATATCAGTGCATTAATTAAAGTTAAAAATTAAAAATAAACTCATATGATTGCAAATGTGACCCTTCCTATATCTATCTCTTGCAAAGATAGGAACTCTCTAATATCTTTGTTATCAATTCCAAGACTATACATGACTGCACAACCCACAATCCTACAAGGTATCTGCAAGTTGACCTTGTTAATGTTTTTATGAATATTTTGTAGTTGTTCTAATAAGGGAAATTTTGTCGCTTCTTGATTCTAGTAACACACAAAATAAAGATTATAAGTAGGAAGTCAAAGATCAAGTAACAATAAGGTGTTTCCTGCCATTTAAGGGGTTGTCACATTCTAAACAAGATGTTGAGGCCACAAGATGAGAGATCCTATTGCCTGACCTCGTCTGGCAACATCTTCATTAGGGAATGGGGCATCTGCATATTCCTCCCCCTATCGAACACTTATGACATTGACCTTACGTTGATTGTCCCAGATTTGGTTATTATGGAGGGTAGTAGCATGTGTGTATACAACAACATCAACAACAACACATAGATATAGGAGATCCAAATATAGAATGCAAGGTTCTCCAGGCTCTAATAAAGGACCAGGGTCGCTATGTCTAATCTCTGGCAGATTGTAACTTCTTTTGGTGTTGGGAAATGCCGGGGATTCCAGAGTAAGCAAAATGAAAGTATTAATTAAAATAACTAAGGAAAAAATTAATGTTATATTAAATGAAATTATTTACAAACCTGAGATCTAGGCTCCTTGTTACACATCCTGATTTGAATGTAAGACAACATCATCGAATTCATCTCACCACGTAGCTCATGCTGTTAGATCACATGTTTTGAAGATAACAAAGAATATTATAAAAACTGATTCGGTTAATAAATAAGTTTGAACAAAGTAATAAACAGGGAAAATCATCACTTGAAGCAAGCATTAGAGTAATGAAGAAAGGCCAAGAGAAAAAGCTGAGAAACTTGATCAGAAGCAAGTTTTGTAAGGCATTACTCGAGTAAGTACTCGAGTAATGAGATATAAACTTGAAGTAACTAGAGACACCTTCAAGTAACCTGCCAAGAATACTCGAGTAAGTACTCGAGTAATAGTGTAAAAGTTTTCAAGTTGCTCTCGGCCTGCCAATGTTACTCGAGTAGCTACTCGAGTAACCAGGTAAATCATTTGGAGTTGCTCTCGGCCTGCCAACGTTACTCGAGTAGCTACTCGAGTAACCAGGTAAAAGTTTTCAAGTTACTCTCGGCCTGCCAATGATACTCGAGTTTGTACTCAAGTTACTCTGTTTCAAAAAATGTGTTGCTCTCGGCATTTTGAACCCTGCCAACGTTACTCGAGGAGCTACTCGAGTAACTCACTGTGGTAAGCAAAAATCTTAAGGTAGTACCCGAATAACTTGATCTAGTTTTTATCACATTTCACTCGAGGCACTACTCAAGTATGCAGGTATGGAATGACTTATTTAAAGTGAATTACTCGAGTAAGTACTCGAGTATCCAGAGTTATTTTTGAAGAAAAACCTCAAGTCATTACCCGAGTAAGCTATGCAGAAAATTTATATTTACTCGAGTATGTACTCAAGTAACAAGGTAATCAAACTTGAAGTGCTCTCGGCTTTGAAATCCTGCCAACATTACTGGAGTAAAGCATCGAGTAAACTAAAGTTATTTGAAGGTTTACTCGAGTTGGTATCCGAGTAACCTATCAAGAAAAAGAATGCAATACTCGAGTAGGTACCCAAGTAAACAAGTATTTCCAAGGGTTTGAGATTTTGTTTATTCCATGCACTACCTGAGTAATATTATATCTGTTGGTTGACTTGCAGTTCATCAAAGTTTTCCTGATGATACTCGAGTAAACTTGAATGAATACTCGAGTATCCAAGTCCAGAAATTCAGAAAACATTCTAACGTTCATTGTTTTGTTTCCTATATGATTAACCATTCATTGTATCAGTATCCTTAGTATATCCACAAATAAACAATGAAGAGAACTTACCAAATAAGGAAAGTCAAATGCAACGTTCAAATGCCACCTACCACCACCTACCACAAACGTATGTCTTTCAAATACTAGAAAAGTTAATAGTGGCTGCACACGCTCCAACGGGCATGAAGAAATATGTTCTAGCAATCATTACCAACGTATCTATATAGATGGGAACATCTAAACAGAGAAAAGAACAAGAACACACACACAAACGTATCATCAAGTTCATTACTCTGTTTTACATTATACTTGTAATTCTATGCTTCAGTGATTCTTATTCACTCTGTGAGAGAGATATTTCATTCAAACTCAATATTTGTTATTGAGGTAACTTAAGGTTGTGGAACCTTGAGTTGGGATTGGATTACAACTTGTAAGGGGGAGCGAGTGTCCAGGCGAAGGAACTTGCTTGTACTGAGGTGCCAAGAACCCACTGAATCTTGGAAGTTATAGTAAAACTCTCAGAGAAGCTCTGAGGACTGGACGTAGGTTAAAGTGGTTGTGGCCGAACCAGTATAACTCTCGGTGTACACTTCGGTGATATTTCTCCTTACTCCTTATTTCTTTATATTCACCGTCAAGTTTTTATTTGTAACGAAAGTTTAGTATCACCCAATTCACCCCCCCTCTTGGGTGAAACGCTTGCTCTAACATTTGGTATCAGAGTGTAGGTCTTCTTGTTAAGGTATAATAATCTAAGAAGGATCCAATGGCAAGCATAGGTGAAGGAATTCTTCCCGACGGAGCATCCATCACTAGACCTCTAGGTTTCAGTGGAGAACACTTTTCTTTCTGGAAAGCAAAGTTTAGAGTATTCGTGGATGCTACTGAATATGCGCTATGGGATGTGATTGAGAGTGGAAACTATCAACCTACAACGATTGTAGATTCTCAGAAAATTCCGAAGACGCCAGCGGAATATGATGAGAATGACAAGAAACTTATCACTCTCAACAGCAAGGCAATTCTGATGTTACAAAGTGCCTTGAGTCAAAGTGAGTATTTCAGAATTTGCACACTTCCAACAACAAAGGAAATGTGGGAAGCTCTGGAAATAGCTCATGAAGGAACTTCGGGAATAAAGGAGAACCAGATCAACACCTTGGTCACTGAATTCGATCTACTTCGAATGAAATCAGGTGAATCAATATCTGAATTTGAACTTAGATATACTCATCTTATTAATCAACTTGCAGCACTTGGGAAAGTTTATGATTAGCATACCCAAGTACGAAAGATTTTGAATATTCTTTCTAAAGAGTGGGAGGCCAAAGTCACTACGATAGAAGAAGCAAAAAGAGAATCAATGAGATCAGTTGCTTCTCTATTTGGAAGTCTTTTTGAATATGAAAGCAAACTAAAGTTCAAACGGGAACTAGATGACATTGGTGACAAGAAAAAGAAAGGTCTAGTACTAAAAGTAAAAGAAGAGAATCAAGATGACGATGAGGAGTTTGACGATGATGAAATGGGCCTAATCATAAAATGATTTAGAAAGTTTTACAAGAAAGGTCAAGGATTCAAACACTTTCAGAAAGGAGGATATAGCAGCAAAGATCATATCATTTGCTACGAATGTGGAAAACCAGGACCTATCAAATCAGAATGTCCAGAGCTGAACCAAAAGAGCAAAGAAAAGAGAAAAGGCAAATTCTTCAACAAAAAGAAGGCCTTCGTATCTACTATATGGGGTGATAGCTCCTCTGACGAAGAAAGTGATGAGGAAGAAGTGGCCAATATATGTCTTGTTGCTCAAGAAGAAACAGAAGAAGAGAAAAATGATTCTGATCCTACCTATGATGAATTACTCTCTGAATATAATGCTTTACATTCTGAATTCATCAAAGTAGTTAAAGAATTAATTGTTTTCAAAAAGAAAAATAAAGTTCTTGAAATTGAACTTAAAGAAAGTTTAGAAAAGAATTGTGAAAATTATTCTTCTTTGAAAAAGAAAAACACTGATCTTACAAAAACCCTTGAAAAATTTACACAAGGAAGTGAGATGCTAAATGTTATTTTAAAAGCTCAACGATTTGTAAATGACCGATCTGGAATTGGATATGATCCAAAATCAGATAAGAGGAAAGGTAGAAAGAAAGCATAAGGTAAGTCATATTTGAATTATTTCCAGCATTCTATGCATACATCGAATCCTTTTGCATTTTGTAATTACTGTAATAGAAAAGGTCATTATACCTCTTCATGTATTTATAAGAAGAAAGGAAACATAGGAACCTATAAATGGGTACCTAAAGGCTCATATGTTAAGAAAACTATTTGTACTAACCCAAAAGGACCCAAAAAGATGTGAGTACCTAATACTTAGTCATTTTATTGCAGATATGTCTCAAGGCATCCAAAAACAACAAATGGTACTAGACAGTGGATGCTCTAGACATATGACCGGTGATTTCGAAAGTTTTACCAAATTACAACCTAAAGAAGGTGGGAAGGTAAAATTTGGAGGAAATCAAACCGGAAGGATAGCAGGAATTGGTGAAATAAAAAATGACAAAGGCATACAAGTCAAAGACGTATACTATGTCGAAGGATTGTGTCATAACTTGCTAAGTGTAAGTCAAAGTGCAGACAAAAACAACTGGGTAATATTTGACTCAGAGGAATGTCTAATTATCAACAAGAATGACTTACCACTTGATAAGAAGAATATCAAGGCTAAGCTCAGAGCAAAAAGGGAAGGTAATTGTTATACTCTAGATATTAGTATAAATGAATATGAAAACTGTTTTCTGAGTAATACCGATGAAAGTTGGCTATGGCATAAGAGATTGGCTCATGTCAATATGCATCAATTAGGCAAACTACTCAAAAAGGATTTAGTTCTTGGATTACCCAGAGTAACTTTCAAAAATGACTTGATTTGTGATGCATGTCAAAAAGGTAAACAAACTAAATCATCTTTCAAATTGAAAAATGAGATTTTAACAAATAGACCATTACAATTATTGCATATGGATTTAGTTGGCCCAGCAAGAGTAAAGAGTCTTGGTAGCAATTTATATTCATTGTTCATTGTTGATGATTTCTCCAGATTTACATGGGTTATTTTCCTATCATCAAAAGATGAAACTTTTGAAGAATTTATTGTTTTTGCCAAGAAAGTGCAAAATGAGAAAGGTATGTCCATTGCAAGTATTAGGACGGATCATGGTGGAGAATTTGAAAATCAAGCCTTTGAAGAATATTGTGATACTAATGGCATTGATCACAATTTCTCTGCTCCAAGAACACATCAACAAAATGGAGTCGTGGAACGTAAGAATAGATTACTTACTGAAATGGCTAGAGCAATGTTAAACGAGAAGAACGCTTCTCAAGTGTTCTGTGCTGATGCTATGAGTACAGCATGTTATATTTCAAATAGAGCCTATATCAGAACAAAACTTGGAAAGACACCATACGAGCTATACAAAGGAAGGAAGCCAAACATTGCTCATCTACACATCTTCGGTTGTAAGTGTTTCATACATAATAATGGTAAAGATAACTTAGGAAAATTTGATTCTAAAACTGATGAAGGAATTTTTCTAGGGTATTCTAATCGAAGTAAAGCATATAGAGTTTTCAATAAAAGAACATGTGTTGTTGAAGAATCAATTCATATTGTATTTGATGAATTTGAATCCTCTGGAAAAAACATTGATAAAGAACAGGAAGTTGTTTTAAATCAAGAAAATGGTCAATCTATTTCTAAATCCCTTATTCCAGAAGTTGATGAAACCAAGGAAGAAGAACAAACACTAGGACATCCTAGAGCCTGGAAATACAATAAAAGCCATCCCTTAGATCAATTCATAGGAGATGTGAATGAAGGGATCAAAACTAGAAATAGAATTTTCAATGAAGTAAGTTTTTCTGCATTTATTTCTGAAATTAAACCTTCTAACATTGATGAAGCCCTATCAGACAATGATTGGGTTATATCAATGCAAGAAGAATTAAATCAATTTGAAAGAAATCAAGTTTGGGATTTGGTACCCCGACCCAAGGATCATCCGATCATTGGTACTAAATGGGTATTCAAGAACAAACTCGATGAATTTGCAATTATTGTCAGAAATAAGGCAAGATTGGTGGCCAAAGGCTATAATCAGGAAGAAGGGATTGACTATGAGGAAACGTATGCTCCAGTGGCTAGATTGGAAGCTATACACGTACTCTTAGCCTTTGCATGCATCAAAGGATTCAAACTCTATCAAATGGATGTAAAGAGTACATTTCTAAATGGTTATATCATGGAAGAAGTGTATGTAGAACAACCACTAGGCTTTGAAGATATTACCAAACCTGACCATGTTTTCAAACTCAAAAAAGCTTTATATGGTTTAAAACAAGCTCCTAGAGCATGGTACGAAAGGCTCAGTAAATTTCTCATTGATCAAGGTTTCGTACGGGGAAAAGTTGCTACAACACTTTTTATAAAACGAAAACGTGATGATATCTTAATTGTTCAAATATATGTTGATGATATTGCTTTCGGTGCTACTAATGAATCTCTGTGTAAGGAATTTTCTAAGATAATGCAGGGAGAGTTTGAGATGTCAATGATGGGAGAATTGAATTGCTTTCTCGGTTTGTAAATCAAACAAAGAAAGAATGGAATCTTCATATCTCAAACAAAGTACTTAAGAGAGCTATTGAAGAAATATGGAATGGATGAAGCAAATGGAACTGACACACCTATGAGCTCAACTACGTTGCTTGATGCTGATGTCAAAGGGAAAGACTACAACATCACAAAATACAGAGGAATGATTGGATCATTACTCTATCTCACGGCAAGCAGACCAGACATCCAATTCAGCATTGGCATATGTTCAAGATATCAATTTGCACTAAAGGAATCTTATGCCGAAATGGTCAAACGAATCTTTAGATACCTTGCAGACACACCAGAATTGGGTCTGTGGTATCCCAAAGGAAGAAGTGAATATCTAGTTGCATATTCAGATTCAGATCATGGAGGATACAAAACAGACAGAAAGAGCACCAGTGGACAAGGACAATTTCTTGGAGGATCTCTTGTATCATAGTTCAGCAAGAAACAAAATACAGTGTCTCTTTCATCAACGGAAGCCGAATATGTTGCAGTCTCAAGTTGTTGTGCGCAAGTGATATGGTTAAAACAACAACTACAAGATCTTGGTATTTATCTCAAAGAAATACCAATCTATTGTGACAATACCAGTACGATAAGCTTGGTGAAAAATCCAGTTCAACATTCTAGAACCAAGCACATCGATGTCAGACATCACTTCATCAGAGATCATGTTCAAAAGAAAGATTTGAAAGTGATATTCATTCCTACTCATCTTCAACTAGCTGATATCTTCACAAAACCCCTTGCAAAAGATCAATTTCTATACATTAGAAGAGAATTAGGAATGGTAAATCCCAATGAGTTGTAAGTTATTTCAGTTTCTCATAATATTAGATGAAGTCATTTAATAATGTTTTGATGATTACTAATTTAAGCACCGGAGTATATAGAAACTTGTTTTGCAGGGAGATTGAAACTCTGTTTTGAGAAACAAAAACAGAGGTTATCAGAGGACACCTTTACTGGAGTACCAACTTGAAGTAATGACTAACAGTGAAACATTACCCGAGGAACAACTTGAAGTAAAGAAGTACTTTACTCAAGTAACTACTCGAGTAATGGACTTCCAAAACTGGAAGTAACGGATCAAGTTACCTGAAATTTAAATCAAACGGTTCAGTTGCTAGGAAATGAACAGTCAGAAGTGAAAAGACAGGTTACCCGAAGAGCGCCTCGAGTAAACTTGAAGCTTACTCGAGTAAGGACTAGAGTAACTGCAAGTCCAGATTATCAATTTGATGAGAAACAACTCAAATCTGCTCTAAATTGGCTACAAAATGATCAAGGGAACACACATGGATGATTACAATATTATTCATGCCAGGTACGCAATTTAAATGAATTATTTTAGAGATTTTCTGTATGATCACTCGAGTAAGGACTCGAGTAACCATGAAGTTTACTCGAGTAAGGCCTCGAGTAACGTCGGGTTTTAGGTCTTTATCTGTCGCAAACTCGGTCATTTTCATAAAATCTCCTCGAGTAAATCACTCTACTCTCTCACAAAAATTTTTCACAATCTCTTCCTTACACCATTTCCGTCAAAACCCAACAAATTTCAACCCCATAAACCTCCTATTCTGCTCAGATTCTATGTGCCCTAAACTCGCGACTAACACTCTATTTTTCTGAGTTTTGAATTCTTCACTGATTCAGAATGGTTAGAACCAAAAACCTCACTCCCTCAGATTCTTCTGAATCACAACAACACCCTAATCCTCTTTCATCTCCTCCCAGAAAGAGAAGAAAACTCACTCCAAGATCCAAAGCCAAAATCCAACCCAATCCTCAACCTCAACCGAAACCAAAAGGGGTTGTTATCAAAGAGCTAGTAGCTACAAGAGCTCAATCCAAAAAGAGCATTTCTACTGGGAGAGGCAAAAGTGTCAAATCTCATTCTCCTCCAACCTCTGATTCCTCAACTCCCTCTTTCACACCAAAGCCTCACAAAAAGCCCAAATATGATAAGAATGTGGCTAAGGCAATGGCTAGCATCCTAGATCAGATGGAGAAGGGGCAGTCTTCAAAGAAATCTAAACTGCCAAAAGAGGAGATCACCAAACCTCCAAAGGGGTTCAACATCAACAAACTGGAGGAGTCCCTAAAGTATCTCACTCAATTCTCCAGGAGGAAAGTGTGCAAGACACACTATGTGGACCTCAAGTTACTTCAGGAGGTATTGAAGCACGATTTTAGTTCATTTCTAGAACCTTTTATGCCTTGGCTTTCCATTAGACTTCCTTTTTGTACAAAGGTAGTCACCCATTTTTATTGCAATCTTGAGATCCTAGATGAACCGAATAAGACCTCAGCTGAGGAAGAGATGACTACCATTGTGAGAGGCCAAAAGATTCTCATTTCACCATCTAGGATAAATTTGTGGTTAGGGATAGAGAACCCCCCAGATGACATTTACTCCCAACTAGACTCAAAACAAATATTTTTTGTCCTTAAACCTGGTGAGCTTGTTGGCCCTTTAAATTTCAAACCGAGTGATATGTGTGATCATCACAGGGTTCTATGGTACATCTACTCTAGATTCCTTGTGAACAAGGCCTACAACTATACCCACTTCTCTGATAGGGACTTTAGATGGTTTGCTTCATTACTCCTGAAGGAACAGAAGGACTTGGGGGAGTATATCTTTTCTGAGATGAAAAGATACAAAGTGGACGGGAAAGCTACCACACTGATGCCATATCCTTATATTGTTTCTCTCATTCTGAAGGAGAATAAAATATTGTATATGGAGAACAAAGAACACATTGAGAGGATTACTCCGGTTGGGAGAAATCAGATTGGCAAGCTCAACATTGACATCCCTCTCAAAGGCCCTCTGGAGTCTGGGTCGAAGAAGAAGAAGAAGACTGAGACTAAGACTAGCAAGTTGGATGATACTCAGTCATCAGCTCCAGCTGCCACTACATCATCACCCCTTTCCTCAATGCCACACTTCAGTATTTTATGGAGAATATGCTCCGAGGATTCCATGTTGATATTGCCAACACAAATGCTAAACTGATAAGAGGCACGAGGAGTTGCTAGCTGAGCAATGTGCCCAGGGTGAGACATTAAGATTGATTCTGGCACGACTAGATTCCTTGGGTCCCGGACCTTCTGCCGGTCCATCATCTTCTGCACCACCACCACCTCTAGAGAACATTCCTTCTAATATCCCTCACACTGAGGCTGAGCCTCCTATCCCTCCAGTCTCTAGTCCACCTGAGCCACAACCCAAAGATGTCCTATACTCAGTGGATAACACTGAAACAAATGAGACCATCCATATCATCATTGATGATTCACCACCCAAACCTCAACCTGAACCCACTCCTAAACCTATTTCATCTCCTACCCATACAGAGGAACTCTCTCCTTCCTCATCCTCTGATCATCATACTCCAGAGATTGAGACCACTCCAGAGGTTGAGACCACCACTATGACCGTCTACCAGCCTTCTTCTATTCCTCCCAGAGATGACATCCATATCCCTCCAGTTAATCTTCCTGAACCAGAATCCTCTAGCTCCTTTGATTCTTCTGGTTCAGATAACTCTTTTGTTCTTCCAGTAAAGCCTATCTCCATAGTCAAGCCTTCTAGTCCTCTACTTGATTGATGAAGACAAAAAGGGGGAGAAGAGCTTAAGTGTGATTTTGTGGAAGTTTCTGAGTCATTTTGGGTATTTTGGGTGAATATAGGTTTTAGGGAGCTTTTGAACTTTTTATCTTGTAATTCCTTAAGATTAATACAAGTTTAAGTTATGATTTAATTTCAAGTCCATTTAATTTTTAAATTATGATACATTGTTGGACTAATGAGTTTGTTGTATATGCGAGGTGTATATTATGATTTCATTCTCTTTTAAAACACTTTGAATCTAAACTTAACAAGTTTTTCAAAATGATCTTTGAATTGAAGAAGTATTTAATTAAGAACTCAATTCCAAAAACCATGTTCAAAATCACCAAGTTTTGTCATCATCAAAAAGGGGGAGAATGTTAGATCTCATGTTTTGATGATAACAAAGAATATTATAAAAAAAGATTTGGTTAATAAATAAGTTTGAACAAAGTAATAACAGGGAAAATCATCACTTGAAGTAAGCATTGGAGTAATGAAGAAAGGCCAAGAGAAAAAGCTGAGAAACTTGATCAGAAGCAAGTTTTGTTAGGCATTACTCGAGTAAGTACTCGAGTAATGAGACATAAACTTGAAGTAACCAGAGACACCATCAAGTAACCTGCCAAGAATACTCGAGTAAGTACTCGAGTAATAGTGTAAAAGTTTTCAAGTTGCTCTCGGCCTGCCAATGTTACTCGAGTAGCTACTCGAGTAACCAGGTAAATCATTTAGAGTTGCTCTCGACCTTCCAACGTTACTCGAGTAACCAGGTAAAAGTTTTCAAGTTACTCTCGGCCTGCCAATGATACTCGAGTTTGTACTCGAGTTACTCTGTTTCAGAAAATGTGTTACTCTCGGCATTTTGAACCCTGCCAACGTTACTCGAGGAGCTACTCGAGTAACTCACTGTAGTAAGCAAAAATCTTAAGGTAGTACCCGAATAACTTGATCTGGTTTTTATCACATTGCACTCGTGGCACTACTCAAGTATGCAGGTATGGAATGACTTATTTAAAGTGAATTACTCAAGTAAGTACTTGAGTATCCAGAGTTATTTTTGAAGAAAAACCTCAAGTCATTACCCGAGTAAGCTATGCAGAAAATTTATATTTACTCAAGTATGTACTCGAGTAACAAGGTAATCAAACTTGAAGTGCTCTCGGCTTTGAAATCCTGCCAACATTACTGGAGTAAAGCATCGAGTAAACTAAAGTTATTTGATGGTTTACTCGAGTTGGTATCCGAGTAACCTATCAAGAAAAAGAATGCAATACTCGAGTAGGTACCCGAGTAAACAAGTATTTCCAAAGGTTTGAGATTTTGTTTATTCCATGCACTACCCGAGTAATATTATATCTGTTGGTTGATTTGCAGTTTATCAAAGTTTTCCCGATGATACTCGAGTATGTACTCGAGTAAACTTGAATGAATACTAAAGTAGATACTCGAGTATCCAAGTCCAGAAATTCAGAAAACATTCTAACGTTCATTGTTTTGTTTCCTATATGATTAACCTTTCATTGTATCAGTATCCTTAGTATATCCACAGATAAACAATGAAGAGATATTACCAAATAAGGAAAGTCAAATGCAACGTTCAAATGCCACCTACCACCACCTACCACAAACGTATGTCTTTCAAATACTGGAAAAGTCAATAGTGGCTGCACACGCTCCAACGGGCATGAAGAAATATGTTCCAGCAATCATTACCAACGTATCTATATATATGGGAACATCCAAACAGAGAAGAGAACAAGAACACACACACAAACGTATCATCAAGTTCATTACTCTGTTTTACATTATACTTGTAATTCTATGCTTCAGTGATTCTTATTCACTCTGTGAGAGAGATATTTCATTCAAACTCAATATTTGTTATTGAGGTAACTTAAGGTTGTGGAACCTGGAGTTGGGATTGGATTACAACTTGTAAAGGGGAGCGAGTGTCCAGGCAAAGGAACTTGCTTGTATTGAGGTGCCAAGAACCCACTGAATCTTGGAAGTTATAGTAAAACTCTAAGAGAAGCTCTGCGGACTGGACGTAGGTCAAAGTGGTTGTGGTCGAACTAGTATAACTCTCGGTGTACACTTCGGTGATATTTCTCCTTACTCCTTATTGCTTTATATTCACCGTCAAGTTTTTATTTGCAACGAAAGTTTAGTATCACCCAATTCACCCCCCCCCCTCTTGGGTGAAACGCTTGCTCTAACACATGCAACAACTCTTCTTTAAGCTCATCTCAATCCCTAGCCACAAACTCCCTACCCAGTTCACTTTGACCATAAGGTTGTGAACCTCATCTAAAGTATCTTAAGATACCAACTCCCCTTGGCTCCCCTCTAACTTACCAGGGTGATCTAGCTTCCCAAGTGCCATTGCTAAGATGTCCATCCTTCCAATTTGAGTGAAGGAACCCTGGCTGCTCTACTCTTCAAGTTTATCCTATAGCATACAATGGATAAATAAAAAATAATTACATGCAATCATGTAAGGAAAATGGAACACTTAAATATACTTGTTATTAAATACTCACAATCATTTTAGCGACATCAACAACGACTAGATTTATATATTTTTCTCCTTTTATCCTTACTGCTTTCCATTTTTTGTGACGTGGGGAAGAGGTGGCGCTTGCATGACAATGCTAGGATCTGCTTGGGCTACTTCCTCTAATGTTTTCAATTCAGCCTGCATCATCTTCTTTTCCAACTTCTGATAACCCCCACGCGATATATAATGCGAATAATTATTTTTAGCTTACCTCTCTTTGTTTGATTGACTCAATTCCTATATAAACAAAGAATAAAGAAAATTGAGCTAGTGAGATCAAGAAAGTTCAAGTAAAATGTTCTACACTAAAATGAATAAAATATATATACCAGAAACTTGGGATCCTGGCGCAATGCCATAAACAACCTCCAATCAACTAGGGAAAGAAACAAATACTCTTTACAAGGATCCTCATTGCTCTTGGACCCTCAAATGTACTTGGTTGTGCGAGTGGACTTGAAATCTTTCTATCACTGATGAACTTCTCCCATCCAAAGCTTGTACATCTGCCTCATATTGGGGACATCATAGGTTTGTTACAAGGCAAAATATCTAATAGTTATATATATGAACAAATAGAAATAAAGACAGAGATGACAATAAAACTTTATATACCAAAAGTTGTTCCCAAATTATAGCCTTCATGTCCTTTGAAACTTCCTTCCAGGTAAAAATTAGAATGCTAACTTTGCTCAGAGCCAAAAAGCCAATATAGCTAATGAATGTGTCTCCCTCTTCGCCGATTGGATTCAAATCAGCATCAAATTCCTCGTGAACCGTATCCTTCTCTTCCTTATGATGTTTGACCAATGAGTATAGCTTCGTGCTTCCTCCAACCTTTTTCTTAATAGGTGAGCCACCTAAGTCATCTGAATCTGTAATTGCCATGTTCCTGCTAAGAAATGAAGGTGAGATATGATAAGTAAATTGCAATTAAATGAATACTTTAAACAATACAAAATCTTACTTTATGTGTTTTCCCAAATTCTTTTACAATGATAAATTCTAGCTGCATATTCATTATCATCTACCAATTCCACTTCAGTTGGTATAGGTGGATTTGTAGCGAAAGGTGTGTCATCAAGATTCAAACTTAGAACACCGTCCTTTTATTTTTTACTTTGGAGTACAATATACAATTTTTCATTTGCTGGATCAATAACATAAAACACTTGTTTTGCCTGGCAGAATGAATGGCTCATCTTTATAACCAACTCTATCAAGATCAACTGAGGTAAATCCAAATTAATCTACTTCAACAGCATTATTGTTGACCCACTTGCATTTAAATATAGGGACTCTCAACTTAGTGTAGTTTATCTCCCATATGTATTCAATAACTCCATAAAAGACCATGGACACCAATATAGGGTTCGTGTCTTTAGAACTAGAAAAGTCCATTGCTTCGGCTACCACCATCACCCCACTATTTTGCACAGTACTTCTATTATCTTGGGCTTTTATATAGAAAGAATACCCGTTTATATCAAAACCACTCCAAGTTAAGACCTCAACAAAAAGGCCCCAAGTTAACCATTTGATTGTCTCAAATACATTGGTTTTGTGTGATTCCTTTTCCTTGAACCACTCTATGAAAGTCTTGTTTTGCCCATTAGCTATCTGTATGTCATTTTTTCTTGGATATATCTCCTTCAAACTCTTTCTGTGTTTTTCTAAGTGTGGCTGAACTTCATTCGTATTATTCAAGATATACAAGTATACTTGCATTACCTCTTCATGACATATACTCTTTACTTTGAGCCCTCGTGTTCCCCTACTTGTTCCCTTTTCATGATGAGATTAGGCCTTCAACCTTGATAGATATTCTTTGTAAAAGTCCATAGCCTCTTCAACGATATATCTTTCTATAATTGAGGCTTCAGGTCGATAAGGATTTTTAAAATACCCTTTTAAGTTCTTCATGTATCAATCAAAAGGGTACATCCACCTTAGATAAACTGGGCCACATAATTTTATCTCCCTTACCAAATGAACTATTAAATCACTATTATTTTAAAGAATGATAAAGAAAAATGCATATCTAATTCGGAAAGAATAGTATAACCCTCATTTTCCAATTGTCTAACTTTCCAATGTCAACAACTTTACAACAAATAGCATTAAAAAAACTGCACAACCTTGTTATCATACTTCACACATCATCTTTCATAATGCCTCTAATAGCTACTGGTAATAGTTGTTGTATTAAGACATGGCAATCATGGGACTTCATTCTACTAACTTGAAATCTTCTATTGACACAAGCTTGCTCACATTAGAAGAATGCCCTTATGGCACCTTGATGCCATGCAAACACCCACACAAACTTCTTCTCTTGACCTTTTGACAATGTATGCATTGCTGGCTCCATATATGCCCTCTTACCATCATCTCTTAGTTTTGGATGTAGCTATTCTCTTATTTCAATTGTCAACCAAGTCTAACCTTACACTAATTCCATCTTTAGTTTTCCCTGATATGTGCAAAAGCATACCAACAAGGCTATCACATATATTTTTCTCCTCATGCATCACATCAATACTGTATCTTACATCAAGACTATGCCAATATGGAAGATCAAAGAAAATTGACCTCTTCTTTCATATATTCTTCTCACCCATAGTTCTCTGATTCTTACCAAAAGCGACATTAAGTCTTTCCACTCCAGTTATTCCCTTCGGAGCCACTCCATACTCTGGCAAACAATAAAAAGTATTCTTTAACCTATAGTACCGGTAGAACCGATGAAGAAATCATCTATCACCAAGGTAGATCGTTTTCCTACCATGCTTAAGTTGATGGAAGTGTGTGCTTGCTTCACATATCGAACATTCTTTATGACCCTTCACACTATAACCTGACAAGTTCCCATATGCAGGGAAGTCATTAATGGTGGTAAAAATCATTGCACGTAACTTAAAGGACTGTTGCTTATATGCATCAAACACATCTACGTCATCCTCCCACAACTTCTGTAAGTCTTCTATTGAAGGTGCCAAGTAGACATCAATATCGTTCGCTGGCTATTTTGATCTTGAAATCATCATATACTTCCATTTCATACACAACTAGGGAGGTAAGTTGTAAATCACTAGCAGAACTGGCCATACACTATATGTACTACTAAAAGTACCATAAAGATTGATTCCATCTATGCAAAGCCCAAGTCGAAGGTTTCTTGGTTAGCTGACAAATCGGTGATATATTTCATCTATTTTCTTCTATTGTGGAGAGTAAACCAGGTGCCAAAGGTATTTTCCATCACATATTATGTTATCACAATGCCATCTCAACTTCTTTGCTTCTTTCATATTAGCAAACATTCGTTTACACAATGGAATGATTGGAAGATACCATAAAACCTTTAAAGGTTGCCTTTTACTTGTCATATCACCATAGCCAATACCTTTCTTCACTTTGTATCTAGAAAGTTTACATTTCTGACACTCACTTAGTCCTTCATACTCCTTTCTATACAATACACTGTCATTAGGGCAAGTATGTATCTTTTTATACTTTATACCCATCGTAGACAAGATTTTTTTGGCCTCATACATAAGATTTAGAAGTACATTATCCTCTGGAAATATATCACACAACAATACAAGTAACAATAAGAAACTATTATTGGTCCACCACATGTTGCCTTTAAGTTAACCAAGTTCAAAATACCTAACAAGTGCGTATACTTAGTACACCCACAGTACAAAGGTATATCTACATCACTCCGCACACTATCATATACAGGCAATTGTGCAAAACATTCTACCTTAACATTATGAATCATTTTCTCCATTCTATCGTCATTTTCAACATCCAATACTTCCTTCTCGTGGGACGCACAAATAGTCACTTCCTCACCATGCCATATCCACCTTGTTACTGAAGATTTATTTCATCACAAAGTAAGTGATCTCTTATATCGTCAATATCATTTTGACTCTTATTCACTACTAGAAAAAATAATTTTAACGTCCCTTTTTTTGGCCTTTTAACGTCTGAAAACAGAGGGACATCTATCTAAAGGTCATGGAAAAAAACTTCAATAATGTTCATAAAATAGGGGACGTTAAATAGGCAGGACTTTTGACGTCCCCACTTCAGACTAGGGAAGTCTAACGTCTAAGATGCACTTTAGACGTCCCCAGTGTGAACTGGGGATGTCTAAAGTGGAACTTTAGACGTCCCCTGTTTAGAGTGGGGACGTCTAAAGTGTACGTCCCTTTTTATTTTTAAAGACATTGAAAGTTTTTTTTAAATGGCCTTTTTATATATATTTCACTATCTGGAAAATATAAACTGCAGAAATAAGATGGAAAACAACAGAATAAAACAACAACAGTTCAGCAGAATGGAAACAACAACTTGAAACACAGTGATCAACACAAGGCTCTACTACATGCAATAACTTTAAGGAGTAGCAAACTAATTAACTAAAAAACCACACAAGCTACACAACAATCTATATCCAAGTCTGTTATTGCACTAAAGAGACTATATCCAAGTCCTCAGTTTGTACAATAACCAAGATTAAATCCAATCTATATCCAACAACAACAACAACGCTAATTATATGTACAATATATAGAACTACCATAAAAGTATGTCATACACAAACTACTAAAGACTTTACTCTGGTATACGTTGAAGAAGATGTTCAGCCAAAAAGTCTCTGATCATATTTATGTCTTCATATGAGTAGGCATCTTCATTGTCAAAAATTTGTAAATTAGAAAATAAGCTTAAATGAAATAATTAATCAAGTGAATGAATTGCCATTGAATTACAACATCAAAAATATTATCCTCTGAGAATGAAGAAGCGATTACTTGTTCAAAATCTGTTGTATTGCCACTTTGAATGATGTTAAAGATATAAAGTAAGACATAGTATCCATATTCCCAGCCACCAGGTTGTTGAGGGCACTATAAATCAAAAGCAAATGGTTAAAATCAATAAAGGCATATCTAGAACGACCGCCAATCAAAAGAACTTGATTTGAAACTACGTACCTTTAGAAACAACCATCTCGGGTTTTTGTCACTTTTACGATCGCGTGGCCCACCAGGAGCTCGATACATCGTGCATGCCCTATTATTAAAATGAAAATCAACAGAAATTAGAATAATTCATTTAAGTCAAGAATCAAGAAGCATTGAAATACAAAAAAAATAACTTACATGTTGAAGAAGCTATAGTTTTTTTGTCTGGTCTTTTACTCAAGGAATCAAACCAGTAAACTATGTGGGACCAAGGACAGAGAACACACAAACTCCAATGGTAACTATAACAATATATACAGATTAAAAAGAAGTTAGATGGCAAGGCAATTATTTATTAAAAATCTCAAGTACACAAAATTAAAATGCGTACCCTTAAACAATCGGTGCTAGATAATAACGATAGTCGTTCTCTGCCACTGTGAAGCCCACATAGTTCATCCTTTTTTCAATGTATTCCTACTCCTTGTCGTATGTGCAGGAGACAAGAATCCATATAAATCAACTCTTTGCAAGTCAATGCATATACGACAGAAGGAGCTGTAATAGAATTAAAATGATGAATGTATTAGCTAGTTAAAATTAACTTAACTAAATGAAGGAAAAAATGGGAAATGAAAAACTTACAGGATTGCAAATTTTCCCTATCCAATATCTAGCTCCTCCAACTTAATGAACTGTTTAAGATCTTCTTTATCAATTGTGAAGGGATACTCTAATTCCTGGCCCACAATCCCTGTAGGGATATGCAAATCAATCTGGTGAATGCCTTTATAGATCTACTGCAGTAGTGCTAAAAAGGGCCATTTTCCTGCCTCCTGCTCGTTCTTTTAGAACATAAAACAACATATTGTTAGTAGGATGTTAACACATCTCAAGTAAAAGTGAGGTAGTTCCATACCATTTGAGGTGTTGCTGCTAAGCCAATAAGATGTACAATCAAAAGGATGAAAGATCCTCTTGCCTCAGCTATTGTGGCAACCTCGTCATCAAGAATAGGGATGGATGTACCTTCTTCCCCCTTTTGAACACACGTAACAGTCACCCTACGTAAATGCTTTGGAATTTGCTGATGATGGTGGGTGGTAGCTTCTGTGTAAATGAGAGCATCTGCAACTACACGCAGCACTGGGGCATCCAAAGAAAGGACGGCAGGTTCTCCCGGCGCTGTAGTGGGAGAAGGGTCACCAAGTGGTTCCTCCACCGAGTTGTAACTTCCTTTGGTACTGTGGAAGGCTGGGGATGAATGGGTTCTACGCTCGGTAGTTGCCATCTGTGATTCCAACATCTTCATCATTTCAGCTCGTATCTCAGGCATCAGCTAAAGACGTAGCTCTGGCAATAGCTCTTGTCGGAGCTTATCGCGAAGGTTGGCCTCGAGCTCTTGTGAGACTTCCTGGCGAATCTTGGCCACAAGTTCCCTACTGGGTTCGGCTTGTGACGAATAAGGATGTGAGGCTCGGCCAAAATACTTCACGACACGAACTCCCCCTGCCTCCCCTCGAACATGACCGGGGTGATCTGCCTTCCCAATCGCCGTTGACAAGATGTCCATCCGTCCACTTGGAGTGAACAAACCTTGGCTACTATGATCTTCCAGTTCATCCTGCAGCATAAAAGTTATCCTAAATGAAAATTAAGTACTCCTAATATGGAAAAAACTTTGTACTTATGCTCTAACTACTTACAATTCTTGTGGCAACCTCAGCAACAATCGGATTTACATACTTCCCACCCTTAATCCTCCCTGCTTTCCATTTTTTGTGACGTGAAGGAGGTGGTAGGGCCTGGACCACAACGGTAGGATCTGATATGGCTGCTTCCTTTAATTTCTCCAACTCTTCTGCCATTATCTTTCACTCAAGCTTCCGATAACTACCACGAGACATGCAATATTTATACTTTTAGCTCATTGCCTCTCTACATTTGCTGCACTTAATGCCTGTAAAAGGAAAACAACGAACATCGAATCAATAATGTCAACTATATTCAAATAAAACACTATGATGACAGAAATCTTACCAAAAAGTTTAGATCTTCTCGTGATGCCAAAAACAACCTCCAGTCCTCTGGAGACAAATACGTATACTCCTGACATGGATCGTTACCCCTCAAGTCCCCTCGAATGTAATCTCATGTAAGCATGTTCTTGAAATCTTTCCATCATAAACGAACCTCTGTCATCCACTCCTTATACATCTCTGCAGTGTCAGGGATATCATAGGTTTGCTGTAAGGTAAAAACATAAGTTAATTATATTTGAAGCAATAGGAATAAAGATATATATGCAGATTTATCAAAACTTGTATACCAAAAGTTGTTGCCAAATCAAGTTTTTTGTTTTTGGTGGAACCAACTTCCAATTATCATAGGTAATGCGAACTTTGCTTCGAGCCAAAAAACCTAAGTAGCT
Source organism: Inga laurina (assembly GCA_963855925.1). Taxonomy (NCBI): domain Eukaryota; kingdom Viridiplantae; phylum Streptophyta; class Magnoliopsida; order Fabales; family Fabaceae; genus Inga; species Inga laurina. The sequence goes on from OY979712.1 coordinate 41,156,385, forward strand.
AATAAAATAGTCTTCCTCCAGACCAACTGGTTTCATATTTTCATCAAAGTCAATATGCTACCTCTCCTGTTGATGGTGATGACGTGCTACCAATGCAGGCATTTTTGTACTGCCTCTAACCCTTCTTCTCACAGCAGATTCAGGTCTCGAAGTAGGTTTAGGCCTATTCATTTCATTGTCCCTATCACTTTATGAGTCACTAGAATTGTTCATATTCCTGCAAGCACAAAAATCATTAAGTCAGATAGGTGAATAAATTGTAAGTAAATGAATAAACTAACTAGTTATAAAACAAACAACACACATTACAATTTTCTAAGTTAAGCTCTTACTCTAGATTGTTTTCCATATTCCTTCACCATGATCATTTCTTACAGCATATTCTTCATCATCTACCAATTCTACTCCACTTATTATAGGTGGATTAATTGTGAAAGGTGGTGTGTTGTCAAGGTTGAAGTTTGGATCACATGCTTTTGTTTTTTACTTTAAAGTACAATGGAAATTTTTTTATCTGCAGGATCTGTGACACAAAACACTTATTTCACCTGACTTGCTAGAATGAAGGGCTCATCCCTATAATCTACTCTTTCAAGATCAACAGAGACAAATCTAAATTGTTGATCTATTACCACAACATTATTGCTAACCCACTTACATTTGAATAAAGCAACTTTGAACTTGTTATAAGTGATTTCCCATAGTTCTTCTATCACTCCATAATAGGCCATGGATACTAATATGGGGTTTTTGTCTTTCGAACTGGAAAAGTGCATGGCTTCAGCTTCTACCATCACCCCACTATTTTGCATGGTACTTCTATCATCTTGGTCTTTTGTGTAGAAAGAATACATGTTTATATCATAACCACTCCAAGTAATGATCTAAAACGACAGCCCCCAGGCTAGCCACTCTATTGTCTCAGACACATCGGTCTCATGCAAAACCTTTTCCTGAAACCACTGAATAAATGTCTTGTTTTGCTCAATAGTAATCTGCATGTCATTCTTCCTCGGATTCATGTTCTTCAATCTCTTTTTGTGTTCATTTATGTACGGTTGAACTTCTGCCATGTTATTAAGGATATAAAGGTGTGCTTGCAACACCTTTTCATGAGGCATAGTCTTCACTTTCAGTCCTTGTATTCCCTTGCTCCTCCCCTCTTCATTCTGAGATTGTTCCTTCTTCACTGATAGATAATCGCTACAAAAGTCCATAGCTTCTTCAACAATATACCTTTCAACTATTGAGGCTTCTGGTTGATAGAGATTTTTAGAGTACCCTTTTAAGATCTTCATATATCTCTCGAAATGGTACATCCACCTCAGGTAAACTAGACCACAGAGCCTTACCTCCCTTACCAAATGAACTATCAAATGTACCATTATATCAAAAAATGAAGGAGGAAAGTGCATCTCTAATTGGGACAATATAATATAACCCTCAGCTTCCAATTCATCCAGCTTTTCAGTGTCAATGACTTTGTTATAGATAGCATTAAAGAAAACACACAATCTTGTCACAATGCTTCGAACTTCATCTTTCATAATGCCTCTAATAGCTACTGGTAACAGTGTTGTATCAACACATGATAATCATGGGACTTTATTCCCACTGACTTCAAGTTGTCCATTGACACACATACCTTCTCACGTTCGAAGAATATCCTTGTGGTACCTTAATTTCATGGAAAAACCCACACAAACTTCTTTTCTTTGCTTTTGATAGTGTATGCGCTGCTGGCTCCATGTATGCCCTCCTACCATCATCTCTTAACTGTGGATGTAACCGTTCTCTTATTACCATATCAACAAGGTCTAGTCTAGTACTAATCCCATCCTTGGTCTTCCCTGAAATGTGCAAAATCATACTAACAAGGCTATCACAAATTTTTTTTCTCCACATACATTACATTAATAATGTGTCTCACGTCAAGATTAAGCCAATATGGAAGATCAAAGACAATTGATCTCTTCTTCCATATGATCTTCTCACCCACAGCCTTATGATTCTTACCGAGTAAGACATTGATACGTTCAACCCGACTGTAAACTTCCTCTCTGGTTAATGCCTTTGGAGCCATTCCATACTCCGGCAAGCCATTAAAATCCTTTCTTAACCTACGATATGGGTGTAACCTAGGAAGGAACCTCCTATGACCAAGGTAGACCGTTTTTCTTCTGTTTTTAAGTTGGTGGAAGTGAGTGTCTACTTCATATATCAGACATGCTTTATGCCCCTTCACACTATACCCTAAGAGGTTTCCGTACGCAGGGAAGTCATTTATCATAGTGAAAATCATTCCACGTAGCTTGAAGGATTCATTCTTATATGCATCAAACACATCTACACCTTCCTCCTACAACTTCTTCAAGTCCTCAATCAAAGGCTCCAGGTAGACATCGATATCGTTTCCTGGCTGTTTTGGTCCAGAAATCATCAAAGAAAGCATCACATACTTGTGTTTCATACAAATCCAGGGAGGCAGGTTGTATATTACAAGGAGTACCGACCACGCACTGTGTACTATTAAGAGTTCCATACGAATTGATGCCATTTGTACAAAGGCCAAGCTGAAGGTTTCTTAGCTCGCTGCCAAATTCAGGGAACATTTCATCTATTTTCTTCTACTGTGGAGAGTCAGCTGGGTGCCAAAGATATTTTTTGTAGGATATTCTATCATCCGAATGCCATCTCAACTTCTTCGCTTTTTTTGCAGTTCCAAACAAATGCTTAAAGCACAATATTATTAGAAGATACCATAAAACTTTTACAGGTTGCCTTTTAGTTGTCCCATCGCCACAACCACCATCTTTCTTCACTTTGTATCGTGCAGTTTGACACTTAGGGCACTCACTCAGACCTTCATACTCCTTTCTGTATAGTATACTATCATTAGGGCAAGCGTGTATCTTTTTCTACTCCATACCCATTGTAGATAGGATTTTCTTGGCCTTATACATACAATTTAGAAGTACATTATCGCCTGAAAACATATCACACAACAGTTCAAGCAGCATTATGAAACTACTATCAGTCCACCCACAAGTTGCTTTTAAGTTAACCAAATGTAATGTTCCTGTCAACCATGTGTATTTACTCCCTGGGTACAATGGTGTCTCTGCATCACTCCACAGGCTATCATATTCATGCGACTGCGCAAAAGATTCTACCTCAATATCATGAATCATTCTCTCCATTCTATCTTCATCTATGACATCCACAACTTCCTTCTTGTGCGACAGACAATCAGTTACTTCCTCACCATGCCATTTCCACCTTGTGTATCAAAGATTTATTCCATCACAAAGTAGGTGATCCCTTATAACATCAACATCCCATCTTCTCTCATTTAAACAATTGACACAAGGACAAAAATACATCCAATTTCTGGCTGGAGCGTTCCTTCTAGCATATTCAATGAACTCTTCAACCCCATTCTCATATTCTTCACTTGTTCTCAAAGCATTCATCCAACTATGATCCATTTTATTACCACCTACGTCATTCCCATTTACACTCAAGTTATGAACAATTTTCAACACTAGGATTGCCATTTACTATTTTGTTTTTCAAAATTTTGGCAGCATTTTCCCTTAAAAGTGAGACATCCCAAAATCAAAGAACAAACCATCTCAGCTTAATTTAAATGAAACAAAACTTTAGCTTCTAGCACCAAGCACAAACAGAATACACTTATATTTTAGCAACCAAATTATTAAATCAGATATGTACCATGAGTGAGATATGTGACATCAAAAAATTCTTCCCAAGTTCAATTAGCGAATGGCAAATCTCAACCGCAATATTATATTTTTCTTCCACACAACAATTTTTGATTCAGAAGTGTTCCAAGATTGGTCACAGCAATGAAGTTCCAAAAATCCAAAATCACAATGGAATAGGTTTATGACAACAAAGTGGAACTCGAACAATTAATTCACACTCCAGGAGTCAATGATAGCAAGCAACTTCTAGCACTAAGTTACAACAAGCAATGTTTAGCTCCAAATACCATCAATAGCACATTCTAAATTCTTTAGCCATTCTACACCTTGCAAGCCATTCACAGTCATACTTTAATTTATTCTTTTAATCACCAATTAAACTCAATATTTTGCAATTGAGGACAGCAAAGTTAGCATGAATATCTCTGCTCAAATAACTAAATTTCAAAAATTTCCACGTCAATCCACAACCACAAGTTTGGGGGTGTTGGAACAGACATATATGAATGACTAAACAAAACATGAAAGCAAATTGTGACAACTTAATAAAGTCCACTTCCAATAAAAGATTCCACTTCTAACAATGTAGAAGTTTAGAATATCAAATGGTCATGCAAGAGAGGAAAAACTTGAACTCAACCAAATCAAAAGGGAAATACATTCATTAGTCCAAAATAGTAGAACATAATCCATAACTAGATAACTCCCATCAATTAAAGATGTTTCAAGTAACATCATCAAGAAAGAAAACCCAAAATAATAACTGGGCAACCCATCATGTTATAGATGCAGAAGATAGGTCAACCAAAAAAAATTTGCAAATAGAGAGGGAGATAAACCAAATGCATTTTCCTAAGCATTAACAAGTGCAGTGGGTAAATGCTAACCTATAGCTGAAACTTTAGAGGGAGATAAACCACGGTGGTAAGAGGGAGGCCGACAGTGGAGAGAATGGGAGAAAACGCTGCAAACCCAGAGCACAGATGGTGGTAAGATGGGGGCAGAAGTGAAGTATAGCTTTAGAGAAAGAAGAAAAATAAGAAGGGGAGAAGAGAGCACAAAGATGGGGACGAAAGTGCTTTAGAGAAAGAAGAAAACAAAGAAGGGGAGAGGAGACCGAAATGGGGACGGAGTGAAGTTAGGAGGAGTAATGGAGCAGGGGGGCGCTAAACTTTTTAGTCTTTTCTGACATGATGGCAATGAAGATTAGACGTCTCCAGCACAGCTGGGGACGTGTAAATCCTACCTTTAGACGTCCCCAGATGTTTTAGGGTCGTCTAAAGCTTCCATTAGACGTCCCCATAACATATGGGGATGTCTAAAGTCAGATCTTTAGGCGTCCCCAACTGTTCTAGGGACGTCTAAAGGTTTTCTTTTTCTTTATTATTTGTTTTTTTGCTTGTGTGTTGACTAGTTGTGAAGAAAGTCCTATATTTCTTGCTTGGTTTTCAAAGGGTGTTTCGTGCATAGTCAAAAGTTGAGGTCCTCATTTTCAACGAGGTGATCACAGAGCCATATCGACTAGTAAATGAAGTACTCTCCCTCTCTAACCACATCAGCCAAGCAAAGGAAACTCTAGCTTCCTTAAACATTCACTAAAATGCACACGAGTCATAATATTTTACCTGTTAAAAGTCTTGATTTAGTTTTATGTAACGTTCTCAACTACTGATGTACATATTGTTTCATCAATATAATTTGCCATTCCCATTCAAAAAAAATGTTGAGAGCCTCATATCTCTTTGTCACACACACACCTGCCTACTTACTAGAAATTTCCCTATTTTCTTTGCCTTTTTGCAATTTTTTCTGACAGAAGTCACATGCACTGGTCATGTCAACCAGTTGAGCATGTGAACTTTTAGGCGTCCTCAACCAAGTTGCAGACGCCTAAACCAACTTTTTTAAAAGAAAAAATAATAATTTTACGTGTCCCCACTGATATTGGGGACGTCTTATGTAGGTTTAGGCATCCCCAGTTTGACTTAGAATGCCTAAACGTGGCTTTAGGTGTCCCCAATCAAATTTAGGACGCCTAAAGCTTCCTTCTGGAGCAAAAATCAAATGTTTTACAGCAAAATTTAAAGTCTTAGTGTTTTTGGCATCCCTCCTTTAGTGTAGTAATATGTATATTCTGTAGTAGTGATTTAAACACTTCACACAAGGACAAAAATACATCCCGTCTTTATTAGACGCATCCATTTTAGCAAATTCAATAAACTCTTCCACCCCTTTCTCATATTCTTCACTAGTTCTCAAAGCATTCATCCAACAGTGATCCATTTTATTATGCCTGGCCTATTCCATTTTCCACAATACTCAATTGTACACCGATTGTCATTAAAATATGAATATGGGTCAAGGAAGGGCATGGCTTACCCATTTTTTAAAAGTTTCAGCAGCATTTTCCCTTAAAAGTAAGACATCCAGAACTTCGAACAGCAACCCAATTAACAAGAATAGAACTCTGACATACCAAAGAGGATTTCAACATTGGTTATATACAAAAACAGTCATTGAAATTAAACAAAAATAAGTTTCTTTCTCTACCCCATATGTAAGACCATAGGAGTAAATTTATTAAGTTCCTTATAAACTACAATTTAACAAACAATCCATATCCATTCTGAATATATATGCAGCTATCATGGGGTAGAAAAAATGTAAGATTTTAGATAGAAAGACAAATGGCTAACCAAGAACATGCAAGGCAACAATGGTGTCATTAGGATTAGCTATGACTATAATTGCCTATAAGAGAAGTTCTCTACTATCATTTGGGTCTAAGGACAAACCAATTAGTATTTTACTTGGTGAAGAAGAAAGCATTGTTTTATTGATATCTATGTATAGAGAGAAGAAATAGAAAGTTACTTAATTTTCTGGTTCTTGTCGCATATAGAGGCATACATTGAAGGGTGAAGAATAAGTAAGGGATAGAAGAGAAGAATGATTAAGTTCAGTTAGACTGTGAGGCCAACTCCATGTCCAGTTGGATCATTCTTGTTTGACATTAGCCTATGATTTATTAAAACTGAAATTTAATAAAATAGGGATAGAAACAGTCTATATAAGTCTAAAAAACCGATATAAAAAACTAATATATATTAGAAAACTTATATTTGAGAATTTTGAAGAACCAAACAACAACTTCAGATATCATCTTCTCATATCTAGTAGTTTTTTGAAGGTTGAGGAAGGTAGCTAGCTCCAATAGATGCCTACACCTTTTTAATATAAAGGTCTCTAGGTTATGACCATTATGGTAAGAAGTGAATAATCACATTAGGACACACACACACACACACACACAACTATGAAGAAAAAGTTGTATGAATTATTGGCCATCTATTTCAAACAAAAAAGTGCCTTTAGCCCATTAGTTTCTTTTCTTTTATGGGTTCTTTCTTTAGTTTAAAGATATGTTTTTAGGCCTCTCCATTTTCATTCTTCTACAAAAGCCAACACCACTCTTGTATTGTATGTATTTTTATTAGTAGACCTCTTTTTGACATCACACCTATTTAATTCATTATTGCATTGACTTATTTTGCCATGCTTTGTGTCCTATCCATTCATAGTCTCTTATTTTGTTAAAATATTTTATACTTTTTCAATGGAATGGCATAAAGCTTAAGCTATTCCATTGCATTAAAATACGCATGCCACTCTTATGACTCAAGTTTTCTTTCAAGTATTAAATTCTCATAAGCATATTCATATGTTTTTATCAAAGATTGAATTTTTTTATAATTTAAAGTGGCATTAGCCTGTGATTTATTAAAACTAAAATTTGATGAGCCTATTAATTGTCCAGGATCTGTCAATAGGACACTAGCTTCCTGATTATTGTTGTAATCCAAAATGCCTTCTTCCATTACCTAAGGCTAAGGGGTTGTTTTATAATGCAAAAAGGAAGGAATGACTTGACAAAAGATTGATTCTCTCGATTACGTGTTTTATAATCCAAAATGCCTTCTTCGATTGCCTAAGACTAAGGAGTGTATACTAACTAAAATGCTAAATAGGGAAAGAAAACCATCGACCACCACAAAAGAATACCTACAGGAATGGATGAAATTAGCTCACCTCTGATTAATTAAACCTTAAACACTTACTTGTTTTTGAATTTCTATAGCCAAAGAAGATTTTTTGTTAGTTAGCATCAAATGTGGTAAATCAGAGAATAATTGAAGACAAAAATAATAGCTTTAATTTCATAAATTAAACTTCAATAATAAGAGACAAACTAGGAAAATGAAGACAACAGCTAGCCAAAGATTGTAAACAAAGGGATTTGTCATTTACTTGGAAAATGCAAGGAGAATGATGAGAAGCTACAAGACGATAACTCACCAAAGTGGAGAGGGGGAGGGAGAATGATGCACTAGATAGACCCTATCGCGACTTGTGACTTGTGAGGAACAAGTAAGGAAAAGTGAGGGGAGGGTAGTCAGAGAGTGGGTGGGGAGAAAGAGGCGTGCAAAGCAAAAGGAAGGGAAAAGTGAGGAATAAAGGCTGGGCGAGAGAAGGACGCGTGCTAAGAGCAAAAGGGAAAGTAAGGAATAAAGGCGCCTAGGGAATTTTGAGTTGAGATTCAAAAATTGATCTCAAAAAATGATCATTGAATTTAGCTCACAACGATCGTTCCCTAGAAATGATAATTGAATCTCATGCTTACAAGGACCATTTTTGGAAACGATCATTGAAAGCTTGCTTACAACGACCATTTCCAATAATGGTCATTATAACCAGCCATTCAACGACCATTTTACTGAAAATGATTGTTGAAATGTTTGCCAAAATTACATTTTTGCCACCACATGCCTTTTTACTTCTGTTTTCTTTCAAATGGACGTTAATTACTAATATTAAATGTACTATCTTTAGTAGTGTCGGCACTCCTCCACAGCTTTATTAAATTCAGTAAACTGTGGGGAGACCAACCCAGAGGCAGATGCTTACAGAACTTAGAGACCCAGAATTGTAGATCTCTTTCATTTCGAGCTAGCACACATGTGATTCCTAGTTTAGCTCAGTATGTTGTTGTGACTCCTCAGGTTAAGTCGACCCTTCTTTTGTTTCTTCATGATTCGTCTCATCATGTACAGATTGTTCTTTGTCCTCATTCTATTTTGCTTTCATTTTGTGAATCTCATCCCTTAATTCGAATACCATGGCCCATTGCACAGTTAGCATGTCAAACATCTATTGTATAGGATCAGGTAAATTGTGGTTTATCTTTTCCACCTTTGGTTCCACACGTCTAACCTTTGGTCTAACCATTATTTCTTTTTACTCTTTACAACTAATTCACAACAACAATATCATACTAGATGCATACACATATTCCTTAAAACTCAAATACCAACAAATAACAGGAACATATATGTGTCTATTACAAAAATCATGGGTTAACAACCATCACTAAGACATAAAACTCTTACAACTACACTAGCAACAACCTACCCTTGCCAGGAATATGCTCTGATACCAAAAATGTAACCCCCTTACTTAAAATCCTTGAATATAGTTCAAAAACATGTCATAAAGTTAAACTGGAGACCAAAAGATAATTTACAACTTATTCGAGGTCCCAACTTCAAGACAGGATTCGATCCTGTGATAAAGTTAATTTTCAAAACCTGTTTCATAAGGTCACTTTCAATTTTTGAATCTATTTGGCCTGTTCGTTTCTGTTCTATTCATTAATATCAGAGTACTTAACAATATTTCTATTAGCGTCTGCAGGGCATAATCACCTGTCTTAATTCCCATACCAGGGATTACATATAAATACACAAGTCTATGGTAGATACGTCCACTTTTACTATATTGAACTTATATTGACATCATCTACATTTATCCAAAAGTTCTATAACCAACACAAAATCCTAATCTCCTATCCGTATGCACTAGTCGTCCTTATTTACATGCTTCTCCTTTGATCCACTTGCCCTGGCTGTAGGTTAGTCATTGGAAAGAGTGAGATTCATATAAATCTCAGTAGTAACATTTCACTCATATGATATATAATTTCACAAAGCATGTAAGCAGTCATCACAAAGCAGTATTCACAACAGCATTCACATTCATGACATTCGTCACATTCTGTGACATTTACAAAAATTCGTGACATTCGTCACAATAGATGATATGCACATACATACAAAGCATTATACATGATATAAGAGAAAGAGTCACTTCCTTATTCTTTTCACTCTTGCTCGGGCACAGGTTTCTTACGCTCAGGGCAGATGTCAAATCCTATAAATCAGAATTAAGGACGACGAGTTATTACCTATCTCAATTCTTAAATAACTCCAAAATACTTGGGGTTAGTTATGATTTGAGTCCGTTTGGTGGCTATGAGAAGCTCAAACAAAAGCCTAAACGGATTGGGAAGAGCTAAACCCGTTACAACCATTCAAAAATGTGAAGTGTTGAAATTGGGGGTTGCCGACCACCAAAGAATGCTCTGGCCGCAACCAAGAAATGGTCAAAAACATTTTGGCTGTGACTAAAAACCTTTGGCCTTGGCCAAAAATAGGTCAGTAGCTTTTGGGCTATGGTCAAGAACCTTTTGGTCGTAACCAAGAAAATTTTTGTTTCTTGGCTGAATTTCTAAAAATCATAACTAAATCTACCAAAATCAAAATAGAGTAATTCCAAATCCTAAGTGAAGCTTTTTAAGTCCTCTATATAGGAAAGATATAAACCACTGCCATATACAACTACGAAAATGCAGAATTCCATGAATTTACATACTGTTCCAAAATAAATTCCAGTTTCAACCTTAAATTTGGGCAATGCATGACTTCCAGTACACACCTCCAAATGACATCCATTATATATCAATTTAAAGCTTGACATGTCTACTATTAGATTGGAAAGTTTTAGAATTTTTAGACACTATTTACTCATTCAAAAATGTCATGCAAAGTAGCTACCCTACACAGAGTTTTTATTGACAAAACATCTAATTTTCAACATATGTTTCCAATGGTCAAAATTCACAACCGGGGCTACTCCCCACACAAGTTTCAGCATAAAATCCAATGGAGACATCAAAAACCCTAACATACACAAAATCCAGAAACACCACATGACACCATTAATACCACAAAACACCATGAACTCTCTAAAACCCTAACATACACAAAAAATAGGCCAAAATTCCACAAACCAAATTTTTCAACCAATAATCACAATCATATATCAAAGGGTTTCTTTTGCTCACCTCTACCACTTTCTCTAGTTTGTTCTTTAATTCTCTAACCTCTAGTTTTTCTTGATTACACAAAACACCTCGTTTTGAAAATCTAAAACCATACAAATGAAGCTCTCATCAAGAGGAATAAGGTTAGGGAAGAGGTTTTGAGCAATAGAGGTTATCTTCAAGGTCATTTAATTCCATTTTTAGTTTTTTTAACCATTATTAAGGTTGACTTATAGTTACATTCAAAATAATAGACAATTTTTAATAGGAAAGAAAATATTAAAAAAGATTAGAGACGGATTTGTGACGAAATTTCCATCACAACATTATTTTTTTAAAAGAAAAACAAAAATTAAGTTTGCAACAGAATAACAATGGAATAGCGACAAAATTTTGTCCCTAATCCGTGACAAACTAGTGACAGAAATTCAGTCACCATTCCGTCTCAAAAATGGAATAGGCTATCTCGGAAATTAGTGACGGAATTTCCATCCCTAATCCGACGCAAAAATGGAATAGGCTATTCCACATATTAGTGATGGAATTATTCATTAGGGATGGAAATTCCGTCGCAGATTAGAGACAAAAATTCCATCACTAATCCGTCTCTAGATTTGCAACGGAATTTCAAAATCCATGAATTATTAACACCCTTTTTAGTGACAGAACCTTTTATGTCACTAATCCATCACTAATTGATTCACGACGAAATTGCTCAGTAACAGAATTTCTATCGCTAAATTCTGTCTCTAATACCCTTTTATTTTTTTAGTGAGAGTACACAATAAAGAGATGTTTGCTTGGGTCATGTATGTAAAAAAATTCTTAGCTTTGTAGCTTACGGTATTTAACAGAATTGGAAGAGATGAGAAATGTGGAACAAAGCAATCTAATCTATTGGTTCTATAAAGTTAAGCATATATGCTCGAAAAGCCGAATGTTGGGTTCAACATTGTCCTCTTTGTTTGAAAAAAAAATGTGTATGCAAGATCATGTGACAATAAAGCGCATAATCCAATTTTGCTGCTCAAAAAACACTTTTTCTACCCCCTCCTCTCTTTTCCAAGAAAAACCAAGAATTGAGTTGCATTGCATTTTCACAAGCTTTTCAAAGGTTAGAGAACAAAAATATACTTCATAAAATTAAGATACTAAACTAAAATTTTGTATAAAGTAAGAAAATCAAATCTATTTTTTGTTAAAAAATTATTGACACCAAACAAATACTTGGTCTAATGGTGTACTAACTATATCACAAAGTGGACAAACTCTCAAACTATGATTTCAGAAGCCCCTTTTCGCAAGCCGAAACAAAATTCCTCTCATATATAAACTTCTTAAAAAGCTAAAGCAAATTAACATGCATTGAATTTGGGTCTCACCCGTTAAAGAAGGCCTTTTTTATATTATCAGCCACAACTGGTTAGGGGGTGCAGGCTATCTAGAAGTGGGGTCTGTAATGCCCCAAAATGTGATTAAGGGCTAATGACTCTAAAAGTGAATGTAATTAATGTAAAACAAACACTTTGGAGAATACAATGTGAATTGAGAGTTGTATAAGCAGTCGTCAATGCCCTAACCCTATATTTGAGTTCAATTGTGGCAATAAAACCTAAGTTGAATAAAATAAGGGGAAGGGTGCATGGTATGTTGTAATGGAATGAGAAAATGTATTAAATAGTGATTCAAAGGAAATTGCCATGGTCAGGGGCAAAATGGGAAAAAGAAAAGTTACCGACCAATTAGTCAGCAACCGAAGAGAGAATTCACTAATCACTTAAAGAGTGAGTAGAGTGTCTAATTGCCAAGAAAAACAAGGGGGCGTAATCGAATGTTTGCATGCTCATGGAAGGAGCTCCAAGATGTTGGCACATGGCATAACATAGGCCATAGATCAAAGTCAAGCATTCAAAGCTCACTTTTCTCTTCCCCCCCCCTCTCTCTCAAGTCGGTTAAGTATTACAGAGGGGGCTAAAAAATATGCTTCATCATCATCTATTTTCTCTCTCTCAAGCTCTCATTTCACCATTGAAGGAGGAGGAAAGAGAAAGAAGAAAACTAGGTATTTTCTTGCATTTTGACCTTGTGAATGGCTTTGAATGCTTAAATCCTCTTCATTAATCTTGATAACCTTGATAAGAGCTTCATCTCTATGGTTTTAGATTTTTTAAAGGAGGTGTTTGAGTGCTTAAGAAATTTTGAAGGTTGAAGAATCAAGAAACAAGCTTGAGAAAGTGAAAGAGGTAAGTAAAAGTTACATTTTGACATAAAAATTGTGACTATTGGTTGAGCCTTGGAATTTCTGGATTTTGCTCTATTTTTCATGTACATTTGTTTCTTGTGAATCGCATGATATGTTGTGATGAAATTGGTGTCTTGTTGTGCTATTTGAACAATGGAATTGGTTTGGAACATTGAATGGGGAGTTTGGCAATGTTGGGACCTTGTGTTGTGGTTTTATGTTGTAATGTGGTCAAAATAGGACATATGTAGATGTGATGAGAATTTGGTTGTTTTAGTGTTTCCATTAGTTTCCTTCTAAAAAAACTATGTTAGAATAGGTTTGGTTGTGAATTTTGGAGCCATTGGATACTTTAGTTGAAAATTGGAAATTCTAGAAAATTGCTAAGTATAAAATGTTGTCCACAAGATCAACTTTGCATAGGGTTTTGAAATAGAAAATGATGTCAAACTATTATGAAATTTTCCAGTCTTATAGTTCACATTGCAAGCTTTCCAGTGATATAAAGTTTGAGCCATTTTGATATTTATGTAAGAAGTTATGGTCATTTGAAAATCAGCCAGGAGATATATCTATAGTTGGCCGCGGCCCAAACCCTTCTGACCAGTTCTTGACCATGGCCGAAAACTCTCTAACCTGTTTCTAGCCTCAGCCCGAAAGTTTCAGACCTATTTTTAGCCTGGGCAAAGGATCTTGGCCACAATCCAAAACTTTCAGACCATCCATAGGTTGCGGCCAGTGGATGGCTTGGCCTCAACTAGCCCGTTGGAAAACTATTTTTGAACTTTCGAAAGGGAGTCTTTGGTCAAGTATTTCCCAACCCTTTAGGCATTTGTTTAAACTTCTAGTAGCCACCTAAAGGTCTCAAATAATAACCAACTTTAAGTGTTTTGAAATTAAGAACTTGGAATAGATATTAACACATTATCCTTGATTATGGTTTTTAGGATTTGATATTTGCCCTACAAGTGACCAACTGGTGCCAGAGCACATCTGCAAAGAACAAGGTAGTAACACTTTCTCTTATACTATGGGTAATGCATTGTATGTATGTCTTATCATTGAATTGTGTTGATTGCCAATGCTATGGTGTATGTTGATGTGGAAGCTATGTGTATATAGCCGTGAGTGCTATCAATTATGACACTAGTCACGCATCATGTGTATTCAACCGTGAGTGTTGTCGTTTGTGACGAAAGTCACGTACTACTGTGATCGTTGCTGCTGTTGCTGCTTGGTGATTTGCTTACATGATATGTGATTATATATTGTATGAGTGATTTGTTATACTGGGATTCTTTTGAATCTCATTCTTTCTACTGAATAACCTACTGCCAGGGCAAACGGCTCAAAAGAGAAACAAGCAACCAAGGGCAGCTAGTACTCTGTTAGGGATGCAATTTTGGTAGTTGGTTGTCATATTTTGGTTGGGATTACTGTACATACTGTAAATGTATATTTTGAATGAGGATATGTAATCCCCTGAATGAGAAATTGTAAGGGGCGAAATACCGCATAAACCCTTTAGTTAATGCATAGAACCAGGTGTTGCCAGGAATTTTGTTTACACTCTGATATGTATGAATGAAACAGAAATGCACAGGCCAAATATATTCGAAATGTGAATGTGAGACTAGGTTAAACAGGTTTTGAAAGAACTTTTTGATAACCCTATCTTGAAGATGGGATTTTAAATATGTTTTAAATTATCTGTTGACGTCTAATTCAACTTAATTATGTGTTTTCGAATTCTAATTTCAGCATTAAGGTAGGGGGTTACAGGGTCCCTCTACAAAGCATAATATACAAAGATGAAAAATGGTGCAATTTAAAATAAAAAAGGATTCAAAACATAAACTAAAGTGAAGAGAGATTGAACTTACTATAGCGAAGTTAACCTCCTCAAATATATGACAAGAAAGTAACTCCTTTTAACAATTATACTTGAGCTTATACTTTAAAGGATATGAAATATTAATGCATATGTAACTAAGCTTAGATCCTAAAATAAGCTATGAATAAATAAATCACACCTATATGTGTGCGTTCATATATTCATGCCATAAGGTTTTACACTATAACACTAAACTAAAATATGCCAAGAATGATAGACAAGTCATTAAATTATCAAATCAATTTAAAAAAAGGGAAGAGAAGGGGCAGGGATGCAAAATAGCATAACATCTCAACTACCAATTAACAATTTTTTAATAATTAGCATGTTGACATGAGGAAATAAGTTTTCCAATCACGGCAATATAAATGAGATAATTAGATCACGAACGCATAAAGAATACAAATAATAACTAGGACACCAAGGCAAGTGCCTGAATTTCAATGATCAAAGAAGCATAAGCATATAGGAGTGGTCAATAGTATAGCTTCAAAGATTTACCAATATGATAGAAGTAAATCAAATACTCCCTTTGGGCCTATTTAAAAGAAACAAATGTAAATAGGTCCAAAGGTAGTATATAAGAAGATGCTAAAATAGAGTGTGCCTACCTACAATCCCAATTTTGGGGCTCTATGTCTCACTGCCAGTTTTGACGCCCACTCTAAGAGATAGAGAATCAATTCCTCACACCTAAATTAAAATGTCCAAAAAAAATGTCTTGATGCCATTTTTATTTGAATCTATAGATATGAGTGTAACCCCCTTCCGTAATTATATCTGAAATACGCGATTAAAGTGAAATAAAGACCAATAACAATCAAATAACGTTTACAAACCCATCTACTAGATGGGGTTTTCATAAATATCTTTCGAAATCATTTATAAACTGGTCTCACATTCACATTCTGAATACAATTACTACACGAAGATAAATCACATTTAAATATATCAGAGTACGCAATATAATAATCCCGGCAATCCCGAGTTCCTTACATTGATTCAAGCCTTACAGGGCATATTCACCCTTACAAGCCCTCATATGGGGATTACACAAATCTTACTCATACACATAATCGAATCCTCATCCATATACATATGTACAGATCCAAATACAAATATCCCAGCTAGGATGATAACCAACTACCAGAATGACAACCGAAGGAAGCCTTGTCGCCCTTGGTTGCTTGCTCCATCCTTGATCCACTACCCTATCTGAAAGGTTAGTAGGGGAGGGTGAGATTCTAGAGAATCTCAGTAGGTAAACAATATCAATATGCATGTACGATAGATGTTTAATGCATGACATACTTGCATCACATAACTCATGCTAACACAATGACAATTTGTAAGCTCAATGCTTCGAACAACATACTAATGGCCATAGCATTAATTGAAACATAGCTTCAAATTACACATAATCATGCAAAGCTAAGACATGCACCAACACACTAACACATATATCAAATACAAGCAGAAGAGATAAGTTCCCTACACTCTTTCCACGTATGCTCCAGCCTCGCTTACTCACGATCAGAACGAATATCAAACCATGTTCAAGGCGAACATCAACCCTATAATCAAAGCAAGGACATAGGGTTATTTTCTATTCCAAACTCTTACTTTCATATCACTTAAAGTTGGTTGTCATTTGAGTCCCTTAAGTGTCTAATCATAAGCTCAACAAAAGCTTGAAAAGATTGGGACGTACTAGGTTGGAAATCACTTTTCAAAATCACCAAGTACTGAAAATGGGGGTTGGCTGCAGCCAAAACGCGCACAGAAGGTTTATGGCTGCAGCCAAGAATTTCTGGCTGCTGCCAAAACGTGCACAAAAACTTTTGCGCTGCAGCCAAGATTTTCTGCTGCAGCCAAGGCAACTTCAAAAATTCATAATTAATTCTAGAAAAATTGAAATGAGGTGATTCCAAAGCCAAATGAAATATTTTTAAGTCCTCTTCATAGGAAAAAATATGGCTCATTACCAGAAATCACCACACAAATCCAGATTTACACAAAATCCAACATTGCTCCAAAACAGAATCCAGTTTCGACCTCAAACTTTAGGCAAACATAAATCCCAGTTCACAAAACGAAATGACACAATTTATATGTCCATTTTGAATCTTGGGATGTGAACTTCAAGACTGGAAAGTTTCAGAATTTTATAACATCATTTTCCCATTCAAAACGGCAACACAAACAGACTGCCCAGAACAGAAATTCAATGGACAGATTTCCAAATTTGCACAATTGGCTTCCAATGGTCCAATTTTCATATCAAACATCATTCGCACACAAAATTTCACAAGGAATCCATTGGAAATACCAAATCAAACAAATTCACATCACATTGACATGTTTTACCAACAATCACAACATGTCATCACAAATCACAACACAAACACCACATTGCCATTCTTTTCATTCCAAGTTCTCAAACCAATTCCAATGACACCAAAACACACTATGGCATCAATTTAACCACAATTCACCATTTTCAACACAAAACACATGACAATTCATGCATTTCACAATTCTACCAAAATCAGGGCAAAATTCACAATTCACAAAACTCATCCAAAAATCACAAAACTTATATCAAAAGGCTTCAAATACTCACCTCTTCCTCTTTCCCAAACCAATTCTTTGATTCTTCATCTTTCCAAATTTCCTCAAGCCATCAAACACCTTCAATCAAGAATCTAAAACCATAGCAATAAAGCTCTCATCACTATGAACAATATTAAAGAAGGGTATTAGAGCATTAGAGAACAAGAAACAAGCCAAATCTCACCTTATTCTTTTCTCTTCCTTCCCTTAGCTTTGGACGATCATGGAGGAGAAGAGAGAGATGAGAGATGATGATGAAGATGAGGCAAGTCAGTTTTTATAGCCCCAAAACTGACCTAAAGAGAGGGAGAGGAGAGAGGAAAGATCTTTGACATGTTGACCCAATCCAATAGCTCAAAAGATGCCAAGTGTCAAGATCTTGACAAACCTCACATGAGCTCACAAACCCACACATATACTTGATTCCACCCTTTGATCTATTACACAAATCAATCTCAACCATTGATCTTGAAGTTACCAATGATTTTCCTCTTCAGTAATTGACCAATTGGTCGGTAACTTCACCATTTTGCCCCTGATTATGGTAATTCGACTTGGATGACCACCAAACACACCATATCATTCCTTTTCTTCCACAATGCGCCCTCCCCTCTATTTTAAGTCAATTTAGATGTTAATCCATAATTGAGCTTAAATACAGGGTTTCGGCATTGCTCACAACACATACGAATCACATCGGGTGCCAAATCACACCATAATCTCCAAAAGGGTTATTTATCACTAACCACATCCACTTTTGGAGTCATTAACCCTTAATCACAATTTGGGATCTTGCTAAACTGGGACTTAGCAATCTACTAATCTCAGGCTTATTCTCTAGCCTCAAGTCTCAAAATTTGGGGTATTACAATGAGTGAACCCAACTACATGATTCAAATCAAAACTTGCATAAGTAGATGGATTTAATCTTCACCTCTTTGTTAATTCCTATGTCCAAATGTTCATTTCTTATCAAATTTCCTTTTTTGTTCTTTCAGGCAAGCTGAGATTGGATTAAAATCGTGAAGGGAAATTGATGGACAACATGTAGAGATTGAATTGAACTTCCATAATTAAACTAAAAATAATGCATGAAAAATAAAACAGAGTAAGAAGCTCTTCCTCTGAGATAATGGAGAAAATATAAACCCTAAAATCCCTAAAGATGATGATGGGGATAGATCCTTAGAATGAGAGAGCAAGAGCCAGGAGCATTTTGCTTTCGGAGCTTGATAAATCCCAAATTTATATATTTTATCCCACCTTATTTATTTATTTTGGGGACTATTTCAGGCTAATTTGGATTTATCAGATAATATTTGGATTGTTAGCCAATTTTAGAAAATAATATAAATTTGAATTAATTATGAGATTATTGGGTTTAAATTATTAATATTTTAATTGTCTATATTGTGATTGAATAATATTTCTCAATATATGATAGATCACAATTTTATTTAATTCTTACTGGACAAGGAAAAACATATTAGAAGATCCTACAGTGTAGAATTTTTATTGGAAGCAAAAAAGAGAATCTAATAGTTGGATTTTATTGGACTATTTAGATTTTAATGGGCTCAAGTTTGGATCCCAAAATTCTCTCTTCCTCCCATTAATTAACCTAGATGTTGCCACTATAAAAACACGCTCTAATTGGGGAACACACACACACTCTCTCTCTCTCTCGCTCTCTCCCTCTCCCTCTCCCTCTCCCTCTCTCTCGGTGGAAAAAAACGCTGAATCTCACATATCACATATTAAGAAGTTGAAGGCAGCCTTGAAGATTGATTCTCTCATCATCTCCTTGCCCACATCATGGACGAACTTCACTTACCAACTCACCAACAAACTCATCCATCAATTATTATAATATTAATGTCCCACCTATACTATTTCCCATTCAACTTCCATCATGACCGTGGCTTTTAACAAGGAGTTTGGAGGCGAGGCAATCTTTATGGCAGCTTAAGCATTTGGGAGGCAACTTGGGAGGAGCATGTAGGAAGCTAAAGCCTAGGAGCTTACACTTGAAGACCACAAGGGACTGTCTTTCCTTTTTTTCTTTTTAATTCAAGCCTTGAGATTATTTAGTTTTAAATGATTTTGAATTATAATAATTGAGAACAATCTAGTTTTAGATTGTAGACATATCTCATTTGGATTGGATTGATATTTTGGAATATTTTGTGCTTGAGACATTTGCTGGAAATTTTTTTTGCTAACCTTTAGATTGTCAATTGAATCATTAATTGAATTTTCATTATTAATTTAATTGTCAATTTGGTTTATCCTCTTGATTGTTTACTTGGGTTGGTTAATTGTCTAATTTATAAATTGGACAATTGTAAACAAGATTTCCAAAATTATTTTGAAACTTATTGTGATTGGTTTTTAATGAATTTAATTAACCATCACTTATTTCATTATGAGTTTCTAGTGAAGTGGGTGTTATTGAGCTTGAGGATTTCCTATGTTTCAATTAGGTGATTAAATTTATTAATTCCAATCTTTTATCAACCTCCCTTTGGTCTAATTAATTAATTTGATTTAAGAAAGTTAACTCCATATGAATCCTAAGTTGTCCCCTTCATCATTATAACTGAACTAAATATTTATTGTTTGTCTTGCTTTTAATCAATTTTCACTTAGGATCTTAATTCCTCTTTCATAAAAAAAACCTGAAAATTACATTCAATTTCATATAGATTAGTCTCATTTCTATATAGGCTTTAGAGTCAATTGCATTAATGCATTAGGCTAGTTTAATTGCATTTAGGTAGTAGTGTTTTGCATTCTAGTTTAAGTCAATTCCATTGCATCTTTCACTACCTAAAAATCAATCCTAAAGAAAACCCACAGCTTGCTCCTTGGGAGAATAACCTGGGTTGACCCTAAACTGCATAATTAATTGGGACATAGGTTAATTGATTGCTTTAGCAATAGAAGCACAAATCAGTGCTCTTTGTGTTTAGGTCAGACTTACATGAGAGGAAGATAGAGATTGGACTTGCGAGAGAGGGAAAAACTTCGATTGGCAAGAAGCTCTAATGCAAGAAGACCATTGGTGGTTGCGAGATCTTGACAATAGCTTTGATGTGGGAAAAAGGGCAGTGATTGTAACACCTTATGTCCAATAGACTCATGAGTGCAAAAGAGTAGTGAAATCAGTTGTGGAACCAGAATTCGATCTCAGATTAAACTTACTTTGAAAAAATGTTCACAATTTCCAAGCCTATCTCAGGAAGTGAACCTATGATTGGAAAGGTTTTTTAGTAGAGTAATTTTTTCAAAACAGTTTCATAAACATTCACTATCTCACTAAGTCCCATTAGTGCTTAAATCCATTTTATTAGAGTGTATGAGCGTGTATCTGCTTAAGTCCCATGATGTATTCATTAGTTAATATTCCTTCATCAAACAGAAGCATTATCAACATAAATATAGTCACCATTCGTTTACTATCCTACTGGTACTATTAGCTCTACTACTGTACTATTGTCAGGTTTAAATAGTTATGTACATCATATACAATTTCAAAAATATCCAAAATACTTAAAATAGACAACTAACAACAAATTAAAGTCCTTCAGCTTCATCCTCTAGTTGTCTATATTTACCTTCTTGCCCTACGAGCTGCTCGCCTATACTGTAGATTTATTTATAAAAAAGAGTGAGATTCAAAAGAATCTCAGTAGTAATAGGTAGTCAATCATATAGATATAACATCACAAAGCATGCCACACAGTTATCATACAGCATAATCATCACAACAACATTCAATGTATAATATTCAGATCATATATTACCATAGCTTTAGGTATATCACTTACCCCTAGTGCAACTCGTGCAATAGACCTCAGGCATCTACTCGTGCATCATAGAACATTACATTGGCCTGAACGTCCACCCGTGCAATAGGCCCCCAGCGACCACTCCACAGAATCAGAATGTGTCAGACAATTTATGATTAATCCACAAAACATACAATGTATCTTATAAACATATGAAAGACAAGTTACTACCTGGTCGCTTCCCTTGAAGGGTGTCCAATTTTTTTGTCAAAGCTCAGGCAAGTCTTAGATCCTAGACAGCTAACAGGTTCTATAATCAGAATTTATGATTGGCGTGTTATTACTTAGTCCAATGCTTTTGGCATAATGTAAACTAAATTATTATTGACCTATCCTCATGTTTATCCTTTGTTTTGAACTTGTTGGTTATCATTTGAGTCCTTTAAGTAGCCATTAGAAGCTCAAACAAGTGCCTATGGAGTTAGGAAAGGCTAAAACAATCAATATGGTTCAAAAAGTTCAAAGTACTGAAAACGAGGTCTTGGCTGCGGCCGAAGGTGTCCAAAAACATTTGGGCTACGATCAAGAAATCTTCTGGCTACGGCCAAAAAAAGGTCAAAAACATTTTGGCTGCGGCCAAAAACTATTCTATTTCATGACTGAACTTCCAAAAATCATAACATAATCTACAAAAATCAAAATGGAGTGTTTCAAAGTCGTACTTGAAGCTTTTTAAGTCCTCTATACAAAAAAAATATTATTCACTGCCATATACAGACATAAAAATACAGAATTCCATGAATTGTCTCACTGTTCCAAAACCAATTCCAGTTTCAGTCCTCAAATTTTGAAAATGCATAACTCAGCACACACATCCAAAAATGACACAAATTATATATCAATTTAAAGCTTGGCTTGTCTCCTTTTAGACCGCAAGTTTTCATACTTTTTTTACATCATTTACTTATCCAAAAATGACATACAAACAGACTACTCTGCACAGAACACACACCGGCAGCATTTTCAATTTTTGCAACATATATATCCAATGGTCCAAAATTACAACTAGGAGTTGTTCCCTATATAATTTTGCATTCTAAACACAATGATAATGTCAAAATCATCAAAATCATAAAGCTTCAGCCCCTTAAACCATGACCAAACAGACCCCTTGCAAACCAAAATTGCCAAAACAGAATTTTGTTCAACAAATTGGTTCAATATCATCGTAAATCATCATCTAATCATAAATACACAATTAAATCATGATTAAACCTCCAAAAACACCCCTGTCTGAAATTATGAATAGTACCCACCCTCAAGAATACTCATCCAAACAATAATCCAATCGGTTCAAATTAAAGCTTACGCTTACATTACGCATTTCTGTGATCAGTTCAGAAATCTAGCAATACTTCATCTGGAAAGCGGTCACCAATCACCTCTAAATGAAATTCTGAAACCATAGAAATGAAGCTTAAGATGAGTTGAAGAAGGTTATAGGAGGGTATTTCGGAAGAAAACACCGATTCGGTAGTGATTTTTTAGGCTAAACTCAGGAACAACTACTATTCATACTCTCTCTCTCTCTCTCTCCCCTAGCATTTTTTTTGTGATTTTTCTCTTGTGTTTGGGCAGCTGAACGAAATATTGAGAGGAGAGAAGGAGTATTAGAGGTTTATCTTCATCCAACTTCAATTAGCTTGGCCACTTGTCACAAGCTCACGATTCCTCACAAAGTAAGTAACTAATTAGTTACAATAATTGGTTTGGCTAACCATGTTAATCTCCCTACTTCAGCAGGCATTTATCCCAATTAAAGGGAAAAATAATGAATAGTTGTGTGGCATTTTTAAATAGGCAAATGAAGGTAAAAAATTATGAAATTTCACAGAATGAAAGTAGACATCCTAAGATTTAATGTGATAAGTCATATGGCTCAATTAGAGTTATAGACAAGAAGTTATGAATTTTTTAATTCAACCCAGAAAACTGTGAATTTTCTTGAACAAAATGTAAAGAATAAAAATATGAGGATGTGCTTCCAATTAGCAAAAGGGTATATTTTTCCTTCAAACTAGACTCAATAAGGGTTCTATAGCCTTTGGAATTACTTTAATACAATGTCTACAAATTTAGTTATAATTTTTCAAAGTTAGGGCATAAATCTGTCAGAAATTGTCACAAATCCGAAAATGGGGAAAAAGTGACACAGGTATACATATGACTTGAACAATGTTATGAAGCCAATTTGGACCTAAAGAGAAGGACCCTAGGACGTCTTTTACATGGGCCAAGAGAGCAAAAATACTAGTTGCAATATAATTGGGCTTATGACCAGGGTTCCAGAACCCGGATCGAACTGGCAGGTCTAGCCTGTGAACCGGTGAACCGGTGCCTAAACGGCTTTGGTCCGGTGCCCGAACAGATTCACTATTTTTTTAAAAAATTGATTTTTTTAATATTTTTCCTTTAGAATTTCATACTATAAGCCTAAAATTTTCAATTCCTCACCGATT
This sequence comes from Inga laurina, assembly GCA_963855925.1. Lineage (NCBI taxonomy): Eukaryota > Viridiplantae > Streptophyta > Magnoliopsida > Fabales > Fabaceae > Inga > Inga laurina. The sequence goes on from OY979712.1 coordinate 41,180,391, forward strand.
TAGTCCCGGTTTGGCCCCGGTCTGACCCACTGACCCATAACCCAGTACCCCGACCGATTCAATACTCGGTCTGAGTTTTAATACCTTGCTTATAACCATATTCTATGTACATAAAAGTTACAATTTGGATTTTTGGGAAATTGGATAATTATGAAAATTATGATCATAATGTTATAAAATTATATTTCTTCATCTCTTTCTCCACAAAACCGTGCAGCCATGAGAGCACAAGAGAGAGAAAGCTTGTGTTGAGTTCTAGAGAGAAGGAAGGAAAAATCTCACAAGCTAGATCGATTTCTTCGGTGAACTCGTACCTAATGTGTATAATCCTTCTTCCAAACTTCTCTTCTATGTTCTTTAAGGTGTTTTGAAGCAAAGATTTGGTGTTTAAAGAGCTAGGGTTTCAGCCATATTAAGGAGAGCCAGAAGGAAGCAAAAGGTTGTAACTTCCAAACCTTCAAATACTGATTCTTCTGGCTGCTGAGAGTAGTTTAATCGGTGAAATTTCGTCATATTGTCTTTAGTTTTAAATTTGGGAATTGAGATGACATAAGGGTTTTGCTGCCAAAATTTGGTCTAAATGGTAATTGTAACCTAATTAAATAGTTGATAAAGTGATTAGGAGTAGAAAGGAACACGTTTGCGGAGTCGGAATCGAAAAAACCCCAATTTTTCCTAGAGTATTGTTCAATTCTTCCAGAGCAAGAAATGGGGCTTAGAGTTGGATTTTCAATGATTTGATGATTCCATTGAGTTCAAGAGGGAAAATTAGGTGGGGTTACAATTGGTCACTTTTTCGGAAAAGCCCAAAACAACATTATTACGAAAATGCCCTGAAACACTGAAATAGGAGCTGCCAAGGCCATTCTTGTCTTTTGGCAGTGAATTTGGTAATTTTGAGTCCAAAACTGGATTCTTTGGGCGAAAATATGTCAAAATAGCCCCAGTCAAAATTTCAAAAAAAGTACAGTTAAACCGAGTACGGCGGGGCCGAGCCAGTCCGAATCCTTGGGGGTATTTTGGTAAATTTTTACAGTAGGCTTATATAAACACTATGGAAGTGCCTAAAATGGTACATGAATGAGTTTTAACCTAATTCTTGTACATTTGACATTTTAGGACCGAATTGAGAGCCGAGTTGTTAGCACGCATATCGAGGAATGTGTATTTGAGGTGAAAAGGTTTAAGGTAGTAATTCTATCTTTCATTCATTATGTAATTGTTTATATGCTTTGTATATGTCATTTTCCGTAATATGTAAGATGCATAGTGCCTACGGGTACACCGAACAAGGTGCCTACGGATACACTGAACTTGACCGAACATAGTGTCTACAAGTACACCGAATTATGCCCAGTCTATGGTCTTGAGCCCAGCTGAGGTACCGAACGAGTAGAGGTTGCAACAGTGGTTGGCTCTAAATGTTTCTGACTGAACTGAATTATGTGTTATTATAATATTACTGTACGTGGTATTTGGCATGTTTATCATTACATTTTCTATGATAGATTTTCTGTTACTAATGAGATTCATTTGAATCTAACCCTTTTTCAAAATTAAAACATTCCAGCAGAAGAGATCGGCTCTAGAGGCAAAAAGATAGATACCGACAACTGAGGTGTTCGGGTCATGAAGAATGCAGCTGGTGGTTATATTTAGTTTACTTTTGGATATTTTGGAATTCTGTAAATATTATCAAACCCTGCGGGATGATTTTTGTATGTAAACAAGCACTTTTTATCAGTATATTTGTATTATTTCTCTATGTATGTGGATCTGTGCCTTTAACACTGTGCATATCGAAATGTTAATGGGTGTTGACAATGAGCACCTAAATGGGGTAATTGTTTGCTGTTTACATTTCAACAATTAATCACACAAACTGGCCGCTAATTGATTGTTAACGTGTGTTATTAGTCAAGCGATTACACACACACACACACACTCTCTCTCACAGAACGTCAACATATTATTCAAATTCACAGAAGTCCAAAAAGCCAAAAGGAAAGCAAGAATGGCACGTGCAGGGTGTCTCCTTATCATGTAAGTTATATGTGGACAGAAGATGCAACAACTCATGAGAAATAAATAATATACAACTTAATTTTATCATAAACTTTTGCCGAATGAAGGAGCGCGCGCGCGCGCGCACACACACACATATATAGCACAATACACCAGTTTAATTGCCACCCTCTTAAAAAACAATAAGTTTATTCTAGCAACTTGAATTGTCCAGTGTCACCAATGAATATGGTAATGTTTGTCCATCTATAAAAATAAAATGTGAGGTCTACTTGATTCAAACTCCATTAACTTGTTGAAAAATTCTTGGTCCCTTAATTTGCACGACGTGTGTGTGTGTGTGTGTGTGTGTGTGTGTAATTATCGGGGCCAATTGAACACTTACGCAAGATCAGTCCGTTATTTTCTGGTGTGAAATAAGGATGAGTTGAAAGCGGATTAATATCGATAATGATGTAGTATAATTCACATAATGCTTTAAAAACCTGGTATACATAACCATAACTTTTGTTTGGAGAGTGTTATTTAACATTCATATCTTATCCAACTCATCGTTATTGGTTAATTTGTTTAACAAAATATTTTCAAATAATATATAATTTGATTTGTGAAAATAAGAATCCAAGCTTATTTTTTTATTAAAAAATTGTCTTATTGCCGAGAATCTCAAGCAAATCATGAATTTCCTAACCAACGGCTAATTGACAACGCAAAAAATTGGAAATTGCATTGAGATCAAGTAAAATGAGACAGGTTAGTTACATGAAGCTATACAAAGGAACGATATGGAGGCTGACTTAGCTTGCATAATCAAGGAGAGGGAGTCTCTCTATCATTCAATATTCAAGCCTTACAAGGATATTGTTAATAAATTCAAAAAGAACCTTCTTTGATAACAAATTATTGTTTACAAGATAAAAATCAACCACTCGAGTTTAACATTGATCATCTCTTGAGGGTGACTAACTACTAACTTTAAATCTATGGATTTTGAAGGATACTCAAATTATTATCCTCCTTCTACGTAGAGACTTTTCTCTCTTAACCTTTGGTGAGGACTCCACATTCACATACTTTGATTCATATAATTAGACCTCTATTTATAGGGTCTTATAATTATTAACTACCTCGTTAAGAACTTAACTAACTAATGCTTTAATATCTACAACCGATACAACAATATGTTAAGAGCTTATTTAAGTTGTGAGTTGATCAAAAGAAAAAATTGTTAGAGCAAGCGTTTCACCCAAGAGAGGGGGTGAATTGGGTGATCTTAAAAATTTCGTTGCAAATATAAAATTTGACGTTGAAATTAAAACAGGAAAGAGTAAGGAGAAATATCACCGAAGTGTACACCGGGAGTTATACTAGTTCGGCCACAACCACTTTGACCTACGTCCAATCCTCAGAGCTTCTCTGAGAGTTTCACTATAACTTCCAAGGTTCAGTGGGTTCTTGGCACCTCAGTACAAGCAAGTTCCTTCGCCTGGACACTCGCTCCCCCTTACAAGTTGTAATCCAATCCCAACTCAAGGTTCCACAACCTTAAGTTACCTCAATAAAAAATATTGAGTTTGAATGAAATATCTCTCTCACAGAGTGAATAAGAATCACTGAAGCATAGAATTACAAGTATAATGTAAAACAGAGTAATGAACTTGATGATACGTTCGTGAGTGTGTTCTTGTTCTACTCTGTTTAGATGTTCCCATATATATACATACGTTCGTAATGATTGCTGGAACATATTTCTTCATGTCCGTTGGAGCATGCGCAGCCACTATTGAATTTTCCAGTATTTGAAAAACATACGTTTGCGGTAGGTGACGGTCGGTGACATTTGAGCGTTACTTTTGACTTTCCTTATTTGGTAAGATCTCTTCATTGTTTATCTATGGAAATGCTAAGAATACTAATATATGAAAAGTTAATCAAATAGGAAACAAAACAATGAACGTTGGAATGATTTCAAACTTTCTGGGTTTCCATGCTCGAGTAGCTACTCGAGTATTCATTAAAGTTTACTCGAGTACTTACTCGAGTATCATCGTGAATTCTTAAATGGACTGCAACTCACCAAACAATTATAAGATTACTCGGGTAGTGCATGGAATAATCAAAATATCAAACCTTTGGAAATGCTTGTTTACTCGGGTACCTACTCGAGTAATGCACTCTTTTCTTCATAGGTTACTCGGGTACCAACTCGAGTAACATTCAAATAAACTTATGTTACTCGATGCTTTACTCCAGTAATGTTGGCAGGATTTCAAGGCCAAGAGCACTTCAAGTTTGATTACCTTGTTACTCGAGTACATACTCGAGTAAACTTACCTTTTGTGCATCACTTACTCGGGTAAGGACTTGAGGTTTTTCTTTAAAAATAACTCTGGATACTCGAGTACATACTTGAGTAATCCACTTAAAATGAAACATTCAATACCTGCATACTTGAGGAGCACATCGAGTGAAGTATGATAAAAACCAAATTAAGTTATTCGGGTACTACCTTCAAGTTTTTACTTACCTCAGTACGTTACTCGAGTAACATTGGCAGTGGTACAAAGGGCCGAGAGCAACACATTTTCTGAAACAGAGTAACTCGAGTACATACTCGAGTATCATTGGCAGGCCGAGAGCAACTTGGAAACTTTTACCTGGTTACTCGAGTAGCTACTCGAGTAACATTGGTAGGCCGAGAGCAACTTGAAAACTTTTACACTATTACTCAAGTACTTACTCGAGTAATGTTGGCAGGTTACTTGAAGGTATCTCTGGTTACTTCAAGTTTTGTCTTATTACTCGAGTACATACTCGAGTAATGCCTTAGAAAAATTGCTTCTGATCAAGTTTCTCAGCTTTTTGTCTTGGTCTTTCTTCATTACTCTAATGCTTACTTCAAGTAATGCTTTTCCGTGTTAATACTTTGTTCAATCTTATTTAATACTCAAGTCTTTTTCATACCATTCTTTGTTATCATTAAAACATGAGATCTAACATTGTCCCCCTTTTTTATGATGACAAAACTTGGTGATTTTGAACAAGATTTTTGAAAGTGAATTCTCAATTAAATACTTCTTGTATTCAAAGATTATTTTGAAAGACTTATTAAGTTTAGATTCAAAGTGTAAAGTGAATGAAATCATAATATGCATCTTGCATACACAACAAATTAATTAGTCCAACAATGTAATCATAATTTAAAACTTGAATAGACTTGAAATAAACTTGCATTAAACTTAAAAATTGTATTACAAGATAACAAGATAAAAGCTTAACAAGTTCAAAAGACTCCCTAAAACCCATATACACCCAAATACCCAAAACGACTCAGAGACTTCCACAAAATCACTCTCAAGTTCTTCTCCCCCTTTTTGTCTTCATCATTCAAGAGGAGGATCGGAGGGCTTGACTACGGAAATAGGCTTCACTGGAAGGACTAAGCCATCATCTAAACCAGAAGAGTCAAAAGAGCTAGAAGAGATTGGTTCAGGAAGATGAAGTGGAGGAATGTGGATGTCATCTTTGGGAGGAATAGGAGGAGACTGGTAGACAACCATAGTAGAGGTCTGAACCTCTGGAGTGGTCTCAACCTCTGGAGTATGATGTTCAGAGGAGGAAGAGGGAGATATTTCCTCAGTGTCGGTAGGAGATGGAATAGGTTTAGGAGCGGGGTCAATCTGAGGTTTGGGAGGTGAATCATCAATGGTGATATGTATGGTCTCATTGGTGTCTGGGTTATCCACTGTATATAGAATGTCTTTGGCTTGTTGCTCAGGTAGACTAGAGACCGGAGGAATAGAAGGTTCAGCCTCAGAGAGAGGAATATCAGAAGGAGGGTTCTCTGGTGGTGGTAGTGGTGCAGAAGAAGATGGACCGGCAGAAGGTCCGAGACCCAATGAATCCAAACGTGCCAGGATCAATCTCAGTGTCTCAACCTGGGCACGTTGCTCAGCTAGCAACTCCTCGTGCCTCTTTTCCATTTTCTCAACCAACTCACCCATTTTGTAGTTCATGTTGGTAATCAATTCAGCATTTGTGTTGGCAATATCAACATGGAATCGTCGGAGCATATTCTCCATCAAATGCTGAAGTGTGGCATTGAGGAAGGAGGGTGATGATGTGGTGGCAGCTGGAGCCGATGACTGAGTGTCATCCATTTTGCTGGTCTCGGTCTCAGTAGTCTTCTTCTTCTTCTTTGACCCAGACTCCAGAGGGCTTTTGAGAGGAATGTCAATATTCAGCTTCCCAATCTAATTTCTCCCAACCGGAGTCATCCGCTCAATAGGCTCCCTGCTATCCAGATACCATATCTTATTCTCTTTCAGAATAAGTGACACTATTTGAGGATTGGCATTGGTGTGGTAGCCTTCCCATCCACTCTGTATCTTTTTATCTCATAAAAGATATACTCCCCCAAGTCCTTCTGTTCCTTCAAGAGAAGTGAAGCAAACCACCTAAAGTCCCTATCAGAGAAGTGGGTATAGTTGTTGGCCTTGTTCATGAGGGATCTAGAGTAGATGTACCATAGAACCCTGTGATGATCACACATATCACTCAGTTTGAAAGTTAAAGGGCCAACTAACTCACCGGGCTTAAGGACAGAAAATATTTGGTTTGGTTCAAGTTAGGAGTAAATATCATCTGGGGGGTTCTCTATCCCTAACCACATGTTTATCCTAGAGGGTGATATAAGAATCTTTTGCCCTCTCACAATGGTGGTCATCTCTTCCTCAACTGAGGTTTTGTTTGGCTCATCCAGGATCTCAAGATTACAGTAAAAGTGTGTGATCACTTTTGTGCATAAAGGTAATCTAATCGAAATCCAAGGCATAAAAGGTTCTAAATAAGAACTGAGGTCATGCTTCAATACCTCCTGAAGTAGCTTAAGATCCACATAGTGTGTCTTGCATACTTTCCTCTTGGAGAACTGAGATAAATACTTTGGAGACTCCATAAGCTTGTTGACATTGAACCCCTTTGGAGGTTCGGTGATCTCCTCTTCTGGAAATTTGGATTTCTTGGAAGATTGCCCCTTCTCTATTTGATCTATGATGTTTGCTATAGTCGTAGCCACATTCTTATCATACTTAGGCTTTTTAGTAGGCTTTGGTGTGAAAGAGGGAGTAGAGGAATCAGAGGGAGGAGGTGAGGGAGATTTGGCACTCTTGCCTCTCCCGGTGGATGTACTCTTTTTGGATTGAGCCCTTGTAGCTATAGGCTCTTTGATCACAACCCCTTTTGGTTTCGGTTTCGGTTGAGGTTGAGGTTGGATTTTGGCTTTTGATATCGGGGTAAGTTTTCTTCTCTTTTTGGGAGGAGAAGAAAGAGGATCAGGGTGTTGTTGTGATTCAGAGGAATCTGTGAAATTGAAATTCCTAGTTCTAACCATCTTGAAACACAGAAAAACTAGAATTCTCAGAGAAAAGAGAGTCACAGTCACGAGTTAGGGCACTGAGAATCTGAGAAGAATAGGAAGTTTTTGGGGTTGAAATCTGTTGGGTTTTGACGGAAATGATGCAAGGAATCGATTGTGAAAAATTTTTGTGAGAGTGTATAGTGATTTACTCGAGGAGATTTTATGGAAATGACCGAGTTTGCGACAGATAAAGACCTAAAACCCGATGTTACTCGAGGCCTTACTCGAGTAACCTTCAAGTTTACTCGAGGCGTTACTCGAGTGATCATACAGAAAATCTCTAAAATCATTCATTTAAATTGCGTACCTGGCATGAATAATATTGTAATTATCCATGATTGTTCCCTCGATCATTTATAACCAATTTGAAGCAGATTTGGATCATTTTTCATCAAATTAGAAATTTGGACTTGCAGTTACTCGAGTGCTTACTCTAGTAATCTTCAAGTTTACTCATGGCTCGCCTCGGGTAACCTGTCTTTTCACTTCTGACTGTTCATTTCTTAGTAACTCAACCGTTTTATTCAAATTCCAAGTAACTTGATGCATTACTTCCAGTTTTGAAGGCCATTACTCGAGTAGTTACTCGAGTAAGCTGCTTCTTTACTTCAAGTTGTTCCTCGGGTAATGCTTCTCTGTTAGTCATAACTTCAAGTTGGTACTCCAATAAAGGTGCCCTCTGATCACCTCTGTTTTTGTTTCTCAAAACAGAGTTTCAATCTTCCTGCAAAACAAGTTTCTATATACTCTGATGCTTAAGTTAGTAATCATCAAAACTTTAACAAATTACTTCATATAATATTATGAGAGACTGAAATAACTTACAACTCATTGGGATTTACCATTCCCAATTCTCTTCTAATGTATAGAAATTGATCTTTTGCAAGGGGTTTTGTGAAAATATCAGCTAATTGAAGATGAGTAGGAATAAATATCACTTTCACATCTTTCTTTTGAACATGATCTCTGATGAAGTGATGTCTCACATCGATATGCTTGGTTCTAGAGTGTTGAACTGGATTCTTTGCCAAGCTTATCGTACTAGTATTGTCACAATAGATTGGTATTTCTTTGAGATAAATACCAAGATCTTGTAGTGGTTGTTTTAACCATATTACTTGTGCACAACAACTTGAGACTGCAACATATTCGGCTTCCGTTGACGAAAGAGACACTGTATTTTGTTTCTTGCTGAACCATGATACAAGAGATCCTCCAAGAAATTGTCCTTGTCCACTAGTACTCTTTCTATCTGTTTTGTATCCTCCATGATCTGAATCTGAATATGCAACAAGATATTCACTTCTTCCTTTGGGATACCACAGACCCAATTCGGGTGTGTCCACAAGGTATCTAAAGATTCGTTTGACCGTTTCAGCATGTGATTCTTTTGGTGCCGATTGATATCTTGCACATATACCAACACTAAATTGGATGTCTGGTCTACTTGCCGTGAGATAGAGTAATGATCCAATCATTCCTCTATACTTTGTAATGTTGTAGTCCTTTCCTTTAACATCAGCATCAAGCAACGTAGTTGAGCTCATAGGAGTGTCCGTGCCATTTGCTTCATTCATTCCATACTTCTTCAATAATTCTTTCAAATACTTTGTTTGAGATATGAAGATTCCATTCTTTCTTTGTTTGATTTGCAAACCAAGAAAGAAATTTAATTCTCCCATCATTGACATCTCAAATTCTCCCTGCATTATCTTAGAAAATTCCTTACACAGAGATTCATTAGTAGCACCGAAAACAATGTCATCAACATATATTTGAACAATTAAAATATCATCACGTTTTCGTTTTATAAAAAGTGTTGTATCAACTTTTCCTCGTACAAAACCTTGATCAATGAGAAATTTACTGAGCCTTTCATACCATGCTCTAGGAGCTTGTTTTAAACCATATAAAGCCTTTTTAAGTTTGAAGACATGGTCAGGTTTGGTAACATCCTCAAAACCTGGAGGTTGTTCTACATATACTTCTTCCATGATGTAACCATTTAGAAAAGCACTCTTTACATCCATTTGATAGAGTTTGAATCCTTTGATGCATGCAAAGGCTAAGAGTACGCGTATAGCTTCCAATCTAGCCACTGGAGCATACGTTTCCTCATAATCAATCCCTTCTTCCTGATTATAGCCTTTGGCCACCAACCTTGCCTTATTTCGACAATAATTGCGGATTCATCAAGTTTGTTCTTGAATACCCATTTAGTTCCAATGATCGGATGATCCTTGGGTCGAGGTACCAAATCCCAAACTTGATTTCTCTCAAATTGATTTAGTTCTTCTTGCATTGCTATAACCCAATCATTGTCTGATAGGGCTTCACAATGTTTGAAGGTTCAATTTCAGAAATGAATCCAGAAAAGCTTACTTCATTGAAAATTCTATTTCTAGTTTTGATCCCTTCATTCACATCTCCTATGACTTGATCTAAGGGATGACTTTTATTGTATTTCCAGGCTTTAGGTTGACCTGGAGATTGCTCTTCTTCCTTGATTTCATCAACCTCTGGAATAAGAGTTTTAGAAATAGATTGACCATTTTCTTGATTTAAAACAACTTCCTGTTCTTCATCAATGGTTTTGTCAGAGGATTCAAATTCATCAAATACAACGTGAATTGATTGTTTAATAATACATGTTCTTTTATTGTAAACTCTATATGCTTTACTTCGGTTAGAATATCCTAGGAAAATTCCTTCATCTGTTTTAGAATCAAATTTTCCTAAGTTATCTTTACCATTATTATGAATGAAACACTTACAACCAAAGATGTGTAGATGAGCAATGTTTGGCTTCCTTCCTTTGTATAACTCATAAGGTGTCTTTCCAAGTTTTGTTCTGATATAGGCCCTATTTGAAATATAGCATGTTGTACTCATAGCATCAGCCCAGAACACTTGAGACACATTCTTTTCATTCAACATTGCTCTAGCCATTTCAGTGAGCACTCTATTCTTGCGTTCCACAACTCCGTTTTGTTGAGGCGTCCTTGGAGCAGAGAAATTGTGATCAATGCCATTAGTATCACAATATTCTTCAAAGGCTTGATTTTCAAATTCTCCACCATGATCAGTTCTAATACCTGTAATGGACATACCTTTCTCATTTTACACTTTCTTGGCAAAAACAATAAACTCTTCAAAGGTTTCATCTTTTGATGATAGAAAAATAACCCATGTAAATCTAGAGAAATCATCAACAATGACCAATGAATATAAGTTTTCACCAAGACTCTTTATTCTTGCTGGGCCAACTAAATCCATATGCAATAATTGCAGTGGTCTATTTGTTGAAATCTCATTTTTCAATTTGAAAGATGATTTAGTTTGTTTACCCTTTTGACATGTGTCACAAATCAAGTCATTTTTGAAAGTTACTTTGGGTAATCCAAGAACTAAATCCATTTTGAGTAGTTTGCCTAATTGATGCATATTGACATGAGCCAATCTCTTATGCCATAGCCAACTTTCATCGGTATTACTTAGAAAACAGTTTTCAGACTCATTTCTACTAATATCTAGAGTATAGCAGTTACCTTCCCTTTTTGCTCTGAGCTTAGCCTTGATATTCTTCTTATCAAGTTGTAAGTCATTCTTGTTGATAATTAAGCATTCTTCTGAGTCAAATATTACCCAGTTGTCTTTATCTGCACTTTGACTTACACTCAGCAAATTGTGACACAAGCCTTCAACATAATATACATCTTTGACTTGTATTCCTTTGTCATTTTTTATTTTACCAATTCCTACTATCTTTCCGGATTGATTTCCTCTAAATTTTACCTTTCCACCTTCCTTAGATTGCAATGTGGTAAAACTTTCAAAATCTCCGGTCATATGTCTAGAGCATCCACTATCTATGTACCACTTGCTATTTTTGGATGCTTTGAGACATACCTACAATCAAATGACTAGGTCTTAGGTACCCACATCTTTTTGGGTTCTGTTGAGTTAGTACAAATAATTTTCTGAACATATGAGCCTTTAGGTACCCATTTGTAGGTTCCTATTGTTCCTTTCTTCTTATGAATGCATGAAGATGTATAATGACATTTTCTATTACAGTAATTACAAAATGAAAACGGATTCGATGTATGCACAGAATGCTGGAAATAATTCAGATATGACTTACCTCCTGCTTTCTTTCTTCCTTTCCTTTTGTCTGATTTTGGATCATATCCAATCCCAGATCAGTCATTTACAAATCGTTGAGCTTTTAAAATAACATTTAGCATCTCACTTCCTTGAGTAAATTTTTCAAGAGTTTTTATAAGATCAGTGTTTTTCTTTTTCAAAGAAGAACAATTTTCACAATCCTTTTCTAAACTTTCTTTAAGTTCAATTTCAAGAGCTTTGTTTTTCTTTTTGAAAACAATTAATTCTTTAACTACTTTGATGAAGTCAGAATGTAAAGCATTATATTCAAAAAGTAATTCATCATAGGTAGGATCAGAATCATTTACCTCCTCTTCTGTTTCTTCTTGAGCGACGAGATATATATTAGCTACTTCTTCCTCATCACTTTCTTCGTCAGAGGAGCTATCACCCCATATAGCATATACAAAGGCCTTCTTTTTGTTGAAGAATTTGCCTTTTCTCTTTTCTTTGCTCTTTTGATTCAATTCTGGACATTCTGATTTGATATGTCCTGGTTTTCCACATTCGTAGCAAATGATATGATCTTTGATGCTATTTCCACCTTTTTGAAAGTGTTTGAATCCTTATCCTTTCTTGTAGAACTTTCTGAATCGTTTTATGATTAGGCCCATTTCATCATCCTCAAACTCCTCATCCTCATCTTGATTCTCTTCTTTTACTTTTAGTGCTAGACCTTTCTTTTTCTTGTCACCAATGTCATCTAGTTCTCGTTTGAACTGTAGTTTGCTTTCATATTCAGAAAGACTTCTAAATAGAGAAGCAACTAATCTCATTGATTCTCCTTTTGCTTCTTCTATCGCAGTGACTTTGGCCTCCCATTCTTTAGAAAGAATATTTAGAATCTTTCGTACTTGGGTATGCTGATCATAGACTTTCCCAAGAGCTGCAAGTTGATTAACAAGATGAGTATATCTAAGTTCAAATTCAGATATTGATTCACCTGATTTCATTCGAAGTAAATCAAATTCAGTGACCAAGGTGTTGATCCGATTCTCCTTTATTCCCGAAGTTCCTTCATGAGCTATTTCCAGGGCTTCCCACATTTCCTTTGCTGTTGGAAGTGTGCAAATTCTGAAATACTCACTTTGACTCAAGGCACTTTGTAACATCAGAATTGCCTTGCTATTGAGAGTGATAAGTTTCTTGTCATTCTCATCATATTCCGCTGGCGTCTTGGGAATTTTCTGAGAGTCTACAATCTTTGTTGGTTGATAGTTTCCACTCTCAATCACATCCCATAGCCCATATTCAGTAGCCATTATGAATACTCTGAACTTTGCTTTCCAGAAAGAAAAGTGTTCGCCACTGAAACCTGGAGGTCTAGTGATGGATGCACCGTCAGGAAGAATTCCTTCACCTATGCTTGCCATTGGATCCTTCTTAGGTTGTTATACCTTCACAAGAAGACCTACGCTCTGATACCAAATAGGAAACAAAACAATGAATGTTGGAATGATTTCAAACTTTCTGGGTTTCCATACTTGAGTAGCTACTCGAGTATTCATTAAAGTTTACTCGAGTACTTACTCAAGTATCATCGTGAATTCTTAAATGGACTGGAACTCACTAAACAATTATAAGATTACTCGGGTAGTGCATGGAATAATCAAAATATCAAACCTTTGGAAATGCTTGTTTACTCGGGTACCTACTCGAGTAATGCACTCTTTTCTTCATAGGTTACTCGGGTACCAACTCGAGTAACATTCAAATAAACTTATGTTACTCGATGCTTTACTCCAGTAATGTTGGCAGGATTTCAAGGCCGAGAGCACTTCAAGTTTGATTACCTTATTACTCGAGTACATACTCGAGTAAACTTACCTTTTGTGCATCACTTACTCGGGTAAGGACTTGAGGTTTTTCTTTAAAAATAACTCTGGATACTCGAGTACATACTCGAGTAATCCACTTAAAATGAAACATTCAATACCTGCATACTTGAGGAGCACATCGAGTGAAGTATGATAAAAACCAAATTAAGTTATTCGGGTACTACCTTCAAGTTTTTACTTACCTCAGTACGTTACTCGAGTAGCTACTCGAGTAACATTGGCAGTGGTACAAAGGGCCGAGAGCAACACATTTTCTGAAACAGAGTAACTCGAGTATATACTCGAGTATCATTGGCAGGCCGAGAGCAACTTGGAAACTTTTACCTAGTTACTCGAGTAGCTACTCGAGTAACATTGGCAGGCCAAGAGCAACTTGAAAACTTTTACACTATTACTCGAGTACTTACTCGAGTATCGTTGGCAGGTTACTTGAAGGAATCTCTGGTTACTTCAAGTTTTGTCTTATTACTCGAGTATGAGTACATACTCGAGTAATGCCTTAGAAAAATTGCTTCTGATCAAGTTTCTCAGCTCTTTGTCTTGGTCTTTCTTCATTACTCTAATGCTTACTTCAAGTAATGCTTTTCCCTGTTAATACTTTGTTCAATCTTATTTATTACTCAAGTCTTTTTCATACCATTCTTTGTTATCATCAAAACATGAGATCTAACAAAAATCACTACTTTGTAATAGTCTAATAAAGAGGTCAAGTGTTCCCTACCCATAGCTAATTATATTTGCATGAGAAAAACTAAAATGATTCTTTTTCTAGGCTGTTTGCCTATATTAGTTTTGGGAAGAGCCGTGCTATGCAAATACTCTGAAAGAGTGTTAATTCTTGTTAAGTTGAATAAAATTGTAAATGAATCCTTTGAGGTGAGCTGTGTAATATATTTTAAGTTGAAGAAAAGCCTGAGAGGATTTCAAGTGGACAGATTGATTGAACCATATTTTTATATGAATTTTTCATGATTAATTTGGGATTTTAATGTATTTTCTAGGACATTATTGCATTATTAACAATGAATGTACTAGGATATGGGATGGGGATGGTTTTGCTCTAACACTGTGCGTTAGTCTTTTTCCCCAAGTCTCCTATATATGGGCCAATTAACCAGAACCTCGTTGAAAAGTATGGTAATTATTACTAATTAATTAGATGATCTGTGATTTTAGTTTCATAATAAGCTCACGTTCACAACTTCAGCAAAATGAGTATGTCATTTATTACTCATTTTCCCGTGTGAAATGAAGACAAGTTGAACGCGGTTTAGTGTTGATAATTTTTTTTAATGTAAATGATGTTGATAATAAGATACTTTATACTCTAAAAAATGCCGAAATAGCTTATCACGACTTTTGAGATGAGAGATGAAGTATAATTCCTTAACTTGTATGAAAAATAATTTGATCACAAACATTCCCTACTTAATTTAAATGTACTAACGCCATTACAGCAAGCAGTGCGTATGCTCAAACTCACATTTTAAAAGTTAACAAACTCGGAGTTTTTTTAGATTAGTGCTCGTAAAAGTAACTTTTTCCTTAATTTGCTGAAGAGTATGTCTTTTGAAGCTTAGAGCATAAAGGGATTTTGCCTCTTATAACAAATATGCTTCTTATAATACGAATCTGTATTCTCATCAAGCTTATTTGGTGTAAGGGATTTGAAAGGGAGGGGAGGAAAAATTTTTATTAGTTGAATTTAATAAAATTAGAGAAGCGGGGTTAATCGTTTTTAACCCCAGTTCTTTAATTTCTTTAAATTCAACTCATAAAATTTCATTTTTCCTCCATTTCTCTCCCCTTCCCTCATATTCGCTTACCACCTTAACCAATATAGCTAGCTAGTGGCAAAAATTACTTTTATCTTGACCGACTCTTGAAAATTGAAGTTGAAGTGAAAAATCACTTAATGTACGTAATGTAATCTATATTTGGATACCCTTTTATTAAAAAGGGAGAATTGTTGATAAATACCTTTTTGGCAAATTAATTGTTAAATACTATCATGGAAGATCTGTTGCACATAATGGAAGATATTTTGCACACAACGGAGGATTGTTTGCACATTTATATGGAAGATTTTTACACATACGAAAGATGGTTTGCACAAAACGGAAGATCGCGTACACGTTTGGTAACAATCAGCAATTAATTTATCCCAAAGGTGTTTTTGGGCAATTCTCCCTATTAAAAAAACAAAAAAAGGTCATCAGTTTAATAAACGAATACATGTTGGGATGATGTAATTGAAAATCATATTTACATATAAAATGACTAGAAAGTACTTAAGTTCATTTCTAACATTTTTATTACATTCTACTAATTTGAACCTTTTTTTTAAACCTGTAATTCGGCTATCAAGCTTTTATAAAATGGAGCAGGGGAAGTGAGAAATAATCGCACACAATACTTTGATAAAAGAAAAAAAAAATCACACTTGCAATCATAGTGAGAAAGAAATAGAGGGAAATATTGGGAGACAGGTTATGGGAACACAAGTAATAGGGCAGAGAAAGAGGGAGAGGACAACTGGACAAGTTAAGGTAAGAAGATTTTCAACCAACAAGAGAAAACTCACTTTACATCCGAACATGCACTGTAACGCGAAAATCTTTGAGCGCTTTCGCCAAGGCCCCCTCTGATCTTAATAAAGTCAAGTACTCTGAGGGTGACAAATCCACATATTTTAATTTCTTCACATCTAAGGGGCTTGGCAGGGACATTGACAACATGTTCAAAACCATCCGGCGTTTGAGAGTGGAAACAGAAGAATGATGGACCGTAAGAGGGGAAGGAGGGACAAAATCTGCGGTGTCTCCTTATGTAAGCTGTCACCGACAAAACAGGTGCATCCATGAGCCTCCATACGTGGAGGTCAACCGCCATATCAGACGTTTGTAGTTTTTTTTCACATTTTTTTAATCAGATGCTTGTAGTTTTTTTTCATTTTATCATATCTTTGCCAGTTTTTTAAATTTTATTTTATTATTTAATTGAAAATTAAATAAATCAAAAATATTAAAATATAATTTACTAATTATAAATTTCAATCAATAATTATGTAGTTAGAAAAATAATTAATATAATTAAGTATTAATTCTTAATTAAATAATTATAATTCTATTATATTTTTAGAAAATTGAATTAAAAAATAGTTAATATAAATATATGTTCGATTAAAAAATTAAGAAGGATATTAAAATAATTCATAAAAAAGAGCGTCAAAAATTATTATAATAATTTATTATTTATAGAATATTAGTATTTATAGAATATTAGTAATATTTAATAATATTATACATAATGATATTATATTATATATTTATAGAAGAATATTATTAGGATCTATTGAATATATAATAAAAAAACTATAAGGACCTGATTAAAAATCATGTGAAATCATAAGGACCTGATAAAAAACAAAAAAACTATAAGGATCTGATTAAAAACAAGTAAAAGTATAAGGACCTAATAAAAAGAAAAAAAAAAGACTAGAGGGACCTAATCAAAAATTGACTAAAACTATAAGGATATGAAGATTAATTATCCCTTATAAATCTAAGCATGGGACTTGGAAGAACGAAAAACATAAAAAAGGCCCTTGTCTTCTTCTTTCCAGCCAGGAACCAGCATTGTGATGTTAAATTCGAAGTTCAAAGGATGACATTTTAATTAGTAACTTTCTCGGACCTGGTGTCAACTCTTGTCTGGTGAAAAAAAATATATATATGTTTTTCTTTTTGTTGGACTTTAGAAAGAAAATACGTCTGGTGGAACGTACTAACGCGTCTCCAATAATTATATTTCTATTATTTGTTCCCAGACATGTTTACATCTGTTGTCATAATACGAGTAGAGACAAGGAAGCAGCAGAACCAAACAACTCACCTGAAGTTATTGATATTCATGATTACTAAGAACTAGTTATTGATATAGGACTTATTAGTGATGATTAGCAAAGGGATTGATCTCTTTCTTTTCCTTCCTTTTCTTTTTGTGAAAGAGATTTCTTTTCCTCACATGGAATACATATGTGTTTGGATTTGTATCAAGAAGTCTGCCTAACAAATTAAGCAACAACAAATAAAGTGCTTTTCCATATTTGTGCATGAAAGGTAGGTAAAGGGGTTGACTTATAATCATAAAGTTATGAGTTTAAATCCTTTTGATGTGAGGATCATATTGGTAAGTGATCTATAAATGCTTCTGTAAAGACTCTTTGAGTTTAGAGGTATGTTCTAACCCTAGTGAACTTTTAGGACCCAAGTTAACTAAACTTTTCCATATTTACATTTGACAGTGATGCAGTGAACAGTATTTTGGGGCCTGAAACCAGTGAACAGTGTATTTCTTTAGCAAATTCAAATGTTCACAAAACGTCTCCGCCATGTCCTTCATAAGCCGAATCCAGATGCGACATGCCAGCAATTCATTGGGCCTAAAATACAAATGGCCCATTTTGTTGTTTTGGGCCTTGGCTTCGTTTGTTTATATAAAGAAGCGTAAGTACGAAGTTAGGATCACACGCACTGCTTGGACTCATCCACGGGTGATGTTCAGTTGTCATCATTGACGAAAAATTACCGGTTCAAGGTAAAAACAAGAGTTTACTTTCAGCCAATGTTATGTAACCCGGACCGGATCAGCCGATCCGGTCCAGAAACCTGCGACCCGGCAGGTAAACTGGTCCGGTCTGGGTTACAATTTAAAAAAAAAAAAATTTTAATTTTTCTTTTAGAATTTTATAATATAAGTCTAAAATTTTCAATTTCTCACCGGTTTAGTCCCGGTTTAACTCCAGTTTTTCCCCGGTCTGACCCACTGACCCTTAACCCAGTATCCCGACCGATTCAATACCCGATCCAGATTTTAATACCTTACTTTCAGCACGTTGCTCATGGCGAATATAATTCAATAATAATAAAATTGAAAGAATATTTTGTAACCTACCCCTATAAAAAGAAAAGTCACATAAAAAAAGTAATGTAGTCAAAGATATAACTAAATTACATTAACTAAAATCGATGGATGTAGTGTTGGAAGGAAATATAATTATTTAATCAGTGGATTATGAAGAGTAAGTTCCTAATATCTTTAATTAAGTTGTATTTTATAGCATGAAGTATTTCTTTAGTAACACCAAATATCTTTAATTAATTAATTTTTAGTGCATCCAACACCATGTTCTTATTTGTTCAGTTAGTGAGTATTATTGAAAAAAATACTCCATGACACTAGATGCACTAAAAATTAATTAATTTGATATGCTACTGCTATTGAAAAAAATATTTCAGGATACTGGGTGTTACTTAAAAGATATTTGAGGATATTGAGTGATACTGAAAAAATATTTCCGAATGTTGAATTTACTAGAAATTAACTAATTTGGGATAATTGGGGTCAAAAATATTTCAGAGTACAACATACAATTTAATCCAAATAAATAAGAATATATAAAAAAATTTTAAAAAAAATGGGATCCTCACATTTTGTGGGATGAGCTATGAGCAGGCATGTGGACTCGACACAGAAAATGAAAATCCATGCGTGAAGCACTTTAATTTTTTAAATCAAATTTTGGGGTGAATATGAGGTTATTATTTAACACATGACATGCAAGGACTAGGGACAGCGAAGGCTGTTGTTCATATGCTAAATACAGAGAACCTCAATGTTCCTTCTATTCAATCATATTGTTGTTCTATGTATGTGGACCGTTCAACCATTTATATATGTGGTATTCATTATCCTACCTCCCCGTAAGGTTTACGTCTCATGACATTTGCATAGGGTTCACGAACCCGGATCGGATTGGATCGGCTGGTCCAGCCCGGAAACCGGTGAACCAGCCGATAGACTGGTTCGGTCCGGGTTCCTATTTTTTTAAAAAAAAATTAATTTATTTAGAATTTCATATTAGTAAGCTTAAAATCTTCAATTTCTCATCAGTTTGGCCCCAGTTTTGTTCCGATTTGACTTCAATCTGACCCACTGACTCTTAACTCAATACCCCGACCGGTTTAATACCTGATCTGATTCATGAACCTTGCATTTACATATAATTCAATGATTCACACTCAAATAACTTTCTTCTCAAATGCTAAAATCCTATGTTCTCAAAAATAGGTATTCAATTTTATCAACTTTGATTTAGCGTGAGTGAGAATGGCTCTCCAATTAAAACAAAATGGTTAAGCCAATTGATTCTTAAAAAAAATTTTAGGCTTTTTCCCTCTTTTGTCGGAAAGGTTTGTTAACATCTAATAGCCAATATCATTAATTGTAACTTATTATCTCTCTGGTTCTTAATGTAAAACCTAATTGGGGGTTAACTAACTTATTTAATATAATTAAATTAGATCAAATAGAGTATATAATAAAGAGATGTTTGCTTGGGTCATGTATGTAAAAAGATTCTTAGCTTTGTAGCTTGTGGTATTTAACAGAACTGGAAGAGATGAGATGTGGAACAAAGCAATTTAATCTATCAATGGTTATATAAAGTTAAGCATCTATGCTCGAATAGGCGAATGTTGGGTTCACCATTTTCCTCTTTTTTTTTTCAAAAAAAATGTGTATGCAAGATCAGGTGAGAATAAAGTGCATATTCCAATTTTTGCCGCTCAATAAGCACTTTTTCTACCCCCCCCCCCCCTTTTCCAAGCAAAACCAAGGATTGAGTTGCATTGCATTTTCACAAGGTTGGAGAACAAAAATATACTTCATAAAATTAAGATACTAATTATATATCAATTTAAAGCTTGGCTTGTCTCCTTTTAGACCGCAAATTTTCATACTTTTTTGACATCATTTACTTATCCAAAAATGACATACAAACAGATTGCCCTGCACAGAACACACACTAGTAGCATTTTCAGTTTTTGCGACATATATATCCAATGGTCCAAAATTACAACTAGGAGTTATTCCCTATAAAATTTTGCATTCTAAACATAATGACAATGTCAAAACCATCAAAATCATAAAGCTTCAGCCCCTTAAACCATGACCAAACAGACCCCTTGCAAACCAAAATTGCCAAAACAGAATTTTGTCCAACAAATTGGTCTAATATCATCGTAAATCATCATCTAATCACAAATACACAATTAAATCATGATTAAACCTCCAAAAACACCCCTGTCCAAAATTATGAATAGTACCCACCCTCAAGAATACTCATCCAAACAATAATCCAATCGGTTCAAATTAAAGCTTATGCTTACGTTATGCGTTTCCGTGATTGGTTCAGAAATCTGGCAGTACTTCATATGGCAAGAGGTCACCAATCACCTCCAAACGAAATTCTGAAACCATAGAAATAAAGCTTAAGATGAGTTGAAGAAGGTTATAGGAGGGTATTTCAGGAGAAAACACTGATTCGGTAGTGATTTTTTAGACTAAACTCAAGAACAAATACTATTCATGCTCTCTCTCTCTCTCCCCTAGCATTTTTTGTGTGATTTTTCTCTTATGTTTGGGCAACTGAACGAAATATTGAGAGAAGAGAGGGAGTATTAGAGGTTTATCTTCATCCAACTTCAATTAGCTTGGCCACTTGTCACAAGCTCACGATTCCTCACAAAGTAAGTAACTAATTAGTTACAATAATTGGTTTGGCTAACCATGTTAATCTCCCTACTTTAGCCACCATTTATCCCAATTAAAGGGAAAAATAAATGGTTGCTTGCTTTATTGGTCAAATGATCATTTTGCCCTTACATTTATTTCCACTTCCCCTTTTATCTGCCATTCCCTCTTTCTTTTAATTCCAAATTAGACTTTGTATCATGATATAATTTAGATAATGGGTTTGGGAATTTTCCACAACTAATTCAGGTCATTATGCGCATTTTCTTCCCAAAAGTGTTTTTCTAACATTATTTACATTTTCTTGGGTCATTGAGCTCTTGTACGTATTTTGAGATATTATAGTGGTTGCGAGAGAGGTAGACGAAGGAGAAGGTGACCGAAGAGGAAGAAGACGGTGGCTGTGGCCACAAGGAAGGTAGATTTAGTAGGGTGCCACGAGAAAGAAGCAAGAAGTGGGAGGGAAGAAGAAAATAGTGTTTGAGGAAAGTTATAAAAAATATTAAAAATATTCTATTGTAGAAATATTCTGGGCAAACACTACAATATAGACGTTGGGGAAGGGAATCCGAAAAAATGCTGCTGAGACTAAAAATATAGGCATTGGAATTTTAGGGTTTTCGGATATTTTTATACTATTAAATATTATATAAATAAATCATGTTTAATTAATTGCATCAGTTGCCAATTAGCTCAATTGGCACTAGTGCGCGTTTTGTGTTAATTTCTTTATAAAATTTTAACAATTAGCATCACAAAAAAGAAGCAAAATGGCAATAGGGGGATGGAACTCTGGCTCCCTTAATTTACTTAAGAAACCACACCACTTTGCCTAAAGCATCTAATTAATTAATTTTGAAAACTAATATTGAAAATATAAAAAATATAAATGTTAATTAATTACAAAATATATAAATAATTTTTATTTAATTATATCTTTCTCACATACTTTAATTAATTACTATTGACTTGATCAATTATGTTATTTTTCACAAAAGAAAATATATATTATTTTTCACTCTGTCTATTGCAAACATTCATTATTTAATATTATCATTTCATTTAAGTATACTACTTATAAAAAACAAGTATACTTATTTGATTATAATATAATTATATTATCCCAAATAGTTAATGTATTGCATACTCCTCTCAATTGTATTATCACTCTCTCCCTTTCACACACTCCATCCCTGACCTCCCCTCTCTCCCTATCTCACAAACTATCCCCTCTCCCATGCTTTCACTCCCTTCCTCACACACACATTGTATCTTTAATTCTCCATCTCTCTCATGCGCGCGCGCGCACACACTATTACAAATATAATTATAATTTCTCTCAAATACACACCATACCAATCTCTTCCCACTCCTTCCCTCTCACTCTCATACACAACACACTATCTCTCAAACTCTCTTTATCTCACAATAATCCAAGGAATTACTTTATATTTTCATAAGATATTATATCCATAAGCATTTTATTGAATAAATATCATAAGTTTTTTAAAAAAAACTAAACTTTTGAAAAATTGCAAATAAGACTTTCATCGGTGACACAAAAGTCCCCGCTGAAACACTCTTTCGGAGGCTGCATGTGAGAGTTGCCACTGAAATCTCTAACTTTTAGTAGCGACAAAATATGTCACTGCCAAAAGTCAATACTTTTAGGGGCGACATTAAAAGTCAACACCGAATATCATTGCTGAAATTCTTTATATTTTTAGTGCCAACATTGACTATTTAACAAACAGTCCTAACACATGCTGCAGAACATTTTAGCTCCCAACGGCCCTGCTCGCCACTGCAGGGCCTTCTACAAGACGCAATGGCGGTACAATCTTCTCCTTTTTCTTTGTTTTTTTTTTTTTTTGTCATCATTAAATATTATCAGAATGTTGTGTCAGGCAGACTGTTGGTTAAATAGTCAACATTGAAAAAGATACATGTGGACAGAAGATCATGTAACATCTTATGAGGAATAAATAATATACAACTTCATTTTATAGTAGGCTTTTGCCAAACTAGAGAGAGAGCGCGCTCGTGTGTGTGAGTGTGTGGCACCATACACTAGTTTAATTGCCACCTCTTAGAAAACAATCAGTTTAATCTAGCAACTTGCATTGTCCGGTGTCAAACATTGAATGGCAACACAAGTAATTCCTTGTTCTACTTCTAACTAAGCTAGGAACCTGATTGTCGTCTTGACTATGGTTTTAAAACATTTTAACAACTTCTGCCAACCTCGTCATAAGGCTGAACTTCGGTTTAATATAATTATTTAAAACATATATAATACATTATTTATTTATTTTTAATTCACATACCATTATTATATTAATGTACATGTTATATAATTTTGACCATTCTAATAAGCACATTATTTTTATTATTTTATGAGACCAAAAGAGGAAAATCATTTCGGCCCTAGGGCTTAATGAATATTAATGTCAGGCGCAGAAGGAAAAGCAAGAATTGCAAGTGCAGGTTGTTTTTCTTTTTACTGAAATGTTCCAAAAATATATGAAAGTACACGGAACAAAACTAAAAGACAGGTGCCAAAACTAAAACTCTTCTGATCCTTCTTTTTTAAGTAGTTTTTATTTTGATCCTTATACGTACTTAACTCAAACCAAATACTCATGAAATTATAGGAATAAAAAACCATAACATGAAACTACATGGACCAAAAAGAAAATTTCATGAAACTCTAAGCAATGAAAATAGTATTAACCCAAATATTTATTACTCCCTCTGATCCTAAATATAAGAAAAATTGACTTTTTTGGAGAGATTAAAGAAGCTAAATAAGTTACTTAATCATATCATATGTTGTGTATCATTAGATTATATATCAATTTATAAGTTAAGAAAATAGTTTTGAGAAAAAACAATAAACATAAATACTTTAAAATAATTTAATTAGCTTTCTTAATATCTCTAAAAAAATCAATTTTATCTTATATCTAGAATGGGAGGTAATATCAAAGAGAAGAGATTGGGCTTTTAAGTTGCTAGGAACTCAAAGGTTACGACCGCGCCTCTAAGCTAGAAAGGACGTGGCATCCCTGATGAGCACTTGGTGCTCATCATCCCGTGGAGCACCCTGGAAAGCTTGAAACCATATACCCAATTCATCAATACGGCCACCTTCACTTTCTTCATAACCGTTATCATCAGCAAGAATCCGAATTCCATAGAGCAGAGCCATATTTACACGTACTGCATCACCAATCTTGGAATTCCAACAGGAGTAAATAATGATCTTGAGCACATAGATCAACGCAAATACACCAAGAGCAATCTTAATATTCATTTTCATGGCGGTGACTATGAGACATCCTAGGAAAAAATTGGACATACCCACATCAAAATGGGGTTGGATTTGTTTAGACAAGCTGACCGTCATGAATGCAAAAGCTGCAGAGGAAACAAGGCTTAACATATTCCTTCCTCGTCCCTTGTTGTCTTCCCCGTCATGTTGTTTACATCGGTCATCATAAAAAGAATAGAGAGAGGTGAGTATGAGAGCCAGAAACCCTACTTGCGCTTTCAACAATAAGGCCCCAGAGAACTTGGGACACTTGTTTGCAAAGAGCGTCAAGACGCAGGATATGGTGCTCAGAATAGAATATACGACGATCTTGAACAAAGTCCAGTGTGCAAACAGGTCGTGGAAGGAGTGGCTCAAAGCATAACAGATGAATCCAACTACACATGACACGAAGCCTAGGAATCTCCAAACTTTTGGATGGATCTCAATGTTGGACATCGTACGTTTTGGTGGCTGAGACAGTGATATCAGACGGTGAGAGAACTAACAATGAAATTAAAGGAGATCAGATGGGTGGGGTAGACGCGTTTTGGGTAATGAGAGGAAAGTACTTGGATATGGGGATGATTTTGCTGAGACACTGCGTTAGTCATTTTGCTTATGGGTCAACCAGAAACTCTAATTAGCAAATTAATGGTAAGCGGTGATTTTATATTCATAAATTCTGTCTTCTTTAATCATTGTTGCATGTCGGCGGACATATGAAGCCAATAATCTTGACTTTTAGCAGAGAAAACGAGTCCTATTTCGTTTCCCACCTGCGAAATTAAGATAAGTTGAACGCGGTTTATTTATTTATTTTTTTTTTTTTGCTCAAACGCGGTTTAATTAATATTTGATGATAATATTAATATTAATACTATATATATATATATATATATGCCGAAAAGGCCAAGCATAACTTTTGAGATGGGAGATATAAGTCTGACCCCAAGCTGGTATCATCAATAAGTGGAGTGCTCATCTCAAAACCATCCATATTATTATATAAAAACCTTCTTGGGAGCACATTTCATGAATGGAGTGCTCATCTCAAGACCATCCATGTTGATTTTGGATGGGAGCTCATCCGGATTATGAGTCTTCTAGATTTAATCTAAACCGTCCAGATTTAATTACTTTTTATTTCTATTTTTTTAGATAATTATTTTAATATGTACATAATTTAAAATAAAAATATAATCCCTTAACTATCTTATTTTCATAAATAATTTTTATTTTAAAATAATCAATTAAAATTTTAAATCTGAAGTATTGAAATGATTGGTAGACTAGTGATTGTATATCTCATCACAATGATAAGTGTAACATCCTGATTTTTGGTCACCAAAATTCCTTATATTTAAGAGAATAAAATGGTGAATTAAAGAGTACACGGAATGACAAAACAAGGCGATTAGTGCTCATACACAACATTATTATGTGGGAACATAAATGGTACAAGTTGATGTTTGCTACCGGTGAGTTTTCCTATGTAACAGTCTTGTTGTGTGGCATTTTTAAATAGGCAAATGAAGGTACAAAATTATGAAATTTCACATAATGAAAGTAGACATCCTAAGATTTAATGTGATAAGTCATATGGCTCAATTAGAGTTATAGACAAAACGTTATGAATTTTTTAATTTAGCCCAGAAAAACTGTGAATTTTTTGGAACAGAATGTAAAAAATAAAAATTTGGGAATGATGTACTTCCAATTGGTAAAAGGCTATATTTTTCTTTCAAACTAGACTCAATAAGGGTTCTATAGCCTTTGGAATTACTCTGATATAATGTCTACAAATTTAGTTATGATTTTTTAAAGTTAGGGCATAAATCTACCAGAAATTGTCACAAATCCGAAAATGGGAAAAAAAGTTACACAAGTATACATATGACTTGAACAATGTTATGAAGCCAATTTGGACCTAAAGAGAATGACCCTAGGACGTCTTTTACATGGGCCAAGAGAGCAAAAATACTAGTTGCAATATAATTGGGCTTATGACCATATTCTATGTACATAAAAGTTACAATTTGAATTTTTGGGAAATTGGATAATTATGACAATTATGATCCTAATGTTATAAAATTATATTTCTTCATCTCTTCCTCCACAAAACCGTGCAGCCATAAGAGCACAAGAGAGAGAAAGCTTGTGTTGAGTTCTAGAGAGAAGGAAGGAAAAATCTCACAAGCTAGGTCGATTTCTTCGGTGAACTTGTACCTAATGTGTATAATCCTTCTCTCAAACTTCTCTTCTATGTTCTTTAAGGTGTTTTGAAGCAAAGATTTGGTGTTTAAAGAGCTAGGGTTTCAGCCATATTAAGGAAAGCCAGAGGGAAGCGAAAGGTAACTTCCAAACCTTCAAATACTGATTGTTCTGGCTGCTGAGAGTAGTTTAATCAGTGAAATTTCGTCGGATTGTCTTTGGTTTTAAATTTGGGAATTGAGATGACATAAGGGTTTTGCTGCCAAAATTTGGTCTAAATGGTAATTGTAATCTAATTAAATAATTGATAAAGTGATTAGGAGTATAAAGGAACACGTTTGCGAAGTCGGAATCGAAAAACCCCAATTTTTCCCGGAGTATTGTTCAATTCTGCCAAAGCAAGAAATGGCGCTTAGAGTTAAATTTTCAATGATTTGATGATTCCATTGAGTTCAAGAGGGAAAATTAGGTGGGATTACATTTGGTCACTTTTTCGGAAAAGCCCAAAAAAGCATAATTACGAAAATGCCCTGAAACCCTGAAATAGGAGCTACCCAGGCCATTCTTGTATTTTGGCAGTGAATTTGGTTATTCTGAGTCCAAAACTGGATTCCTTGGGCGAAAATGTGTTAGAATAGCCCCAATCAAAATTTCAAAAAAAGTACAGTCGAATCGAGTAAGGCGGGGCCTAGCCAAGCCGAGTACCCAGGGGTATTTTGGTAAATTTTCACAGTAGGCTTATATAACCACTATAAACACTATGAAAGTGCCTAAAATGGTACATGAATGAGTTTTAACCTAATTCTTGTACATTTGACATTTTAGGACAGAATTGAAAGCCGAGTTGTTAGCACGCATATCAAGGAACGTGTATTTGAGGTGAAAAGGTTTAGGGTAGTAATTCTATCTTTCATTCATTATGTAATTGTTTATATACTTTGTATATGTCATTTTCCGTAATATGTAAGATGCAAGTGCCTACGGATACACCGAACAAGGTGCCTACGGATACACTAAACTTGACCGAACATAGTGCTTACGAGTACACCGAATTATGCCCAGTCTTTGGTCTCGAACCCAGCTGAGGTATGGAACGAGTAGAGGCTGCAACAGTGGTTGGCTTTGAATGTTTCCAACCGAACTGAATTATGTGTTATTATAACATTACTGTACGTGGTATTTGGCATGTTTATCATTACATTTTCTATGGTAGATTTTCTGTTACTACTGAGATTCATTTGAATCTAACCCTTTTTTCAAAATTATAACATTCCAGCAGAAGCGATCTGCTCTAGAGGCAAAAAGATAGATACCGATAACTGAGGTGTTTGGGTTATGAAGAATGCAGCTGGTGGTTATATTTAGTTTACTTTTGGATATTTTGGAATTCTGTAAATATTATCAAACCCTGCGGGGATGATTTTTGTATGTAAACAAGCACTTTTTATCAGTATATTTGTATTATTTCTGTATGTATGTGGATCTGTGCCTTTAACACTGTGCATATCGAAATGTTAATGGGTGTTGACAATGAGCACCCAAATGGGGTAATTGTTTGCTGTTTACATTTCAACAACTAATCACACAAACTGGCCGCTAATTGATTGTTAACGTGTGTTATTTATTAGTCAGGCGATTATACACACACACACACACACTCTCACAGAACGTCAACGTATTATTCAAATTCACAGAAGTCCAAAAAGCCAAAAGGAAAGCAAGAATGGCAAGTGCAGGGTGTCTCCTTATCATGTAAGTTATATGTGGACAGAAGATGCAACAACTCATGAGAAATAAATAATATACAACTTAATTTTATCATAAACTTTTGCCGAATGAAGGAGCGCGCGCGCGCGCGCACACATATATAGCACAATACACCAGTTTAGTTGCCACCCTCTTAAACAACAATCAGTTTATTCTAGCAACTTGAATTGTCCAGTGTCTACCAATGAATATGGTAAAGTTTGTCCATCTATAAAAATAAAATGCGAGGTCTACTTGATTCAAACTCCATTAACTTGTTGAAAAATTCTTGGTTCCTTAATTTGCACGACGTGTGTGTGTGTAATTATCGGGGCCAATTGAACACAAGATGAGTCCGTTATTTTCCGGTGTGAAATGAGGATGAGTTGAAAGCGGATTTATATCGATAATGATGTAGTATAATTCACATAATGCTTTAAAAACCTGGTATACATAACCATAACTTTTGTTTGGAGAGTGTTATTTAACATTCATATCTTAGCCAACTCATCGTTATTGGTTAATTTGTTTAACAAAATATTTTCAAATAATATATAATTTGATTTGTGAAAATAAGAATCCAAGCTTATTTTTTTATTAAAAAATTGTCTTATTGCAGAGAATCTCAAGCAAATCATGAATTTCCTAACCAACGGCTAATTGACAACGCAAAAAATTGGAAATTGCATTGAGATCAAGTAAAAGGAGACAGGTTTGTTACATGAAGCTATACAAAGGAACGATATGAAGGCTGACTTAGCTTGCAAAATCAAGGAGACGGAGTCTCTCTATCATTCAATATTCAAGCCTTACAAGGATACTGTTAATAAATTCAAAAAGAACCTTCATTGATAAAAAATTATTGTTTACAAGATAAAAATCAACCATTTGAGTTTAACAATGATCATCTCTTGAGGGTGACTAACTACTAACTTTAACTCTAGGGATTTTGAAGGATACTCAAATTATTATCCTCCTTCTACATAGAGACTTTTCTCTCTTAACCTTTGGTGAGGACTCCACATTCACATACTTTGATTCATATAATTAGACCTCTATATATTTATAGGGTCTTATAATTATTAACTACCTCGTTAAAAACTTAACTAACTAATGATTTAATATCTACAACCGATACAACAATATGTTAAGAGCTTATTTAAGTTGTGAGTTGTATCGAAAGAAAAAATCACTACTTTGTAATAGTCCAATAAAGAGCTCAAGTGTTCCCTACCCATAGCTAATTATATTTGCATGAGAAAAACTAAAATGATTCTTTTTCTAGGCTGTTTGCCTATATTAGTTTTGGTAAGAGCCGTGCTATGCAAATGCTCTGAAAGAGTGTTAATTCTTGTTAAGTTGAATAAAATTGTAAATGAATCCTTTGAGGTGAGCTGTGTAATATATTTTAAGTTGAAGGAAAGCCTGAGAGGATTTCAAGTGGACAGATCATACTAAATTAATCTTCCGAGATTTTGAAGAGACCAACAAGACTGATAAATGTAAACATAGGCATTGGAAGAACCCAATAAGCGTGCTTTGCCTGGAAAACTTCGTGGACATTGGCAACAGAAGTCTTCTAGAACCTGATTGTGATATTGAATTCGAAGGATGACATTTTAACAACTAGGAAGTAAGGGAAAATCCCCCAAAAAAAATTTCAAAATAATGAAAAGACATAAAGGTGATCCGAATTTGCATATTCCAGTAAAGATGCTATTGTCTGAACTGTCTTTAATAAAATTAAAAGAAATATTGCCCTTACATTTTTTTTAATTAAAAATAATTACCTCCATCGGCCGGCCGGCCACTGGAGCCCATATTGCCCTTACACTTACGAATTCCTAATCTAAACATGTGAATTCCTTATCTGAGCTTTAGGAATTAATTATCTAAACTTGTGAATGGGTTGAGAGAGTAAGTGAAATGTTTACTTAAACAAAAGTTAGAATTCCTAATTTGAACATGTGAATTCTTTATCTCAATTTGTCAATTCCTTATCTAAGCTTGGGAATTCCTTATCTAAACTTATAAATGGTCTGATAGAGTAAGTAAATTTTTTACTTAAAAAATGAAAGTTGTGAATTTCTTATCTGAACTTGTGAATTTCTTATCTCAATTTTCTAATTTCTCATCTGAACTTGTTGATGGATTTGGTAAAAGATCAAAGGTTTATATATATATATATATATATATATATATATATATATATATATATATATATATATATATATATATATATATGTCTTACCTATGTTATTAAAGAGTTGTGGTGGTTTAATGCTAATGCACTTTTTGTGCCACAAGAGTGATGGGCATTCGAACCCCACCCCACCACTTTGAGATAAATATTCCCAAGGGAATATTCCCTAGAATATTCAGAGGCAATGTTCCCAAAGGGAGGGGAATATTTATTCCTATTGGAGCTCCGGCCTCTGGCCAGACGCCGAAGCTCTGATAGCGAGCAGGTGGGCCACTAGTGCCGGCCGGCCACCGGAGTTGGTGTGATTATTTTTTTTAATTAAAAAAATATAAGGGCAATCTAATCTTTTCTTTTTAATTTCAGTAAAGATAGTTCAGGCACTAACACCTCTATGGGAATATACAAATTTGAATCACTTTCCTATTTTTTCACCATTTTGGAGTTCCTTTTCAAGGATTTTCCTAAGAAACAAATTAAGGGCTCTTTTTTTTTTTTGGGTGGGAGCGCAAAGGATTTTTGTTTCTCTCAAAAAATGCACTCACCGGAATTTGAATTTGAATTTGTATTCTCCATCTTATGGAGTTGATGCCACTTATTACCCTAACCAACAACTTGTTGGTAAGCTTTTTTTTTTCATTATTTTTTCAAGATAGTTTTAATTATAAAATTGTTTTAAAAAGCAAGTTTTGAGCGGAAAAAACAAAAATAATTGTTTGGATAGTTGTTTTTAAAAACTTAAATTTAAAAACCAAAAACATAAAAATTTGTTACAATTGTTCTTAATTATAGCATCAATTTATGTAATAAAGAGGGGAAAGAATTGTTTGATTCACAGAGTATAAATAATTGATATGGACATTATTTTTTATAATTAATATCTTATTATCTTGATACAACAACAACCACCATTATTTTATTAAGTGAGATTAGTTATAAGGATCACACAAGGCCATTAAACTATATTCACTATAGAAAAAGTATCATTGTAATGAAATTCCATTGCCGGCATTTAGTGGTCGCCAATGTGGATATAATGGCAGCGGCTGTTGGTGATGTTATGTCTATATTATTCATTTTACACCTTGTATTAGTTTAAATAGGTGCCACTTAACTGGTTGCCAGCCCAGTTTCTCATCTTAGAACAAAACATGTAGCTTTATATTTGTATTTTGTTGTTGAAAGTACATATTGCAACCAATCAACTTCTGGCTAAGTAACCCACTTCCATCACTTTAACAAAACATACCTCTTCATCTCTCTCTTTCTATCAGGAGACATCACTTTCACTATATGTAGAATCTTGTGATCAATTTGGAACCTTTACTTTTTGGTTACTTAATGAGAAAAATAAGTCATAAACAAAGGCTCTAAGTGGGTAAGTTTTCTCTCCCTTAGATTTCGTGCCAAGAAAGTTTTGTGTGTATGCAAGACATGGGTCAACACAAGAGTTCGCCAGACCATCCACCAGAATCATTTGGGGACAGCTGGAACAAAAAGAAGCGTATGGAGGAGGTGCTGACTACTATCATAGATGATGATATGGTAGAGAAAGAACCAGATCAGGACTTGCTTCATGTGGAAGAGAATGTGATTGAGCAGCAAAAGGCATGTATCAGGAGGTGCTACTAGATAAACCACAGATTCAATCCTACAAACAATCCCTTTTGGGTTTCAATGGAATGGAAAATGATGGGTATTTTGTAGATTCAGACGACTTTCTCTTTGGTGAAGAAGAGATTTTCTAGAAGATGCCGGAACCATTAGAGGAGGTTTAAAGACTTAAGGACATATATCCGGTGGTTCCTATTTTTCAAGAGGAGTATAATGAATGGTGCAAGCCTTGGAATTTCTCTCTGATCATTACAGCTCTAGGCAAGCGGGTTAATCTCTTTATGTTAAAGTCCTATCTCATAAAGATGTAGCCAGTATGGCCATAGGAGAGAGTTATGCTCCTAGAATTGACGTGCCTCTCAGGAGTATGTTGAAAAGTATGTCTCAAGTACTGTCATTAAGCTGCCAAAACCACGGCCGGAAAAGCTGAACACAGAGACCACCGAACAGTTTGGTCCGTGGATGTTTGCTTCGAAATATGCAAAGGCAAGAAGCTCTCAGTGGTTCAACATGAGAGAGGGACACATTGCTCAAGCAACAAAAAAAAGTACTGTGCCTATCACAAAAATTGTCAGAGGAGATGAATTGCAAGTTACCAAATCACGTTTATGCCTCTGGAAGATATGGCAGCAGGTGAATATGAGGAATGAAATGATGTTTGAGCCTATAATTTCAGATGGAGAGATGGCGGGGGTCACATCAAATAAAAAGAAGACAAATGTCTTGAATAGTGGAAAGGGATGGAAAAGGTAAAAAATAAGGCGAAGACTTCAAGCTCCACAAGTACCAGAACCATGGGTCAAGGAAGAGATCATTCGACACAGCATCTAAATCAAAGTACTGGGTCTGAATTGGGCTTCAATAATCAACTATTAGAGGTAAGGTGGATAATAACCAAGGGAACCCAAGTGGCAAGAGTAAGACAATGGTCTTGAGTTGGAGGGTCCATAATGTTGTAAGTGGTAGTTTGGATTTGATAGCTACGAAGCCCAATCAAAACGTGGCTCATGAGGGAAAGCAACGGTTGGAAGGGCGACGAGGGACTATGTCTGGAGATTGTAAACAGGGCGGAGATAACTCCACTAGTGTGATGAACAAGATCAAAGAAGGTCCTTCAACGGTGATAATAGTGGAACCAACACTTCTAGATCCCATAGTTGTACAAAAGCTAAGAGAGGACGTGCACATGGTCGAGGAAAATAATGCCTTAGGGACCGGAGATGAAGACTATAATTGTCATGAGGATGGGATGAATTGGACGAGCTTGACTTCGTTCCAGAGACAGTACGGACCAGGTAA
This sequence comes from Inga laurina, assembly GCA_963855925.1. Classification (NCBI taxonomy): domain Eukaryota; kingdom Viridiplantae; phylum Streptophyta; class Magnoliopsida; order Fabales; family Fabaceae; genus Inga; species Inga laurina. The sequence continues at coordinate 41,213,822 of OY979712.1, forward strand.
TACCTTGGTTTTATTTTGCAGTTGCATTATATAATGATTTTAGCTAGCTGGAATTGTAGGGAGGCCAGGAGCCAGACCTTCCCAATTTTGCTTAAGGATATAGTTTGAAAAAATAAAATTGATGTTATGTGTTTAATTGAACTACAGCTGGGAATTCGAGCTGGGCCTCGGGTTGCGGGCCACCAGTCTACCCCTTCAAGGGCTGGCAATCCTGGCATCGAGCTCGGCAAGGAGAGTTGGCAAGCCAGCCATCCTATTTTTTAAAAAAAAATTATTTCACTTCTTTTTATTTTTTTTAAATTCTCACTTCCTTTCTCTTTGACCCACTCACATTACACTTCTTCTCTTTTTATACATTTGTGTTAGGAAGTCAATTTCATTCTTGCTTTCCTTTTTTTTCCATCTATTCACATCACAAAAACATATAAACATATCTCTTTTAAATTTAATAATAGTAGAATAAATAAATATAATATAAAAATAAAAGCGTCAAATAAAAAGTATGAGGAGTAGTTAAACATAATATCAAAGGAAAGGCAATCAAGGTATTTAGATTTATTTTATAAGAAAAATATTTTTAAAAAAAAAATAAATAAGTGGGTTGGCTCGTGGGACAACGGGCTAAGCGGGGAGGGCTGGTGCAACCCACCCCTTGGCGGGCTGGCATTTAGCCAGCCTGAGCCCGCCAATTTTGGCAGGCTGGTGTAGGCCCAACCTGTTTTACCAGCTCTAAATTGAACTACGAATAAGTGGAGAACGGGCAGATAGGGTGGTCCATTGGTTTGGTTTTTCTAATTGGATTCGAGTTGAAGCTTCTAGTTATGTGGGGGGGAATCCTGGTTCTTTGGAACGATTGTGACTTCAAGGTAGAATATTTTTCATCTACAACTCAAATGCTTCTTTGTCAAATCCAATGTCATGAATTAAAAAAGAACTTTTTTGCATCTTTTGTATATGGAGAAACAACTTATAGAAAAAGGATGCTACTTTGGGAAACATTAAGAACTGTAGTTAAACACATAGAAGAGGAATGGATATTGATTAGTGATGTTAATGCATATAGGCGATCATCAAATAAAATGGGGGGGCGCGGATTTTAATGATATATCTATGCAGCAATTTGATATATGTATCTCGGATATAGGCCTCATTGAATTAAATAATGCAGAGAATAATTTCACTTGGGAGAGGGAAGGAGTAATGGAGAAGATTGATTGGGTTTTTTGTAACCTTGCTTAGGAGACGACTTTTCCTCAAACTAGAGTCTTTCATGATCTCAAATATAAATCAAATCATAAAGTTATCATTATTTCTTGTCAAAATTCAAATGTACGTTGCTTGGGTCCAAAGTGATTTTATTGTCAAGCAGCTTGGTATATTGAGGAAGGTTTTCAAGAGATTGTTGAAAACATCTGGAAAGATAGGGAATGGTTGGATAGAGTCCAGAAATTCCAAGAGGAATCTTAAATTTGGAATGAAACTAAGTTTGGGAACTTCGGTCAGAAGAAAAAAAAGATTCCGAGGCATCTGGAAGGTATTGAGAGAAGTAAAGAGGAGGGTATGATGAATGGTCTCTTTAAAATTGAAAGGAGGTTGTGGGAAGATTACAGTAAATTAATGACACAAGAGGAGCTTATTTGGTTCCAAAAGTCTAAGTGTAAGTGGCTTCAATGGGGGACTGAAACACTGATTTTTTCCATGCCTCGATGATTATCAAAAGGAAAACGCAGAAAATTTTAGCTCTCAAGAATGCATATGGCAATTAGGTAACTAATACAAGTTTACTTCAATCAATGGCAAGTAAATTTTATCAAGATTTGTACCAAAGGATCCTGCTGTATTGCCAAATCCTGATTGGCCCAATGAGTTTCTAGCTTTGACTGAAACAAATTTGAATATTATTAAAAATAAAGTAGAGGATATTGAGATTAAGAATGCAGCTTTTACAATAGGGCCGCTTAAGGCTCCAGGTCCATATGGGCCCTAGGCTCACTTTTTCCAAAATGAATGGGATAAAGTAGGTAGACAGGTATGTGTGTTGGTCAAGAAAGCTTTTGTGGATCCATCAAGTGTGACGGAAATTAATCACATAACATTGTGCTAATTCCTAAGCTAGACAATTCATCATCTCTTAAGGAATTTAGGCCTATCTCTTTATGCAATGTGAGTTTTAAGATACTGACCAAGATTCTTGCTAACCGATTTTAAGTTTTCATAAATGACTTAATTGGTCAAGAACAATTTAGCTTCCTTGCCAGGAGGTCAATTTATAACATTGTTATCATTGCGCAGGATGTTATTCAACTCATGAGGAGTAATCCTAGGAGAAAAGGATATGTGGCAATCAAAGTGGATATGGAAAAGGCATATGATAGATTGGATTGGGGGTTTCTTGAACATACTCTACAAATCTTAGGGATACCGGATGCAATGGTCAAACTTTTAATGACATGTGTTAGTTCTACCACTATGAAGGTTCTTTGGAATGGCATAGCGGGGCATGAGTTTACTCCATTCAGAGGGGTTAGACAAGGGGATCCCCTAAGCCCATATCTTTTATGTTGTGTATGGAGTGATTAGGCCATTAGATCAAAAGTGAATGCCATAGTCGTCGATAGAGGCCTTTAAAATTTAAGAATGGTAGACTAATTATCTCTTATCTCTTTTTTGCAGATGACTTGCTATTGTTTGCAGAGGCGTCTATTACCTAAGTGAAGATTATTAAGCTAGTCATGAGTAAGTGTTGTCAATATTTGGGACATTAAATAAATTTAGAAAAATCAAAAGCTTTCTTTTCTAGGAATGTGCACTTCAATAGATCCCTAAATTTGTGTCAAAGGTTGGGAATTGGAATCACAACAGATCTGGTTAAATATTTGGGGTGCCTCTCATCCATGCCAAAATCACTAAAGCCACTTATGCGCATATTACTAAAAAAGCAAGAACTAGATTAGTGGCATGGCAAGGGAGGTTCCTTAATATCGATGGTCTTACTCTACTCATTAAAGATGTTCTATCAGCCTTGCTATCAAATCAAATGCAGTCGACTCTACTCCCAAAAGAAGTACTTCAGGAAATAGAAAGAGTGAGTCAGAATTTTTTAAGGGATCATGATAAAACACAAAGGAAGATGCATATGGTGGCATGGAATATGGTTCAAAAAAGCAAGAAAGCAGGTGGACTAGGAATCAAGAATCTGGAGAATCAAAATAAGGCATTTATCACAAAGCTTTGTTGGGGCTTGATTAGAAAGCCAGATGCATTATGGGTAAGATGCTTAAGGGGTCAATTTCAGTGTGGGCCAAATCTTATGGCAGTTATTAATAGGTTGAGATTTAATTCTTTAAATTGGAAGGTGATTCCAAGCATTTAGGAAGATTTTAGGAAAGGATTAGGTAAGAAAATAAACAATGGTCAAGCTATAAATTTCTGGATGGACAGGTGGACAGCTTTGGATAAACCTCTTATCGAATTTGCCACCCATAGTTGTGATAAGATCAATCCAAAGGAGGTAGTGGTAAACTTTACTCTACCAAGTGGTAGATGGAACAAAGATAGGTGGAAGCATTTCTTTCCCGATCATATTGTCAGTTATCTATCCAACATAAAACCCCCATCCAATGATAGAGAGGATGATGTGTGTTGGAGAGGCTCAATTGACGGTACCTTCTCCGTTAAAGTTGCTTCTCAATTCTTATCGAAACCTAATGATGAGGTGGTTAATTCAGTTTGGCAAAAGCTGTGGTGGTGGTAGGTTCCAAAAAAATCAAATTTTTTCTTTAGCAAGTTAGTCACGAGAGAATAATGATGAACTCACTTAGAGCCAAGAGAGGGATACTATCTTTAGGAGAGTGTCCATTTGGTTGTCCTTGTGAGGAAAGCATGATTCATGCTTTGAGAGATTGTAAACAAGCCAGAGAGGTGTGGAAGCAATTCATCACACCTAGTGTGTATAATGTTTTATTTTCTTCTAGTTTCCAGAGTTGGCTTCGTTGGAATTGTTATCATCATCCTGGGTAGAAGAGATTCTATAGGTGGCTGTTAACCTCATGAATTTCTTATCAGAATTGCACATTTCCTCTTATTTCTACCTTATTTTCATGTACTAGTGGGCATTTGAGAGTGTTAAAATAGAGGAAATGTATTCTATACATGCTTGGCACAGAAAGAGTGCAAATGTGGGGGAAATACGCGAATATCATTATGCTTACCAAACTGAGATTTTTTGTAAGTTCTTTGTGTTGAAAGGATAAAGATTTAGTCATAGCTGGAACCAGAGAAAGCCATATTCAATGAAAAGAAGGTGAAATAAAGTTGAAGCCATCCATAGTGCTAGGGAATTGCAAGAAGAAATGAGAACAGAGCTTGAAAGAACAAAAATTGGCATTGCAAGGTTGTTGGCCGCAGCCAGTAAATGTATTGGCTGCGGCCTAAAGAAGCACACAAACATACTGGCCGTGGCCAACACAACCCCTGGCTATAGCCAATAGAAGCACAGAAGCTCACTGGCCGCGGCCCACAGATCCCCTGGCCGCGGCCAACCCCCGATAAAGGTGCTATGCGTTTTGACATCCAGTAGGTATAAAAGAGGAAACCTAAGGTTGAAAGAGGGGGAACAGGTCCAAAAATACCTAGGGAGGCGGCTGTGACACTCCTCTAAGCTTGAGTTTGCCACAAAGCAAGGGAAATCAAGTGGGAATTGGAGATTTTGCAGAGATTTGAGCTAGTTTTCATTGGTTATCATGATTTCTTTCCCTTTCTTCTTCCTTGTGTTGATATGGTAGTTCATGCTTTGTATTTCTGCATTCATTTCATTAATATGAGCAACTAAACTTTCATTCTAGAATTGTTCATCAACCTTTATATGGATTAAACTTGATTCCTTTTATCTTTAAGTGTCTAATGGCCTATATATGTTGATTCTCCTTTGTTTTCACTGCTATTCGTGACTGACCATCACTGTGGACGATTTATTCATCTAAGTTAAGCTTGAGAGAGTTAACTTATTTGTAGAACTTAGTATAATTATGCTAGACTTGAAGTTTAAGAACTAAATAGATGGTTTGTTAGTAACATAGAGATATAGTTATTAACCTAGCATTGTCAAATTAAGGTGGTTACTAAATGATTATTCTCCCTTAACTGCAGCAAGAGATTGTTCATGTTAATGGGGGATACAAGTTTGGTTATGACTTGAGAGAGCTTAATCAATTGCTTCTGAACCTTAGAATGACATATATATATCCCATGAAAGTATTCTTGGAAAGGAAAGGAATTAAGTTTATGAAATACAAAGGGGATGAACAATCCTAGGCTTATTATAATTGATTGAATTCACAAGAATCAGAGTTTTGTTTAGTAATTCTTAGTTTCTATCAAAATATCTTTTGAAACTTCTTTTTCCTACACAACATGTTCTAGCTCAACTTAATTGATTTCAATTGAATCCATTCAATCTAATTGAACACATGATTGCACTTATTAATTCGCTTTTATTGTAGTCCCCGTGGGAACAATCTTTACTCATCACTTTATTACTGGGGACCTATATGCTTGCGGAAGCTAAGTAGTGAACAAGTTTTTGGCACTGTTGCCGGGGCTTATTGACTATAGTCTCTTGAGTTAACTAGTGTATTTGTATGCTTGATCACGCTTGAACATTTCTCTTCTTTTCTTGTTTTACTTTCTTTATTTGCTTTGTTTTTAAGTATAGTCATAGTCATAGCTCACTTTCTTGTTTGTATTATTTTAGTCATTATTTGTGATAAGTTTGATACTCATTTTGGGATTTTTGACTTGTAGGTATTTGAGCTCTATATGCAAACTAATTTGGAGATCATTCTTGACGGTGTTGTTGAAGAATATTTTTCTGAAAACTTGGAAACTGAACTGGAGACTCCACCTCAAGTGCAACCTATCCAAGGACCTGAACCTTTACTGGTACCAGAGCAATCGAGACCACCGCCTCAGCCTCATCCATATTACAATATGGTCAATCCTAATGATGATGACTTGGAGCGCACCTTGGATGAATACATGGGGCAAGAAAACTCCACTTATCAATTTAGCATCCAATTTCCTGCTATTCAAGCTCGGAATTTTGAGTTGAAGCCGATTATGCTTCAAATGCTCCAAATGATTGGTGTAATATCCTGGATTGTAATCAAGGATTAATAACTTCAGAGTGATGTAATTAATATTAATTGAGCACTTTTGAAGTATATGTTGTGCAATATGATATAAAGATGTTTAGTGATGGCTTAATGAGTATTGTGACAATCAGGGGCGAAATGGTAAATTTACCGACTGATTGGTTAGTTACCGATGAGAAAACTCCTTAGTAATCAAGATCAATAGCTCGGATTGAAAGAACAAGAGGTGGAATCAAGTATGGATGGGAATAGGTGAGTTCATGTAAGGGTGAAAGGAGATCATGACAAGTGTCAAACTAAGGACCATGGATGAAGTCAACATTTTCAAACTCATCCTCTCTCCCTCTCAAGTCGGCTAAGTGCATGGGGAGTGAGGAAAATCTACTTCTTCACCAATATCTCACTTTCTCTCTCCATTCTCTCCATTTTAAGTGCATTTGAAGCAAGAAAGAGAAAGAAAGGGCTTAAATTCTAGGTGAGTATTTGACTCTAGATGCTCACTTCACCTTCATTGATTTTGTTCAAATGGTCAAGAGCTTTATTTCAATGTTTTCAGACTTTTGATTTGTGGTTTGTGGAAACTTGAGGGAATTTGAAAGTGGAAGAATCAAAGTTTTGAGTTCAGCAAGCTTAAGAGGTGAGTTTTGATGAAGTTTGGTATAATTGTTTTGACCATTGGTTTAATTTTATAAATTCTAGATTTTTGCCCTGATTTCTTGTGATTTCAGAAGATATGAAGTAAGTGATGTAATGTAGTGGAATAGATGTCAAATAGTGAATGGATATCAATGGTTTTGGTTTGGATTTGAAAAAAAGAAGTTGACAAATTGAGGTTTTGAGTGGTTTTGTGAGTTAGAGTTGAGCTTGTGTTGTTTGAGTGAAAGTTTTTTTGTTTTGGGTGACCAATGGGTTCTTTGTGTTAAAATAGGTAAGAATGAGTATTGGTATGAGTTTAGGAACCATTGGAGCTTAATTGGTCAATTATGGAAAATCATATCAGTTGCTGCGATTTGGCATCTGATAGACATCACTCGAGTAAGGGAGGAACTCACTCGAGCATGATGTGAAATTCTGGGTATTTTGGGAAGGTCTTCAGGCAAAAGCCGTGAGCACACTTCCTGACCTGCGAGTGATATATGATTCTGCTTGAGTGAGCATAGGCATGCTCGAGTGAGGGAATCAGTTTAAGACTTGGGAATTTGTGGTTGCTCTCGGGTAGTCACTTGCTGGGTCTCACTTCCTAGTGCTCGAGTGCACCTAAGGTCATTGCTCAAGTACAGCCTCTTGTGCTCGAATGAGGGTGTAAGATATAACAGGGTTTGCTCTCGGGCAAACACTTTCTGTGTTTCACTCGCTGGTGCTCGAGTGCTGATGGGGGTGTTACTCGAGTGAGACTCCTTTCACTCGAGTGAGCCAGCCCAAAATCCAGAAATTCATCCAAGAAGGAGGGTCTTTTGGGTAGTTTCTCCTAACCCTTTAGGCATATGTTTAGAACTAAAATACTCACCTAAAGAGTTCAAATGATAACCAACTTAAAGTATTATAGAAATAAGAACTTGGGAAAGAGATTGACGGGTTGTCCCTAACTTGGTTTACAGGATTTGACATTTGCCGTCCTCGTGAGCCTGCAGTGCCAAGAAACGTTGGGAAAGGATCAGGTAGTGACTCTCTCTCTTATACTTTATGTAATGCATTGTATGTGTGTTGTATCACTGTTTATGGTGATTTCTGATGCTGATGCGGTTACAGCTGGTGATAGCTGTCGTTTACAGCGTAAGCTATCGTTATTGTGATTACAACGTAAGCTGTCGTGATGGTGATTACAGCGAGAGCTGTCATATTGTGTATAAAGCCGTGAGTGCTGTCATTTGTGGTGAAAACCATGTATCTTTGATATTGCTTCTGCTGATGTTGTTTGTGATTTATGTACATGCTTTGTGTTTATGCATTGTGTGAGTGGTTTGTTACTACTAGGATTCTCTTGAATGCCATTCTTTCCTATGACTAACATTTCAGACAGGGAGTGTGGCTCAAAAGAGAAGAGGCCAACCCGGAGCAATTAGGACCTTTAGGAGTATATTTGATATTGGAGATGTTGGTTATCCATTTTGAACTTGGGATGACTGTATATTTTTTGATATGGATATTATATTTGGTTTTAGTTGTGTAATTCCCTAGTGGATACTTATAAACCCTCAGGTTATATATGTATAGAACCCGGGAGTTGCCGGGGATTTGGTTATACACTCTGATATGAATGAATGTATATTAACTGCACAGGTAATTATATTCGAACATTGGAATTGAGACCAGGATAGGAAAAAGTTTTGAAAGATTTTTGTGAAAATCCTACTGTAAGGTAGGTAGTTAAAATGAGTTTAAAACATCCGATGGTCTCTAATCCGATTTAGTTACCCGTTATCAAATCATAATTACGTGTTTAAAATCAGGGGTTACAATTGGCTTGTTCTCGGGAACTCAGAAAGAAGACCCTACTAACCATTTGACACGCTTGTTAGAACTGGCTGACACCCAAGAGGGGGTGAATTGGGTGTAAGATAAAAACTTAAGAACTTTAAAAATCTTTTCACATCTTAGTGGAAGCAATAAATATGAAAGTAATGAATCATAAATCACAGATAGATATTTAAATGATATATGCTGGAAGTATAAGAGCTTAGGGAAGAGAATATGCAAACTATGATTTATCCTGGTTCGGTCCAATCCACAATGACCTACGTCCAGTCCCCAGGCTTCTCCTGAGATTTTCAATCCACTACCTTCCTCAAGTTTAACTGGGTACTTGAGAACCACTACAATCTCACAAGTTTGATCCAGGCACTTGTGAAGCCTTTACAATTCTCACACTGAGATTACTCCCCCTTACACCCCATAAGATTATAACCGAATTGCTCCCCCTTACACACCGTAAGGATACAACTTTGATGATGAAAGATTACAATCAATCTTCTCTCTCAGAAGTGAATAAGATGAACATTGAAGTACAATACAAATAATATCTCTCTCAAAGGTAAATCATATAGAAGCTAGAGAAATAGAGAGTATGCGCGATGAGTATTGATGTCAGGATGTTGGCATTTAGACGATGTATACACTGGGTCTCTCTTCTGTTTTGGATGATCTTCTATTTATAGTTGATGAGGATTGATGACTATTTGAACATTTCAACTTGTCCGTTAGAATCCCGTTGCTTCGTTTGGCCGTTTTTCATATTTGAAAAACTATCCGTTAGAACATTAACGCTCCGCTTTCGTAAAGTCACCTTTTGACTCTTCACATCATATCTTCATTGCATTCCTGGAGAAATACATTAAACACTAATATAATGAAGTGTAAGAATGATTGGAAGCAAGAAGAGTGAGTTTCATAATTAACCCCATGATTTTCGAAAGCTTCAATACGTTGCTCTGTTCTCCTAGGAAGCATTACTCGAGTGGTCACTCGAGTAAGCCTTGGTCATTACTCGAGTAAGCCCTAAGTAATCCCGTTCAAAATCTGGCCAAGAGCATTTCCAACTTTATTACTCGAGTGATCCCTCGAGTAATGCCTCTTTTTCATATCTGGTTACTCGAGTAGTCCCTCGAGTGATGTGAGCCATTTCTTGGCCGAGAGCTACTAGATGATTTCTTCTTTGGTTACTCGAGTGATCCCTCGAGTAAGCTCTTAAATAACTTTTCAGATTACTCGAGTAGTCCCTCAAGTAATGTCATTCAAATCTTGGCCGAGAGCATTTTCAACTTGATTACTCGAGTGGTCCCTCGAGTAAATTCCAAATAAGTCAAAAAATTACTCGAGTAAGTCCTTCAAGTGAATTCTTCATTTTGATTTGAAACATGGCAAATTATATATCATCGGGAGGCTCTCATCGTTTAAATTCCAAGTCAACAAGAATCAGCTCTAAACTCGTTATGTACAGAAAGTTATGATCCAAAGAATATCTACTATTCTTAGACAATCTCTGAAATCACGAGCAGCAACTTCCAGATGGCATAGCTATTAGAATATAACCTCAAATATGTCAAATTACCGATCCATGGAAAGCTCTTTGAGTCTTCTTTCATATCTACTGTTCTTAGACAATCTCTGAAATCACGAGCAACAACTTCCAGATGGCATAGCTATTAGAATATAACCTCAAATATGTCAAATTACCTATCTATGGAAATCTCTTTGAGTCTTCTTTCATATGGCACTGGTTTCGTCTCAATCCGATATGTATTTTGAGAGTTATGTTCAAAATACCGAAGCTGTCCTGGAATATGACGGTGATTCATGTGTCAACTTCAATAGATCATATCTCCCTCATATGAACTTATTTTAATGTGATCTTGGTGTCCATAGTTCGTGTTTGGAGTCTAGTTTCATGTGCCACTAGTTTCAGATCAATCCAACATGTTGTTAGAGAGATATGCTCAAAATACCGAACCTCTATCCTACCACGTGAAAACAGAGCATAATAAAAATACAGATTACTCGAGTGGTTACTCGAGTGATCATGTCCATTACTCGAGTAACCACTCGAGTAATGCTTTCCAAAACATGGCAGAGAGCCAAAACTCAAAGGAACACCTTAGGGAAGCTCCATAACTTGCATATAAGTTATCTTGGCTTTGAATTGACCCATTCCAACCTCCATATGATCAAAGAAACCTCCGGTATCACTTCTAATAGCTTAGATCTTGATATTCTCATGTGATCTTACAAGTTCTTCTTTATTTAATCTCTTTCTTCTTCTTTCTTCAATCTCTTTCTTCTTGTTTTGCCACTTGATGATCATTCTTCATAACCCAACTAGATATCTTCTTGAATTGATGATCGTTCTTCATAAACCAACGAGATATCTTCTTGAATATCTTCAATCTTTTTCTTTCTTTGTCTTGACCAATCTTTCTTCTTGATATTTCATTAGTTCTTGCAATTCCTTCTTTCTTCAATCCCTTGCCTCTTGATTTTCTTCTTGATGATCATTTTCCACATATGAGGCATTATAACATCAACCCACCATCTGGTTTATGACTAATCTACAAGATATACAATATTAAATATAGTAGTTAGTCAATGTAGAAGATAAGTATATTATACAAATGTTTTGCTCATATTTGACATCTATATTTGACATCATCAAAACTATTCATATCTAACAACACTTTGTACAAGTTTGTGAGAACTTTAAGTTTCAAGGAGTAACTTCGGATGCGCTCAGATTGCGACTCTTCCCTCTATCACTTGACAAGAAGGCAAGAGCTTGGCTTACCGCTCTACCTCCTAACTCTATCACTACTTGGGATGAAATGGCATCTATATTCAAGGCAAGGTTCATTACAAGGGGTAGACGGGCAGTTCAAAGAGCAAAACTCTTGGGTTTTCAACAACAGCCTGGAGAACTTTTTCATGAAGCATGGGAGAGATTCAAGAAGCTATGGCGTAGTTACCCCAACCATGAACAGAAGACCTATGTTTTGCTTGAAGCCTTTGTGGCTGGATTGGAAGTGCCCACTTTCAATATGCTCAACAATGCCTCTAGTGGTGGAATTGGTAAGATGAGAGTTTGTGATATCTCACAGTTGTATGAGGACATTGCTTCTAGTTCCTTGCAACAATCTGAAAAATCACGTTCTAGCTATAGAACATATAAGGAACCAAATCCTTCTAGTAGTTCCAATGTGTCCAAAGAAATTGTTGCTCAACTTGAAGCACTTGCCAAGCGATTTGATCAACTCGAGTTAAAAATGGAGAAAAATTCTTCCAAGCAATTGAATGCTATCCAAGCTCCAAGTTCCTCTTGCGAAATATGTGGAGAAGCTCACTCCTATGAAGAATGTTATCACACTATGGACTCTATGAGTTATTTGAACAATAATCAACGATATCTATGTGGCAACCCGTACTCTAATACCTACAACAAGTGTATGAGGGATCATCCTAACTTCTCTTGGAGGAATGGACCTAGTGAGAATCCAATTAATCACTATGCTTCTCCTAGTAAGCCAATGCATCCACCTGGTTTTGAGCAACCACAAAAGCCACAAGAGGGTGATTCTGAGACAAATAAACTCTTGAGGCAACTTATCAAAGGTCAAGAAGGCCTAGTTGGCACAGTTTCTCTTCATGACACGACAATCAAGAACCTTGAGATACAAATAAGCCAAATTGCTTTCCACTTGAGTGCTCAACCAAGAAATAGTCTTCCAAGTGATACTATTCCCAATCCTAAGCGAGATGGTAAAGAAGAATGCAAGGCTCTTACTCTTCAAAGCGGCAAGACTTTACCCGATGTTCCAAGTATGGGTAAGCCTACAACAAAGCCAAAGGATCATGTTGTGGAAGATCTTAACCTTGATGAAGAGGTTGTTGAAGAGATTGTAGTCGAAGAAGAGGAAAACAAGAAGAGGAAGCAAACTGACGTGACTCTAGATGATGTTGTGCAAGGCAAGACCATTGCTCCTGAAACTATGGAAGAGAAGAAAAGGAAGACCAACACTTCGCCTCCAAGATATGTTCCACCACCTCCTTTTCCACAAAGGCTCAAGAAACATCAATAAGATGGGCAATTCAAGAAGTTTATTGAGATGTTCAAGCAGTTGCATATCAACATTCCCTTTGTGGAAGCCTTAGAGAAAATGCCTATATATGCTAAATTTATGAAAGATGTCCTCTCAAAGAAAAGAAGATTTAATGAGTTTGAGACGGTAGCCGTCACCAAAAGCTTCATTGATGTTATCAAGAAACTTCCACCTAAATTGAAGGATCCTGGATGCTTCTCTATACCTTGTCATGTTAGGGGTAAATTCTTAGGGAATGGCTTGTGTGATCTTGGCTCTAGTGTCAATCTTATACCTTTGTCTATGTTCAAAAAGTTGGGATTAGGTGATGCTAGACCTACCACGGTTACTTTGCAATTGGTCGATAGAAGCTTGTCTTATCCTAAAGGGATTATTGAATATGTCTTAGTCAAGGTTGATAAGTTCATATTTCCAACTGATTTTATTGTACTTGACTTTGATCCTAATAGAGAAATGCCTTTGCTGTTAGGAAGGCCATTTTTAGCTATGGCTAGAACTTTGATAGATGTGGAGAAAGATGAGTTGACTTTAAGGGTAGCCAATGAGCAAGTCACCTTTAATATGAATCAATTGATGAAGACTCCTCATGTGCATGAAGAATGTTTCTTTCTTGATATGATTGGTCTTGTCACACAAGAGGAATTTGAGACCTCTATTATTGAAGACCCACTTAAAGCCGCTTTTCTTGATGTTGATTCTGAGGGTTTGGATGTAGTAGAATGCAAGGCTATTATGGATGCAACTACTTCTTATTCTAAAAAGAGGATTCCATTTGAACCACTTGATTTGGGTTCAACTGATAGACCAAAGTTAAAATCTTCTTTAGAGGAACCACCTTCACTTGAGCTGAAGGCATTGCCATCTCATTTGCAATATGCTTATTTGGGTTCCAACAACACTCTTCTAGTGATTATTGCTTCGAATCTCACTATTCAACAAGAGGAGCAATTAGTTGAAGTTTTAAAAGCTCATAAAAGGGCTATTGGGTGGACAATTGCTTATATCAAGGGTATTAGCCCCTCTATGTGCATGCACAAGATCTTTTTGGAAGAAAACCATAAGCCTTCCATTGAACATCAAAGAAGACTTAACCCCATTATGAAGGAGGTAGTAAAGAAGGAGCTTCTTAAATGGCTCGATACTGGCATTGTATATCCTATTTTTGATAGTTCTTGGGTAAGCCCAGTCTAATGCGTCCCCAAAAAGGGCGGTATGACTGTAGTAGCTAACACCCACAATGAACTCATTCCCACTCACACCGTGATCGGATGGAGGGTGTGCATGGATTACCGTAAGCTTAATACGGCTACTCGTAAAGGCCACTTCCCATTGCCTTTCATTGATCAAATGTTGGACAAACTAGCTGGAAGGGAATTCTTTTGCTTTCTTGATGGTTATTATGGGTACAACCAAATAGCAATAGCTTCAGAAGATCAAGAGAAGACCACATTTACATGCCCATATGGTACCTTCATTTTCAAGTGCATGCCCTTTGGGTTTTGTAATGCACTGGCTACATTCCAACAGTGTATGATGGCTATCTTTATGGATATGATAGAGCACACCATGGAAGTGTTCATGGATGACTTCACCGTGTTTGGTGATTCATTTGAGGAATGCTTAGCCAACTTAACTCGAGTCTTGAAGCGCTGTGAAGACACTAATCTTGTACTCAATTGGGAGAAATGCCACTTTAAGGTAAGAGAAGGCATTATGTTAGGCCATCGTGTATCCAAGAACAGTTTGAAAGTTGACCGAACAAAGATAGAGGTGATTGAACAACTTCCTCCTCCTATCAATGTTAAAGGTATGAGAAGTTTTTTAGGCCATGCCGGATTCTATAGACGGTTCATAAAGGATTTCTCCAAAATCACTAAACCGCTCTGTGCCTTACTTGAGAAGGATGCCGAGTTCAAGTTTGATGATACATGCTTAAAAGCTTTTAAAGAGTTGAAAGGAAGACTTGTAACCGCTCCTATTATTATGGCTCCGAATTGGAGTTTTCCCTTTATAGTAAAGTATGATGCTAGCGATTATGCCATGGGGGCTGTGCTTGGGCAGAAAAAGGATAAAGTCTTCCATCCTATCTACTATGCAAGATCGACGCTAGATGATGCTCAAGAAAACTACACTACCATTGAGAAAGAACTTTTGGCCGTAGTGTATGCATTTGCCAAGTTTCGGCCTTACTTGATTGGTGCCAAAGTGGTTGTTCATATTGATCATTCCATACTTAGGTACCTCTTTGGTAAGAAGGACTCTAAAGCAAGGTTGATTCGATGAGTTTTGCTCTTGCAAGAATTTGATCTTGAGATTGTGGATAGAAGAGGCTCCGAAAATCAAGTTACCGACCACCTGTCTAGGTTGAGTATTGAAGCTCAACATGATGGAGATTTACCTATTCATGAAACTTTTCTGGATGAGCAACTCTTTTTGGTGTGTCATTCTGAAACTCCTTGGTATGCCAACATAGTCAATTACCTTGTGAGTAGAATTATTTCTGAAGAATTGAGTTATCACCAATGGAAGAAGTTCTTACATGATATCAAGTTCTATCATTGGGAAAAACCCTTCCTATTTCACTATTGTGCTGATCAGTTGATTTGAAGATGTGTTCCAGAGGTGAGTAACAAGAAGTGTTGAAGTCTTGTCATTCCTCTGAATATGGAGGCCACTTTAGTGGTAATAAGACTACTACAAAAGTTTTACAATCTGGATTCTTCTGGCCATCTTTGTTCAAGGATGCTTATGAATTTGCTCTATCTTGTAACCGATGTCAAAGGGTTGGTAATATCTCTAGGAAGAATGAAATGCCACTCAACAGCATGTTGAAAGTTGAATTATTTGATATGTGGGGGATTGACTTCATGGGACCCTTTCCTAATCCTTCAACAATCAATACATTCTGGTAGCAGTTGATTATGTGTCTAAATGGGTTGAGGCCATTGCTTCTCCAACTAATGATGCTAAAGTAGTGGTCAAATTCATGAAAACTCTTTTGAAGAAGTATGGAGTAAAGCACAAGGTGTCTTTAGCTTACCATCCTCAAACAAATGGTGAAGCTGAGATTTCCAATAGAGAAATCAAGAAAATCCTTAAGAAAACTATGGGTATCACTCGAAAGGATTGGTCCATGAAGTTAGATGATGCACTATGGGCCTATCGCACCGCGTACAAGACACCTATCGGTATATCTCCTTACCGGTTGGTTTTTGGGAAAGCTTGTCATCTACCTGTGGAGTTGGAGCACAATGCTTATTGGGCTATTAAAAAGTTGAATTTTGATGAAAAAGTGGTAGGTGACAAGAGGCTTTTGCAGCTTAATGAACTTGAAGAATTTTGTTTTCATGCCTATAAAAGTTCAAAGGTTTACAAGGAGAAAACAAAATGGTGGCATGACAAGAAGATTGTCTCTAAATCTTTTGAGTCGGGTCAACAAGTGCTCCTCTACAACTCTAAGTTGAAGATCTTTCCAGGTAAATTGAAGTATAGATGGTCTGGACCTTTCGCTGTGGTCCGAGTCTTTGACAAAGGTGTTGTGGAGCTAGCAGGTCAAGATGGGGAGCAGTTCAAAGTTAATGGTCAACGATTGAAGCATTATTGGGGAGGAGATGTGGATAGGCTTGATAACTCATAGAAATTTATAACATTCTAGCACATTTTCTTTTCTTTTTACTTGCTTTTGAGTACAAATTGTGCATATATAGAAGAAAATATGGTAGAATAAAAGAAAAGTTTAAATTATGGGTTAAATGCATATAAGTAGGATTATCTCTTAAAACTAAAGAGCTCATGATGTCCTCCTCCTTGTAGGTGAAAGATGACAAGTCAAAAAGCTCTAAAAGACCAAGGAAAAGCTCAATGAACTAGGAGGGAACTGTTTTGTTGTTGGCCTCAGCCAACAATACATGTGCTGAAGCCAATGGGAAATTGCATTCATTGTGTCATATGCTTCAACCAATAGCATATATGCTGAAGCAGGCGAGGTCAAAACTTACTGTGTCATATGCTTCAGCACACACGTATATGGCGAAGCATACGACAGACTATGCAAGTGTTCCTAGGAGTTGGGTGTGCTAGGGTTTTGCCCCTTTGAAGATTATTGAGCTTGGGTTGAAGTCTAAAAGCAATTTGGGGCTCAAATCCTTTGGTTTTTCTCATTCCTTTTCTCTTTCTTTGTTAATTTTCTATAATGGCTGTAATTATTCTGCATAATTATAGCTTTTCATGACTTTGTGTAGCTAAACACCTTATTTTAGGGTTATTTTGAACCTTTGTATGGATTAAGTACTCATTTTTCCCTTTATATTTGTGATTAATGAAGAGATTATGCTGATTTTACTCTTTACTTAAAGCTTCTTGTTGATTGGCAACCAATAAGATTGTTGGGTTCACTTGATCAATGCTTGAGAGGGCTAGATCAAGTGTAGAACTTGAGTTAAATCGTGTGAGAGCTTGAAATTTGTGAATTGAATGGATAACTTTGTTAATAAGGTAGAGATACACTCATTGACCTCACATAACCAAATAGGATTAGCAATGAAATCAGTGTTTGATTAGTTAATTAAGAGATTGATGAATTAATTAAACTATACACCTATTTAGAGACTTGAGAGAGCACTTATAGGTAAATTAGTATCCTTGGTTAGTATAATCTTTCATTAAGTAGCATATCTTAGGGGGATTTAGTGAGTGCTTTTGAAATACAAGGGGGATAAAAAATCCTAAGTTTAATCCAATACTTGAATTCAAAGAATTATTTACTTTTATAAATTTTTCGTTGAAAAGTAGTTTTAAATTTCTTTTTTACCTAACCAACATGTTTTGTTCCAACTTGATCAATTTCAAATGAATCTATTCAACCTAATTGAACACATGATTGCATTTGTTAGTTCACTTTCGTCGTAGTCCTCGTGGGAACGATCTTTACTCATCACTTTATTACTTGCGACCCGTATGCTTGCGGAAGCTAAACGGCGAACAAGGCTTGTATCTACTATCACCCTATCTAATGAAGAATGACCAACATGAAGAGTCGGGCTAAAGACTATAAATAAGCGCTTCTTGGGAGGCAACCCAATTTGTTAACTCAATCTTTGTCAGTTTTGTATGTTTTTGGTAGATTTATGTTTGGTTTTTTGCTTTCGTAGGTAGGGGAGGAACCCCCAATAGAGAAAGGAAGAAGCCAGCTTGGTACAAGGGAAAAGTGGAGAATTTTGGTTGCGGAAAGGCATATTTCAGGAAAGTTCCTAAATTCTCATAATTTGCTTGATCTTAATTTGAGAGGATTATGACTTGAGTTGATGACCATTATCCACTTATATAACCTTTGATAAAAATGTATTCATGGTTGTAGTATGAATTAGAAAGGCACTGTGCATTGTCTTTGCTTAAGCTTGTCAAAATTCTGTTATGCATAGTGAATTTTTGGTCATGAATGTACTTCAATCATGAGGTATTGTTTGCAAATGTGTGGTGAATGGTTGTAAAATGTGTGCATCTCAAGCAAAAGTATGGTGGAAGTGAGTTAATTCTAATATGCTCCGTTAAGCCTCATAGAAAGGAGAGCATGGTATATTCTGGGTGTGTTCAGGTTGCAGAAAGGCTAGCTGATAGAACTGAGAATACTAGCTGTGGCCAGGCCAATGTTGGCCGTGGCCCATGAATAAACAGAAAGATTTGGGCCTCGGCAAACCAATCCTCAGAGAGATTTGGGCCGCAGCCAGTACAGCATTGGCCGCGGCCAACCTTTTCACAAACAGTTATGGGCCGCGGCCAGGGAATCTTTGGGACAGCAAGGTTAAAAAACCCTGCTCCTCTTCTTTCATTTCTCATTTTCCTCTCCCAAAGCCATTGACTCCCCACTTCTCTCATTCCTTCTGTTTTGACTTCCCCTCCCACAACACCTCTCCCATTTTCCCCTAAAATCCCTAACCTCCCTTGTAGTTTCCCTTCCTCCATCTCTCTTGCCTGCCATTGCTGTCTCATTCCTCCCCATTCTGCAATCATCTGCTGTAAGGTTATGACCTAGGGCATCGAAGGGACCTCTTTTGTCTCTGATTTCTCATATTCTTTATTGGTTCTTCAACCATTTGAGGTAATAGAGTCTCGTTCTTGCTCTTTTACTCGCATTATGGGTCGGTTAGTAAGGTTTGGAGTTAGGTATTTAGGCGTAGGCTTGAAAACTTTGAGGATATGGCAGGATTTGTGTATAACATACCATTATGGCACTTCTATATCCTTGGGCATTATTGCTTTCATATTGCCCTGCTCCCCATTGTGGTTTGTCACACGATTTTGCCCCAAAAACTCTATCTTTATGTCATTGTGGTTTTCTGTCACCTTGGGCATTTTGCTCTCCCTGTTTTTAACCACAAACTATTCTATAAAATGTTGCTTCATGCTTATGTTTGAACAAGAAAGATGGGTTTACTGATTAGCATTGCCTTCCTAAGTCATATTGGGCCAATATATTTCGTGTACACCATGTTTTGTATAGAGCCAAATATCCAAGCCCATTTTAAATCTATCCAGATATCATTTTAATGCATTTCTCTTTGAACTTAAATCATTTTTTTAAAGATATAGGAATTGGAGCAAGATTGGACTTATAACGGTAGTTTTGATATTGGCTAGAGGTCTCAGGCACAGTCTTAAGGCCTTTATGAAACAAGGATAGGAGTTAGGCTTGAATGATTGAGTGATGTGTTGGCATTAGTAAGAGGTTAAGTTTGGGGGGAGCTGCTTTTTATTTGTATTCATAGTTCTGCAAGTTTTTTTTTTCATTTTCAAAGTTGCTTATAAGCTTCTCTTTCTCGTTGTGGTGTTAATTTTGGGTCCTGTTTGTTTACATACGGGTATCATTTATCTGTTCCTCTAGCTATAATGCTTGCTAAGCATGTTGCTGACCAAACAGGTCCCAGGGACGTCGCTGAGGCCAAAGCAAAGATCATTAACTGACCCCTGCTGCAAGAGCGTGAATTCCCATTCACCATCTCTTATGCCTTTTATGATTTGGCCACTCGGACCTATCACTTGCAAAGGCTTATAGACCCCAAAATCGATGGGAATCTATAGATTGTTCAAGAGTTCTATGCCATTGCTTGTGTGCGACCGATTTGGCAGTTTCCTATTCGGGAAGTCAACATGGACTTCACTTTTTCCAGTTTCCAGCAATTTGCATTACTCCCAGGAGTCGAGGAATACAAATACCAGTAGTACTTAGACAATGAAGAAGACATTCCTGAAGATACTATTTCTCGATTGCTGGTTTACAATGGCAAGGTGGCTTGGCAGAGTTGTGGTGGGGCGCAGAAGTACTTGCCCCGCACTCAGTTATCAGTTGAAGCGCGTGTTTGGTCGCATTTTGGCAAGGATTACTTCTGGCCTTGGTCAAACCAAAACTGACTTACTCGAGATCAGGCCCTTCTTATTTACCTGTTAATGAACAAGGAACCAGTAGACATAGGTGCTGTGATTTATAAGTCTCTCAGAGACCACATCCATGAGCACACTGGTGGTTTAATGTTGCCACACCTTATCTCTGCTTTCTGCTCTTTGTGGGTGTCTCTGTCGTGGCCACTGATGTTCTGTTCAAACCTATCAAGAAGTTTCACTACCTGAGCATTAAGCCGAAACCGAATGAACAAGTTCCAGCATCCCAACGATCAGCTAATGCCCCTGCTTTTAAATAGGGAGGACCCTCTCAAGCTCCTCCAGAACATGGGGGACACTCTCCATCTCATCTGGAGTAGGGTGAACCATCCGGTGCCCCTTCCTCTTCTCAGTCTCTTGCTACTTTAGATGTGATCCTCACTGCCATCCAGCGTACTGAGGCTACTGCCATCCAATGCCTCACATATCTGCAGGACCATGGTGTTTTCCTGACCCGTTTAGAAGAATTATTTGTTGTACATGTACCTACTGCTGCTAAGTCCGGTGATGGTGATAATGGTGAGGATGAAGATAATGACGGCGAGGATGATAAGGATGACGGCGAGGACGGAGATGATGATGATACAAATACCAATGATGTTGGGGATGAGGAGTAGTTATGCATTTCATTGTTGCTGGGATTTTCTTGTTGTTTTGTTCATTTGACTATTGGTTATACTTTGTTCATTGAATCTTGTTGACATTTTTCTGATTAATGACTAATTCTGGATTTAGCTTGCTATTGTGCTTCTCACTTATATCTGTCACTATTCTGTCGATGGATTGTTGTGTCATCTCTTCCATTACAGGTGATATGTGTGCACTTTGTGCCCTGTGACAGTGTGGACACTATCTACATCAAGTTTGGGGGTATTTGATAGATCAAATGCATGTGTTGATTAGTGACAAAGAATTTCAAATTTTGGAAACATATTTTGTGCCTTGTCCTGGAGTCAAAGTCGAGTTAGATTTTACTTGAGTTGTATGCTTTCTAGGAAAACAATAATGAATATTCATGAATGCTTGGTTCATATTTTAAAGCTTAATTCCTAATACTTTCCCGATTAAACCTTGTGCACGAGGGTTGGAAATAATTTGAATGCTTTGGTAGGGGATTTTATAGCAAATTGACATGTATGAACCATTTTCATTGAAGATCTTTTGAATTCATATTTGAATTTCTTGAAACGAATTAACATTTCACTCACTTTTAGAACATGATTGGCATTATCTTTGAGCTAAAATGATGGGATTAGAGTTAACATGTGGATCAGTTGAGTTAATGCATTCGGATTAGGCTAATGTTAAATTAATCTTGGTGAATGTGCATGTGAGAAGAGAACCTCTGATGGAAGGATTTCGAGCCAAATTTTCATTCATGAGTGTGTGTGTGCTCCACTTATTCTAGTGTACCTCTAGAACTTGTTTAAATTCTTTTTCAAAATCACATGTACAAACATATTAATGAATATGATAGGGGCATTCATTTCTAAACCCATTTACCTAAACACAAACCTTCTATACTAATTCATTGCTACCCCTTTGAGCCCTTCACTGTTTAAAAATCCAGCATTTGACAACAAGCACTATGCATGTTTCCCTTCTGCATTAGATTGGCACTTAAATAGCTTTGAAATACAGTTGGTTTGAATAAATTTTATTCTTATTTATGTTGATTTAAAAAAAAGAAAAAGAAAGAAGAAAAAGAACAAGAAAGAGAAGATAAAGAAGATGTCACGATATACAAGTGTGCATGCATAGTCCTTGTATCATTATTTTTTCCATGAGACCATCTATAACATCACAACCTTTTTTTTAAAAAGTCCCCTTGATTCATGAGTCTAGCATACAAAGTTGTGAAGAGAGTAGAGTTTCTACAAGCTTATGGCAGGACCTAATCTAGGTGGCACTGATCGAAATTCCCTATATTTGTGAGAGCTAAACACTTAAATCCTTGAGTGTTCTCTTGTGTACATTTCTTTGATTGATTGAGTATTAATCTAGTCCATCTACATTACCTCATGCTGAAACTTGTGTTAGCTGCATTAGTGATAATAAGTAATTCAAAAAAACCCTGAAGTCCCATTGATGTTAAAAGTATGTGGAATGTTAGATACGTGAAGAGAAAGGAGAAGGTAGAAGAATTAAGATCAGATATTGAGGTTATTTATACATGTCAAATTGTTGTAGTTGATCTTGACAATAGTAGGAATATTGTTTTTCAATTCTCATCACATACTCACATTCGGAAAAATGTTGGGAAGTTCACCCTTAAATTGTGAACCAAGCACCCCTTTATATGTTGTTAGGTTTCCTATTGAGCAGACATCATGAGTGTTCAATGAGGAGATTTATTATGCATAAGCATTACAGTTGGGATTAATCAATCTAGCTCTTATCACTTAACTGGTTTTACTCGAGAACGAGTAAAAGTTTAAGTTTGGGTGTGTGTTAACCTCATGAATTTCTTGTCAGAATTGCACATTTCCTCTTATTTCTGCCGCATTTTCATGTACTAGTGGGCATTTGAGAGTATTAAAATAGAGGAAATGTATTCTATACATGCTTGGCACAGAAAGAGTGTAAATGTGGGGGAAATACGCAAATATCTATTATGCTTACAAAACTGAGATTTTTTGTGAGTTCTTTGTGTTGAAAGGATAAAGATTTAGTCATAGCTGGAACCAGAGAAAGCCAAATTCAATGAAAAGAAGGTGAAATGAAGTTGAAGCCATCTACAGTGCCAGGGAATTGCAAGAAGAAATGAGAACAGAGCTTGAAAGAACAAAAATTGGCATTGCAAGGTTGTTGGCCGTGGCCAGTGAATGCATTGGCCGCGACCCAAAGAAGCACAGAAACATACTGGCTGCAGCCAACCATCTTTGGGCTGCGGCCAACACAACCCCTAGCTGTGGCCAATGGAAGTACAGAAGCTCACTGGCTGCAGCCCACAGATCCCCTGTCCGCGGCCAACCCCCGATAAAGGTGCTATGCGTTTTGACATCCAGTGGGTATAAAAGAGGAAACCTAAGGCTGAAAGAGGGGGAACTAATCTAAAAATACCTAGGGAGGTGGCTGTGACACTCCTCTAAGCTTGAGTTCGCCATAAAGCAAGGGAAATCAAGTGGGGATTGGAGATTTTGCAAAGATTTGAGCTGGTTTTCATTGGTTATCCTGATTTCTTTCCCTTTATTCTTCCTTGTGCTGATATGGCAGTTCATGCTTTGTATTTCTGCATTCATTTCGTTAACATGAGTAGTTAAACTTTCATTCTAGGATTGTTCATGAACCTTTGTATGGATTAAACGCTATTCCTTCTATCTTTAAGTGTCTAATGGCATATATATGTTGATTCTGCTCTATTTTCACTTCTATTCGTGACTGGCCATCACTGTGGATGATTTGTTCATCTAAGTTAAGCTTGAGAGAGTTAGCTTATTTATAGAACTTAGTAGAATTATGCTAGACTTGAAGTTTAAGAACTAAACAGATGGTTTGTAGTAACATAGAGATATATTTGTTAACCTAGCATTGTCAAATTAAGGTGGTTACTAAATGATTATTCTCCCTTAACTGCAGCAAGAGATTGTTCATGTTAATGGAGGATACAAGTTTGGTTATGACTTGAGAGAGCTTAATCAATTGCTTCTGAACCTTAAACTAACATATATATATATATATATCCCATGAAAGTATTCTTGGAAAGGAAAGGAATTAAGTTTATGAAATACAAAGGGAATGAACAACCCTAGGCTTATTATAATTGATTGAATTCACAAGAATCAGAGTTTTGTTCAGTAATTCTTAGTTTCTATCAAAATATCTTTTGAAACTTCTTTTTCCCACACAACATGTTCTGGCTCAACTTAATTGATTTCAATTGAATCCATTCAACCTAATTGAACACATGATTGTACTTGTTAATTCACTTTCGTTGTAGTCCCCGTGTGAACGATCTTTACTCATCACTTTATTACTTACGACCCGTATGCTTGCGGAAGCTAAATGGCGAACAGTGGCCTTGGTCAAAGATCTTTGGACATGTATGCTAGATCATATGGAAGTCTAGATGTACTCAAATCTTTGATTGCAAGCAAGTTTCTGCTTCAGAGATTTTTAATCAATGCATGTTTCATCTCATGGAGGAGATAGTTCATGGGAAACTCAAACACAAGATCTTCCTGGAAGCTAAGAATATGGACACGCAATGGAGACCACCAGAAATTGGAGCGGTTCAATTAAATGTGGATGCATCCATTAGGCATTTTAATCAAGCAGCATGTGGGGGTGTCATACGGATGAACAAAGGAATTGGATCATGGGCTTCAAGAAGTCATTAGGCTTTGCAACCATTATAGAAGCAGAGTTGCTAGCCATAAAGATAGGTTTAGAGGTTTACAGGCAACTAAAGTTGGAGGATATATAGGTATATTCAGATTCTTTAGAGGCAATCAATCGACTGTTACATGATAGCGGGAGAAATCCATTATGGATTGGGATTGTACAAGATATCAAAAGTCTCATATATGATGACTGGAAATGTGAAGGTGTTTCATGCAAATAGAGAGGTGCTAGAATATGCAGATATTTTAGCCACGGAAGCACAGGTGGGAAATCCTGTGATCTGTCTTCTACCAGAGGTCACAACAAGTTGTATGCTTCATTTTTTACAAGACCAATTTTTTGTTCATTCCATATTCTCTCCTACTTAGGACCTTACTCTTCAAGCTTTGCTTGCCACTATGACATTAAAACAATGCAAAAAACAAGTTTGAAATGCAGTTTGTGGAACGTTGTGGGGGTGGCTCTGCGAGGCAAACCCTATTGTTAGTCAAACCCTATCAAGACCAAGAGGTAAAACGAGTCACACATATTCATAAGAATCTCAGGAGAATATAATACTCCCTCTTGCCTTTAATTTAAGACCAACTTAACTTTTTTTGAGAGATTAAGGAAGCTAATTAAGTTAATTAATCATAGAATATGTCATGTATCTTCTGACTATATATTAATTTATAAGACAAACAAATTAGTTTGGTATATAAAAGATGAATATAAATACTTTAAAGTAATTTACTTAACTTCCTTAATCTTTTCAAGAAAAAAAAAATCAATTGGGTCTTATATTAAGAACTAAAGGTAGTACTATATTTTACAAAACTGATACAATGTTCCTTTTTTCTAGAGAAATGTTCCTAAAAAAATGAATGATCAAAGAGAAGCAATTGAGTTTAAAGTGGGTACACACTGAATGAGGTCCAACTTTGAAATCCCATTCCCATCGATGCATCGCAAAGGAGAAGAGAAGCTTGCTGGGCCCTGGAAAGCTTGAAACCATATATCCAATTTATGAGTTTCCTCTTGAATTTCCATAATTGCATCCAATACCTTACCACCCTCGTTAGCCAAATTTGGCATTATTTCCTGGTGGCGTTCTTCTTCACCATTATGCATGATTATTGCATGTACTGTATTACCAATCAGGAAATCCCAATAGAAGCAAACAGTGATGAGCACATAGAACATCGCTGATGTAGCGAGAGCAATTTTAATTTTCATTTTCATGACCGTGTCAATGAGACATCCTTGGAAGAAAATTGACATACCCACATTAAACTCAGGCTGGATTTGTTTTAACAAGCTGACTAACATGAATGCAAAAGCTGCAAAGGAAACAAGGCCTAACATATTCCTTTATCCCTTTTCGACTTCCCCATCATGTCATAGACTTCGGTCTTCATAGAAAGGGTAAAGAGAGGTGAGCATGAGAGCCAGAAACCCTACGTGTGCTTTCAACAAGAAAACCCTATAGAACTGTTGGCACTTGCTTACAAAGAGCGTCAAGACACAGAATATGGAGCTCAGAATAGAGTAGAAAATGATCTTGGACAAAGTCCAGTGTCCAAACAGGTCTTTTAACGAGGAGCTAGGCACAACAAATGAATGCAACTACACTTGACACAAAGCCTAGGAAACTCCAAACTTTTGGACGGATATGAAAGTTGAACATCATTGTGATACCTGAGAAAGCAAGATCATAGTATTATTATTAGATTTTGCAGATTGTGAGAAGTAATACTAATAATGGAAGAAGAAGTGCAGGCTTTAAGGTGGGAATGGAAGTTTGAGAAGGCGCGTTTTGCTTTGGGAAGGGAAAGTGCCTGGATATGGGGATGACTTTGCTTTTGGGGATACTTTATAGAAGTATAAAATATTTACCAACTTTAACTAATCTAACTTTAGCATTAGGATTAATTAATCAAATAAAGCACGCATGTTATTTGTTATTTTGAGAATGAATGAAGAGAGCAAAAAAGTACTTCGCTCCTAAGGTTGGTGATGTGATGATATAGGGAAGATTAATAATAACAATAGTAAATATTCTACAGTAGTATTCCCTGAGTGATCCTAATCCCCTAAATTCTAAGGACGAGAAGACACGTTTTGGGTAATGAAATGAAAGTACTAGGATATGGGATGGGGATGGTTTTGCTCTAACACTGTGCATTAGTCTTTTTCCCCAAGTCTCCTATATATGGGCCAATTAACCAGAACCTCGTTGAAAAGTATGGTAATTATTACTAATTAATTAGATGATCTGTGATTTTAGTTTCATAATAAGCTCACGTTCACAACTTCAGCAAAATGAGTACGTCATTTATTACTCATTTTCCTGTGTGAAATGAAGACAAGTTGAACGCGGTTTAGTGTTGATACTTTTTTTTTAATGTAAATGATGTTGATAATAAGATACTGTTATAAAAGTATATGTAATAAGAGAGAAGATTGATAGAATTTCCAGAGAAAAGTTCTCATTCAATTCAACTGAAACAATCGATCACAGGCCTTTATATAGAGTCAGAAATCTAACCCTGGTTGCATGACCATGGTTATATTTAACTCTGGTTACATGACCATGGTTACTTTATATCTTCTTTATGTCCTTGTCTTCTTTTGCTTTTGCTTTGTGTCAAATCTTGTTTTCTTCTTTATGTCAAGTTGACTGGAAGAGTAATATGAGTCAATGGACATTCACATATTTAATATTCATAACACTCCCCCTTGGATGTCCATTATAAATGTGCCTCATTAAAAACTTTAACTAGGAAAAACCCAATGGGATAAAAAACCTAGCCAAAGAAAAGAGTACATCATTCATTGATACACCGTCGAGTGCTGCCTCATTAAAAACCTTTCTAGGAAAACCCAGTGGGACAAAACCTATATAAGGAAAAAAGAGTACAGCGTGTATCGACTCCCCCTCTTGATAATATCAGTTGAAATCTTTGAATCTCCGAAGACCAATATCATGAACAATTTTTTCAAAGATTGTACCTGGGAATGACTTGGTGAATAAATTTGCTAGATTTTCACTTGAACTGATTTGCTGGATATCTATTTCACCATCCTTTTCAAGGTCGCAAGTGAAGAAGAATTTTGGTGAAATATACCTTGTTCTATCACCCTTGATATAGCCTTCTTTAAGTTGAGCGATACATGCAGCATTATCCTCATATAGGATTGTTGGGATTATTTTGCCGGAAGATAAATGACAAGTTGTACGTATATGATGTATCACTGACCTCAACCACATACATTCTCGACTTGCTTCATGTATTGCTAGAATTTCTACATGATTAGATGATGTGGCTGATATAGTCTGTTTCATAGATCACCATGAAATAGCTTCACCTCCACATGTAAATAGATAGCCCGTTTGTGATTTACCATCATTTGGATCAGACAAAAATCTGGCATCTACATAACCAACCAATTCATGCTTGGATACATTTGAGTAGTATAACCCCATATCTGTAGTACCTCTGAGATAACAAAAAATGTGCTTTATTCCATTCCAATGCTTTCGTGTTGGTGAAGAACTATATCTTGCTAATATATTAACAGCAAATGATATATCAGGACGTGTGTGATTAGCAAGATACATTAGTGCTCCAATAGCACTAAGATATGGTACTTCTGGACCAAGTAGTTCTTCATCACCTTCTTTACTGATTTCTCGGGGTCGGAATGGGTCTTTATCACCTTCAAAGATCTTACAACCATTGGGGTACATAATGGATTAGATTTATCCATGTAAAATCGTTCTAGGACCTTCTTCACATAAGTTTCTTGATATACAAAGATCCCTTTCTTGAAGTACTCGATCTATAATCCAAGACAGAATTTTGTTCTTCCCAAGTCCTTCATTTAAAATTCTTTCTTCAAACAATTAATTGCCTTTTGAAGCTCTTCAGGAGTTCCAATGATGTTGATATCATCAACATAAACAGCAATTATAGCAAACTCACTATTAGATCTTTTCATAAAGATGCATGGGCATATCGGATCATTTTTGTATCCTTCTTTCAACAAATATTCATTAAGGCAATTATACCACATGCGCCCTGATTGCTTCAGGCCATACAGGGACTTATTTAACTTAACTGAGTATTGTTCTTAAGAACTTGAATTGGATGCTTCTGGTATCTTAAGTCCTTCAGGGACTTTCATATAAATATCATTGTCAAGTGATCCATATAAATAGGCAGTCACAACATCCATTAGATGTAAATTAAGTCCTACATCTACTGCTAGACTGATTAAATAACGAAAAGTAGTCGCATCCACTACTGGTGAATACGTTTCTTCAAAATCAATACCAGGTCTTTGTGTAAAACCTTAGGCTACTAGATGTGCCTTATATCTAGTTATTTTGCCCTTTTCATTTCTTTTTTGTACAAAGACCCATTTGCATCCAACTGGTTTTACATCTTCAGGTGTAAGGACTACAAGTCCAAATACTTTTCGTTTAGCCAATGATTTTAGTTCTGCATTAATGGTATCTTTCCATAAGGTCCAATCTTTTCTTTGTTGGCACTCACTAATGGATTTGGGCTCATTATCATTCATTACATCATATGCTATATGATAAGCAAAAATGTCATCAACGTTGACTTCATTTCTATCCCATCGGATTCTATTCATAACATAATTTATTGAGATCTCATTATTTTCACATGCATCAGGTACCTGGGTCTCTTCTGGGACTACAACATTCTCTTCTGGAGATAATATCTCTTCAGGAGATGGCTCTTCTGGAGCTACTAATTTTTCTTCATTATCCTCGACTTGACCATCTATATTCTTTGCTCCTTTTCTTTTTCGAGGATTTTTATCTTTGGAACCGATGGGCTTGCCACGCTTCAGGCGTGCTTTAGATTCATTCATAGCATGTTGTCCTTCAGGGACATCAATTTTAATAGGACCATTAGCAGCTGGGACATGTGACTTTGTCACTTTCTTTGGGTCAGTAAATGCTTTTGGCATTTGATTAGCTAAATTTTGTAGATGAATTATCTTTTGAACTTCCAGTTCACACTGTTTTGTACGAGGATCAAAATGAGCCAATGATAATTCATTCCAACTAATTTCTTTACCCATCTATTTGTTTTCTCCCCCTAATGTTGGGAAAAGTGATTCATCAAAATGACAATCGGTAAATCATGCAGTAAATAAATCTCCTGTGGATGGTTCTAAAAATTTTATAATTGATGGAGATTCATACCCAACATATATTCACATCCTTCTTTGAGGACCCATTTTGGTGCGTTGTGGTAGTGCTACATGCACATTACCGCACACCCAAAAGTTCTTATATGAGAAATATTAGGTTCCTGACCAAAAACCATTTGTAAGGGGAAAACCTTTAAATAACTTGTTAGCCTAATGTGAATTAACATTGTTGCATGCAAAATGGCATGGCCCCAAGCAGAAATTGGGAGATTAGATTTCATAAGTAAAGGTCTTGCAATTAGTTGCAACCTTTTAACCAATGATTCTGCAAGTCCATTTTGCGTATGAACATAAGCTACAGGATGTTCAACATCAATTCCAAGGGACATACAATATTCATTAAAATCTTGTGATGTAAATTCACAAGCATTATAAAGACGTATTTTCTTGATAGGATAATCAGGGTAATGTGCTCTTAATCTAATCAATTGAGCAAGTAATCTCGCAAACGCCAGGTTGCGAGAAGATAATAAGCAAACATGCGACTATTTAGTTGATGCATCAATTAAAACCATATAGTACCTTAATGGTCCGCATGGTGGGTGTATTGGCTCACAAATATATCCCTGTATCCATTCTAGAAATTTTAGAGACTCACTTTCTACTTTGCTTGGTGAGGGGCGAATAATTAATTTTCCCTTGGAACATGCAGCACATGAGAAATCATGGGATTGTGGTATTTGTTTACACTTCAGGGTATACCCACATGAATTCCCAATTATTTATCGCATCATGATTGAACCGGGATGGCCTAACCGGTCATGCCAAACAATAAATTCATTAGTAAACTTCTAGTTTACATTATCAAACTGTTGGTTTGAATTGGAAAACTTTTGATCTGCATTAGTGAACTTCTGGTTCTCAATAGCATGTGTTTCAATTGGGCTTATACATGTGTAATACAAACTAGAAGAAAAAATAGGAAAATTTTCTAATATGCATTTTCTACCAGCAACTATATTTGTAATGACAAGATATTCCTGATTATTTTTAGTTGTTGTTTCCAAATGATATCCATTTCTGTAGATATCTTTGAAACTCAATAAGTTTTTTTTAGACTTAGTAGAATAAAATGCATTATCAATGCATAATTTTGTTCCTTCAGGTAACAAAATATTAGCCCTTCTGAAGCCTTCAATTAAATTTATACTACCAGATAAAGTCTGAACATTGGCTTCTCGTATTACCAGGGAAGAAAAATATTTATCATGTCTTGGTGTACGACAGGTATTTAATTGATTCTTGGTAAAGATCAACTAGGTGCCTTGGTGTACGACAGGTATGAGACCAATGGCCCTTGCCACCACATCGATAACATGGATTATCAGCATATTTGTTATGCCTACTACTTTCCCCTTTTTGGTTCTTATCAGTCTTTTCCCACTTCTAGTAGGAATTTGAACCTCTATGATATCAACCACGACCACGCCCACGGCTGTAGCCACGCCCACGTCCATGTCCACGTCCACGGCCACGGCCACAATAAAATTCATTTGTTACCACATTCACTTCAGGGAATGGAGTTGAGCCTGTTGGACGGGATTCATAGTTTTTCAATAAAAGCTCATTATTTTTTTTAGCCACAAGGAGACAAGAAATTAACTCAGCATATTTCTTGAAACCTTTTTCACGATATTGCTGCTGCAGGAGCAAATTGGATGTATAAAATGTGGAGAATGTCTTTTCTAACATATCATCATCAGTAACATTTTCTCCACATGATTTCAATTTAGAAGTAATTCTCAACATAGCTGAGTTATATTCGCTTATAGATTTAAAATCTTGCAAGCGCAAATGCATCCAGTCAAAATGAGTTTTTGGAAGAATGACCATCTTCTGGTGATCATATCTTTCTTTCAAATTGTTCCAAAGGACAAGTGGGTCCATTACTGTCAAATATTCAGTTTTTAAATCCTCATGTAAATGGTGGCGAAGAAAAATCATGGATTTGGCTTTGTCTTGGTTGGATGCCTTATTCCCTTCTTTAATTGTGTCTTCCAGACTTTTAGCATTCAGGTGAATTTCCGCATCCGACTTCCAAGATAAATAATTTTTCCTGGTAATATCAAGAGCACAATTTCAAGTTTTGCTAGGTTTGCCATGGTTCAAACTAATTAAAGAAATAAATAAAAATAATTAAAATATGAAATGTAAATATGCAATATAATAACTATAAATTCATAAAGACAATAAATAATTCATAAGGCAAGATAAGAAAATTAAAACATGTATGGCTTCGGGCCATTTAATCTCATGACTTCAGGCCATGTATGGCTTCGAGCCATTTAATCTCAAGATGAGGAATTAACTATTAGCTTCAGGATAAAAGTTGTACATGACTTCTGGCCGTACAATAAGATAAAAGATGAATAATATATATAGCTTCTGGCCATATAATAGAAAATCAAATGGATATGGCTTCTGGCCATATTATAAGAAATTAAAACATTATGACTTCTGGTCATAATTTCAAGAATCATATGTGTATGGCTTCTGGCCATAATAATAGTAATAATATAAAAGAACTTGTAAATGATATATATAAACAATAACGATCTCCCATCTTAGCCATGGAACCCGATGTTACATAACAATCGGTAAAAGTATTTCTTTAATTCCATATAGTGGCTCAGATTATCCCAGATCTATAAAATAAAACAACATGTATATAATCATTAAAGAAACCATAAGAAGATCATACCTTCTTTTAGAGCTTCGTGCTGATAGCGTGTTATAAAAGTATATGTAATAAGAGAGAAGATTGATAGAATTCAGAGAAAGGATTGATAGAATTTCTAGAGAGAAGTTCTCATTCAGTTCAACTGAAACAATCGATTACAGGCCTTTATATAGAGTCAGAAATCTAACCCTGGTTGCATGACCATGGTTATATTTAACTCTGGTTACATGACCATGGTTACTTTATATCTTTGTCTTCTTTTACTTTTGCTTTGTGTCAAATCTTCTTTTCTTCTTTATGTCAAGTTGACTGGAAGAGTAATATGAGTCAATGGACATTCACATATTTAATATTCATAACAGATACTTTATATTCTAAAAAATGCCGAAATAGCTTATCACGACTTTTGAGATGAGAGATGAAGTATAATTCCTTAACTTGTATGAAAAATAATTTGATCACAAACATTTCCTACTTAATTTGAATGTACTAACGCCATTACAGCAAGCAGGGCGTATGCTCAAACTCACATCTTAACAGTTAACACACTCGGAGTTTTTTAGATTAGTGCTTGCAAAAGTAACTTTTTCTTTAATTTGCTGAAGAGTATGTCTTTGGAAGCTTAGAACATAAAGAGATTTTGCCTCTGATAACAAATATGCTTCTTATGATACAAATTTGCATTCTCATCAAGCTTATTTGGTACAAGGGATTTGGAGGGGAGGGGAGAAAAATTTTTTATAAATTGAATTTAATAAAATTAGAGAAGCAGGGTTAACCGTTTTTAACCCCAGTTCTTTAATTTCTTTAAATTCAACTCATAAAATTTTATTTTCCCTCCATTTCTCTCCTCTCCCTCATATCCACTTACCACAACCAATAGCTAGCTAGTGGCAAAAATTACTTTTATCTTGACCGACTCTTGAAAATTGAAGTTGGAGTGAAAAATCATTTATTGTACGTAATGTAATCTATGTTTGGATACCCTTTTATTAAAAATGGAAAATTGCTGATAAATACCTTTTTGGTAAATTAATTACTGAATATTACAATGGAAGATCTGTTGCACATAACGGAAGATAGTTTGCATACAACAAAAAATTGTTTGCACATTTATGTGGAAGATTTTTGCACACACGGAAGATGCTTTGCACAAAACAGAAGATCGCTTGCACACACGGAAGATCGCTTGCACACTTGGTAGCAATCAGCAATTAATTTCCCCTAAAGGTATTTTTGGGCAATTCTCCCTATTAAAAAAACAAAAAAAGGTCATTTGTTTAATAAACCAATAGATGTTGGGATGATGTAATTGAAAATCATATTTACATATAAAATGACTAGAAAGTACTTAAGTTTTATAATATATATTATTCGATGATTTTAAGACAAGTATGTCAAATTAAAATTATGAAAATAAAAAGAATTAATGTATTATTGAAAATATTGGAAATACTACAAAAACCTAATTAGATATATTTAATGCATATTAAAAATTTTTAAAAAAATATTTTTTACTAAAAAGAGAATTAAAAATAGATTAATTTTGGATGGTTAAAAGGCAAAAAAAAATATCAAAAGAGGTGGATAAAAAAATATTAAAGGATTAAGGTAACAAAAAATATAATTCAAAATCTAATATAATACTCTCATGTCGTTTTTATATATAAAAACCTGAAATCTAATTTGCCTTGGTCCTTTCTATAATATCCCACTTGGGGTGTCTCTGGGTCATGTGTCATCTAAACATTAAATATGTTTTACCTCTAATTAATCTCTCAGCATCTCTATTCTCTATGCTCATGTTTTTTTTCATATAAAATTATCTTTCATACTTTCTCTCATTTCTACTTTATTTGTCTCCTTATAAATAATATATTTGGATAAACAAGTTCATTTCGAACATTTTCATTACATTCTACTAATTTGAACTTATTTTTAAAACCCGTAATTCGGCTATCAAGCTTTCATAAAATGGAGCAGGGGAAGTGAGAAATAATCGCACACAATACTTTGACAAAAGAAAAAAAAAAATCACACTTGCAATCATAGTGAGAAAGAAATAGAGGGAAATATTGGGAGACAGGTTATGGGAACACAAGTAATAGGGCAGAGAAAGAGGGAGAGGACAACTGGACAAGTTAAGGTAAGAAGATTTTCAACCAACAAGAGAAAACTCACTTTACATCCGAACATGCACTGTAACGCGAAAATCTTTGAGCGCTTTCGCCAAGGCCCCTTCTGATCTTAATAAAGTGCTTGTTTGGAATAGTTTATTTTTAGGTAATAAATACTTATAAATCATGATTCACGGTATACGAGGTAAGTATGTGAGAGGAGTTTTATCTCGGCTTGCGTAATAAGGACTTATTTACCCTCAAAAAGCGTTTCCAAACACAGCCAAAGTCAAGTACTCTGACAAATCCACATATTTTAATTTCTTCACATCTAGGGGGCTTGGCAGGGACATTGACAGCATGTTCAAAACCATCCGGCGTCTGAGAGTGGAAACAGAAGAATGATGGACCGTGAGAGGGGAAGGAGGGACAAAATCTGCGGTGTCTCCTCATGTAAGCTGTCACCGACAAAACAGGTGAATCCATGAGCGTCCATACGTGGAGGTCAACGGCCATATCAGACGTTTGTAGTTCTTTTTCACATGTTTTTAATCATAGGGCGTTGGTACAAAAATATCCATCTACATATGTCACATGTGCGCCTGGCACCATTTATATTCCTTGGGTGCAAAAATACCCATGATCTTTACAAAAAGGGGCAAAAATACCAGCTCAATCAATTGAGGCAAACGACCGTTAAGTTTTTTTTTGTGGGCCCCACTTTAATATTTTTTTAATTAATTATTTTAAGGGCTAAGGTGCAATATTACCTATCTACATATCTTTTGGGTGCAAAAATACCTATGATCATTAAAAAAGTGGACAAAAATGTCAGTTTCGTTAACGAAGGCAAACGACCGTTAATTTCTGATTTTGTGAGCCCACTTTAATATTTTTAAATAATTATTTAAAAAACTCTCACCCTCTTTCTCTCTCTTCTTGCACCCCTTTCCCTCTCACTCTCCTTTCCCTCTCCCCGTCCAAACTAGAGCCCCACCTTCACACCAGTAATAACTCTCTCCGACCTCCCACATGGTCATTGCCTTTATACTACCCACTCCCTTCAAATGCTCTTCCGTAGTTCATCATCGAAATTTTTCCCTTCATTAACGAAATTAGAAATTAACGAACATTTATCTTCATTAATGGTAATGGCATTTTGTCCCCTTTTTTAATGATCATAGGTATTAATTATGTGAAATCATAAGGACCTGATAAAAAGCAAAGAAACTATAAGGATCTGATTAAAAACAAGTAAAAGTATAAAACTCTTTGAGTTTAGAGGTATTTTCTGACCCTGATGAGCTTTTAGGACCTAAGTTAACTAAACTTTTCCATATTTACATTTGACAGTGAGGCAATGAACAGTATTTTTGGGCCTGAAACCAGTGAACAGTGTCATTCATTAGCAAATTCAAATATTTACAAAACGTCTCCGCCATGTCCTTCATAAGCCGAATCCAGATGCGACATGCCAGCAATTCATTGGGCCTAAAATACAAATGGCCCATTTTGTTGTTTTGGGCCTTGGCTTCGTTTGTTTAGATAAAGAAGCGTAAGTGCGAAGCTAGAATCACACGCACTGCTTGGACTCATCCACGGGTGATGTTCAGTTGTCATCATTGAGGAAAAATTACAGGTTCAAGGTAAAAACAAGAGTTTACTTTCAGCACGTTGCTCAGGGCGAATATAATTCAATAATAATAAAATTGAAAGAATATTTTGTAACCTACCCCTATAAAAAGAAAAGTCACATAAAAAAATTAATGTAGTCAAAGATATAACTAAATTACATTAACTAAAATCGATGGATGTAGTGTTGGAAGGAAATATAATTATTTAATCAGTGAATTATGAACAAATATAAAAAAAAAAGAGAGAAATTGTGAAATAATCAATAATAAATTTTATTTATTGATTAATTGATCCAAATCGATCTATTTTCTAATTATGAGCCTGGTGTTATAAATTTTTAAAAATAAAGTTGATTCTGATTTTCAAACAAATAACTTCAAAGATTTATGGGATTTAAGTTTAATTGTAAATAAGTTTTGGTAAACTTTTACCAAATGCCTTTAGTTAAAAATAAGTTTTTGGAATGAATGACTTCACATTCACTAACTCTCTGATTTGCTATTATTTTATAAATGTGAGGTTTAGTGGAATTTTGAATGGCTCAAAAAGCGCACTCTCTGGGGATCTCCTCTACTGTGGCCCCATCCTAATAATGTCTTTCACCAGTTTTCTTCCCTTCTTAATCCTCTTTTGACCACATAACCTTTACCAACGTGTTAAATCGGCTTCCTCAATTTATAATCAACAAGCTCATTTTTGTGATTGGTCTACCCCTTAGATTCTTTCCCACCGCCACCCTCAACTTCCTTAATTAACTTGGAAATTAATTTTGGCATACGATTCCATCAGTTGAATAAAAGGACTTTCACACTTTTTATGAGTGAAGTCTCCAACTGCTACCTTTTATGAATAGGGAAAAAATAATTACTTCAAAGAATTTTATCTCCCGTTACTGACGAGCATTGGTTATAATAAAAAAAAAAGGTCATGACCATTTATATACAAGATATTGAGTTGATATTTGTGTGTTTGGGGCTCAATATAAGTTAAATTATATCAAGTTATAATACTCCCTTTGGTCCTTATTATAACAACCTAATAATAATTATACATAAATTAACAAAGTTATTTAAAATTATTAGTTTTTTTTTTTTGTAAAACACAAAAAAAAATTCCTTCCATAAAAGTCATCAGTTAATCAAGTTTAGTTAATCAGTTAGAAAATTCTATAATTCATTAAGGATAGTAGGTGGAAAAGATTAATACTTTAGACAAAGCATGTTATATTACTATTAAGAAACATGTAAAAGTCCCCAAGGGAGCATGTTTACTTTAAAAATGGGTACCCCAATTTTCAAAAAAAGGACAAGAGAGGGAAAGATCAAGTAATGAGACAGCAAAGGATCCACATTCCTTGCTCAATCAAAATGAGGGTTTTTTTAAATTTTTTTTTGTTAATTTTTTTATTTCTTTGAATTAAGTTATATTTAATAGCATGAAGTATTTCTTTAGTAACACCAAGTATCTTAAATTAATTAATTTTTAGTGCATCCAATACCATACTCATATTTGTTCAGTTAGTGAGTATTATTGAAAAAATACTCCATGACAATGGATGTACTAAAAATTAATTAATTTAATTAATTTGAGATGTTAGTGCTATTGAAAAAAATATTTCAGAATATTGGGTGTTACTGAAAAGATATTTGAGGATATTGGGTGATACTAAAAAAATATTTCGGAATGTTGAATTTACTAGAAATTAACTAATTTGTAGAGCCGGGAATTTGGGCCGAGCCCGTTTAGGCTCGATCCCTTCAAAGATCGGGCTTATGATTCAGAGGCTAAAATAGGAAACGGGTCTAAAAGGGCCGGCCCTGTAGAGCCGCAAGCCTTGAGGGCCGGCCTTGCGGCCCTGTAGGGCCTGCCCTTTTAAGCCCGTTTAATATTTTTTAAAAATAAATTAATATATATATAATATCATTATATCAAATTATCAATATGAAAAACACCTAAGTACCTAATAAAGTATTAATAACAGGTAAATATTTATTAAAAGGTTTGATTTATTTTATTTTCTTCAATGGTTTATTCATTTAAACTTTAAAAAAGAGGTTAATTTGGACTTTAGATGATTATTTTAACAAAAAATTTATGAGTTTTA
This sequence comes from Inga laurina, assembly GCA_963855925.1. Lineage (NCBI taxonomy): Eukaryota > Viridiplantae > Streptophyta > Magnoliopsida > Fabales > Fabaceae > Inga > Inga laurina. The sequence continues at coordinate 41,252,101 of OY979712.1, forward strand.
AAAATAATGTATTTCAATTTAAAGTAAAATAATAAATACATTGTAAAGTTTGAAAAAAAAATTTAATTAAAATAAGTTTAAGCTCGTTTAGGTCCGAATCCATGAAGGGCTAGCCCTATAAGGCCGCGGGCTTTAAAAATTGGAGGGTTTTTTAGGAAGCGGGCCTAAACAGGCCGGGCCGGCCCGTATTCCCAGCTCTACTAATTTGGAATAATTGGAGCCAAAAATACTTCAAGATGCAACATATAATTTAATCCAAATAAATAAGAATATATAAAAAAAAAAATTTTAAAAATGGGATCCTCACATTTTGAGGATGAGCTATGAGCAGGCATGTGGACTCGACACAGAAAATGAAAATCCATGCATGAAGCTCTTTATTTTTTTCAATCAATTTTTGGGGGTGAATATGTGGTTATTATTTAACACATGACATGCAAGGCCTAGGGACAGCGAAGGCTGTTGGAGTGTTGGGTGGTTAACTCAACCATTTATTTTATATGTCCATATGCTAAATACAGAGAACCTCAATGTTCCTTTTATTCAATCATATTGTTGTTCTATGACTATTATGTGGACCGTTCATCAACCATTTATATATGTGGTATTCATTCCCCTACCTCTCCGTAAGGTTTACGTCTCATGATATTTACATAGGGTTCACGAAACCGGACCGGACCGAACCGAGTAGTCCGGTTAAGAAACCGGCGAACCGGCTAGTAGACCGATCCGATTCAGGTTCCTATTTTTTAAAAAATAAATAAATAAATTTTTTTTAGAATTTCATATTAATAAGTCTAAAATTTTTAATTTTTCACCTATTTGGTCCCAGTTTAGCTCCGATTTAGCCCCAATCTGACCTACTGATCCTTAAATTAATACTCCGACCGGTTCAGTACCCGGTTCGAGTTCATGAACCTTGCATTTACATATAATTCATTGATTCACACTCAAATAACTTTCTTCTCAAATGCCAAAATCTTATGTTCTCAAAAATAGTTACTCCCTCCGGTTTTAATTATAAGATAAAGTTGACTTTTTTGGAGAAATTAAGGAAGCTAATTAAATCACTTTAGAATATTTATATTTATATTTTTTTCTTCAAACTAATTAATTAAACTAATAAACTAATATATAATCTAAAGATACTAAAAATATCAATACTCTAAAGTGATTTAATTGGCTTCCTTAATTTCTCCAAAAAAGTCAACTCTGTCTTATAATTAGGACCGGAGGGGGTATTCAATTTTATCAACTCTGATTTAGCGTGAGTAAGAATGGCTCTCCAATTTAAACAAATGGTTAAGCCAATTGATTCTTAAAAATTCTTTTAGGCTTTTTCCCTCTTTTGTCGGAAAGGTTTGTTAACATCTAATAGCCAATATCATTAATTCTAACTTATTTTCTCTCCGATCCTTAATCTAAGACGTAATTTAGGGTTAATTAATTTATTTAATATAATTAAATTAAATCAAAGAGAGTATATAATAAAGAGATATTTGCTGGGTCATGTATGTAAAAAGATTCTTAGCTCTGTAGCTCGTGGTATTTAACAGATCAACTGGGAGAGATGAGATGTGGAACAAAGCAATTTAATCTATTAATGGTTATACAAAGTTAAGCATCTATGCTCGAATAGGCGAATGTTGGGTTCACCATTTTCCTCTTTTTTTTTAAAAAAAAAAAATGTGTATGCAAGATCAGGTGAGAATAAAGTGCATATTCCAATTTTTGCCGCTCAATAAGCACTTTTTCTACTCCCCCCTCTTTTCCAAGCAAAACCAAGGATTGAGTTGCATTGCATTTTCACAAGCTTTCCAAAGGTTGGATGTAACATCCTAATTTTTATATAATTATAATTTAAAAATAATTATGAAATTAATAGTAAATTTTGAATTAAAGAAGAAGAGGGATTTAGTTAAAATATGTTTTTTTTTAAATAATAATAATAATAATAATAAAAAATTAATTAATTAAAAAATAATAATAATATATATATATATAATAATTAAATAAATATTATAAATAATATTTTAATAATATAAAAAAAAAACAAAAGAAAACAAACAAACAAAAAGGTGTGGGCGCCCGTTGGCGCCCACCATTTGAAAAAAACGGGGGAGGCACATTGTGTGCCTCCCACCATTTCATTAAATGATTGTGGGCAGTGCCCACAATCATTTAATGAAACTGCGGAAGGCATCCGCAGTTTCAAGAGGCGGGGAGTATTATAAATACCCCCACTCCCCCGTCCTCACTCCTCACACCTCAGGTGTGAAGAAAAGTGTTGAGTGAAGCATTAGTAGGAGTATTCTCATATCTTTGGAGATCGATAAGGTACTCAATATTACTTCTTATCTCAGAATTATTTTTATAGAAATATTCTAAATAATTTTCTCTTTCTCATGGTAATAATTTTATGATGATTAGAGAAAATTTTCAGATTATGATTTTGGATAAATTTGAGTTTTGTTAACATGATGCTGCAGGAATGTAGAGGATAATTAATAGTTAATTTTAATCGAGTTACTTTTGTTACTTAATTAGCATATAATTTTATAATGAAATCTTTACATAACTAATCTATGAATAATTCTATATTAGGCTTTTTAACCGATTAAATTTAGGTTAAATAATTTATTTGGATTATTAGAGGAATTCTTGAGGTTTTAATCGGTTTAGATTTTTTTTAGGATGATGATTTATAATTTAGCCATCTTATAAATTGATTATTGTAGATTGATTTTTGGCGTATATTTGAGCTCTTGGATTAGAAGCTTGTGATTATAATTTTGCTTTGGCGAAAGGTAACCACTTTCCACTTATTATCTGTGTTGATATGTTGTTTGTGAGTATTTTGATATTTACTCCAATGAGCAAAGGTTTATTATGATTGAGAAAGTTTCATTATATTGTGAAGTATTTTGATATAAAATAGCTTTGTGGAATTTTATGATTTGAAATGAGAAAATTATGTATATATTCGGGAAAATCCCATTGAAATAATTATTGATAAATTATTGTGATAATGGGTTTGGGATAAGATGGAGTATGTTATTTTACCACGTGGTATAGCCTCCATTGGTGCACGATGGTTGGCTGTTTATTGTCCCACCAGTTTCAATGAGGGACTGCCCCACCAGTTTCAATGAGGGGCTGCGACACCGAAAGACCCATGGTCCGGGGCACGTGTTTTGAGGGTTTGGCCGATCCTCATCGCGTGACCGGTAAGCTTTTTGAGTGGCCAGTCACATGGTTAGTAACTTAGCCCATGGGTCTAGTCGCGTGGAAATAAGGCGGTTCGGTTGGATTGATGGGAGGTAATGGGAATTGTAATAAGAAATTTATGTATAAAACCGTGATATTGAATTTTTATAAATTGCTATATAAATTGTTCCACTTAGCACCTCATGAACACATGTTAGCATGTGTAATGAGTCGGATAGCTGGTTACTGAGGCTTTTGTCTCACCCCGTTAATTTAACATTTTTCAGGTGATAATTCCCTTACTGGAATGTCGGGAGGAGCTCCTGAGGCATAGATATATTTCTATATATATCTGTACAGCCTCTTGTAGTTTATTATGTGTTGAATGAATGTACATTGCCACTTATTAGGGACCTTATTTTGTAAACTCTAAATTCCTCTTCGTACTCTGTTTATCTTATAAAGTTGGGTGACCTTGGTTTTGAAATGGAAATGTTTGATATGGCAACTGTAGGGACTTAAATCTTTTATTACCATGGTAGAGTTTCCAAATAGTTACTTGAATTCTTTTCTACCATGATAATGACTTAAATCTTTTATTACCATGGTAGACTTTGCAAATAGTTACTTGAACTCTTTTCTACCATGGTAATCTTTCTTTCTTTTTAAAAAAAAATGATGAAATGAGTAATTCTTAAAGATAAGTTAATATTATATTATTATTAAGGAGAGGATCTCACAACTTGGTATCAGAGCATTAGTGGCAATATATTCTTTCACACATAACCTCCCTGTGTTTTTGTATTGCTATAGGTTGTATCCTAATTATTATAGGGTTTCATCCTTAGGTGGGGAGAAAATGGTTAACACAAGAAAGACTGTCTCCAATGTTGACCCACTTCCAAAAAATGTTGAACCACAGTTGTCTCAGGAAAATGAGACTCTTTTAGATAAATTATTGATAGCTATCGATGCACGATTTCAATAGTTTGAGGGAGATCTTTAAAAGAAGATAAGAAAAGAGGGGAGCATTCCAAAGCCAAAAGATCATGAGGCTCCTGAGCCCAGTATTGAAGCATCACGGAAAAACGAGCCAGTCGGCTCAACTAATTATGAAGGCCCTGGGAAGAATATTGGGGGTGAGGGATCATCACAACCCAATCCTGAAGAATTAGCTATTAATAAGGTATGGAAAGATATTCATCATCATGATCCTGAAAAGTTTCATGAAAATTTAGATCCACTGAAGGCTGAAGCTTGGATCGAGAGTTTGGAGACTATCTTTAGAGCTGTTGTTATGACCTCACATGCTTGTGTGGGTATTACCCTTCGGTTTGAAAACCGAGATTCTATAGTGAATTTAGTATGTCTGCCACTAAAAGGCATAGATGCTATCATCGGTATGGATTGGCTAGTGGACAATGATGCCATACTTCATTGTAAGAAGAAGGTGGCCACTTACGCTATGAATACCATATCCGTAGAAGCCCCTATAGTCCCGATGTTGTTGTCAACATCTCGAGCAGATAAGTGTATCAGAAAGGGTTGTCAAGCCTATATAGTTTTCTTCTCTATCAATGTGGATAGAGAAGTTGGGATCGATCATATCAATGTAGTAAAAGAATATCCTGAGGTATTTCCAGAAGAGATATCTGGACTGCCTCCGAAGCGAGAGGTCGAGTTCACCATTGATTTGGTGCCAAGTACAACCCCAATTTCTAAGGCCCCTTATCGGATGTCACCATCAGAGTTGGCAGAATTGAAGAAACAACTAGAAGAGTTGCTCGAGAAAGGCTTCATTCGACCAAGTGTCTCTCCCTGGGGTTCACCAGTGTTGTTTGTCAAAAAGAAGGATGGAAGTATGAGGTTGTGCATTGACTATAGACAGCTGAATAAGGTCACAATTAAGAATAAATATCCATTACCTAGGATTGATGATTTACTAGATCAGCTTAAGGGAGCCGTAGTGTTCTCTAAGATCGACTTAAGATCGGGTTACCACCAGCTTAGAGTTAAGGCTGAGGACATCTCAAAGACTGCTTTCCGGACTCGCTATGGGCATTATGAGTTTTTGGTTATGCCTTTCGGGTTAACCAATGCTCCAGCCGTCTTCATGGATTATATGAACCGGATTTTTATGCCATACCTAGATCGATTCATTATTGTCTTTATTGACGATATTCTCATTTATTCTAAGAATGAGGAGGAGCATCAAGAGCATTTACATATTGCATTGCGTATATTGAGGGATCACCAGCTGTACGCTAAATTGAGTAAGTGTGAGTTTTGGCTTAAGGAAGTGAATTTCCTTGGCCACGTGGTGTCAGCTGAAGGGGTAGCCGTTGATCCTAGTAAAGTAGATGCCGTGTTGAAATGGGAAGCTCCAAAGTCGGTGACTGAAGTAAGAAGCTTTTTAGGATTGGCTGGCTACTACAGGAGATTCATTAAAGGATTCTCTCAAATTGCCATGCCTCTTACCAAGTTGACCAAGAAAGATCGACCGTATATATGGACTGATAAGTGTGAAGCTGCTTTCCAAGAGTTGAAGGTGAAGTTGACTACAGCCCCTGTGCTTACCCTTCCTGATCCTTGTTGTCCATACATAGTGTACACGGACGCTTCCTTCAAGGGGCTGGGTTGCGTGTTGATGCAAGAAGGCAAAGTCGTTGCATATGCTTCTAGACAATTGAGACCTCATGAGGAGAATTACCCAACTCATGACTTAGAATTAGCAGCTGTGGTGTTTGCTCTGAAGATTTGGAGGCATTATTTGTATGGGTCTCAATTCGAAGTATTCAGTGACCATAAGAGTCTGAAGTATCTTGTTGATCAGAAGGAGTTGAATAACAGACAACGTCGATGGATGGAATTCCTGAAGGATTATGACTTCGAGTTAAAGTATCATCCTGGCAAGGCTAACGTGGTTGCAGATGCTTTAAGTCGAAAGTCAATACACTTGTTTCAAATGAGCTTAGAAGAACAAAGTTGGCTAAATGGATTAAGAGATATCCATGTAGTCCCAGATCCAAGAAGGGCTACTTTAAATGCAGTCCTTGGTGAATATGGATTTTATCAGGACCTAAGAGACGCCCAGATGAAAGATGATCAGCTAAAAAGAATTCGAGAAGAACTGGAACATGATAATGTTTTAGATTATGATATTGGGAATACAGATATCTTGAGATACAAGAAGAAAATTTGTGTTCCCAACAACGATGAAATCAAGAAAACCATTTTGGAAGAAGCTCATCGGAGCAGGTACGCTATGCATCCGGGAATCACCAAGATGTATAATGATTTGAAGCAACAGTATTGGTGGCCAAAGATGAAAAGAGATGTGACCGAATTTGTCTTGAAGTGTTTGACGTGTCAAAAAGTCAAGATCGAGCACCAGAAACCCCCAGGACTACTCCAGAACCTGGATATCCCTAAATGGAAATGGGATAGCATTTCGATGGACTTTATTACAGGTCTACCACAAATTCGGAACACTTACAATGCTATTTGGGTGATCGTAGACCGATTAACCAAGTCAGCACACTTTTTACCGATCAGAGTGGACTACTCGTTAGAGAAATTGGCTGAGCTGTACATTGAAGAGATTGTTCGTATGCATGGAGTGCCAGAAAGTATCATATCGGATCGTGATCCAAGGTTCACTTCAAACTTTTGGAAATCCCTGCAAGAAGCCATGGGGACAAAGTTAAAGTACAGTACCGCTTATCATCCTCAAACAGATGGTCAAACCGAGAGAACTATTCAGACACTCGAAGACATGTTGAGAGCATGCGCCATCGAGCTCCCAGGTAGTTGGGATAAGCACTTGCCATTGGCAGAATTTGCATATAATAATAGCTACCATTCCAGTATTCAAATGGCACCTTTCGAGGCTTTATATGGTCGGAGGTGTAGATCGCCATTGTGTTGGACCGAATTGAGTGAAAGAACCATTATTGGACCAGATTTGGTGGACCAAACATCCCGAAAGATTGAAATGATACGACAGAAATTGTTGACAGCTCAGAGCCGACAGAAGAGTTATGCGGATCGTCGAAGGAGACCATTGGAATTTAATGAAGGAGATCATGTTTTCCTAAAGGTTTCACCCATAACGGGTATTGGAAGGTCTATTAAAGCAAAGAAGTTGACTCCCCGATTCATTGGACCATATGAGATTTTGGAGCGAATTGGGTCAGTAGCTTATCGAATCGCCTTACCTCCGCACTTGTCTAATGTGCACAACGTATTCCACGTATCACAATTGAAGAAGTATCGTCCAGATCCGTCTCATGTCATTAAGCCTGAGGAAGTTGAGTTGAGAGAAAACTTAACTTATATAGCAGAACCAGAGAGGATTTTAGATGTCCAAAACAAACAACTGCGGAAAAAGACCATCCGATTGGTGAAAGTCTTTTGGAAGGGTATGACACCTGGAGATGTGACTTGGGAGACTGAAGAAAGAATGCGTCGTGATTTTCCTAACTTGTTTGCTTAAAGTTGCGATTATGCTTGTTTATTTTGAATTATTGTATTCTGCTTGTATTCTTGTACATTATTTAAATCGAATTTTGGGGACAAAATTCTATTTAGGTGGGGAGAATTGTAACATCCTAATTTTTATATAATTATAATTTAAAAATAATTATGAAATTAATAGTAAATTTTGAATTAAAGAAGAAGAGGGATTTAGTTAAAATATGTTTTTTTTTAAATAATAATAATAATAATAATAAAAAATTAATTAATTAAAAAATAATAATAATAATATATATATATATAATAATTAAATAAATATTATAAATAATATTTTAATAATATAAAAAAAAACAAAAGAAAACAAACAAAAAAAAAAGGTGTGGGCGCCCGTTGGCGCCCACCATTTGAAAAAAACGGGGGAGGCACATTGTGTGCCTCCCACCATTTCATTAAATGATTGTGGGCAGTGCCCACAATCATTTAATGAAACTGCGGAAGGCATCCGCAGTTTCAAGAGGCGGGGAGTATTATAAATACCCCCACTCCCCCGTCCTCACTCCTCACACCTCAGGTGTGAAGAAAAGTGTTGAGTGAAGCATTAGTAGGAGTATTCTCATATCTTTGGAGATCGATAAGGTACTCAATATTACTTCTTATCTCAGAATTATTTTTATAGAAATATTCTAAATAATTTTCTCTTTCTCATGGTAATAATTTTATGATGATTAGAGAAAATTTTCAGATTATGATTTTGGATAAATTTGAGTTTTGTTAACATGATGCTGCAGGAATGTAGAGGATAATTAATAGTTAATTTTAATCGAGTTACTTTTGTTACTTAATTAGCATATAATTTTATAATGAAATCTTTACATAACTAATCTATGAATAATTCTATATTAGGCTTTTTAACCGATTAAATTTAGGTTAAATAATTTATTTGGATTATTAGAGGAATTCTTGAGGTTTTAATCGGTTTAGATTTTTTTTAGGATGATGATTTATAATTTAGCCATCTTATAAATTGATTATTGTAGATTGATTTTTGGCGTATATTTGAGCTCTTGGATTAGAAGCTTGTGATTATAATTTTGCTTTGGCGAAAGGTAACCACTTTCCACTTATTATCTGTGTTGATATGCTGTTTGTGAGTATTTTGATATTTACTCCAATGAGCAAAGGTTTATTATGATTGAGAAAGTTTCATTATATTGTGAAGTATTTTGATATAAAATAGCTTTGTGGAATTTTATGATTTGAAATGAGAAAATTATGTATATATTCGGGAAAATCCCATTGAAATAATTATTGATAAATTATTGTGATAATGGGTTTGGGATAAGATGGAGTATGTTATTTTACCACGTGGTATAGCCTCCATTGGTGCACGATGGTTGGCTGTTTATTGTCCCACCAGTTTCAATGAGGGACTGCCCCACCAGTTTCAATGAGGGGCTGCGACACCGAAAGACCCATGGTCCGGGGCACGTGTTTTGAGGGTTTGGCCGATCCTCATCGCGTGACCGGTAAGCTTTTTGAGTGGCCAGTCACATGGTTAGTAACTTAGCCCATGGGTCTAGTCGCGTGGAAATAAGGCGGTTCGGTTGGATTGATGGGAGGTAATGGGAATTGTAATAAGAAATTTATGTATAAAACCGTGATATTGAATTTTTATAAATTGCTATATAAATTGTTCCACTTAGCACCTCATGAACACATGTTAGCATGTGTAATGAGTCGGATAGCTGGTTACTGAGGCTTTTGTCTCACCCCGTTAATTTAACATTTTTCAGGTGATAATTCCCTTACTGGAATGTCGGGAGGAGCTCCTGAGGCATAGATATATTTCTATATATATCTGTACAGCCTCTTGTAGTTTATTATGTGTTGAATGAATGTACATTGCCACTTATTAGGGACCTTATTTTGTAAACTCTAAATTCCTCTTCGTACTCTGTTTATCTTATAAAGTTGGGTGACCTTGGTTTTGAAATGGAAATGTTTGATATGGCAACTGTAGGGACTTAAATCTTTTATTACCATGGTAGAGTTTCCAAATAGTTACTTGAATTCTTTTCTACCATGATAATGACTTAAATCTTTTATTACCATGGTAGACTTTGCAAATAGTTACTTGAACTCTTTTCTACCATGGTAATCTTTCTTTCTTTTTAAAAAAAAAAATGATGAAATGAGTAATTCTTAAAGATAAGTTAATATTATATTATTATTAAGGAGAGGATCTCACATTGGAGAACAAAAATATACTTCATAAAATTAAGATACTAAACTAAAATTTTGGATAAAGTTAGAAAATCAAATCTATTTTTTCTTAAAAAATTATTTACACCAAATAAATACTTCATCTAGTGGTGGATCAACTATATCATAAAATGGACAAACTCCCAAACCATGGTTTCAGAAACCCTTTTCTATAAGTCGAGACAAAACTCCTCTCACATATTTACCTCATAAATCGTAAAAGCACTTCTAAAAAGCTAAAACAAACATGCACTGAATTTGAATCCCACTTTGTTAAAGAAGGCCTTTTTTTCATATTATCATTCAATATCCAGTTTGAGGTTCGTGACTGCCCCTTTTAATATAAGTGTCTCCTTTGTGATTCGAACTCGAAACCTAAAAGGATCTTACAAGACCTTACATCACTAAATCAACTATATGTTAGCACCTTGTTAAAGAAGGCCTTTGTGAGAAGCATCTTTGTTTCAAAACCTCGATCTGGATCAACCAGTTACTCATATACATAATAATAATATTCAAAAAGGTGGCCAGAGGGTTATAAAACCAAATATGTCATCATCATTTTATTACCTCACTCCTAATATTGCCCACATGAGTCACTTCAATTATTTCACCAAAACCAAAAATTGATAGTAGTTAATTCATTAAATCTACTTTAAAATGAAAATTTTTTTCAACTTAACCCATATTAAATTATGGTTTGAAGAAGAAATAAATAAGGAATCGTATTCAAGTATTAATTAAGGGAAAATATTGAGAAATAAACATTAATTGCTCTTCAAATAAATTATATTACTAAAAAAACTACTTCTAAAAGTAACTTATGAGTAAATTATATACCATAATTCTTTGAACCAATTGGGCAGGGACTTGAAGTTTAGAGTGTCTAAGCATAAAGAACTCCTCCGCCAGTTTGGGGGAAGCTGGAAGCATATATATAAACAATGGGTACATAATTTTAACTACATATTCACCAATAAAAGTACTTTATTAATATTCATATTAATATAAAATATACACTAATCTAAAACAAAAAACACTATAATCATGCCCGGCGTCATTTTGGGATTGAAGAAAAAAAATTGAATCCATCGCTCTCCAGGCTGTGAGAATTTGTGTAGCTTGTAAGTAACCAATTTTGTATGCATATATCCCCTACGATTTGGGAGAAAAATAATAGTAAAATTAAAGGGGCGTGATCCTTTAGTCGTTTACCATAGGCCTCTCGCTGACTCGCTCCTTTTGATCGCCAAGTTCAGATTCTTCTGTTGCCACCAATATTTCATTCTTATTACTCAGAGAAGCACAAACAGAAGAATAATAAAATCTCAATCTTGTCAGTTAACGTGGTTCTTAAGCATTAAAAAAAACACGAGACAGAAAAGCAGAGAACACAATTTACGTCGTTTTAAAGCAGAATCTTGAGCCAAGAACCTTCGCCCTCTTTCTTGTCTGCCGTCCAAGTTATTGACACTTTCAGCAATTTCTTGCCTTGAAAGAATTAAACAAAACAAGAAGATTTCCTCAATTCAAACACGATTCATTAAAACGATAAGCGTAATACAGAGCTGACTTTTTTCATTTCAGACACACGTTAACATACTGCAGAAACGTAAGACAGAGCATAACAAGAGTTAAATTTTGAAACGTTCTAGTAAAGATTCTTCGTCATCATCAGCACCCTTGCTCAGAAATCCTTCAACAGCTTGCGAACCTGTTCAAGCGTCACAAACAGCACCACAGTGAAAGGTCCTTGCCTTGAAATCGTCGGGATAAAACCTTTGTACAGTGCCATTGGTCCCTCGGCACGCACAGTTTTCAGAGCACAGTCCAACGCACCGGAGTACGGCGGCTGTGCCCCCGGCTCCACCTTCATGTTCATTACCCTTGTCTTTATCACGTCCACCGGATTCGAAGCTACGGCCGCCACAAACCCTGCCGTGAAGCTCGCCGTCACGTGGGTCCCAAGCCCATCGCGCATAACTCCCTTCTTCAGTATCGCCTCCTTTACCTGATCGTAGGTAGCCAGTTGAGATGCCGTCACAAGCATAGCGCGGTTAACTGTAAGCGATGATCCGCGCCACAGGCTAGTGACTCCCTCTTGTTTTGCCATTCGGCTGATTGCGTCCACAACTGATGTGTAGTTCCGGCGCTGAGCCGCCGGGAGCCGACCGTCGGCTTGCATTCGAACCATGGCTACGTCAGCCGGATTTCCGATCGCAGCACCGACGGCACCAGAGATCAGACCGGCAGTGATCTTCCGAGACAACGGCATGGTGCCCTTGTTGTTGGGATCGGACCATTTCTGCTTCAGAACCTCGTAAAGACCCATACGGGTGGTGGAGTAGAGGCACTGGCGGAGGACGGTGGCGGAGACGCCGGAGAAAAGAGCGGTTACGCCTTCTTGTTGGATAAGGCGCACACCAACGGCAATGGGACCCACGCGAGCAGGCGCCGCGGCGGCGGCGGCTGCCGCCTGTGGCATCGGAGGCACAACCTGGTGGACGGAACCAGGCTGGAAGGCGAGTGCCGGTCGGAGGTTGTGGACCGCCGGAATGGGTTTCGGTGCGTGATTCTCGCCCTGAAGCTGCATACGGACCTTGATGAGGTCGAGAGGGTGAGTGGAACACCCAGCAACAATGGAAGCTATGCCTCCTTCAACAAAACCTTTGAGACCCATTAGGGATTTTCTGGGCAAGCAAGCCAAAAAATAGATCTATTGAATTGAAAAGAATGGGTGAGGCGTGGTGTTAGATCTTGAGAGAAAATTTCCGGGGGGAAATTGGGAATAGGGATAGGAGCAAAAGAAACAGAGAAAGAGAATAGATGAAATTAAAGACAACAGGACCAGTTGGAGTTAGGGTTCATCTCACTGGAGACAAGAAGATGGGAATGGAGGCCACAAGCTATGGAAGAAGAGTGAGGAACGGAAGGCCTCTGAGACATATGCTAGCGGCTACGAAGTCACTAAAGGGAGGAAAAAAATGATTTTGGGGCGAGAAACAATCGGAGAGGGCAAACTTATTTATACGGGGACGACGAAGGAAGGTGGAAGCTGGCATTAGCAGTGGGCCCCACTGAGGTATCTCACGCGATTACGGGCGCTGCAAATTGGAAATATCGTTGCGAATTTCACGCGTTTGTGGGGCCTTCTGTTCACTGGATCATTCAGTTTCTTTCGCTTTTTTCACACTGCTAGATTATTGGGAAAATTTCAAAAAATTATATTGGAAAATGGAAAAGGATATTTCAGTATAATGAAAATAGGAAAGGATAATTCAAGCGGGTGTCAGATTTTCAGAGGAATTTGTCATTTTGAAATCTCAGTCAAATTATGAAAATGCCCTTCACCCCTTCATTTCCCACTTCAGAATAACAACATGATCATCGTAATTAACAACTCCAGATTCGCCATTAACAACTTCAATTCTTTTTTGACAATTAAAAAGTTTCAGGCCAATAACAACACATATCTCTTAATTAACAACTCCGGATTCGACACTAACAACTCCAATTTCTTCTTTTACACTAAACTAGTTTCAGAGCCAATAACAACATCTATCTCGACATTAACAACTTCGGATTCGATATTAACAACTTCAATTTCTTCTTTCACACTAAACAAGTTTCAGGACAAATAACAACACTTATTTCACCATTAACAACTTCGGATTCCACATTAACAACTCCAATTTTTTCTTTCACAATTAACAAGTTTCAGGGCTAATGACAACACTTATCTCGCCATTAACAACTCCAGATTCGCTATTAACAACTCCCATGTTGTTATTTCAACTGAGGGTTGAAGGGCATTTTCGTAATTTGGCCGAGATTTCAAAATGATAGATTCCTCTGAAAATTTGACACCCGCCTGAATTATCCTTTTCCATTTTCGTTGTACTGAAATGTCATTTTCCATTTTCTAATATAGTTTTTTAAAATTTTTCCTAGATTATTTGGTTCTGCTGTTTTTTTTTTTTTGGTCACGATTTTAGTTCTGCTGTTGTACTTTTCGATTTTAATAGCTTGCTTTTTTAAACTCCGTTTTTTTTAATGGCTTGCTTTTTTAAACTCCTCTCTCTATACACAAAAGAAGAAAAACTTCTTACAACAATTTTATATTTTTAGTATTTGTCTGAGATAGTTTATTTTTAAATAATAAGTATTTATAATATACGAGATAAGTATGTGATAAGAATTTTATCTCGACTTACATAATAAGTGTTTATTGACCCCCAATAAATAATACTAAACACACATTTAGTATTACTAGCATATCAAATTGATGATATCTCTAACTAATTTCTTGGGATAAATTCCGGTGTTTAAGTGTGATGATGCTGATAATACATGCATATACTTGTGCACGTTAAAATTAAGAATAAATTGTAGTTACTGCGCTGAAAATGATGGACACAAAGCAACTACATAGCAGATATTTTGAGATTTTTAATTAATATTAGGTTAAAATATACGTTAAGTCCTTTTAAATTTTCATTAAGATATAATTACCTAATTTAATTAGATTAATGAAATTATTTAAATATAAATATTATAAAATAATTTATTTAGTTTCTTTAACCTCTTTTTTTAAAAAAAATCAGGATGTTCTATTAAAACAAAGATACCGTATATGTTTTCCTAGTGTGTTCTTTAGCGTTAATCTCCCATGTGGCAGAACAAGTGGGGGAATGACAGACAGTGGAGACCTAGTTCACGGCTAGAGTCTACATATGGATCCCAAGTTGGATTTTTTTAATTAATGTAGATCAAAGTTGTTATCCCTTTTGTGAAAAGTCTTTTTTTCTTAAAACTATAATTCAATTATAAAAACAGTTTGATATGTAACTTCAAAGGGATGTGACAGCAGCTAAACATGAATGAATCCTCAGGTTTGGCCACAACTGTGAGCAAAAGGTTTAATGTTCAAGATGTTCATGTTATGGATAGATGTGAGCAGCTCTTTCTTCTTTTTCTTTTTACCAAAACAAGAGCAACTTTTGATATGTATAAATAATAATCAACATTTTTGTAAATTTATTATTTTCCGTCCTTAACATAAAATCTTTTTTGATAAAAAAATTGAATTAAAAAATCAATATATATAGGATTGTGAGTGAAAATTGAAGAGCTTCGAAACAGTCATATGGTGGGAACTCCAAGAAGACGGGGCAAGAAGGAATACGAGTAGTATAATAGTCATGGGAACTCCAAGAAGACGGGGCAAAAAGGAGAACGAGTAGGATAATAGTCATGGAAGGGGGAGTCAAAGCGGGGTGAGGTGGCCATGCGCTGGTCAACCATGACAGGGTACAGGGATTTGAGTTCAAGGGCTTGTTTGATATAACTTATAAGGAAAGTGTAAAAGTGAATAGCGGGGAAATTTTGTAACCCATTTTTTTAATTTAACTTATAAAATTTTTTTCTTCCTTTCCTTCTCTCCACCAAATCCCTCGCACCAAAAACATTTTCATCCTTTGGCTGAAAGAGCTCTCCCGAGAGGCGTGTTGACCCTTTTTTTCTCAATGACACGTTCCTAAGATCGAGACTTGTAAATATAAAATTTAGATAAAACTTCGAAAGTGGAAATATGGGAAGTCTGGCCCCTGCCACCCCCAGGGGTTGTGGCTTCACCATGAGCTCAACCCGTTAGTATTTACTATTCCATCCAATCCTCAATGCTTATGTGAGAAATATTTATTTAATTTTATTAGATTAAAAAAATTAGATAGGTTAATTAATATGACATAAATTTTTTAAAACATTATAGTTAATTAATATGACATAAATTTTTTAAAACATTATAGTCATCTTTTTTAATTTTATCATTTTTTATCCTTCTTGATTATCATTAAAGGAACATTAATAGAGGTAAATTAAAGAAAGATTAATAAATATGACAACAATATATTATATTTAAGACTAAGATCAGAATGACCGGAGGAGTGCTTTCAAGGAAAACCATATTGTAGGTTTCTACACTCAATTAGATCATTTAATTTTTTTTCCTGTTAAAAATTGAGGGAAAAGATATAGTTTCCCCTATCTTTTATATAATTCAAAAATTAAAATACCCCCTTCAAGGCAAAAAAAATTAAAATATCCTCATGACTCTATTTTAGTACGCCTTGTATAAGGATTCTTTCTTAACTCATAACACAAGTTACTGTGAGAGTTATAATAAGAAGGAGGCATTAATAAATATTTAGTTAAGATGATAAACGAACTCACTCATAAAAAATATAAGAAGCGCATTTATTAAAATAGGAAAAAAAAAATGACCCTTCATGCTGGAGGAAGGGAATATGATAGGATGGAGGGGGTATGAAGGGGTTGGGGACAATTGGGTTAGGGTTGGCTTTGTAGATGTCGGGCGGACGGGGAGTTTGGTGTGAGAGAGCCACGTGTCCCTTTAGTTAAGAAGCGTCCAGATGAGACCGCCATCATTCCTTGGCCTCTCATCCGAGGTTTCATCTGGCCAGGCACAGGCTTGGCCCTGGGCCCCACAAAAGCGCCCATTCTTTTATTATGGCGCGTCGTCCTATTAATTAATTACTATATTATTTCCCACACTTACTACTCGCTCTTTTTTGGTCCCCAAAAAATATATATAATAATTGCCGATTATCCAACTGCTGCCAATTCATTCCAGAATTCTTGCCTGCTTCCGCTCTATCTACGGTACCCTTTTCATAAATAACCTAACCTAACCATCTGACTTCCCTTGGCATCTGTTTTCAAATATATAATATTATTTGCATTATCGTTATTACATAATAATTACTTCTTTTATGTACTTTCCCTCCCTCAAATATTAATATAACGTTTTTTTTCAAATATTAATCATATTGCAATTTATTAGAAGATCGAAGACTTAAAATCTAATATATAAGGCTTGTTTGATTCAGCGTTATCTTAAAAAATAATTTTTTATTACTTAAGCTGAGATAAAACTCTTCTCACATATTTAGTGAGTGTTTGGAATAACTTATTCCTGGAAAATAAACATTTATTACGTAAGTCGAGATAAAACTCCTCTCACATACTTACCTCGTATACCGTGAATCACGATTTATAAACACTTATTGCTCAAAAATAATTTATCCCAAACAAACACTTACCTCGTATACCTTGAATCATAATTTATAAACACTTATTACCCAAAAATAAGTTATTCCAAACGAGCACATAATATTTTTCTATATTCTTAAATATGAGCAAAGTTGATAATAAAAAAAGAAAAAAGACAGAAAAATACCATTTGAACTTCATAATCTCGCTGACAAGAATGGTAATGGGATTGACAAGAATGATAATGAGATTGACAACGCAAATCTTTGTCAAAGGACTAATTTGAGATTTTGAAGTTCAAGTGATATTTTTCTGTCTTTTCCCCAATAAAAAACTTATTTTCAAATAAAGCTCATGAGTTAATTATTTCTCATCAATTCTGCTGAGTTAATTAGAGGTGACTTGTTCACTGTGGTAGTATCCATGCGATAACCTCTAGAAGATAATTAGAAACTAATTTTCCTTAGGTGTGTAGATTACAGATGTGGGTTTTGTCTCTCCTAACAAAATCTTTTCAATACACACGATCAGATTCAAACGCAGTACATCATGTTAAAGGGACAAAGCCATCTACTAACCATATCTGGCTTTTGTAATTGGTATTCTCTTCTTTATTCCACATCTGCTACATTCTATTCCCAAAAAAATTTGGACTTCTTTAGTTATGTTTTATATTTTCCTTAAAGAACATTTATTTCTTTCATGTTTATTACGTATCACAAAAAATTATTTATCTGATTTCCTCTTTATTTAAAGTTAAATTTACAATCATATGTTAAATTTAATTTTTAACTCGACTATTTTTACATTATAGTATAAAATAAAATCAATCTCTCATGTAAAAAAATAGTAATGTGGAATGACATATCAACCTCGATATCTAGAAAGAATTTGACTTTAATCAAACAAGAATTGCCGACGTTCTTTACTATAATTTTCCATTTTTCCTTGCAAGTATTAAAATTAAAGTTCTTGAATGCTTAGCAGGAAGCTTGATATAATGCATCCTATTTTATAACTCACGAATAATTTCCCTTTCTATAAATGGATACTCACATCACATCATTTTTCAATGTAACGGCTCCATAACATTTTGTTTTGGCATTGAAAAGATATTTTTCTTAAGTACTTGAAGAACAATATATAATAGGACCAAACTTAGGTCAAGTTAGTTATGTCAAATATGTCCAAGTAGCCAATTAGCTTTTGCCATGCCTTTTAATTAGGCATATCATCACTTAACCTCAAATTAACCCTGTTAGCAATCATCCTACGAGGAGACCGCCATGAAAGTCGACTTGCGGCCAAGAACGCTATCGTGCCATGAACACATAGTCAACTCACACGCTTGAAATTGTGGGAACAATCATATTTGATGACGGTAGGCGCATAACTTCCAAACTAAGAAAAAAATATATGCCCGTTGTACGTAACAAAGAGAAGAAAAATATATTCTGAATTTCACTTCTATTTATGTTTACAAGAGGGGTTTATATACATAAGAGGAGAGCCTCAAAATTAATGGCTCATTATAATGATTGATTCCCTAATCGTAATCCTAATCCCTCATTATGTGCGATACTAATTGATTCTAATATTTGCATAAGATATTTTCTAACACTTCCCCTTAAGTTAAAGCATATATGTTAATCAAACCTAACTTGTTATAAAGATATCATCCAGTTGGTCACTAAACCTCACATGCCTTGTAGAAATGAAGTTCTCTTTGATCTTATCGTGTATAAAGTGAATCTCAATCTCAATGTGTTTCATACATCCGTGAAATACAGAGTTGGAAGCTATGTGTATAGTAGCTTTATTATCACACCACTGCTTCGCGGGCAATGACGTGCAAAACTAACCTCCTTCATTAACTGGTGAACCCACATAATTTCCAGCACTGACTAAGCCATAGCTCTATACTCAAATTCCACACTAGACCGAAATACCATATCCTGCTTCTTGCTTTTCCAGGACAACAAATTTCCACCCACAAACACACAATATCCTGTGGTGGATATCATAGTAGCCTTTGACTCCCTCATGATCTACATCACAAAAACATTCAAAATGGTACTCTGTCATCAATATCTAAAAAAGGATTAGAAATCATGGGAAAGCTACTTGGCGCTACACCAAGTTTCCTGGTTTCTTTTAATGGATCAAGAACATATTTCCTCTATGTCAAGAGGATGCCTTTCTTTCTTCTCATAACCCTCGATTCCAAAAAAGTACTTTAGAGGACCCTAATCCTTCATTTGGAAATGAGAATTAAGAAAGGCCTCAAATGATGAGATTCTTGATGTATTGCTACCTATGATCACAATGTCATCAATATATACTACTAAGGGAATTATGCATGCATCTGTCTGCTGATAAAACAAAGAGTCAACACTTATTTTGATTCATACTAAATTTATTAACCATATAGATAAACTTGTCAAACCAAACACGATGGCTCTGCTTTAAACCATACAAAAACTTTTGAAGGTGACATACCTTGACACACTCCCTCTAAGTAACAAGATCAGGTGGTTGCTCCATGTAAACTTTCTCAAGAAGATCACCATTCAAGAAAGAATTTTTAACATTCAACTATTGAAGATCTCAACCATAAGTGGCAGCCACAGAAATGAAGAGGCGAATAGAGGATAGTTATGCCATAGGGAAGAAGGTTTCAAAATAGTCAATACCATAGGTCTAAGCATATCCCTTCACAACCAGTCAAACTTTTAGACGTTTCAAGGTGCCATCAGTTTTCATTTTAACCATGAACACCCACTTACACACAATAGCCTTCTTTCTAAGAGGTACATCAAAGAGAGTCTAGGTACATGCCTTATCAAGGACCACCATTTCTTCTTCCTCGCAACATGCCAACTAAGATAAGCTAAAGCTTGGTGGAGGGTAGTGGGAATGGTGATAGAGTATAAGGATGTTATGAAGAAATAGGATAGAGGAAATAGGTGGTTATAGGAGATAAAAGAAGAAATAGGATAGTACAAGTATGTTTACCTTTTCGAAGGGCAATGGTAAGTCATCAGAAAGGCCAGGTGTAGGGGCACTGTCAGAATCAAGAACAAGCGTAGGCACTGTTTTGGGCTCAAGGGTAGGTTTAATGGCAAGAGTAGTGAGGACTTGTTCCAGATCAGACACCGAAGCAAGCGCTGGTGGGCCATGAACATGATCGACTACATTACTTTCCATGGGATGTTTCCGATAAACATGATGGAGAAGTTGTTTAACAGGTGCCCGAATAGACACTTGTACTGGTAATAAGTGAACCTGATATACTAAGATATCATCAAGATCATTTGCTTTGTCAGAGGACTGAGGTAGAGAAGAGGAAGGAAGAATGGAGCCGACTCATGGAATGTGACATCTGTAGACAGAAGATAGCAAAGAAGAGTGGGAGAGAAACATCGATAACCCTTTTAAACCCTAGAATATCCAAGAAATACACACTTGAGATACTTGGAACCAAGTTTTGTAACAGTTGGACAAACATCTAGAACAAAATAGACACACCCAAAGATTTTTAGCAAGGAACGAAAAATCGGACCGGGCAATGAACAGGTCACAGCACAGGTTCAAGGGTTAATGGGTCAACCGGGGTCTAACCGGTAGTTGAACCGGTCATAACCGGTCATATTAAAATATTATAATTTATTAGTGATAATATATATTAATATATTTTTAAACTTCTATAGATAAAAATAAATATTTTTAGAAAAAAATGTTTAAAATCTATTAGTATTAGTTATAATACCTATACTTATGCAAAGATATCTCATTTCCTATAATTATTATATCTTTTTAAATAACTTTTTTCATTATTTTCTTCATTTTTTTAGATTTGTTCTTTCTTTATCTATTTTTCTCTTCATTTTAGTCTTCAACTTTCCATTTTGCCCTCAAAAAACACAAAATAAAAATTTGGAAAATTATAAAAAAAAAAAAGGAAAGAAACCGGGTCAATCGGTTGGACCACCGGTTTTCTCCGGTTCTAACCGGTCCAACCAGTCTCACCGGTTTACTGATCAAACCGGACCGGACCAGGGACTGGTTCCCGGTCGAACCGGCCGGTCTGGTTCGGTTTTTTGTACTATGATTTTTAGATCAAGAGGAAACAAGGGGTTAAAAGGAAACAGAGCCGTGTACAGAATGTCACCATTGAGAACAAGAGAGGGCATATAATTGATAAGAAAACACGCAGTCAACACAACGTTAGCTCAAGAAGGTTTGACAACGTGCATTTGAAACATTAGAGTCAGAGCCACTTCTAATAAATGTTAGTTCTTTCATTCTACAACACTATTTTGAGTCGGTGTATCTGTACAATAGGACTGATGAATCATGCCATTCTGTAGCATGTAGTTTTGAGAAATATCCTTTAGCATTGTCACTCCTTAAGATTTTTCAACGATATATCAAACTGAGTTTTAATTTTAGCACAAAAGTTACAAAAGTGATAGAATAACTCAAAACAACTTTTCATTAAATAGAATCAGGTGCCACGAGAAAAATCATTGACAAAAGTAACAAAATACTTAAAAATATACTTAGACTTGATATGATATAGACCCCAAATATTAAAATGAACTAAATCAAAGGGGGACACAACCCGTTTATCGATGTGAGGTGCCAAATGAACATGATGATGTGTAGCAAACTAACATGATTCACATTCTAAAAACGACAAATAATGAAACTGAGGATACAACCTCTTCAAAGAAAACAAAGACACATGACCTAACTGACAATGGATTTCAAAAGGAGATGAACCACTAGAGCAAACAACTAAATGCAACACCTGATCGTCAAGAAACAAATGGTAGTCAGATTCATATCCCCTACCAATAATTTGCTTCATCGTGAGATCCTAAATCAAATATAATTAGGGAAGAGTGAGATAAAACAGTTGTTGAGTAAGCTTGCTAGAAGACAAAAGGTTAAATGCAAGATCAGGAATATTAAGTGCTAAGGATAAGGGAACAAATGGGGTAGGTCTAACAGTACAGATCCAAGAACACGAGAATAAGAACTATTGGCAATTATTATACTGGAAGGATTGGCATAAGGCCTGTAAGAAGAAAACAAATGATGATTATCTATTATATGATTAGTAGGACTAGAATCGATGATTTACTTCGAAGAGGAAGTAGCAAGACAAGAATCATGGTTATTAATTGTAGCAAGAGCACTCGATGTGGGTGGCGCAGAACCATTATCATAATTATCAAAGGACTACGCCATATGAGCAGAACCTCTATGTTGTAGCTTTTTCTGTAGCTTGATACAATAGCGTTTGATATGATCAAGTTCCTTTCAATAGAAGTAGACAATCATAGCTGAGCACCGTTTCCTTGTCTTCGGAGGCTTTAGTTCCTATTATCAACAGAAACAAGATTTGGGGTACCATTTCCTTGCCTCAGAAAGCTCTGGTTCCTGTTACCAATAAGGTCATGGCCAACTAAAGCCTTGGCATTAGGGTTAGAAGTAGGTTGAGACAAATTATCTACACGCAGCACACTAGAATACACATCCTAAAGCAAAGGAACCTTAAAGTCAGAGCTAGTCAGAGCTAGATAAAATCTACGAGCCAGTTGTCTCATAAGCTAGATTAAGGGCAATAAGGAAGCTTATGATCGCTTGTTTTTCCAGATTGCCCACCTGTGCCTGAAGATTAATGGTAGGTTGCATTAACAACATCTTTTCTTCATACATATACTTGAAATCCATAAAGAAACTCTTTAGTGGACGGTTTTGTTGTTCAGCGCGATAAAAACCCTTACAAACGTCGTGACCACAAGTAATATTCCCTTTTCTAGAATAGAGAAACTTTAGATAGTCCATAATCTCTTTAACTATGTTGCAATGACTAACAATGGGAAGGATATCACTCTCAAGAGAATTCTTGATTTGCAAGAATAACTGCGCATATGTCCTTATCCAAGCCAACTTAGGATTATCATTAAGAGGGGCCTCAATCAAATGATCGTTCTTTTCAATACTTAGCAAGTACATATGAACGTTTTTGCTCTAGTCCAAATAGTTTGTCTAGTTTAACTTATTATCAATAATTTTGTTTGCAAATGGAACAAGTTTCCAATCTTAGACTCTACCATGAAGTGGATTAGAGCAAATAGGACCCATAAAACAAGATTACTGAGAATAAGAAACATCAAACAACCACAAGAGTGACCAAATAGCAAGAAGACAACCAAGAATACTCACACCAGGTTATAAAAAAGATAACCCAAAATGATCAACTAAATGTAGTCTCCAAAAAATACAGTAAAACAAGAGCCAAAAAGAATTTTGACCACAAAGGCACCACAAAGGCTTTAGTAGACACTAAAAACAGCAGCAACAGTCACACTACTGACCAACCAGAATACCCTCTCAACCAAATTTCAATGAAACAGCCAAAGAAGGTAAACAACCAACTAGAAACTAAATAGAGGGCAACTTGAAAGATAACTTCAAAAACAGAGCACAAAACTACCTGGAATAGACAGGATTCAGAGAGTCGATGCAGATAGAGTTGATCACTGGTGAATATGACATCTATGAGTCAGTGCATAGATTTCTAGCAAGACTAGAGGAGGCACTTGATGTTCAAGCGCTGATCGGAAGCAGCGATTCTCTAGGAAATGACCGATCGAACTGCGGCGATCTTGATGGTCCGGCGCCTGTTCACAGAAGCTACCAACCACCAAAGCCCTAAACGCTAGAAGAAATTTGATAGAGATGCCAGCCGAGAACCAGAGAAACATTGACCAAAAAAAATTTCAGAGAGTCTTAATATCTGATACCATGTATGTAACAAAGAGAAAAAAAAATATTCTGAATTTCATTTCTATTCATGAATACAAGAGCGGTATATATATATAAGAGGGGAATCTCAGAATTAATGGCTCATTATAATGATTGATTCCCTAATCGTAATCATAATATAATCCCTGATTATGTGTGATACTAATTGATTATAATACTTACACTAATAAATTTCCTAACACCCACAAATGTACAAACTCTAGCAGAATTTTATCAATAGCAAAATCTACCCACAGAATGGACAAACCAAGCATATTAAAGCACATAAAAATCCTACACCTGTCTTAGAGCCTGACCGAAAATGCCAAAACAGAAAAAAAAAAAAAAAAAAAAAAAAAAAAAAAAAAAAAAGGGAAATAAGAGAGAGGCGAGAGGAGGGTAATAACCTAAAACTTCAAGGTGTTTGCCATCTCCTGGGGATCTGCTCAAAGCAGTCAAGACCTAATAGAATGGTTTTTTCTTACACCAAAACCTCGACAATCTAATCCTTACCGTTGAAAACAATATAAATATGAAACAGTCGACTACCGTTTCCTTAATTGCAAGTTGACTTCCACAGTGATCTCCTCAAACGATGGTTACTAACAGGTTAATGGCCATCTCCTCATATTCAGTTGCTCACGGGGTTCATTTGAGGTTAAGTGATGATGTGTCTAATTAAAACACATGGCAAAAGCTAAATGGCTACTTGGATATACTTGACCTAAGTTTGGTCCTGTATAATATGTGTTTTTATTTTTAGTGTTTTATATTTAAGGATATAAAATATATCTTAAACCACAAAATTTTTTCAATAAAAAATGTGTAATTTGATCGTGCATCGTGCAAAAAGAGAGCTCCCGAGGATGAGTGGTTGTTTCATTTGATTAGGCTTGCGAACAACAAAAACCAAATTTTGGCAAATGCAGATGGGAACAGGAGGACATGCTCTTTTTATCAATAATAATAATATGGCTTTTTTTTTCTAACAATTGAAAAGTGCATTTTTTTTAGTTAATCAAGGGTTTTCTCCTTGAGATTTAGAGGGTAAAGGATTCTCACCTCTCCCAACAAGCGTTTTTCGGAATTCAAAGTTATATTCTCCTTCTTACGGGGTGAAGCCCCTTATCACCTTAGCCAATAACTTGTTGATCAAATTTATAATTATAAGTGAGTATTTTATAATTAAATAAGTGTAGATTTTGTGTTATATTATATCAAATCTATAAATATTTAATATATATTTAATTTATTTTTTATATTTTCACCCTACATCATGAGAATAAAAAGTAATATCCCCACAAAATCTATTCCTATACTCTTTTCATTTCTTTTTATAACAAAGTTTAAGCAAAGGATAAAAACCTTGGTAAAAAATAATACATAGGTAAAAATTGTAACTTTCTTATAAAAAAATATCCTTATCCATGGGAATAAGAGAGAGAAAAACTATTATAATAAAGAGAATTGTGAAAAGAGTGGACTGTGGTGGAGAGAGATGCTTTGGGAGTTTGATAATAAATGTATTAATATTAAAATGAATAATTAAATAGGAAGAAAATAAAAAATAATTCAGTAATTGTTTCTTATAAAAAAAAATAGAGTGAGTATCTTTCTCGATTTGTGTGTGTCGTCCTTACGTAAGGGTCATACTAATTTTCTGTGTATCGTATCAATTTTATCGGATGTCATTGAGTAAAAGATATTGAAAGCATGGGGTCATTAACTGCGATTTTTTCCAAAAGAAAGGAAAAAAATGAGAGGGACTTGGACAGTAGTTGTAGAGATGGGGCCCCAGATCGTAACTTCCATGGTTGATTCAATGGTATCAAACACTATGAGTTTGGCCTTGCATGAAAAGACCTAAGATTGTGGATAAATCAAATCAGATATAACATGTGGCTATAATATTATAACGATATATCAAAAAATCCCACACTCAAAAAGCAATTTCAATTATAAATAGATATTATGTGGGTTAATTTAGAGCCACAATCACTACTTTGAACAATTCAAGAGCAATATTCTTTCAAAGTCTATTAACTCCTCGATTGGAGGAGGGATGTAGCCTAATGAAGAAATTATTTATTATTTATTTTTCTTTTAACTCTTTATGAATTTCTATTTATGAATATATTTTAGTTTCTTTCAATTATATTTATTTCTCTTATTCTTTTGGATTATTTTGCTAGCCACCATTGAATCAAATCCATGGTTACTCTGGATGGACTAGAGATATAGATATAAATATCATGCTTAGGATAGTTCTAGATAGTTATGGTGATTTAAAACTATAGCTTCAATGTTTAAGTAGTTGAGTGGATGTCATGGGAACGGATTCAACACTAATTAAACATGGACAAATAATTTAGGAGAATGTTGGACACTTAAGGAATAATTAGGCTATAATCAATTAAAGAGTTAACTCAAATAATAAAAATTAAAAACCTGTGAGTGAAATCTTGATCCCAACATTTTAAGTGATTGTTATATTCTCAAAATCACCCTCATTCTTACTCTCTACTTATCAAGTTTTATTTTCTTAATTATTTGAATTAATAAAATCACAACCTCCATGCAAATACGACCCCATAATACCCTGGGGTTGTACCCATGGGAAGGTTGTAATTTTATCAATTTAAATAATTGAGAAAATAAGAGATGACAAGTAGAGAATAAGGAGAATAATCCTAAGAATATGATAATCACTTAAATCGTTGGGTTCAGGATTTCTATTATTTGAGTTGATTCTTTAATTAATTATAGTTACAACTATACCTAAGGTGTCATAACATTCTCCTGAATTATTAGCCCCTTTTTAATTAGTGTTGGATTCGTTTTCAAGACACTCACACAACTAATTAAACTTGCAAGCTATTGTTTTAAGTCACCATTAGTGTAATATCCCGAATTTTAGGATTGAAGGTTTGAGAATAAGCTTAAATTAAGTGAACTGTTAAACCCCGATTTAGCAGGTATCCCAAATTTATTCCCTAATGTTTTTTATATTTTTAAGGTATTAAAAGGAATAAAATAGTGAATTAAGGAGTAGGGGAAATTTTTATACAAAAATAGAATTTATTGAAGTTGCAAGTGCTTGTTGTTTCATTGCTTCAAGTGAGGTAGTGAGTTTGTCATGTGAATTTGGAAAATTAAATGATGAGCAAAAATTATGAAATTTTATAGAATAAAAGTAAACATCCTGAACTTTAATTTGATAGATCATATGAATCATTTGAAGCTATATGCAAAAAGTTATGAATTTTTGAAGTTAGCCCACAAAAACCGAAAAGTTTCTAGAGCAGCGTTCAAAGAAATTAATTTTAGGAATTTTGTGCTTTCAATTGGAAAAAAATCTATATTTTTCCTTAAAACTAGACTCAATGAGGGTTCTATAGCCTTTGGAATCACTCTGATACGAGGTCTACAATGAAGTTATATGCAAAAAGTTATAAATTTTTAAAGTTAGCCTAGAAAAATTGGAAAGTTTCTGGAGCAGCGTTCAAATAAATTAATTCTGGGAATTTTGTGCTTCCAATTGGAAAAATTCTATATTTTTTCTTGAAACTAGACTTAATAAGAGTTTTATAGCCTTTCAAAATACTCCAATACGAGGTCTATAAATTTAGTTATGATTTTTCAAAGTTAGGACAGAAAATCTGCCAAAATTTCTGAAAAATCTGAAAATGGGAAAATAAATAAGGGATATTCCAAAATATTATAAAATAATTCTCATCTTCTTCCTCAACCATAACTGACGTGTTTTTCATCTGAAAATAGAGAGAGAAATTTTGAAAAATTCTAGAGAGAGAAAGAGGAAAAAACTCACAAAGTAAGTCGATTTCTTCGATGAATTCGTACCTAACTCATATAACTCCACTCCTAAGCTTCTCTTTCATGTATTTCAAGGTTTTTGAAGCTCCAATTCTTGTGTTGGAAAAAGCTAGGGTTTTAGCCACTTTAGGGAAAATTTAGAGGGAGCTTAAGATAACTTCTGAAACTCTGAATATTGATTGTTCTTGTTGCTCTGGATAATTTAATCGGTGAAATTTTGCCGAATTGTCTTTGTTTGTGAAAATGGAAAATGGGTTGTTGGAAGTGTTATGCTGCCAAAATTGGTACTAAATGGTAGTTGTAACATAATTAAATAGTTAATAAAGTGGTTAGGAGTAGAAACGAACACGTCTACAGAGTCAGAATCAAAAAACCCCAATTTTCCCCCGAGTTTTGTAAGTTTCGGCTAGGCTATTTTAGAGGGGTTAGAGTTATATTTTCAATGATTTGATGATTCCATTGAGTTTAGGAGGAAAAACTAAATGGGGTTACAATTGGTCACTTTTTCGGAAAAGCCCAAAAAAGCATAATTAGGAAAATGCCCCTAAAACCCTTAAAGCGGGGTTGTCAAGGGCAATTTCATTTTTTGACAGTGAATTTGGTTATTTTGAGTTTAGAAATGGATTCCTTGGGTGAAAATATATCAGAATAGCCCATGTCAAAATTTCAGAAAATGTACAATCAAATCGGGAACGGTTGGGCCGGGTTAAGATCCTATGGGCATTTTGGTAAATTTTCACCATAGGCTAATATAACCACAATGAATATTATGGTAGTGCCTAAGGCTTTGTTTGGTTGGAGGTTAGGTTAGGTTGGGGTGGGGTTGTCTTTGTTTGGTTGAAGGTTAGGTTAGGTTGGGGTGGGTTGGAGGTAAAAAAGTAGTGTTTGGTTGGAAGGAGGTTATGTTAGGTGTTGGATGTTTTTTTATCTTCTAGTGGTAACCTAACCTAAGTTGTGAACCCTCCAAAATTGGGGTTTTTCCTAGGTGAAAGAATATTTGTCTTCAATTGTGACTAAATTGCCCATGACAATTTTTTAAAATTCCAACACTGCCCTACCCTTTAAAACTTGACCTCTTGATTCAACGAACTTTCCAAATAATAATAATTTTATAAATAATTATTTATATGCTTACACAAATAATTATTTTATAAATAATAATTTTATAAATAATTATTATTAATAAATACATTATAAGAGGAGAAGGAAAATATGTAGAAGGGCATTTTAACCTCCTCTAACCTAACTTAACTTAAATAAATCTCACTTAACCTAACCTTCGTTGAACTAAACAACATTATAACCTCTACTAACCTAACTTAAGTAAACCTCACTTAACCTAACCTTCGTTGAACCAAACAAAGCCTTAAAATGATACATGAATGTGTTTTAACCTAATTCTTGTACATTTGATATTTTAGGATCAAGTTGGGAGCCTAATCTTGTCACGTTTTATGAGGCAGGCAAAACAGGATGAAAGAGACTTAAGGTAGGGACATTATCCTTCATACATCACACCATAATTCATATGAGTGTGTGGATGTCATAGTTTGTGCTTTATTGATTAACATGACTTGCCTAGAAGAGGTAGTTAGTGCTGAAAGTGCACTTCCTCCTGAGGTTGGGTAAGGATCCACCCAATGTACGATTAGTGGGGCAGGAGCCCTACTCATGTATATATGATGAAGATGTTTTATATTGTTCATTGATTGGTGCATATCATATTTACTTCTCACATTTTATATGAATGATAATATGTTTCTATTGGGATGTCTTGGAATCTCACCCTTTTTTCTAAACAAAATATCTCAGCGGGTGCCAGTGGCTTAAAAGGCAAGGACGTGATAAGGGGAACTGATGGGCACGTTTCCTGAGATGAAGTTCATGGTTATGTATATGTGGTTATTTTTTAATATTTTGAAAAAATTTGTAAATATTATCAAACCTTGCAAGGTAAAGTTGTGATGTAATCAAGTACCATGTATTACTATATCAGTATATTTATATTATTCCTGTGTTATTCACCAAACTACGTGCAAGTACTCTGAAAATGATAAGAATAAGATAAGGGTGTGACAATTAACTTCAAGAATTATCACCAAAAAAATTTTATGTCTATTTCTCTATGTCCATGTTCTCTCTTTATCTCCCAATCCATAAGAGTACCCATAGATTTGGTTCAATGGTGGCCATCCAAAACAATCGAACATAAAAAATAAGAAAAATAAATATAATTGAAAGAAACAAAAATATATTCATAAATGAAAATTTATAAAGAATTAAAAGAAAATAAATGAAAATTAGTTTCCCATTGGGAAGCATTGCTCTTCCAACTGGAGAGTTTAAAACTCACAAAAAAAGGGAGAATTACTGATAAATATTTTTTTAGTAAATTAATTGTTAAATGCTATCATGAAAAATCTGTTGCATATAACAGAAGATATTTTACACACAATGAAAGATTGTTTACACATTTATATAGAAGATTTTTGCACACACGAAAGATGATTTGCACGAAATAGAAAATCACTTGCACACACAGAAGATGGTTTACACGCTTGATACTTGATAGTAATCAATAATTAATTTACCCCGAAAGATATTTTGAACAATTATCCCTAAAAAGAATATTCTCTTAAAGTGATGTAAGTATTAATTGTATGTCTTAGGTGGCCTATACATCCTTTATTTATAGTTCAAATTGCTTCTTGACGTGGCACGCATTGATACATCTATAATAATATATTATATCATATTTAATTTGTCCTCCGCATCCGACCTTTTCATGCCTTAACATCTTGGCAAAATTTACAGTTTAGGCCCCAATTAATCAACTCCCTCAATCTTTCGTGCAAATTGTGATCGATATCTTCTTGGTCTTTCTATAAAAATCACGGTTAATGACCTCAAGCCTTCAAGAACTTCCCTTTAATTATATTATCGACAAAATAAAAGATACATGAATAGATTTTACCCAAAAGAAGATATATAAATAGATTTGGTGGAAATATTACTTTTTGTTCTCCAGATTAGATTTTGGGTTCAAAATATATAAAATAAATTAAATAGATATAAAATATTTACAGATTTGATATAATATATTTTAAAATCTACACATATTTAGTTATAAAATATACACTTATAAACAATAATTTATCTTTATGTTTCATAATAATGTACAATTAATAACACAAAATTAAGAGGTATCAATTCTATTGAGTGGTCTTTCAACACCCAACTTTTATATTGGTGTCCGGTATAACTTATTTTTAGATAATAAGTCCTTATTGAGTAAGTTGAGATAAAACTCATCTCACATACTTACCTCATATACCGTGAATCAGGAATTATAAGCATTTATTATCCAAAAATAAGCTAATCCCAAATGAACACTAAGGCAAATTGGAAGTGAAATTTTTGGAATATGAAATTGTTTTTGCTTGATTAAAAAAAATTGTCAAAGAAGTTAGAATGGCAACTTAGAGATTTTGGGAGGTATCTTTCCGAGTATGATCCCGACAAGTATTTTCTAAATATTAATGCTTTACAAAAAATGTTTCATAATTAAACTCCCCTTACCCAAAAGGATAAAACATGAAACTCTCTTAACCTGAAACAAAAATATCCATATATTTTCTTATAAAAAAAAACCATATCTTTATTATTAAAAATTTGAATATTATTTTGAAACATAATTTTTTTTGTTCAAAATTTTGAAACATAATTTCAAATTTCTAAAAAATAAAAAGAAAATGTGCAAATTCAATTATAAGTAAAATACTCTAACCTTCCTTATATTTTGCTTTAATTACACAGAGCTCTCATTTATTTTGAAAATATACACTTAGATCCAAACTGTTAACTCCATTAAGGTTTTTATTTTTTAATTAAAATTTATATTAAAATAAATTTTATTTACTAATTTACCAATCATCATTATAATTCCCTAATTTTGGCTAAAACTGTTTTAAGCAATTAAAGAGTTTTTTTTTTTAATTTTCTTAATTTATTTTTTAGTTTTGCAAATAGTTATCTGCTAATTTTTTTTTTCATATTGAGATAAAGACTTAATTAATTTAATTAATGCAAACATATAAAAATTAATTAAAAATATGATTAATTATTCTAATAAATGCATACTTAAATAAACATGTTTATAAATGTTTGTGAAAAAAATTATCTAATAAATTTAAATTTAAAATGTATATAAGTTATATAATGTCTAAAATTTACATTATTAATAACATGGTGAATCAATCATGGTTTCATGACAAAAAAGAAAGAAAGAAATATGTTTTTAGTCATTTAAAATAATACTAAATAAATAAGTTTCAATAAATATGATAAAAATTTAAAAATTTATAATGTAGTAAAAGTTAATAAATTTTATAATATATTGGAAATTTTGAACATATACATTAGAATTATTTTTGTTTCTATAAAAATTATTTTTAGAAAAATATAAATATTTATTCATTTGTTGAAATAGGAGTATTTTAGTCAAAATAAAAGTTTAAGAATGAAATTTAACAGTCAACTAAAGGTTAGGTGGATGAAAATAGAATCTCAAATATGGAAGGTTGTTTTTGTAACATACATTTAATTTTAAGGGATATCTATATACGTTTTCAAAATAGAGGAGATGTTTGTATAATTTAGATAAAACAAATGGCTAGTCAATATATTTCACTCTTTGGTTATATATATAACTTTATACAAATTTTTAATTTGGTCTCTTCAGTTTATAATGTATTTTTTAATCCTTTAACTCTAATATTGTAGTCTCAAATTATGATTTTTCGTGTCAATTATTATCATTTTTAGAATTTCAATGTCAACATTTTTCTTGTTAACGAAATTGGGTTTAGATAACTAAAAATATGTTTTATGAAATTAAAAAACCTAAATAAAATCTTATATGAAATTAAAACACTAGATATGCAATTTTGCAAACAAATTATGCATTAACTTTTCAAAAAGTTAATTTAAAAGATATGATTATATATATCAACTGATCACAATAATAATGCGAGAAAAATCACAATCATTCGATTCAATATTCTTCCCGCTAATTTTAACGTAATGATATTGAATTGAATTACTTCCTCCGGTCCTAATTATAAAACAAAGTTGACTTTTTTGGAGAAATTAAGGAAGCCAATTAAATTACTTTAGAGTGTTTATATTTTTAGTATCCTTAGATTATATATTAGTTTATTAGTTAGATTAATTAGTTTAGAGAAAAAAAATAAAAATAAAAATACTTTAAAATAATTTAATTGGCTTCCTTAATTTCTCCAAAAAAGTCAACTTTATCTTATAATTAAGACCGGAGGGAGTAAATATTAACACTTGACATCGGATATACAATTGCAAATTGCAACGTGGTCGTTAAAATGCCCAACAGGATGAATTCATACAATGAATTCCAGGTAAATACTAATATTCTCATAAAAACCTAAATTTCCTTTTTCCTATTTTGATATTTTCTACCTAATTAAGACTCATGCGATAAAAAGCGCAAATGCATATGCCATTCCTGGCCTTAACATAAAAGCTGATCGGAGAGTTAGAATAATTCCTAAATATAAAATCTCAATCCACCTTGTCCCTCATATTTATCATTTTTTTTTTCAAACTATCCTTATCTGATTGCACATATTAAAAGAATTTGCATTAAATAGTTTCAATGCAAATTATTTAAAAGGATATTTTAGAAAAACCAACACATATTTTTAACAAATAACTAATTTAACTAATTTTCTTAGTTTACCCAAATTAAGTAAGTAGATCTTATATTAAGGACTAGACAAAATATTAAATTGGGAGAATGCGGGCTCGTTTATCAGCAATAACCAGAATGTACAGACAATCATCCTTTGAGTAAACTGAGCACTTGATTTCTACTCATTTTGTATCAGATGAACATATTTACAGGTTGCTAATGAAATACATACACCGACTTAATTACACTCCCAGGCGAAACTGAAATAACAACCACTAATACACAATAACACGTGAAGCAGAATAACTGTTTGGGATCTCGTTTGGGCATCTCAAAAGTACTTATTTATGAAAATCGAGACAATATGCCAATTACATATTTATCTCATACATTGTAAATTGTGATTAAAAATTATTTTTGAAGGCTTCAATCACCATTTCAAATAAGACACAAAGATTGTCCCAACAGAATTCAGCAAACGCCACAGACTGACTTGCAAAGCCACTCAACCAAACCCCCAAATGCACATCAACGCAACCAACTATAATTTCATCATCCACTTACCCGTTTTTATGGGTTATGGTCTAACATCTTTTAGTACACCTCCTTTTTCAAGCTCTCTAACCAGATCCTTTAGGGATGGAACCTTCATAGCCAAGGTCCTGTACAGTCTAGAATACCGTGCTCGAGTTCCATCTGCTGTCCTTGCTAAGGCAAGCAAGTTAAGAGCCTGAGGTAGTTCGGCAAATACTTGTTTCATTTCCTCTAAGCTCATGTTTTCCAAAATTGATGGCCTAGGGGCGACCCTCACAATCTCACCGCCTTTAGGTTCTTGAACTCGAGAATCGGCTTTTATGACTAGTTCTGAATTTGAATTTGCTCCACATTTGATTATAAATGGAGATGAAGTACCTGTATTAAATTGGAGGACATTCCACCGTGCCACGTCAGTTTCAAATCCAGACCCCAGATCTGTTGAAGGCTTGTGAGCATGTGATAGATCTTGAATACTGTCATCAACTTCAGAAATCGACTGCCTCATCAGACAAGAGAGGAGAGATTTAGAATTCACAATACTCGGCGAAAAGTCAGACCCAGGTGTCTAATAGTAAAAAGTTGGGTGTGTGTATGTAGTAAATTCATTGGTCAAACGTTCAAATGCTCAAGGATAAGGAATTCGGGGACATAATAACATCAACATTAAATCCAACATACATAAAAATTTGAGTTAAGGTGCAAATATGCCTCAGAAGTTTTTGTTGAGGAGTAATGTTACCCCGGAAGTCTTTTGAGGTTCAATATTACCTTAAAAGTGTCAAAATAAAGCAGTGATGCCCTTTACCATTAAAAAGTTAACGGTCAATGTCAAATTTTTATTAGTATTTTAACGGTATAGGGTAACATTACTACGTTTTGAAACTTCCGGAGTGACATTGAATTTGAAAGAACTTCTAGGGCAACATTGCCCTTCAGTGAAAACTTCCGGAGCAAATTTACACCTTAAACAAAAAATTTTGCAAAATTGGAATTATATATAAAATACATTCCGTACCTCAACCAAGTTGCGAGCACCTGCAATGTGATTCTGTGCGCATGGATGATCAATTTCAAGAAGCAAAGGCATCCGTTTTGTTAACTCATCCAGAGAAGCAAGCATTGATTTTTTCTTGCTTTTGCTCACAGCATTTAGTGTAGAATGTCTTGTCATATCCTGTTCAACTAATAACTTCAATTTGGATAACAGTAAACTCAAATGTTTAAAATAACTTTTGAACAAGAAAGCTAGAACCTTGATTTCTTTCAACATGTCATCAAGTGAAATGAGAGATGCTAATCGTGCATCTTCAGCTGCAGTAGGGGGGTTTCGAATAGGTGAACCACCACCACTACCCAATGTCGATAAAGCAGCGTCGCCTCTAATTTGTTTCAAAATCTGATGAGAAAAAACAATACAGAGGATGATATAGGTGTACAAAATAGAATGCATTCGTGTATCAAAAAAAGAAGGAATGTATTGATTTTTTTTTTTCCAATTTGTTTTCACCTAGATATAAACTACAATATTCAGAAATGATAAAAATCCATTCTATATTATGAAACATCCATTCTTGTTGATAAGCAGTCGCAGAAAGTTCATTGACTGAATGCTAGCTCTTTTCACCTTGATATAAAATACAAACAGGCCAATTTGAGAAATCTTTCAATGCCTAGAAGCAGTATAAGAAAATCAAGAAGTATGCCTAGAAAGAAGAAAATGCTAGAATTTACAAGATATTGTGCGCTAACAATGGGAGTGTATATTTGTAATGTTCTGCTAGCAGAGGAGTTCCTTTGACAGATAAAACAGATTGGAAGGGAGAGAACTACCGAAGTAATGTTATCTACTTCCCCTTATCCCACATTCGTAGGAAAGCAAGGGTCTGGTATTTCAGTATATCAGCAGCGCTACAGAGTAAGCAACCACTAATAGGCTAGAGCCATGGGAGGGTAACTTATCATCTCACACGTTTTTCTCTATGTAACGAGGAAAAAAAATTAAAAATAGCCTAGATTATTAATTGAAAATAGAAGTGTAATAATAAACCTTCAAAGCTTGGATCTTGTGGGGGGGAAAATACTACTCAGGTATACGATCATTTGCTTTCAAGAGTTCTTTATCAGTATGTGATGAAACTTGAATTTCAACAATGAGAGTCTACTTAAGGCTCGCATACAAAAAAATTAAATTCCTGCTTTTGTTAATCAGTAAGATCTGAAATTATGTACAAGTGAATTCTTTCCTCAGTGAAAACCTACCGATAAAGGCCCTTTAGTTTTTGTAAGTAATGATTTCAGATTCTGGCTACAAAAAAGTAACAAAAGGGGAAATTCTTGCGTTTTATATCTTCCTCCTTAACCATAGAAAGATGGCCTCAAGAAGCATTCATAATTTGCATTTAAAAAAGATGGATTACAATTGGGGTTTATATCAATATGTTGCTGATCACACCACCAGGTAAATAATGACTCAATGCTTTATCTCCAGATGAACTCTTGATTATAGGCAAATAAGAGGGAAACAAGAGATAACAAACATACAAGACCTTTCTCCTTTTGTGATCAACAGATTCAAGAGCTGAACGTAACTTGGATACTTGTGCTGGATCTTCCACCTCTTCTGCAGCCAAGGTACCAGCAATATCCTGAAAATCAACGTCCGAAAACACATACCCATCACATTATTCAAGTAGAAAGGTCAGAAGGTCTTGTGTGTATCCAGAAACCAGTGAAACAGGAATTCTGAATTTTTCATTTAAGGATAAACATCAACGCCATTCAAATCAAACAAGCAAATCATAAAAATTCAAGTAGCCATGTGCATTTAAGATCTCTTGTAGGCAGCAACTGAGCAACTTGAATATAACATCTCTTAAGGCTGGCTTGTAGAAAAATCATCTCACAATTTAATATGAGCAACTTTGGCTATTGCTGGGTTCAGGTAAAGACTAACATCGAGACGGGTCAGAAAATAAGGTAGACGGTAGCTTAACATAGGAGAATATTTCACAGTGAAAGGACAGAAAATAGAATAAAGATTCAATCAAGAATTAAAGATATGTATGTTTTAGGTCAGATGTCCGTTAAAAGAGATTTCATTTTCCTCAAAAATGAGAGAAAAGAAAAACGTGAATAACTAGATTAAAGATAAATCCAGGCCTGAATCATGCCCAGACTATTTTCAATGAAAAACTCGATTAATTGAATAAATTTCTAAAATCCAATATTGTATTCCAAAGATTATAATACAAGTGAGTTGCGCCCCAATTAGGCATGACTAATGATAGCATTCAGGTGTATCATCTCTTAACATAGTCCCAAAATAAACAATGTTTCTTTAAGCATTTGAGATAAGATTAGTGTGATCATTCTGAAGAGACAATCAAGAATTAGGCATACCTTCAAATGTTGCAATTGAGAAGTATACAGACGTCTCGTATATTCAAATAAAAGCTGGCCAAGAGCATCAGTTTGAGGAGGCAATACAGTACCAAGTCCAGCTGTCCAACCATCCATGATTGCAGTAGAAAGAAGCTCCAACTGACCAGTTGACCCTCCCAATGCATCATTACCAGCAACAGAAAGAAATTCAAAGTTCTCAGCAAGCCAGGATCTAACTTGGCGCTGCAGCTCACCTGCTGGAGTATGTGCAAAGAGCGCAGCAAGAGCCTTGTTTCGCATTGCAAAACTTCTGGCTTCCTCGGTTATTTCCCTTAACTTTCCACCAGTTACCCGCTGTCTCCAGGTCTCCTGTACATTTTTTCCCAATAAAAACTGTAAACAGAGTAAGATGAAAGGAAGGAGAGTCTATAGGACCCTGAAGTTCAAGCAATGAAGAATGTTGGCCAGCATAGTGCCAGAAAAGAAACAAGGCGGACCCCAGTGCTGCAAGCAGCTCCCGAATGCTCGGGCTCAGGGGAAGGAGACCCTATGTGTACGCGGCCTTACCCTGACATATTGCCAAGAGGCCGTTTCCAGGGCTCGAACCTTGGACCTGGGGGCGGAAAGCCAGCGCACCCACCATTTGCGCCAAGGCCCGCCTTCGCCAGAAAAGAAACAAGGAACAAAAAGAATTCATGAATTACAAGAATGAATGACAGATCATCAAACTTTTATTAGACCAAAAATAGTTACTTTTTGGTGTTCAAGTTCAAAAGGAAGTCCAGGGAGAATGCAGTGAAAAGAGAGAAATATCATAAGAGCAGCTACCTGATCAATTCCACGTATCTTCGATACAACAGTTGAAAATTTGGATTTCTTCTCTGGCTTTAGATTCACTTTTAATCCTTGGATTTGTTCATCAAAATATCGCACTGGAGATCTTCCTGGACTGCTTCCCCTGCTGGAACTTCTACTGTGTCCAGTATTAACTTTTTCTAGGAAGCACTCAACTGGCAAGACCTTTCAAATCAATGGGCAATTGTTACCAACTTAACATCAGGAATGCCCTTGAATAGAACAAAAAACATGCTTTGTGAAAACCACATCAGAATATAAAAAAGAAGCCGCCTCTGCTGGTTAATCACCTTAATGGATTGCAGCTCTGGGGATTTAGCAAGCAAAGATCTTATATACAAGATTCTGACTCGGGAAACAATCATGGTGTCCATTACTCTCTTGGGTTCCATTTTCCGGATAAAATAGAAAACAGCATCCCTAATTTCAGCAAGTATCTCATGTTCTCTAAAGGCACCAGCTTTGATGACAGCGGCCAGAACCTGATATTGTAAAGAATACCCCTAATAAATATCTGGTCTGAAGTAGATATCATCATGCTGCAGCTATTTGAACTTGGTCAAGGCACTTTCTAAAGATGCAGAGCAAACAAACTCACTAGAAGTCAAACAAAACTTTTAACAACATCCTTGTCAGTTTATATTAGCATGTGAATAAAATATTGAAATTCGAAAGAGATTACAGAATTCTCAACTTTCCACACAAAATAGACAAACAATTTTGAAATAATACATGAAAGATAGGGATTTTGAAAGCAATGGCCTACCCCAAGAAGGAAAAAATATCATAAAAATGAAAAGAGAAGCATTTCTGCATGTAAAATACAACTGTTTCAGCCAACTAAACCATAAATCAATCAATATACATACCAGCATCAACAACTTGTTTGCACCATCAGAAATAGTAGCAAGGCCTTCGTACTGATCAGGATCAAAGTCATTCAGTGCAGCAGTTAGATATTCACCTGCAGGGGTAGACTTGACTTTCTCGGGATTAGGTTTTACTAAAGCAACTGTGCCATCATTTTTTTCTATGGCCAAAGGTGAAGGAAGAGCATCCACAGATTGAACTCTAGTAATGTTGCTTATTTTATTCCTGTTTCAAGCCAAATAGAATAAAGCCAATAATCAAAGGCCTGTAGACAAAACAGAAGTACCAGACTTACCAGAAATATTATAGAATTATACCTCCCTATATCCTGAGGCTGAACATTATCTGATCCCATGGATGATGGACTTGACAACTGAAGATAAAGTGTAAAATTTTTAAGAGCCAGAACCACCACACAGACCTCAAATGCATGATTATCAATATAAATAATCGTGGTGGTGCAATTTTGTTTGGTTATCTATAGCAGTCTCAGGTACGTGTTACCATAAGATGCTGATTAAGGGAAACACTGCAAACTTATATAAAAACAGAATTAACAAACCCTCCAGTTGGGTCCATACAGGAAGAAATCAGTCTACTAATTAACAGCTTCAAATCAAATGGTAACATTTTTAAACCATTCAGTTTCAGTTATTGGGAATGCATGCACAATCCATAGGAAAAATACAGAAACGAGTGAGGATTGTAAATTATCCTAATAAAAGACCATATTGTATTATACAAATTAAGATGCATTGTAAAATGTGTAAAAAAAGGAAAAGGAAAATAAAAATCCTTCTCTTTATATGATGCAGATTGATATAGTGGTTGTCAAATTTATTCTTGTATGCAGTGAATTTTGTCTACCTGAGGCGACCCACGCAGAGATGATTTCCCAGTTAACCTGTCAAACAATTTCTCATTTTCTTCATGCAAACTCTGCAAAACAGCATATTAAGCTTCTTACCAAAAGACAGTAGGACAATAGTAATCATATCAGAATACCAAACAATTACAGAATTTAACAACGTAACATATTGCATCTATTTCAATACATATTCCCAACTTGGGCATAACTATGCAAACATTTACAACCTAGAAAGGTTACTAGAAGATGCAAACCAAAGTGTCAACCCGACATTTTTTAGCCATCCTCACCTTTTTTTCCTATGCATAACATGAATAGGTCCCAGATGATATCATCTCACAGATAATTTCCCCCAGTTAGGGATATGGTCGAGCCACAACTCTGACCAGCCATTTATTCAACCCATCCTCATTTCATTTTGACACTATAGACTTCATTGTTTCTTTGAATTATGGAGGTCCCACTGTATCTCAAAATGCACTCCAATATGTTAACCAAGTTGTGTCTAAAAGATCTAATACAGAATTATTGCCATGGTTTTATGATAAGTTTGTACTTACTAAACTACATATTCAGCAAATGGTAGACAAAAGTAAACCAGTTGTCCAATGGGAAGTGGAAGGCTATTACAATGACATGTCAATATGCCAAACCTCAATCAGAGCATCACGTTTCTTGAGTTCCTCTTCCAGTTTCTTGGTTACAGCAGAAGAATCCATACCATCTCCAGCTGCCTTAGAATTGGATGAAGCCCCGGAAACTGGCTCTGTGCCAAATGTTGATCTATCTCCACTGGATCTAATAGCTTCATGCAATTGTCTTTCAAGGGCTTTAATCTTATCCTGCATGAATGTAGAACAGAGAAGGCTTAGATAACCTGGCAAACACGCAGAAAGAAATTGCTGATCAGCTACATCTAAGTCTAAGGGTGTGCTTGGAGGGATGGCAGGAGATTGAATGGAATAGGCAATCCTTAATTCCTCCAGACTTGGGGATTTATGAAGGAATAGAATCGAGAGGTGGTTCAATTGCTGTTAGAGTGGTAGAATTTTACTACACTGTTTATAGTAATGTATAACATCTAGATTCGTTTTTGGCTAGGTTCATTGTATTTCTTTTGTGCTACGATATTGTATCTAAATATTTTTCATTGCTTATAGATAAGAAATCTGTGTATGGGCAAATCACCCAACACATTCTCCCATTCTCTTTCTCAAAAAGCTTTCCATGGTAACAAAGCTTGGTTCCATCAAGGGACTTGAGGGTCACAGGGTAGTAATATTCTACTACTTTCACAAGTCTTGTTAGAATCAAGCACTAGTTTTAAGGGATTAAGGGTAATTGTAGAAAACTAATTTATAACTCATTGCATTCCATTAGTGATTCACTCCCTTACCTTGTAAGACTCTAATGGAACGGCACATCGTGGGCCATTCCACTCCGTGCCTTTTCCTTCTATCTCATTATCACATACAAGGAAAAGAATACAAGAAACATTAAAAAAATTATTAATGGTTATATTTTTCCAACTTCTGAGGCATTTTAGCCCCTTAGCCCTTGTATATATCTCACTTAAAAGGATAAGATTCTTCTTAGTATTATCAATGTTTTAACTTCAAAATATAACCTAGAAGCACTTATTAACATACTAAACAAATTAAACGTTACAAACAATTCAAGAACTAAAAAAATGAATATTGAGTCAAATAGCATGCACAACCTGCAAACTTTGGATGGTTGAATCTTGCTGTTGGATCTGCGATTTTCGATCTTGCTCTGACTGTAACAGTTGAGCGACTTGATTTCTTAGCTGAGCACTTTGTTCTCTCTCAATCTTATGCTGATCTACTACCATAATATGCTCTGACTGCAGCACATAAAAACGATAAGATTGCTTATCAACAAGCTGTAGTTAAGCACCGTCTTATGTTCAGAGCTCACAGTCAAGTACCAACACAAGGTTAGTACAGTTGCGAAGAATCATTGGGTCATATCTCATGGTGCAAAGCATCTATTTTTAAGCCTCAACAAATTAAATGACACCAGCTTTTGGAGTAACCGAAAAAGGCAACATGTTGGGTCAAAACGCAGAAGAGAAGATAATGAATACCCATCCTGATGATTTAAATGAATATCATTTAATACACAGTGGATTTGCCAAAATCTCAGGCTTTGGCTGTGCAATAATCACTCAAGATACTCAATTGCAGCATAAATTTTCTCCTCCTAATGTTGTGTAGCATGAAATTAAAATGAATTACCCAAAAGACCAAAATAATTCGAGCATTCCATGCAGAGGAAACAGAATTATCAAATCAATAAGTAAACTGTCAATAAATAGAATTTAAAAGTTACCCCAAACAACCTTTAAATCTGTCTGAAATGCAGAAGAAATTTTCCGTGATTTCTGCACTTCATTGAATAGGAAGACACACTGATCATTTGCATCTTTAATTGATTGCTTAAGCTCCACCCACTCATGTTTCAGATCATGGATTTCTTTCTCCTTCTCATACAACTCTTTACGTGCATCGTTTGCCTATAATAACAACAACAAAGTAAATTCAGAACTTGTAATGGGAAATAGTAAATTGTCATCATGAATGACATTGTCAGAAGGGATCAATGCCAAACCAGATATGAAATGCTCCTACATTATGTGTATACTACTTTCTATCTTTTTCTAAATCAAATCCCAGTTCAAGTCTAAATAAGTGCAAAATGGGACCAAACGACATGACAGCTAGCCTATCAAGATAAAGTTGTATGAGTTCAACTTCTAAAAGTAATATTTTAAATTGCCACCACAAACCCTCAAGCTGATGAACATAGAACAGATCGAAGATGGTATACAAGTAGAAGTTAAAATCTATTTCCAAACAAGGAAAAGGGTCAAAGAACTTACAGTATCTCTCCACTTCTTAATTGTATCTCGATTCCGTAGGCTAAATACAGAATTTCGAACTCTAGCGGAGAAATTGAGAGACGATAAAGTCTCAGATAAATTTGAAAGATTTGGACACACGTTTACAATCATGAGAGTTTTTGAATTCCCACCTGCAATAATAAAAGAACATGCACGTAAAAAAAAGAAATATTGCATCTGGAACCCCTCTGAGAACTATGAAGTTTTGAAAGCATAAAAAGTATGATTCCATTGAATCAATTCTCTGGGCGGTAAAGGAAAAAGGCACCACAATTATACCCAAGATTGTCTACAATATACAGGGAAGGATACTGGAAATTTTGATTAAATATAGTCCACAATTGACAGACCTTCGATGAGCCACGAAACTTACTGGCACAGCAGCATCATAATCAGGCTAAAAAGTACATCCTAATGATGGACTGGAAGATGCAAGTTCCACAGTATAAATACTGGATGACCCAGAGTCTGGCTTTTATTTGTCCTAAAAAAACATTACTTCTTACTTAAAATGAAGGTAAGTTTTTACCAAAAAAAATTATGGTTAAAAATTTAGTACTTATAGAATTATCTTAACCCAATGTGGATTGATTTTAAAATTAATCCCATCACAAGAATACTATGAATTACAGCAAAAAGGCAAAATAATTGTATGTTGGCTTGATAGTTCATTCGCATGAAAAGGCCATGTAAAAAGCTATGAATGCATTGGCATCAACAAGTACACACAAACTTTTGCTGCTCCGTTTAAACAACAAAGTTTTGTCAAATTGCCCAGACATATGCCATGTGACTTGGAAGTTACGAGTTTAAATACTGGAAAAAGCCTCTCCGCTTGCAGGGGTAAGGCTGTGTATATCTATCTCTCCCCAGACCCCATCTGGTGGAAGCCTTATGCTTAGAAAAATGCCACTATAGCCTATAAATGCCATGATAAG
Organism: Inga laurina; assembly: GCA_963855925.1. Taxonomy (NCBI): domain Eukaryota; kingdom Viridiplantae; phylum Streptophyta; class Magnoliopsida; order Fabales; family Fabaceae; genus Inga; species Inga laurina. The sequence continues at coordinate 41,295,870 of OY979712.1, forward strand.
ATTGTATATGACAGGAGAAAGGAAAAGATTAATACCAAGTGAATCGGCAAGCAATTTTGTCAGCACTGAATTTTCATATGGAATAACATCTTTTTTTGAAGTCAAAGAAGACAGAACATCACCCAAACTGCAGCAACATGTTAAAACACAGAATAGGCTAAGTAAACAATTTTTAACAAAAATATACAGAGATAATTTTAACGACAATTCAGACAGATTAGCATATAGGAACAGAGGAGAGGAAGATGAAGATTAGAACTGAGTTTCAGTTTTGTGGATAAAAAGCAATAGAGCAACAACTTGTACTGCCCCAAGAGAAACACAGCCACAACTAGTTATTGACAACCAACTATTTACAGTGATGTTTTCCCAAGCAGCATCAGAGATATTAAAGAACATTGTTAACCATGAAAAAATCAAGCCAACTGAAGAAAATGAAGAAACCACAGAATATCTAAAGATAACATAAAAAGAAACCTCAGATTGCATTGACGTGCCTAACAACAGGCTGGACATTCCCCTGGTTGAGTTTCAAGCGGACAAATAATAAAAAGAATACTAATGGACTAAAACAACATGCGGAATTCACCTAAAAAGGAGGAGACACGGACAAAAGAAAAAAAGACATACGCTGAAAGCGACTTCATAACATGAAGCAAATCTGTCACACGTTCCCCACTATCATCTTCTGTTATTAAACCATCACTTCCAGCCAAGTCAGCCAAAGAAAGTTTGCTGTATGAGTTTTCACCAGTGATCAAATTGTTATATAATATGTGTATGGTGACAATCCTGTCAAGGCAAGACATGAAATTCACATGACTGAATTAGAGTAAACACTCGCATAAAAATTATGTAAGGGTTGAAGACTAGGTTACAACCTTTTGTATAATCAAATAAAAAACTAATTCTAGTTAACATTAAGATTAAGATGTATTTTATCTTTTAACAGTATTTCCATGTTTCCAACAATACAAATAATTTGTTTTGTTAAGCTTGCGTAATTTTTTTTAACCCCAAAAAGGATACCATGTCTCATGAGTTAATGAGAAATGAGAGAAAAGATACCCATGGCCCTCAAAGGGAAAGTGAAGACAGGTAGACAAATTGAAACATAAAAATATAGTTAAATCAGCCTCATCAAATTATCATATTGGGAACATCAAATCCATAACACCTTAATGAATCCAAGAAAACGATCCAGTTCAAATGCTCTTGAAATGTACAAACTCAGATTATTGGTACCACCATATTAAAAACCAAAAACATGCAGAAGATGAAGGATGCCTAATGGATCCCAGTGGTTAGAGTATACCCTAGAAGATATAATCAAGGGAGTAAGAGAAAGGTAGGTGGCAGGGAAGATTATGTAACTAAATTTGACGACAAGGATGGAAGTATGGAACACAGAAGATAGACAGGAGAGGCTAATAAATTCACTTCGAGGCTCCTGAGGAGGAAAAATGGGAGAAAAGGGAGAGGGGATGGCCGGAAGAGGAAAATGGAAAATATTGGGGAGTCATGGAGAGGGAGACCAAGCAGGTAAAAGGCCTAGCATTTGACTTTATTGGAGAGCGAGACCAAGCAATGGGATCCCAATAGCATGATCTAAAAGCCAACTCATAAGGTTTGAAGAGCCCAAATTCCACATAAATCCCACATTAGAATCCCCTATTCCCAATCTGACTCAAGTCCTATACCCTACGATGGGTCTTAATACTCCACCATGCTTAATATAGTCCACGCAAACCCACAAGCTGATTTTGTGCTAGCTTTCTCATGTTGTGACAGCAACATCATCTACACGACACAATTGCAGCTGCTGGCTAGAAATAGTGGAAAGATTTAAAGCCAATTGATACAAACCTCTGAGAAAACCACACCCCCAATCGCTACTAATTCATGAGGTTGGAGAGCCCAAAGTCCAAATAAATTTCTCAATAGAATGCCGAACTTCCACAGGGAGACTCAAGTCCCATACCTGGCAATTGGATCCTAAGAAACCAACTAATTGGTTCAGTCTAATAAAAAACAAATACTTAATAAGGCAGATTAGGACCAAAAAGTCTTTATAAGTTTGCTCTAAGTTTAACTCGTCTGCATTGAATAGTAACAGACAAAGATGGTAAATGAACAAGTGAGCCCTAGTTTATATTATTGCAGTATTGTCAACAGTTTTGGTGGTGCAAGTATGTTATATAGACGTTTCCCATGCAATGTAAAGCAGAAAAAATAAAGTTATAGTATAATACAAGCATGGATAATGTGGGCAGGGAACTTGGACCATACAAATGAGAGACATTAAACTTCAATACATCATTTCCACGACTCTGAAATGCGGCTTTCAAAACCTTAGAAAACTCCAGAGGATTATTAACCTTTTCCTGCACCAGTTCAACAGAACATTCTATCGAACCTATGTGAAGCTTGGACATGCTTTCGCCCACCTCCAATAGCAGATCCCTTGTCTGCAAGCACACGAGAAAAAACCATGACAGCCTTATCATATCTCAAAGAAAATAATAATAATAATAATGAAAAGAACTAAACCACATTTAAAAAGAAAAAAGAAAGGGAGCGAATCCCAAAGTGACAATAGAAAGAGACCTGCTCATTATAAAGCTCAAAAACAGTAACAGAGAATTCATATCGAGAAGTGCAAGTGGAATCTGAGTTGGCTAGATCAAACAGTTCCTCAAAACAACGAACATATAAACCTCGATCATAGCTAGATCCTTCCTACCAAAGAAGAATGACATCAAATAAGCAATTTGTCAGGTCGAACATCATTGTATCAAGAAGTAAAAGAGTGTTAGCAAAAAAAATTTCTTATATAATGGTCACAACAACTGTTAAGTCTGCGTTGAATTCAAGAGCCTTTCCGGCTCTTTTTACGTTCAAAAAGGAGAGATAGTGATCTACACAGAGACTGAGTGAAAGAAAGAAAAACAACCATAGTGTGTGTCTTTCCAGAATGGGTTTGTCCATAAGCAAATAATGAAACATTATATCCATCCAAAGCTGACTGAACCAGTGGCTGAACATCACTGAACAATTCAGCTGCAAAAAGCCAAAAAGAAAACTGGAAAAGGTAAATACGCAAAAAACTCACCTTCTCCAAAGTTCACAAACAAAAATGATAGTAATATAAAACAAGATGGTACCACCTTGTCCAGCATGAGGCCCATAAACTTGATCAAATTCAAAATCTTTCTTGGAGTTGGACAAGGATTCATCACCAGGATCTACTCGGATGGTATAATCATCTGGAAATTCAACAGCTGAGGGGCCTTCATATTCAAACAAAGGACTTGCACGGCAAAATATACGAATGTTTCCTGCAAATAATGATATTAGTATCCATTTTATAGTTAAGTAAATACTTTCTGCCAAGTGAAGTTATATATTTGTATATAATATAAAGATCCCATTATCCACTTGCCTTAAGTTCCAGATAATATATGATATCATGAAATGTAAAATTAGTCTTAGAAAAAGTAAATATAGAGAAGCTACAACTAATAAAGGACAGTATCACCGCAAAAACTAATAAAGGACAACTCCTGGATAGCAATTACCTTTGGATGTCAGGAATTCATTGAACAATCTCCTCTTCTCCTTTACCAACGGCGAAATTCTTGCTTCAGTTTCAAGGGCAGCTTGATCTAATGTTCACATAAGGAAACAAAATAAAAAATTAATAGAAAAACATCAGCAAGAAAGCTTTTCTAAGAACAGATGAAATCAATGTAAGAACTTTTAATTTTCACACAACTTCCTCCGCATAAGGAACAAAATATGTCTCAAAGATTAGACTGCCACGTTAATTTGCACATTGCATAAAAACTCGTAACCATTTAGAAGGGAAAAAAAAAAGATTCCTAACATAACTTTAGAGAACAACTTGATGCTGACAATGAAATCAAATACCAAATCAAACACAAGACTTGACAGGCGAAAAGATAAATCCTAAATCCTTCTTTGTATCTACCACAAAACTTTACTTGTGGCAAATTAATTCTTACCTAGCTTGTGGGTTTTGCCAGCAAGAACACCAAGATATCGTGTAACACGATCAAGCTTAGCATTTGAATATTCCTGAAGTTCACTCATTTCTTGTCTTAACTGCAAGTAGTCTTCTCTAGCAAGCTGTCCAAAATATCTGATGGGATTATTAAAATAGGCCTAAACATAGCATGATACACAGAAGATCTGCTAGGACACATGCCAAAACAATAGCTCAAAGCAATATGAATCGCTTGTAAGAATGCGTGTGAAATTTTGATAAATAGTAGTCTCTTCTAGCCAGCACAAGACTAACTCTGAAGAAAGAAAAATTTTGAGTAGGTTATCACAACTTCCACCTCCGACAAGGTTTTATGTACTACAATTAAGTGGTTTCAAGAACCTAGTCTGTCGGCTTAACGAGTGACATTAACAAATTAATAAAAGTAAATATGGTACTGAATCCAATATGCAGATGCAATTGCGGAACGAAGTCAGCACCTACTATCGCAGACAAAATGCTATGACGCTGATTTATTAAGCATTCCATGAGAATTGAAGGCAGAGAAGCTCTAAACTCCTTACTGTCTACCTTCCACATCCCGCTGCCCAAGACTGTTAGCTTACAACTGGAAGTGGCACCGTCTCAGAATTCCATGCCATCTCATGCAAACTATTTTCTCAGAATAATTTAGTTGATGTGGAACCACATAATTACCCAGAAACGACATAGCACATAATGGTAGGTAAAGCTAAGACTAACTCGCAGCATGCAGTACAAATTCCTCAACGTAGTAATCACATATATCAAACTGGAAGTCTCCTCTTATCATCATTGATAACCACCACATAAAATGAATATAGCCACTGCCATAAGAACACTGGCATTGAAGTAGGAGCAAACAGAAACCTCTCACCAAAATTAAGCTGTCATAGATGAACAAGAGAAAGAAGAACGACGCTCTATACATAGAAAGAAGACACGTTACCACCTTACCTTGACTTTGTCTCGTAATCGCTGAACCTTGGAGACCATGGAGAGTCTGGAGAACTCGGAATGCGGAAGAACCGAGTACGTTGACATGGAGTGCCTCCCCGTCACCGGTGAAGTAGGTATCCGATTGTCACGGCCAAATGAAGACGGAGGCGACGACTTCCATGGCTCGAATACGCCTACATCCCAACTCCACCGTTTCTTTTGTTCCGCCATAGCCTTGAACCTTGGTCTTGGAAACCCGAGCTCTTCCCGCCCAGCCTAGTTACTGCTGAGACTTCTTCTGAATTTGGAATTGGAACGATAGAGCATACATTGAAAACTGAAAAATCAAAAAAAGATCCTTAAACAAAAATCCACAATGAATTGTTCGTCATTACTGAGGCTACTGGCTGTGCTTTTCCTCTTTTGAGCTAATAGATGATGACTAGATGGAACAGAAGGAAGATGACGCTGGTTTGGGTAGAACGGCGTCGTTGATGTGCGACGTTATTTGGACACCAAAATATTCTGCGATTATTAGTGTTTCTTTATTTGAACCTGGGCCAGCTAGTGGTGATGACGGAGAATAAATGAAGCCTCCCTTCTTGACTTCCACGTGACGTTAAATTAATATTAAGAAATGATTAAAAGGAATAATCAAAAGTATCTGAAACTTGTTTACAAGACTCAAGTCCTAAGGTTTTATTTCTAATAGGATGGCCCATGATAATATAGTAGTAGTACATGAAGCCTTTCATTATTTGAGAGGGAGGAAGAAGGGATCTAGAGTAGAATTGGCTTTAAAGGCTGATATGAGTAAAGCATATGACCGTGTGGAGTGGAACTTTTTGAAGCAAGTTTTGTTAAGGATGGGTTTCTGTGGTGTTTGAGTAAAATGGATAATAGAGTGTGTTTCTTCAGTTCAGTTTGAGTTAACAATTGGAGGAAGAAGTGTTTCAAGTTTCACTCTGGGAAGAGGTATAAGACAAGGTGATCCTCTCTCACCCTACCTCTTTATTATAGTGGCTGATGTATTATCTCAAATGATTCAGTATCATGTGGAAAGGAGAGAGTTGAGAGGTATTAGACTAGCTGGTGGCTGTCCAGTTCTGTTCAATTGTCTGTTTGCTGATGATTCCCTATTCTTTATAAATGCTGAGAAGAGAGATTGTATGGTTTTGAAAAGAATCTTACAGACTTATTGTGATGCTTCAGGACAGGAGATTAATTTGGATAAGTCTTGTCTATTTTTTTTTCTGCAAATGCAACATCAGGATTGAAGAAGGAAGTGGCTGATATTCTACAGATTCAAGAATCGATTCAGCCAGGAAAATATCTGGGTCTGCCTATGATTTGGGGAAGATCAAAGGTTGCTGCTTTGGCCTTTGTAAAAAATAAGGTAGGATTAAAAGTACAAGGGTGGAAACAAAGATTGCTTTCTTTTGCTGTGAGATAGGTTTTGATTAAGGCAATAGCTAATGCCATCCCTGTTTATCCTATGACCTGTTTTGCCTTTCCTAAGAAGACTTGTAGAGAGTTGGATATGCTGATTGCTGATTTTTGGTGGGGTAATAATAGTGAGGAAAGTAATAAGATCCATTGGAAGAGATGGGATTATCTTATAAACTCTAAGAGGGAAGGGGGACTAGGCTTTAGAGACTTTAAAGACTTTAATAAAGTCTTGCTTGCTAAAACTGCATGGAGACTTTTACAGAATCCAGATGATTTTTGGTGCAGGATTCTTAAAGGAAAATATTTTCCTAATGACAGCTTCTTTGAGGCTAAAAAAGGCAGACATGCTTAATGGTGTTGGAGTAGTATTCTGAAGGGAAGAAAGTTTCTTGTTAAGCATCTGGGATGGAAAATTGGAAGTGGAGCCTCTATTAGTGTATGGAAAGATAAGTGGGTTCCTGGATTAGCTGGTGCTGTCTTGAGTAGTAAACCGGGTATGAATATTAATGCTGATATGAAGGTGCAGGAATTGATTGTGGGAAATAGCTGGGATTTAAGTAGTATTGCAGAATGTCTCACTGAGGTGGAAAAGAAGGAAATTTTAAAAATTCAATTATGTGAAGGTAGAACTGATGATTGTGTTTTCTGGTTACCTTGCAGGGATGGTATGTATTCTGTTAAGTCAGGATATATGGTGGCAAAGGAGAAATCAAGGAAAAAGCAGAAGAGAGGACCAGAGAGTTCTTTTCAAATCCTAAATTGCTTCTGGAAACAGGTTTGGAGTCTACCTATTCCTGAAAAAATTAAGCATTTCTTATGGAGAGTTGTACTGGGAGCTATTCCCACTAAGGAGGCACTTTTTAAGAAAAAATGTGGTGAATTCCCTACCTGTCCTATATGTTTAAATGAGGTAGAAAATATTGATCACCTATTATTCTTCTGTCATTGGCCTCATAGATGTTGGTTTGGTAGTAATTTGGGTCTGAAATTCTCTAAATCTGTGTTTAAGAGTACAATGCACTGGTTGTTGGAAAATCTTGGTGAAAATAGTAGGTTGGATGACAAAGGAAAAGCTATTGTAGCTATTCTTTGTTGGAATATATGGAAGGGCCGTTATGCCTAGATTTTCAATGGGGAAGGGATGGATGTAGATAAAGTGATCTGGTTGTCTCAGAGTCTATTGAATGAATGTTTTGAGGCTAAAAATCTGAATTTGGCTTCAAAGTCTACTGTAGGGGAAATGGAATTAATATTTTACAATGGGTAGCTCCAGCTCCTGGGGTAATTAAAATCAACAGTGATGGTGCTTTCATTAGTGTTTTGGATACTGCTAGTATTGGTGTTATTTGCAGGAATAATAATGGAGAAATGATTGGTGGTATGGGATGTAAAGTAGTGACCTCTTCTGCATTTATGTCTGAGTGTTTGGCATTTAAGGAAGGGATACTAGCTGTGAATAGGTTGGGCTTTGTGAACTCTATTGTAGAGACTGATTGTGAAGAGTTGTTTCTGCTCATGACTAATAAGAAACAGAGGGTATGTGATTGGCAGTGCTTAGACTTGGTTCAGGAATTATTGGAGTTGAAGAAATCAGCAAGTGGTTTGTCGATTGCCTTGGTGAGAAGATAGGGTAATAAAGCTGCAAATTATTTGGCAGCAATTGGTGCTAAGGAGATGTGTCCTGAGGGATGGCTTGTTGAAGCATCATCTCCTTTGAAGGAAATTTTGCTTGCTGATGTTTCAGATCTGAATAATCCTAACCAAGGTCTGCATAATGTCTCAAGGGAGAAGAGTGGTATTGGCTAGTATTCTTTGTCACTGTTATGCTGCACTTTAAATCTTTCTGGTAGTTCTTTATTGCTTTATAGTTTTGATATTGTATTTTTTAGGATTTTGGTGAGTTTTTTTTGTGAGTTAGGTTGTATGATGTAGGATTTTTTGAGAGTTTTATTTGGCTTCGGCTATTGGTGTTTGTAATTCCTATTTTTTTATGATTAATAAAATTGACTGTTTGGCCAAAAAAAAAGAAAGTCCTGAGGTATTTTTTAGATAAGAAATTTTTTTTTAATAATTTGTTCATTTAAGTTTAACTTTAGTAAATTCACTTGCTAACATCTAATAACGATACTGGGTAGTATTCCCTCCAGTCTAAAATATAAAATATTATTAACTAATTTCCATGAATCAAGTAATTTTAGTTAAATCATTTAATATTATTCATTTAAAGATGTGATTTTTAAATATGCATTTATTATTTATCATTTCTCTCTCTTCTATAAGGGTATAAGTGAAAAACATTCATTAATTATCTTGTTAGTCTCTTATATTTTAGACTAAAATTTTATTTTTTTTAAAAAAAAATTATATTTTGGACTGCCAAGGGTATATTTTTAGCAGGAAGGGGGTGATTTTATTCAACTAACCTCTAGATTTTTTAACATGAATGGCCAACTAAATAAAGGACCCGTGATCGATGATTGGCGCTGTAATATATAACCCAAGCATGGATACATAGTTTGGAACTTTGGGTAATTTTGAACAAATCTAAGGGTCTTTTAGAATAAATAATAATTTTGATTAATTATACATGAGGGAGGAGTTGTTGAAAGTAAACTGAGATAAATATAAAATGTGTTTCAAATAATTTATTTGCAACTTAAAATGTGTTTCAAAAATAATCTGTAGGGGATGAATGAGCTAGAGGAAGTAAGACAATTAATCTACAAGGATTGGGATTTAGAGATTTCCCATAGTCACCGAGAAGCCATTATGTGTGCTGATACTTTGGCAAAGAGTGCTCTTGATTTGAACAATGATTTGTCACTTTTGGACCATCCGCCAGATCTTTGTTTGATCCAAACGTTGGTTGACCTCAGCTAACCATTTGATCTAATTTGGTATGTCTCTTTTGTAACTAGGAATACTGTAACGGCCGCCGTGGCCTCAAGAGTCTACTCTCTTGTCATCTCAATTCAAAAACAAAAAAAAAATCATTTCAGCTTATTTTGATAAGTTAATCACATACATTGAAAATAATCATTTCAGCTTATTTTTATAAACAAAATTAATTGATTATCTTGTCAAAATAATGGAAAATACTTAATTTGTCATTTCATTAATGTTGAGATTGAAGGATCATATTGAAGCACAGGGGAAATACTAATATTATTGATCCTTCAGATAAATGAGAGTATATAGCCGGGAAAACGGGCCGAGCCCGTCGGGCCAGCCCGTTTAGACCCTGAATTTACAAGGGTTGGGTCTCAAATTTTTATCTAAAAAATGAAAGCGGGCCTAAAATGGCCAGCCCTATAGGGTCGAGGGCCTAAAAGGCAGACCCTATAAGGCCAAGGGCCGACCCTTTAGGCCTTGTATGTTTTATTTATTTTTTAAAGTTATTTATATGATAATATTATTATTGATTTTTTATATTTTGTTAATGATGTTGCAAATATTTAGTTGATATTGACTTTTTTAGAATTAAATTTCATAAGAATATCTTATATTAATAATCCTAAAAATTAAAAAATTATAAAAAAATATTTCTTATTTCATAAGTATTCTTACCAATTTTGTATTTTTTGACTTATTTTCTTGTGATTTTTTTATTTATATCTTGTGTTGTTTATTTTATTGACTACTTACACTTTTCAAGACATATTTAGAAGAAGTATTTTTAATTTTGTTAAGTCTTCTCATTAATTATTTGTAATTGTGGTATCTAGACAATATTTTACCTTTGATTATGACCTAATGACCGTGTTTGTTTGTTGCATGATGCATACCATTTACACTTTAATTTTGACAATATTTATGTGTTAAATTAGGAATTCAATTGTTGTAATTTAAAAAAAAAACTGAAAAAAAAATTGTTCAATCTTGTGAAAATATCTTCAAGCCCTGCGGGCCAACCTTGACCCTTATACTTTTGGGCCGGGCTTTGAAAAATACCAATTTTTCTTACCCCGGGCCCTGGCTTGTCAAGGGCTAGCCCTGTAGGGCCGAGCCGGCCCTGATTCCCAGCTCTATGAGAGTACAAGGAGGTCTTTATATAGGCAACTGCAAGAATAAACTAACTCTAACCCTAAAATATATCATAATCTAATCTAATCAAATAAAATTAAATTATAATATCTTGAAGATATATTCATAAAATATAATATACATATCTAATCTTAATAAATACTAAAAGATATTCCTAATAATATTAATTAATTAATATTTCTAAATTTGACATTTTCAACACTCCCCCTCAAGCTGTAAACAGCTTGCACGTGCAACAACTGATCTTCAAGAAAATAATATTCCATAGCCTATAACTCGAACAATAAAGGCCGAGGTAATAATCCACCAGCTTCACTAAGAGCTCGAACAACAAAGAGTACCAAACCAGAGTAAAATCCGCAACAAACAGTCTCATAAGGGACCAAACCAACAACGAACAGTCTCACAAGGAACCAAAGCAACAACAAACATCTTACCAAGGACAAACAGCAAACGGTCTCACCAAGGACCAAAACATCTCACCAAGGAAGAACAACAAAGGTCTTTTAAATGGAAAGAAGTGGAGAAAAAGGGGGGGAATATCAGAAGGGGTTTTTTAACCCGACGCGACCCATCTTCTCCAAGATCACTGGGAAAGCGTGATTCTTAGCAAATCGATATAAATGGATGAGTCACATCGCTCAAACCCACTTTTGGATTAAATCGTGCAATTCATATCGCGATTCATGTGCCATCACCATAACATTCATGTGCAGAGTTGGCATCACTGTCAGGGTGGGACAAGGCTAATGCTGCAACCTAAATCGTTGTAACTCTCATGTATCGCAACTCGTCTTCTCCAGTAACTCTCATATGCCATCATTGTCAGGGTGGGACAAGGCCAATACTTTGCAACCTACAACCTATAGAAAGCACTCTTAAGTTAAAATAATTTGGGCCTTGATTCAATGCATTGGCTAGGTTGGGACAAACCAGAGGGTCACCCCAATTCATCATTGCCTGAATTCATTACTAGATGGATCAAACTTATGAAGGTTATTCTTTTGTTGGAAGAAACTCTTGCTAACCTCATAAGGCATCTTTTACCAAAAAGTTGAGTCTAGATGGCCTTCAGTTCTTGCTGTATATAAGAAAATATATGCATATGTATTAGATAACACCAATATCTTGTTTTGTGGTGGAGGCATTATATAACTTTGAATTGATGTAACTATCAACATCCAACAAGCAGTCATTATTCAATAATGACACTACAATAATATAAGTAATAATTAAAAGGTCTCATTGGGGACCAAACAATACTCCAAATGTCTCACGAAGAATGACTACCAAAAGTCTCACTAGGGACCAAACAAAAGAATATATCCTAAAGAAGGTGAAACTCATAAGAAACCCTAAGGCTCTAGCTCTGATACCATGTAACCAAAGATGAAAAAAATTGTATTCTGAATTTCCTTTACCAGAGAACATAAATTCGAGATAACTCATAATTTCTTTCACAATGTTGCAGTGACTGACAGGTAACAAAATTCGTAGTTCAATAAAATCGATACAAATGGATGAGTCACATCACTCAAACCCACTTTTGAATTGAATCGTGCAATTCATATCAGGATTCATGTGCCATCACCATAACTTTCATGTGCAGAGTTGGTATCACAATCAGGGTGGGACAAGGCCAATGCTGCAACCTGAATCATTGTAACTCTCATGTATCGCAACCCGTCTTCTCCAGTAATTCTCATGTGCCATCATTGTCAGGGTAGGACAAGGCCAATGTTGTGCAACCTGCAACCTGTAGAAAGCACTCATAAATTAAAATAATTTAGGCCTTAATTCAATGCATTGGCTAGGTTGGGATAAACCAGAGAGTCACCCCAGTTCATCATAGCCTAAATTCATTACTAGATGGATCAAACATTTGAAGGTTCTCCTTTTATTGGAAGAAACTCTTGCTAACCCCACAAGGCATCTTTCATCAAAAAGTTGAGTCTGGATGGCCTTCAGTTCTTGCCGCATATAGGAAAATATATGTGTAGGTATTGGATAGCACCAATATCTTGTTTTGTGGTGGAGGCATCAAATAACTTTGAATCGATCTAACTATCAATATCCAGCAAGCCATTATTCTTCAACAACGACATTACAATAATATCAGAAATAATTAAAAGGTCTCACTGGGGACCAAACAATACTCCAAACGCCTCACAAAGGACCAGGGACCAAACAAAAGAATGCAACCAAAAGAAGGTGAAACTCATAAGAAACCCTAAGGCTCTGGCTCTGATACCATGTAACCAAAGATGAAAAAAATTGTATTTTGAATTCCCTTTACCAGAGAACATAAATTTGAGATAACTCATAATTTCTTTCACATTGTTGTAGTGACTAACAGGTGACAGAATCCGTGGTTCAATAAAATCAAAACAGATGGACGAGTCACATTGCTCAAACCCACTTTTGGATTGAATCGTGCAATTCACATCGTGATTCATGTGCCATCACCAAAACATTCATGTGTAGAGTTGGCATCGTTGTCAGGGTGGGACAAGGCTAATGCTGCAACCTAAATCGTTGTAACTCTAATGTATCGCAACCCGTCTTCTCCAGTAACTCTCATATGCCATCATTGTCAGGGTGGGACAAGGCTAATGCTTTACAACTTTCAACTTGTAGAAAGCACTCGTAAATTAACATAATTTGGGCCTTGATTCAATGCATTGGCTAGGTTGGGACAAACCAGAGAGTCAACCCAGTTCATCATAGCATGAATTCATTACTAGATGGATCAAACATTTGAAGGTTCTCCTTTTATTGGAAGAAATTCTTGCTAACCCCATAAGGCATCTTTCACCAAAAAGTTGAGTCTGGATGGCCTTTAGTTCTTGCCGCATATAGGAAAATATATGCGAAGGTATTGGATAGCACCAATATCTTGTTTTGTGGTTGAGGCATCAGATAACTTTAAATTGATGTAACTATCAACATCCAGCAAGCAATCATTCTTCAACAATGACATTACAACAGTATCAATAATTATTAAAAGGTCTCACTGGGGACCAAACAATACTCCAAACGTCTCACAATGGATGAACACTAAAGGTCTCACTAGGAACCAAACAAAAGAATGCAGCCAAAAGAAGGAGAAACTCACAAGAATGTAACCAAAGATTAAAAAATTGTATTCTGAATTCCCTTTACCAGAGAACATAAATTCAAGATAACTCATAATTTCTTTCACAGTGTTGCAGTGACTGACAAGTGACAGAATCTGTGGTTCAATAAAATTCGATCATCTACTCCAGATCAAGCCAAACTTTTCTCATCATTACCAGAAGGGGATTTTAAGTTAAATGGGCTTCCTTCTCAATACCCAAAATATAAACTCTAATAATCTTGTTCCAGTCATTATAGTTTGTCCAGTTCAATTTTGAATAAGTAAACTTAGCAAACATAGGCAGCATATCATACATCTTAGATTTAGTCATTGAAAAGTAACCAAGGAATCACAATAACAAGACAACAAGTATGTTCAAGAGAGTAACCAGCAATCAACAGAAACACCAAACAACGAACATAATCACTAACCACACTAAAGTACCAAACATTCACAAGTCAAAGGCAAATACTAGTTTCAGAGTAAGGAGAACAGGAAACCCACACTGGAAGTGTGAAACAGTAACGACATCGGATGAACATAATAGTGCCAGATGAATAGTAACATTTCAGAGAGCCCCAAAATCTGATATCATGTTGAGATTGAAGGATCACTTTGAAGCATAGGGGAAATACTAATATTATGGATCTTTCAGATAAATGAGAGTACAATGAGGCCTTTATATAGACAATTGCAAAAATAGACCGACTTTAACCCTAAAATCTATCATAATCTAATCTAATCAAATAAAATCAAATCATAATATCTTTAAGATATATTTTTAAAATATAATATTCATATCTAATCCTAATAAATACTAAATGATATCCCTAATAAAAATAATTAATTAATATTTCTAAACTTGATATTCTCAACAGTTAGTATATAAATTATTAAAAAATGGAAAATACATCCACATCGACACTTCAAGGCTCCCTCAACAACTCTCTCATGTATCACCTTTTTTAAAAAAAAAGAAAGAAACTTGCCTAAATGACCCACAATTTTTTTTCCACATTTGTTTTTTCCCTATTTTTAACGTCATTGTACAGGTTTTAGTAAAATACTTTCTTATCTATACCAATGGGAATGAGTGTAAAAGAGGTTAATTCCTTACGAGACAATCCAATATTCGAATTTTCATTAAATAAAAAGGTGTCTATATTCTTGATAGCCTCTATAAGTTGATACATCTGCATATAATAAAGGCGATTTCTATTATTTTTTATTATAACATCAAGTAAAGATAATTTGATATATATTTAATTTATGTTAGGCCTGAACCCATATTTTTAATTTTTTATTTGCTTTGGCCAAAAAGAAAAAAGAAATTGATTTGATGCTTGGATGCAGTGCATATGGGGGGAGCTATGCAAGCCACTATGTGGACAGTGCTGGATAAATGTATGTTTGGATTAGTGATAGAAGCTACTTTTCCAACGTGATTTACGGTTTACGAGGTAAGTATGTAAGAGAAGTTTTATCTCGACTTACGTGAATAAGCTTTAAGTGAACCCAAATAGGCTCTAAATTTTGTAAGGATGTGAGCCCATTCGTATCATACCCTCAGGAGCCTCAACCACCAATATTTTATTCTTGTTTTTGCATTTATGCAGAGTTGATTTGTCTCTCTCTGGCTCCACGCTTTTTCCTGGAGAGTGAGGTGTGATACGAAAATAAGCGTATACAAGAACCCAAAATAAACTTTTTGTTAATTTAGTTTGAATGAAATTTCATCTTACTACCTCCAGTAGAACTCAGATAATTTTTTTTAAAGAGATTAACGAAGCTAATTAAATTATTTTAAAGTATTTATATTAATCATTTTTTCCTCTCAACTAATTTATCTTACTTATAAACTAATATAGCATCCAAAACTTAGTAAATCGGGATTGGAATAGAGGAAAGTTAAATATTGTATAAAGCCTGACTTGGGTCCAAATAGAAGAAGGAGTGGCATTTTGGAAGGAAGGGAATTAAACAAAAAACCTAATGACAATTTAGTTAATGTTGCCATATGCAAAGACAAAAATGACATTTAGAATTTAATCTCAAGGATAGATTTGGGAAACAAAAATGAAGGATTAAGATGTGCCCTTAAAAAGTAAAGGCAATAATGATGAAGATAATTAAAGTAATTACTCATCTTTTCCTCTTATTTAGACATATGGCACATGCATATATAAGCAAGACCAAGTCAACGTACTTCCCACCCCTTTAGCAATAAAAAACGTCCCCCACACACATGCACCATGCAATTTGTGTTCGCCTACCCCCAAAATCATAGTTTCAGAATCATTTTTCCACAAATCGAGACAAAACTCCTCTCACATACTTACCTCGTAAACTGTAAAAGCTATTCTCCAAAAGTTAATCCGAATACATAGTCAAATACCGTTCCTCCTCCTTTATGCAATCAACTCAGTCAAGACATAAAGAAAAGGAAGAAAGAGAGTTCAAGAATGCACTTCCTCACCTTTATTCATGTGCAATTCGGTCAAGGCAAAAAGAGAAAGAAAGAGATTATTTTTTTGCTAAAAAAGAAAGAGATTATGCAAGACACAAGGAAGAAGAAAGAGAGTTTAATTAATATCATTATTCAACTTTTATCCAATAAGGGACGGTTAAGACAAATAAAGAGAGAGAAAGTTGGTCAAACATTCAACTTACTTTTTACTAGTGGAAAAATCACTTTTAAAATCAGGTAAAAATGATATTTTAGATCGATTCTGGATGCAGTCTTAATACGACCGGTCTAAAAAGTCTGATACTTTTTAGACCGGTCTAAAAATAAAGATATTTTAGACTTATTATTGAAATAACCAGTCTAAAAATTCATTATTTTAGATCGGTTGTTTCCGGTTTTATAAATAATTAGTCTAAAAAATTTCCATTTTTTTTAAAATTTATTCCTTTTGAAACATTACCCAATAAGTCATTTCCCCCGTTAAAACATTTTACCCAACAAGCAACCATTTCAACGACATCTAAATAAATTTTTCTCTTACACATTATAACAAACACCTTATACAGAAGCATTTTCATCAAGCATTACTGGATGGTGTAATACTTACATAATTCTTCCTACACCTCATGCACATTTCACAAAAGCAACAACAATAAATCATTTTTCCTACACCCCAAGTAAATTATTCTCTTACACATTCACATTTCATCAAGCATCTTAGAACATAATTTCAAATGGTGTAACTTACATCATTTTTCCTACATACACCCCGGCCACATTCCACAGAAGCAACAACAATAAATCATTGAAAACCAACACATTATCACACACAATTGAAAAATTAGAGTATGATACTACACATTTTTATTCCCTTGTTTTAATATTACAGTTTGACAAAAGAAATCAAAACTTTAGCTAATAATATAATCAAAACACTTTAATTGATGATAGAGGAATCTACCAAGAAAGAATATGTATAGCAGACAGTAATCCATCGCTGATGATCGCTAGATAGCTCTAGAGCATCTACACTAGGACTCCTCATATCCTTTATTTTCCTATGACGACAACAAAAATAGTAGTTTTATATATAAAAAAACAATATAATATACATAATTCAAATATAATTCATGATAATTACTTTAGCTAGCTAACCTTCAAAGTAGTTTTATAAAAGGGATATCCTCCCATATCCCTTCATGATGATCGTTTCTTATGCCGTGTTCATTATCTGCTTCATCTTCTTCATTCAATTCTAGTAGAACCCTAGAAAAAGAAGGAGTCTCAAGAAGATCATTCATTGAACGACTTTCCTGATTAATGTCAACGATCCTTTTTCCTTGGAGAGCTATAGATCACATTTTATTTGCCTAATCGGTAATATAGAACACTTGTTTCGCCTGATATGCCATAATAAAAAGGTTCATCTCCAAAACTTCTACTATTCAGATCAACCAATGTAAATCCTAACTGATCGATCATCACACCATGGTTGACATCAACCCACAAGCATTTGAAAATGGAAAATTTAATTTTAACATAATGAACCATCCAAATCTCTTCAATAACCCCATAATAAGGTATGGCTACCAATCTAAGGTTCTTATCTTTCGAATTAGAAAAGTGCATAGATTCAGCCACTAACATAACTCCACTGTTCTGAATGGTGCTCCTATCATCTAGGGACTTCGTGTAAAATATATAACCATTGATCACAAATAAAGCCCAACTTATGACATCAACCTCAACACCATGTGCTAACCATTTAATTATATCAGAAACACATTCTTCTTCGTCAACCTTTTGTTTGAACTAATGTGCAAAAGTTTTGTTATGCTCCCTAATTAACCTTTGTTCAGTCATTCGACTATTTCCTTTCTGAACAATTTCTTTATAAGCATTAATGTAATCTTAAACTTCATCAACATTATTTAAGATGTACAAGTGGACTTGTTGCAATTCATCCAGGTTGTTTTGGTCCCGAAATCAACATAGACAATATGATGTATTTTTGTTTCATCTATAACAGAGGAGATAAGTTGTAAATTACCAACAGAACATGCCATGAACTATGTATACTGCTTAGGCTGCCAAAAGGATTCATGCCATCTGTTCTAAGCCCAAGCCTAAGTTTCTTCGCCAAAGCTAGGAAATAATTAATCGATTTTCTTCCATTGAGAATAATTAGTCGGATGTCGAAGCTTTCCATTAGATATCCTCTTATCTGCATGTCATCTCAAATTTTTTGCATCGTTTTCATTAGCAAACAACCGCTTGAACCTTGGTATGATTGAAAGATACCACAACACTTTTGCAGAGGCATTATTTGATTTGTACCTTGAGGTTTCACATATCGGACACTGTTGGTTCTCTTCATGCTCTTTTCTATATAATATACAATCATTAGGGCATGCATGGATCTTTTTTTACTTCATCCCTAGTGGACACAGTATTTTCTTAGCATCATAATATCGACAGGCAACATGTTATCATCTGGAAGCATGTCCTTAAAAGCCTCAAGTGTTTCTGAAAAACTCTTGTTGCTCCATCAATGACGTGCATTTAAGCTTACCAATTTCAATACTGCTTTCAACAGTTGGTATTTTTTACACCCCGGGTATAGCGGCTTCTCAGCATCAGTGCACATTATCATATGCATGTGATTGCTCAAAAGCCTCTTCTCCTACATCACAAATAATATTCTCTATCCGATCATCCATATCCGTGTCATTATCATTAAAGGCCGCTCCCCCTGTTGAGATGAACTTGACATTTCTAATTCTTCACCATGCCATACTCATACTGTATAACTCTTACAAAATCCTTCATAAATTAAATGTGTGTATATATTTGCAGCACTTAGTCGATTCTCATTCAAACATACTACACAAGGGCAATAAAACATCCAACTCTTATCATCGGCATTTCTTCTAGCAAAGTCTAAAAAACCCCTCACCCCATTATCATATTCAACACTCATCCGTTTAGCATTTATCCAACTACGATTCATATATCTCAACACCTTATAGCACCCTATCCAACAGCAAAATGATAGACAAAAGACAACAACCATAGAGTTTTAGGGATTTCAACAAAATTAAGAAGCATACATACCAGAAGACAATAACTACACTTGTAGCAATATAACAATAAATTATGGTATGATAAGAACCAAGAAATATTTCATAATAAAGGTATATAGTTACAAGTTTTAAAACTTGCATTGCAAAGCTATTCATTTTATATGCATCAGATTTCAGATTATTCTAACATGCACAGTTTGAAACAGTATTGTTTCAACAAACCAATAACACTACAATCAAACAATCACACTAATTAAAACAAAACTTAGAATGTATTACACCAAGCCAAATATAATATCACAGGGATATACAAGTCAGAGCATATAACCTAGGAATTAAGTGCTCAAAACAACATCAAGGGCCATTTTCAACGGACATTATTGATTATTAAACAACGACTCAAGAACAGAACACTAACCTGATTGAAGACCAAGGAGTGAGCTTCTAGCCAAAGTCACGACAGTGTTAACTGAGGCTAAAATGAAATCCTCAAATTCACGGCACTGACAAAGGAAAGTCACGGCAGAGGAGAATGGTCACAGAGGAGAGTAGAGGTGATGGTGGAGGAGAGTGACGATGATCAAAGAACAGTGACGAGGGCACATAGCGGCGAGCACGGCGGAGGAGCATGACGATGATCAACGAACCAGTGGAGCGGACCAAAATAGGAATAAGGCGTAATGAAGGAGTTCAAAACAAGTAGGGACAGAGCTCACAGAGAAATGGATGGCGATGATAGAAGAAAGGGTTCAGAGAGCGCAAGATCAAGGCACGAGATTTTTGCAAGAAAACACATTTAAGACTGGTTGTCACTAACAACCAGTCTTAAAAATACATTTTAGACTGATTTTACAAAAAACCAGCCTAAAATGTTTGCTACTTAAGACCGGTTATTTATTTCAACTGATCTTAAAAGTTTAAATTTTTTTAATTTTTAAATGATTTTATATTTTAGACTGGTTTTGTATATAACCGGTCTAAATAATATGTTTTAGACCGGTTATTTTTAAAACCGATCTTAGAAGTTATCTATAATTATAAAACTACCATCGGTCATCTTTTTTAAACCTTATCCAATATAACCGATCTAAATCTGGCAATCTTAAATTTGAATTTTCTACTAGTGTTTATATTAGGACACATGGCCACTTTCTAGCCATGCACTCATACACACATGAAATCAATTAATTCTCAATGCTCCCTCATTCTCTAAAGTCGGTCAAGACCCAAAGGAAGAAGGAGAGAATGAATATTCAATATGTCACTTATGTCCTCACCACTAATTGACTAACTTGCTTTTTGGATGAAGCCATAAGGAGATGACACCTCATCTCACTCTCTCACCTCATGTAATTCAGCCAACACATCAAGAGGCAAGGTAACAAACATTTAATTGACATATTTCCCTCATTCTCATTCATTCTAAGTTGGCCAAGTGCAAAAGAAAAGAAGAGAGAGAGAGAGAGCTAGACCAAAACTTTGAAGAAAGAAGAGAGAAGAAGAGTCTTGAGCCATTTTCACCATCCAAACTCTATTTCTAGTTTTAAGTGCCTTCATAAACCTTGTTCCTCTAATCAAGAACAACATTTCTATGGTTTTAGTTTCTTGAGAAGAGGTGGTTAGTGCTGCCAATAAGGTGTTAAAGTTGGAGGAAGCAAGAAAGAGCTAAAGCAAAGGAAAGAGGTGAGCATATGCTATGATTTGAGCCTAGTAACTTGAAGTTTTATTAAGATTTAAAGGTGTTGCGGTGCTTCCCTGTTTTTATTAAATAGTAATCTTAGGGTTTTGATTATGTTAATAGTATGAATATGATGATAAAAGAAGTTTAAGCATGGTAGAATACAGTTTAGCAAGTCTTATGATTGAAAGTTGCAAAAACCACTTTGTCTTACCCTATGGTGTGTTTCGGCCAAGGCTGGTTCGTGGGAAAGGAATTGAATTTTGGTGAATTTGAGATTAAAAATGGATTCCACATGCATAATTGTAAAGGAATAAGCTTGTTGGCATGATTTTAAAAAGATTAGATTGAAAATCCAAAAAAAATTGGAATTAAAGGATATATAGGTGTATGCTGCCAAAATTTAGGCATTTTGCTTTGGGTTCGATTTTGACCAGTCAAACTGTGTCCAATGGCTATGAAATTTTGAAGGTTAATAGTACACTTCCATATATTTAAAAAAGAGTCCTAGAATGTGACAATTGGACACCTAGAGGGAAAGTTATGTATTTTTAAAATTTAGGTATCAAATTGGGAAGAATTCTAAGACAGTTAAGTTGGTCGTGAATTCTAGAATTTCACACCTTCAATGGACACTGTCTAATATTTTTCTCATACAGAGAGCTTAAAGAGCTTCACATAGAAGCTGGAATCACCTTAATTGGAGTTACGTAGATTTAGATATGAATTTCCAAAGTTTCTTGATAAATGCTGGAAATTCAATTCTAAGGAATTGTGACTAGGATAACCTAAGATAGGAATATTATAGACATAATTGTACAAGAATATCAAATATAACCAACAAAAGAAGATAAAAGACAAGAATTAGGAATGAGTCAAGAATAACATAACCTTTATTATGTTAACAGAGTTGGAATAAGTAATGACCCTTCATGAATTCTACATTATAGGCTTTGATGATTACCCGAACTTGGAGAAGAAACTTGTTAGGAAAGGTAATCTGCAGGAAGGGCAAAAAGGTAGTAACTCTTTCTCTCATATCATATGTATTGCTTGCATGTTTCCTTTATTTACCACCAATTATGTTTGTTTCATGAGCATATCGGGCAATGACTCGAAGAGGTTATAACGCCTAAGTTTACTAGGCAATGTCCCGGAGAGTTTGTAAAGTTTAAGTATATCGGGCAGTGACCCGAAGATGCAGTAAGGCCTGTGTAACCAAACGTTATGGTAATGTGTTCTGTGTATGTGATGTGCATGATAATATGCTGAATGCCATTTGTTATAAATGTTTCATATGTGATGGTTGTTTAGCATGCTCTGTGTTTACATGTCATATGATTGATAGATGTTACTACTGAAATTCTCGCAAATCTCACCCTTTCCCTGAAATGACAAATAGCTAAAGCGAGCAGCTTGAGAGGCAAAGAAGTAGTAAAGGATGATTAGTGAGAAGGTGGAAAAGCAAGGATTAGTAGATCTCTGTTGGTTATTTGTATATATAATGTTTACTTGTGCTTAGGATTTTTGGTAGCCTCATATGGCTACAACTGATGTATATGTATAAACCAAGCTTAAGATAGTAATTGTAGTGGTGGTGGTGGTGGTAGAATAGATTGCATAGCGAGATGGTATTTACCTCAAGATTCGGAATTGAATTAAGACTAAGCAATTGAATTTTAAAAGCCCATAGACTAATCATCAATACACTAGTAATGAGCGGAGAAGTATGCTGACGATAAATGGATTTAAGGTATGATGAGTCATAATAAAGTTGTGAACCATTATTTAAACGCTTATGAAAGTTTTAAATTTTTTTAGAAAAACCCATTCAATTACAAGTTCGATCCCTATGTTGAAGGTGAGATTTTAAATTATTTTCAAAAGTATATTTCTTCCAAGGAAGGGAACCTGGCTTAGTGATTCAAACTCATTATGTTAAAAGCTCATATGATGAATATGTAATTAGGGTCTTACAACTAATATATAATTTAATCATACACAACACATTATATGATTAACTATCTTATTTAACTTTCTTAATCTCTCCCCAAAAAATTAGTTAGATCTTATATTTATAACTGAAGGTATATTATAAAAAAAACATTTTCTTGGACTAGCAAACAAAAACATTACTATAAACACATACAAATATGTCAATGCCGGATTTAAGCCCAAGATTTTTGTCGAGATGGATATGGATGAAGACACTTCCTACTCAGGCAGCGGGTCATCAACATGTATGACTCTTTGAAAATTGTATAAAAACTTTATTAATATTTAAAGTTTTTATAATAAACTCTCCCGAACTTTTAAATAGCTCCACTATAATTACTTCATTAAAATAAAATAATATGATATTAGATTTATATACACGTAATTTAAGGTTTAAGAAAACTATACTCCCTCCTCTCCACATTATAAGGCACTTCTAGAAGAATGCATTAATTCACAATATAAGTCATTTGGAGAATAATTAATGCTTCTTTATCAATTTTGCCCATGAAATTAATGATTAAATATGATTTTTTTATATGTTCTCTTTCATTTGAAACCTAATTTAATATAGATAAAATTGGAAAATATTGTTAATTTAAGGTATATTTAATGAGTCAATTATCATTTCTTAATTCCAATAAATTAGTTGAAGTCTTCATATTGTGCACCGGAGGGAGTACATATATTTGATAAATATATATACACATATAACTCAAAATTTTGAGGCGCGGTTCCACCTAAACTTTTCATTGATACATAAAAATCATGCAAACATATAAAACAAATTGTATCTTCTCTCGTCACTCTATGTGTTGCCTAAGAAGTGAAGAAAGATGAATGATGCAAAGTTTACTTTCCATTACATGAAAGCATTTAATTGAGTCATAAGCGGAAATAAGATATTCCTTAATTACAAGTATTATTGACAAACCTTTTTTTATATAAAATGGTCAAATATAATGATAAAAATGTTAGTACGACGTAGAATTATGAAAACCTAACATTCCAATTCCTATAGAGGACTAACCGGTCAATTATCATCAATCGTGACTTTCATTCCAGACAACAACAAATAGACCATCTAAGCATACTTCTTATATATTGTAAACTTGTAAAGCAATCTCATATAAAAATAATAACTAAGACGAAGACTGTTCCTTGAATTTTGTCCTACCTCCTACTGGATGTGTGCATATTATTAAGATATTTTGTAGCTTATGCTTTTTCATCATGAATGCATTTATATTTCATTAAAAAAATTATATCTCTTAATGTATTATCCGCAATTCTGCTTAAAAAGATTGAAGTTTTCAAAGAGATTTTATACTTTGATTTAATTTTTATTGGGCTAAATACTTGTTTGATTTAACATATTTAAAATAATTTTATGTTACATGAGATAAATATTTTTTAAAAATTATTTCTTTAAGCGTAAGAATAAGTTTTTTAAAAATTCTCAACCTCAATCTAAATAACTCAAAGACAAGGGAAAAATAATAATGAAAGCTAATAACCCTTCAGCCTTCTAGGATGAAAGTTTGTTTTTCCCCACAAGAGAGAGGTGGCATGCTTCATGAAAATAATAATGAAATGGCTTCTTAACTGGGATCAAGCTTTGTCAGTTGTCACAGAGGGTGTTAACTGTTGACCCCTAGGGGGACATCAACACCCCTATGCGAGTGAGAAACGATGCCCTATTTTCAAGCTACTTGAGTCTTGCGTCCTCTCTCCAATATTTTTTTTCCACACCCGGTTCATCTGAGTTTTACCCCGATTATATCCGGATTCGACTTGCATTGCGCATCTGGTTATGGTGAGAGAATCTCTTAATGGGAATTTTCTGCATACACAGGAGTCAAACATGAGACATTGTTTAAGCGGAACCAAACTGCTTACCACTTGAACCAACTCTTATTGATTCCTCTCTCCAATCTAATGTTACCTCTGTGGGGGCATTGCTCGAGACTCAACAAGTAGGTGGCCAGTGGGGTTCCAATAGAGACTCAATTTTATGTCTTCCATTGAAGCAGAACTCCAAGCCATAAAAATGGGCCTTCTAATATGTAAAAACTTGGGTTTCAAGAAGATTCAACTGTGCTCAGATTCTCCAGAAGCGATCAGGCTAGTTCTTTCGGTATATGGGTTTTATCATCCATTAGCTCAGGAGATCTCTGATATTAGAGCTATAATTCATGCAAATTGGGATATTGAAATCATACTCTCTCACAGAGAAGCATTCAAGTGTGCTGATACATTGGCTAAAATGGTGTAGGAAACAAACAATGAGCTAAGTATATTACAGGTTCCTCCAACTTATTGTTTGGATTAAATGTTAGCTTATTTAAACTAGACTTTATTGAATTAATCTTTCTATGCAATGCATATGTAATGTCATTATGACACTTTCCAAGAGTAAACTTTTGTCTTGTAATACCAAAAAAAAAAAAGCTAAAAGGAAGAATTTTTAAAAAAAAATACTATTTAAATTTTAAAATTCTATTAATAACAAGTGTAATGGAATTGACAAAAAGAGTAATAGGATTGACAACATAAGTTCTTGTTAAATAACTAATTTAAGATTTTAAAGTTTAAATGGTATTTTTTTGAAATTTTCCCAAAATAAAATCTAGTTTGGTAGGTAATTTTCCGATGTTAAATGTAGAATTTAATTTATAGTACAAGTTGAATTATAAATTAGATCCTATATTTATGATTGAATGAGTATTATTAAGGCATTCTCCCCCTTTAATCAACATTTTAATAGTTTTGATTTAATCACGGGACAAAACTTAGATTTAAGTTGTTTATAATGAGTAAATTAAGTTCTTCAGTGGCACTTTATTATAGTTTTATTTATTTCCATGGCCATTTGAGTATTTGACCCTAAACTCCTTGCCAGCCACTTATAGCTTTTTAAAGACACTTTTTAGATTTTACTATAGTCTTATTTATTTCCATTGCCATTTAACCCTAAACTCATTGCAAACCACTTTTACCTTCTTAAAGTTTTTTAAAATAAAAAAAATAAATAAAACTGCTTACACCTCAACTCTTCTTTTAAAATTTTAACAAAAATATTTGAAGTAAAATGAAAAGATCTACTACCTTTGATTCAAAATGTAGGATCTAATATAGTGAAAACCGGAAGAGTACTAAAATTGAATGTGTCATTACAATGGGGGAAAATCTTCAGCATAGGAGTCATGAGTTTTGACCTGTCCTTGACGGCATTGTAGCCACATTTATTTTCATGCAGAACTATTTTTATAAAAAAAGGTTAAGATGTAAGAATAATTATGAGTTTTTAATGAAAATGTATCCAACACTTTTTATTTTTTATAGATGTGAAAATAATCATGAATATTGAAAATTATAGTAAAAATAACAAGACCGTTAAATATTTTTTTTTGAGTAAAGAGGAATTGTATTAACTCAAAAAGATATTTACAATGCGGGGTCAATTACAAAAGTGATTGCATTAAGGAAAAACTTTTCACAGTGTGATTGGCTACTGATCTATCGATGCTAGTATTGTGTCAACTATGTAGGACTCATCGCAAAAAATGCGTTGGTTCCGAATGCTCCAGAGTTTCCAACAGGTAATAAGGGGACCAATCTTCCACGAAGTTCCTATGTGGGGATTTTGAAGTAGTGCTGACAGCCATTCGATGAGATCAGTCCAAAAAAACTCAAATTGGAGATCAGATGATAGGATCTTCTTCCAAACCGAGCATGCCAGGGGCCAATACTTTAGGGCATGGTTGAGATCTTCAGGTTCTCCTTGGCAAAGAGAACAACGCAAGTCTGTTGTCATCCCCCTCTGATGTCTTTCTGTGTTGGTAAGAAGCTTCCCTCTTAACAGAAGCCATCCAAAGGATCTGATTCTTTGTGCTACCAGAAGCTTCCAGATGCTTGACCATTTCTTCTCTGAGGGGTTCTAGTTCTCGGAATCTGTTGCCTGGTACCAGGATTTTACCGTAAATTCCCTTGTATTCGTGAGATTCCAGTAGAGTTTTGGCTCCGAGTCTTGATGATCGATCTTGATTAACGCAATCTCCGAGAGGGTGTTTGATGATAAGAACTCCTTAAAGAGGTGCCACTTCCAATGTCCTTCTTCATCAATGAAAGCTAAGATCGGCTTGCTGAGATCCAAATCTGATAAGGGTAAGAAAGCTAGATTCTTAAAAGGGCCAGAGTCTCCAACCCAAAAATCGAACCAAAAGCGAACATTTTGGCCATTTCCAATGGTTTTCTTAATATGGAAGGAGGTTTCTTCCCAGACTTTCAGCAGGCTCTTCCATAAATGTGATGACTGGGATGTGTGAGGAATGACTGCCTCTTCTGTAGCCTAGTATTTTCCTTTCAGAACACGGACCCAAATCTGAGGATGGGTGTGCAATTTGTATTTCAGTTTTGACAGGAAAGCTTTATTCTGGGTGCCTAATCTGAGGAAGCCACCCCCCATTCCTTAGAGGTTGGCACATAACGTTCCATTTGACCAAACTGACACCCCTGTGTTCATTTGTGTACCCCCAGATAAACTTCCGAATAATCTTTTCTATTTCATTGCAACAATGGGTAGGTAGTTGAGCACTCTACATCGTGTAGAAGGGAATAGAGGAGAGGACTGATTTTGCAAGGGTCATTCAGCTAGCAAGATATAGTGAACGAATTTTCCAACCTGCCAGTTTGGACTGAACTTGTTCAATGATGTATTTGTAAGTATTAGAGACAACCCTTCCTGTGATTAATGGCACCCCCAAGTATTTCCCCCATGCTTTTGTATGCTGGTATCCCAGTTTATCACTGATGCTTTTCCTTGAGCATGAGGAACGTTTTTAGAAAAATATATCTTCATTTTTTATTGACTAATTTTGTGGCCTGAAGATCTACAAAAGTGTCTCAAAGTCTCATGTATAATTTCAATTTGGGAGACTGTAGTGTGGCAAAAAATAAGTAAATCATCTACAAAAAATAAGTGTGATAGGGGAATGCCATTTCTGCCCAATTTTATAACTTTCCATGACCCATTATCCACTACTTTAGAATGGCCTAAGATAATTTTTTCATGCAGAGGACAAAGATATATGGTGAAAAGGGATCTCCCTGTCTAAGCCCCCGTATAGGAGAAAAGGCCTCTGTGGGCTTCCCGTTCCAGATTAGCTACATGGTGGGTATAGTTATACAGGACATGATCAGTTGGATCAAACCCACAGGGAAGCCTGCATCCTTCAAGGTATCTTTTATAAAGTCCCATTTTAACCTATCAAAGGCTTTTTCGAGGTCAATTTTGATGGCCATCCACCCACTTTTCCCCTGTTTCTTTCTCATAGAGTGAAGAACCTCTTAAGAGATTATGATGTTATCAATAATACTCCTCCCTTGGATAAAGCTCGTTTGACATTTACTAATGAGTGCAGGTAAAACTGTTTTAACTCTATTAGTAATTACCTTTGTTATGATTTTATAGATGACAGAGCAAAGACTTATCGGTCTGAATTCGTTCATAAGACTTGGCTTGTTTGCCTTAGGAATAAGTGCTATGAGCGTGCAATTCAATATTGGGTCTAGGGGCTTTCCTTTCCAAATTTCAGAGATATACTGAACAAGACTAGCTGATATAGTGTCCCACTGATTTTGAAAGAATCAGTGGGACACTATATCTAAGGCATCAGAAATGGGCGGGGCAAAAGAAACCGGATCATCTAAGGTATCCAAGTTAATAAAGAAATCCCGAGCCATTGATGCTAATTGTTGTTCATTATTAATCCAATGCCCTTGTGTATTCTTCAGCTATGCAATCCGATTTTTCCTTCTCCTCATCAATGCTTTAGTATGGTAGTATGAAGTGTTGCGATCACCCAGACAAACCCAATCCGAGGTAGATTTCTAAAGCCAGAGGAGTTCTTCTTGGAGGTAGACGTCCTCATATTCATCACGCAGGGAGTGGTCCAGGTTGTTTAAAAAGCTAGAGAAGGGGGAGTCTTCAAGTTTTTTCTATACCCCTTGGAATCGTGAGAGAAGTCGTTTCTTTCTTTTCCCAATAGCTCCAAAAGTCTCCAAGTTCCACTTTTGGGCATTTGTTGTAAATGATTGTATATTTGTGAGTAGATCATTTTTTGTGTTCCTATGAAACACTCATCAAGTTGTGAAAGTCAGGGTGTTGAGTCTATACTGCTAAGAATTTAAAGGGTTTGGGTGAATCAAAAGGAATGTTGAGTTCCAAATTAATTTGAATGGGCCGATGGTCAGAGAGAAATTTGGGTAGGTGTGAAACCTAACTTTCTTTAAAAAGTTTCATCCAAGCCTCATTTGAAATAGCTCTATCCAGACGTACCATAGTAGTACCCCTTCTCCATGTGAATCTTGGGCCACTAAAGCCCAAATCAAGAAGAGCTTGTTCATATATAAAAGTCTTGAATAAATGACATTCAGATTGATATCTTCTTGATCCTCTTGTGCACTTATCATGGTTAATTGTTGCATTGAAATCACCCGCCAGGAGTCAGGGGATATGGGAGGGTGGAGCAGGGGAAGAAAGGTCTTGCCATAAATATTTTCGGTACCTAACATGGGGGCTACCATAGACTGCAGTGAACCTGAAGCTAAGATTCCTTTCCTTTAGCCTAACCTCCATGTGTACAAATTGAGGATGATTATCTAGAATTTGAACCTCAATAGTACTTGACCAAAGAATCCATATACCTCTTGAAAACCCAGTGGCCTCTACACGATGGGAGTGTTGAAATCCAAGTTTTCTTATTACTTTATTAGCCTTGGAACCAGAAATGTGAGGTTCAACTAAAACAAAAATTGCAGGTTTGTAATTAGCAACATAGAATTTAAAAATGGAGGGGAACCTTTTATCTAAGGCTCCTTGATAGTTCCAGGTAATTATTGACATAAATTAAATGGAAGTATTAGAGGAGAAAGCAACTCCTTCTGTGAGTCTATTATCATTATTGGTCCATTCCTGTTGAATACCCCTAGCAATCATCTTCAGGTGTTTAACTGATGGGCTTGAGACACCTCCAACTGGTATGGGCCCAGTGTCCTTGATGTCTAATTTTGAAGTTAACTTAATCCCTTTGGCCCTATTGGTTGGATCAGGTGGTTTAACTCTAGCCTTTGATGGGCCTGCTGGATCATATTGATGTTCTTAGCCTAAAGTCCTCATTGTTTCTACTGGCCCTTTTTGCCACCA
This sequence comes from Inga laurina, assembly GCA_963855925.1. NCBI lineage: Eukaryota > Viridiplantae > Streptophyta > Magnoliopsida > Fabales > Fabaceae > Inga > Inga laurina. The sequence continues at coordinate 41,325,895 of OY979712.1, forward strand.
TGGGTTGCGTTCATCAACAACAATTACCGCAGTGTTTTGGGCTGGGTCAAGGGCCGTTGCATGCTGCATAGTGAGATAATGGGTTGATTTGAAAATACTGTCAGGGTTGCTTGCAGTTGGCGTAGAAGCCATCCTGTCATTTTGCCTACTGGGTGGGTCCATCTTTTTTAGTACTCTTTGTTCCTTGCTTTTTCTTTTTTCGCTAGTGGACTCCCCATCACCTTGGCGCTAGTGAGTAGCTCCGTATGTAATAACCCAAAAAGTGATTAAGGGCTAATGACTTCAAAAGTTGATGTAATTATTGTTGAATAAACACTTTTGGAGAATTTGTGATGGGAATTTGGTGGTTTTAGTGATTCCAATGGTTTCCTTGTGAAATTATGATATTAAATATCATCATCCTTCTTTGTCCAGCCATTTTCACGCCATTTTTAGCTGAAGTAAGAGAGAGAAAGTTGAGAGAGTTTAGAGAGAGAAAGAGAAGAAATCTCACAAGGTAAGCTGATTTCTCCGACGATTTAGCTCCTAACGCATATAACTCCGACCCTAAGCTACTCTTCTTTGTTCTTTAAGGTTTGGAGGCTCAAAAATCTATTATTATTTAGGTTAGGGTTTCAGCCATATTTGGGAAAAGATTGGAGGAGCTTGAGGTAACTTCCAAACCTTCGTATATTAACTATTCTGGCTGCTGTGGGCAATTTAATCGGTGAAATTTCTTCGGATTGCCGTTGGTTTTAAATTTTGGAAATTGAGTTGCTTAAGGGTTATGCTACCCAATTTTGGTTCAAATGGTAGTTGTAACCTAATGTACTAGTTAATAAAGTTGCTAAGAGTAGAAAGGAACGTGTTTACGGAGCCGAAATCGTAAAACCCCAATTTTCCCCAGAGAACACATAAATTTCAGCCAGCTCTAGAAATAGGTCTTACAGTTGGATTTTCAATGATTTGATACTTCCATTGCATTCAGGAGGGAAAATTATGTGGGGTTACGGTTGGTCACTTTTTCGGAAAAGGTCGAAAAAATATAATTATGAAAACGCCCCTGAAACCCTTAAAGTGAGGCTGCCAAGGGTAAATTTGTAATGTAACATTGAATTTGATAATTCTGAGTCCAAAAAGAGATTCCTTGGGCGGAAATATGTTAGGTTTGCTCAGGTTAGAATTTCGGGAAAAGTGCAGCCCGACCGAGTATGGCGGGGCCGGGCCGGGCCAGGTCCTCGGGGGCATTTTTATAAATTTTCATTATAGACTCATATAACCCCCAGAAATACTATGGAAGTGTCTAAATGGTGCATTTGGAATTGTAGTATTCGACATTTGCCCTGATCGTGAACGACCTGTGCCAGAGCACGTTCGGAAATAACCAGGTAGTGACTCTTTCTCTTATACTATGTGTAATGCACTGTATGTGTGTTGTATCACTGTTTTGTGATGATTTCTGATGATGCTGCCATTATAGCTGGTGATAGATGTCGTTATACAACGAAAGCTGTCGTTTACAACGTAAGCTATCGTTATACAGCGTAAGCTGTCGTTATACAGCGTAAGCTGTCGTTATTGTGATTACAGCGAGAGCTGTCGCATTATGTATACAGCCGTGGGTACTGTCATTTGTGGTAAAAGTCGTATATCTTTGTGCTGCTGCTGCTGCTATTTGTGATTTACTTACATGCTGTGTGCTTATATATTGTATGAGTGACTTGTTACTATTGAGATTCTTTTGAATCTCATTCTTTCCAAGAACTGACCTACAGACAGGGCAAGTAACTCAAAAGGGAAGCGGACAACCAAGAACAGCTGGACTCCTTAGAGATCTTTGATGTTGGTTGTTGTTATCCATTTTGATATGGGATTATTGTATATATGTGGAATGATTTTGTGTAATCCCCTACATTATAAACTATAAACCCTTAGGGTGTGTTTGGTTTGAGGGGAGGGGAGGGGTGGGAGGGTGGGTAAATTACTTTTATGGGTTGAAGGAATTAAAATTTTAGGCGGGAATCCAAAATTTAAAAGGAATGAGAAAGTAAATTTTGGGCGGGAACTCAAAATTTAAAAAAATGAAAGGGTAAATTTTGGGTTTCTTTTGTCCAAAATTGTAATTTTTCCATCCTCCCTTCCCCTCCCTCCCCTACCCTCCCCTCAAACCAAACACACCCTTAGTGAATGAATAAAACCTAGGGGTTGCCGGGATATTTGTTGTACACTCTGATATGTATGAATGCGATTCAACTACACAGGGTAATTATATTTGAAACTTGAATTTGAGACCAGAATAGGAATAAAATTTTGAAAGAGTTTGTGAAAACCCTACTGTAATAAGGGAAGTTTGAAATAAGTTTAATTATTCGTTAGTCTCTAATTCATTTTAATTACGCCTTTTTGAATCATAATTACAGTTTTTGAGGTAGGGGTTACACCATACACGGTCTGTACATTATCCTCCACTAAATCAGTTACGTTTAGTACGTTGAAACGCGAGGCCGTTGCAATTCCTTATGTGCTTTGTCCATTATCGAGACGTGCGCCTTTGTTGTACGTACGGCGTCTGCGTTGAACCTACATCCAAGCGCCAAAAGAGCAGGTTTCCTAATCATCAACTAACGATGGCTAAGCTTCTATAACGTGGTGGCTTTTTTCTGACGTCGAAGCCACTGTATCTGCCATTTTTTTCAGGCAGAAGGTCTCTAGGTGGCCATACATGCCACAGTGGTAGCAAATGGTGGGTAACCCTTCATACTCAACATAAATAATTTCACTATCAACCTGGATCTTGGAGATGAGTGGCTTTATGAGATTGATGACCACTGCTAGTCGAGCAAATTTTCCCCGGTCTCCAGATTCGGTATTATAGTCCACTCTAATAACTTCCCCGAAAACACTACCGATAGAGCGAATGATCGATTTATGATAATATCTAGCATGGATTTTTGGTAGTCGGATCCATCCAATCAGTTGAGTAACTCTATGTTCATGTGGTTTAAAATCAGGCGTTCATGGCTGAATTGTTAGGTAGTGGCCAAAAATGGTCCATAGGCCATTTAACAGAGCGTTCTGGGAGTCTAGATCCTCCTTGAACTTGACTAGAAAGCAGTTGTCATGTAAGTATGTTAGTTGGAATTTTCTGGTGGGTTTTCATAGACGCATCAGTTACGGTAGGAGCTGTCGATGACTGATAAATCTGCCCAGTAATTTGATGACTACTGCAAAACCCATCCTCTTGTTTAGGATTTCCAGTACGTGTTCAGCAAAATTGATTGTAGGAATATTCCCTTCCATTCCAATGATAACATCCCCTTGTTGAAGATCCAGATCGTCTTCCTCCTCTCCTTTTTCGACCATTCCCTGGTTGAGTAATCTATCTTTAAAAGACACAGCTAGCATTTTGTGCATTTCCTTGTCAATGTTCATATTGCTCCAGTCAGCTTCCTTACACTCTTCTGCATCTAGTTGTGTTTCAGGGACAAACTCTGTGCTCGTTGTAGCAGAGACGTGCATTTCCATCTCTGGTGTGGCTGTTTGGTAGTCGGTTTCCATCATGGTGTCTGCTGTGTTCATGTCTCCGAGCTTGACCTTTTTCAGATCACGATTTTCTCCAGGGTGTGGTGTAACGCCCTAATTTGCGATTAAGGGTTAATGATAATTATTAAGGATAATTATCGAATTAAAGTGAAATAATTATGTGTTTTGGTGGCAATATTAACTTATATGTCATAATTGATGGAAAATTTAAAGAATGGAATTATTGGCTCTAAGTTGGTGATTAATGGGAAATTAATTACTAACTAAGAGCAAAATGAGAAGTGAGACTAAATTGCTAATGGAAGGATTAGATAAGTTAAATGGTGACTAAGTGTGGGAGAGCCAATAGGAGAATGACATGTGTCAAGGTCGTGGGTGTGTGTGAAGGGAGTAAAGTCAAAGTGAATATTTTAGTGTTTCTCTCTCCTCTCTTCCCTCTTTGTGCACTGGACATGGTATGGGGGGAGGGATTGGATCATTATTTCTCTTCTTCTTCACTCCTCTTCACTCTATCACTCTCATCTCTCTCTCTCTTCTCTCCTCATTTTCGTCAGCCATTAAAGGCCAAAGGGAAGGAAGAAAAGCTTCAAAAAGGTAAGGGAAATGTCTCCAAATGCTCAAACTTCCTTCTCTAATATTGATCCTTGAATTAAGAGCTTCATTGTGATGGTTGTAATGTGTTCATTGGTGTTAGTTTGTGACCTCAAGAGATTGTGAAAGTTGGAAAATTGAAACGTCACTTTGAGAAAGTTAAAGAGGTAAGTGAAACCTATCTACCCATCTAAGTTTTGTGCCATTTAAGGTAGCATTGAATTTCTGGGATTTATTGGCCATTTTCAAAAATGAGTGTCATTGGTCATTTCGCATGTTAAAGGTATAGAAATGGTATATTTGGAATGTGTATGGATAGATAGGATTGATTGGGAAAGAAATGAGTGAGATTGGAAAGTTTGGACAGTTAGTGTTTAGTGTGGCCATGGACCAAAGCATGCTAATGTAGTGGAAATTAGGTTGTTTAAATGGTTTTATTGGATTCCTTCAGTGTTTTAGTGTAAGGGATAAGCTTGATTGTTGATTTTGGAGCCATTGGGCACTTTGGTAGAAAATTGGAAATGCTGCCATTGAAAGTCTATTATGGGAAGTCTGTTTGTATTGGCGTTTTGAATGACCAAATGGTGTCTAAAAATTATGAAAATTTCCAGTCTTAAATTTCACATCCCAAGCTTCAAAATGGACATATATTTTGTGTCATTTCGTTTAGTATTCTGTGAGTTATGGTTGTTCAAAGTTTGGGATTGAAACAGAACTCTGTTTTGGGGTAGTGATGGGTTTTGTGTAATTCTGTGATTTGTGTGATGATTTCCAGTATTGGTCCATATTTTTTTCTGGTAAAGAGCACTTAAATAGCTTTCAATGGGTTTTGGGATCACCTCATTTCGATTTTTCTAGAATTAGTTAGGAATTTCTGAAGTTGCCTTGGCTGCAGCAGAAAAGTTTTGGCTGCGGCACAAAAGTTTCTGTGCGTGTTTTGGCCGCAGCCAGAAATTCTTGGCTGCAGCCAGAAACCTTCTGTGCGTTTTTTGGCCGCAGCCAAAGGTTTCTTGGCTGCCGCCAACCCCCTATTTTCAGCACCTTGGGATTTTGAAAAGTGGTTTCCAACCCGGTGCTTCCCAATCCTTTTAGGCGATTGTTAGAGACTTTCATAGCTACTCAAGGGACTTTAATGATAACCAAATCTAAGTGTTGAAGAGTCATTTGAGTATTGGAATAAGTAATAACCTATCGTCCTTAATGATTATAGGATTTAATATTTGCCCGGAACATAGAAGGCATGTGCCTGCTCAAGGAAGGAAAGACAAAGGTAGTAACACTTTATCCTATATCATGTGTATTACATTGCTTGTTTGCATTAGTCATCGATTACAGTGAAAGTGAAGGGGACGTGGCGAAAGCCCGGACTCAATTACAGTGAAAGTGAAGGGGACGTGGCGAAAACCCAGACTCGAATATAGATAAGGTGAAGGGGGCGTGGCGTAAGCCCGACCTCGTATATAGTGAAGGGAACGTGGCGAAACCCCAGTCTCGAATATTGATTGCTGCATTGTGATATATGTGACTTGCTTTGTATATATGCATCATATAAATAAACTGTTGCTACTGGGATTCTCTAGAATCTCATTCTTTCCAAATAACATTTTTAGACAGGGCAAGTGGATCAAAAAGCAAGCAAGTGGATAAGGGCGATTAGGGCTGCCAGCGGTAGTCTTAGTTAGATATTTTGGTTGTATATCGAATTGGTTATCATTTTGGATCAATGTAAATATATTGTATAGATCATAGTACTATAGTTTTGTATAATCCCCGGTATGGATTTTGAGATGGGCGATGATGCCCTGAACAATATTTTGGATTAAATGTTATTATCCCGGGTGAACGTCGGGAATTGTGCTGATACTCTGATATTGTATATGTAACAGACCAAACAGGCCATTTGTTTTAATGAATGAAATGAATGGAGATTCAGTTGTACAGTTTCCGCAAAAAGTTTTTAATTGTTCCGGATTTCTCATTCGATTATTAAATGTGATTAAACACTAATCCCGACCTGATTATCGAATGGGGTTACATGTGGCGACGGCTCACTTTTTATATTACTATCAAAAGGGGTGTGGTGCATCATCGTGGCGGGCTATGTTTTAGAGAGAAGGTGGAGCTTCTCTCTCTAAACCATCCTGAAGATGAAGTTTGTAACAAGACCGTTAAATATTGACCGATCTTGCCATTTTTACTTCAATTTTAAATGTTTATAAGTATTTTCACATCTTTAAAAAATATATATAATGTTGTACGCATTTTAAATAAAACTTTATATGTACCTTTGTACCTTAACTTTTATAACAAAAATAAAGAAGTAATCATCAAAGCATAATTTTAGTTTGGTTTTTAAATAATGTGATGTAATTTTGTTCAAAAAAATACTCATATTTAAAAAAGGGTTAAGGGACAATTTTGTCCTGAAAGTTGTCACCAAGAGACAATTTTGCTTTGGAGGTTTTATTGAAGGGCAATTTTCCTCTGAAAGTGTAAGAAATGAAGCAATCTTGTCCTAGCCGTTATTCCAATTAATTTTGACAATTATCCCAATTAATTTTGACCTTTATTTGACCAAATATGTTGAGATAACAGTCCACATGCCATCCATATCATTTTTGTTAATTGTGCAAATTTGCCCCATAAGTTTTAAATCTAACTTAAAAAAATGAAGTAGATGACATATGAACTTTTAGAGTAAATTTATACTTTAAGAAAAATAACGTGAATGACATATGGACTGTTAACTCAATATGTTTGGTTGATTAATTCTAAACAATAATTGGGACAATGGCTAAGCAAAATTACTCCCTTCTTGTTGACACTTTCAAAATAAAATTATTCTTTAAAAAATTTTTAAGATAAAATTATCCCCAACCATTCTAAAATAAGGTCGACAGGTGGGGTTACTGGCATGCTCCCCTATTTTGATTGGGTAACCATGTGAGGGGGACTTAGGCTGTGTTTGGTTTGAGGGGAGGGAGGGGAGAGGAGAGTGGAGAAACTACAATTTTGGATAAAAGAAACTCAATATTTACCCTCTCATTTTTTTTAATTTTGGGTTCTCACCCAAACTTTACTTTCTCATTCTTTTTAAATTTTGGATTTTCTCCTAAAATTTAAATTTATTCAACTCAAAAAGGTAATTTACCTATCATCCCATTCCTTTCCACCCCTCCTCTCCCCTCAAACCAAACACACCCTTAGTTTGTGTTCGGCAACTTCAACAAAATATAGGTTTAGTTGACGAATACTGAAAATTTTTTCAAGATTTTGAGAAAAACTATTTTTTTTCTATTTTTATTTGTGTGAGTCACATTCTCTCTCTCCTACTTTTTTTTATGTGGGCTCCACCCACCCTTTCTCTTTTATTTTTTCTTTGTGTGGGTCTCACCCTCTCTTTTTCTTCTACTTTCTCTTTATGTGGGTCCCATATCATGAAAAAAAAGTTATTCTAACTATAATACCCAAACACTCTCATTTTATCAAAATTATTTTTTTTTCATAATCTATTCTCCAGAAGCTATTCTTCAAAAATTAATTCCGAACACACCCTTAAGTGTGTGTTTAGATTAACTTTAGGAGAATAGTTTTTATGATTTACGAGGTAAGTTTGTGAGAAAAATTTTATCTCGATTTACAAAAAAAATATTTAAAACGGCAATTTAGGATTTATTCAAAGACATACTTTAGATTAAAATAGAGGACATAGGTGGATGACTGAGAGTGGTAACTGGGACAGAGGAGCATCCTCGAGAAAGTGACCTGACATGCGTGTCTTATCCATTTATCAAAATCAATTTTTTCTCATAATTTATTCACTAAAAATTAATTCCAAATATATCCTTAAATATGTGTTTGGATTAAGTTTTAAAAAATAATTTTTATCATTTATGAAATAAGTTTGTGAGAAAAATTCTATCACAATTTATAAAAAAAACATTTAAAACGATTTAAGATTTATCCAAACAAATATTATAAATCAAAACAGAGGACATAGGAGGGTGACTGACAGTGGTAACTGGGACAGAGGAGCATCGTCGTGAAAGTGACATGACATGCGTGTCCTACCCATTTATCAATTATGTCTTAGCTTCTGACTTCTCTGCCCTTCATTACACAGACAGACCTACCCCTCTTTTGTACGGATTTCTGTTATTTGCATTATATTTACATTCGGTTTGGATTTCAAGTTTCTCTCAGACATGAAAAGCATTCGGACTCGGCAGGACATGACAATTTTCATTTCAGTTTCATATTTATTTTAAATTTATATATTTATCACTTCAAACTTATTTATAAATTCATTTTAATAAAAAAATTTTAGTTTTTACTATAAATTCAATTTCAGAGACGATTTTTATAATTTTGCCTCTATTAATAACATTAAATAAAAAAAATTTATTTATCTTGATTCTTGGAATTATTAAAAAATAAGGGTAAAATTAGAAATTTAACCCATAATTAATAAGTTAATTAACTCTCTTTGATATGTAAGAGTGTGTTAGTTTGGATTTATAAATAAAATCAGAGTAGTATATAACCAATAATACTTATATTAAGTTCTTTATATTCATACTGTCAATATCTTCAATTACATATGGTTGTGTATTTAATTTTTGAAGTATTTTTCTTAAACTATAAATCCAAATAAAAAAAATAGGATGCATAACTATATCCAATTGGAAATATTGACATAATAAATGTAAAACATTGGATGTCTGTATTTTCCTTATATGACATACAAATTTTAAGAAGCAAGATTGTAGTTGGGAGAATTGGGAATAAATATTTTTTTTTTGTAAATTAATTACTGAATGCTATCTAGCCGGTAAGTCATCTTTCTTGCGTGCATAAATCTTCGATATAAACATACACACCATCTTTTGTTGTATGCAAAATATTTTTCATTGTGTGTAATATATCTTTTGTTAAAGTGCAACCGATCTTCCATGGTAGCATTCAATAATTAATTTTCCCCAAAAGTATGTTTGGGCGATTTTTCCATTTTAATTTGTGATAAATATAATATTTCACTTTAACCTGATAATTAATTTGCAAAGATCAAAGTATATGATTACAAAATATGAAAAGCGCGTTTGGATTTATTAATGTTTGTTTGGGATAATTTATTTTTTACTTATAAATACTTTTAAATCGTGATTTGGGTATATGAGATAAGTATATGAGAGGATTTTTGTCTCAATTTACATAAAAAACACTTATATCCCAAAAGTAAGCTATTCAATAAAGACTTATTATTTGCATTGGACTGATTCCTTAATTAAGACCTTTTCCTATGTGCACTCAATAAAAAAAAATTGGAAAAAATTATAAATTTGGGAGATAAAATAGATTAAGATATTATATCTAATATCAAAATAAACCTTCTAACTAATTTTTATACTCTCTTCGGTATTTAATATAATATATATTTACTTAATTTAATTAGAATAAAGAAGTTAGTTAAATTAATTAATGTGACATGTATTCTCTAGGATACCCTAGTCAATCTTCTTCAATTCCCCCTCCTTCTTGATTATTATTAAGAAAACATTAATTAAGATAAATCAGAAAAAAATTGATAAATATAAAAATTATGTTCTATATTTAGAACAAATATCAACTCGCTAAATATGTTTTATATTAAAAATCAGAGGAGTATTTAGAATCCAAAAGAGTAGTCTTAATTTTCCAACTTTCATAGAACATACAAAACTTACATGCAATGATCCTATTCAAGTTATTTTTGCATTTTTCAACCTTAATAAAAAAGTTAAGATGCAATTTTGTTTTGAAAGTAATCAACCACTCACAAGCGTTGGATATTTAAAAGTTTTTTGAGGAGTAATTTTACTCAGGAAGCAAATTTGGTCATTTTTTAACACTACAAGAATAAATTTGCTCCTCCAAAAGCTTCAGAATACCCCAGACTTTTGAGTGGTTACTTCTTCTTCTTCTAAGGCAAATACATTAACCCTTAATAAAAATTCAGACCCATGATTGTTGGGAGACACATTTGAGAGAGTGATAGCTGGATCCTAAAAATTTAATTTTGATAACGATTAAATCCTAAAAAATTTGTCAAAAGATAAGTTGTAAAAAGCTATAAATTTAAAAATTTTAGTTGTAAATTAATAGAAATGGTTTTTGATATTTAAATTCTTAATTTTCAACTAACACTCTCATATTTATCAATATTTGATTCGAGTCAAATTTACAGAATTTTTGAAATTTAACTATTATTAAATTAATTTTTTATGATTTGAATGCCATTCTTCCATTTTTATTACATGTTTTTGGTAGATGTTATATCTCAAACGTATCAATCAATTATCATATGAACAATAAATCCTTACTTGTCATTAAATTATTAATCTACCCCTTTCATATATGGAGGAGCCACTGCATTGAGGGGTTGGGGAACAGTGGAAGCTAATTAAATTATTATTTAAAAATATTTATATTTATTATTTTTTTAAAAATAATTTATCTAATTTATATATTAATATATAATTTAATTATACATAATATATTATTTGATTAAATTAAACAATTTATTTTATTTCCCTCGCCTTTCTTAAAAAATCATTTATATTTCGAAGCGAAAGGAATATTAAGCCTAACTGCTACACCATTAAAATGACCTTTTAGTTTTTTTATATAATTTTTTCAATGTCCCGGCCCCGACGCACATTCTCTCTCTTCTGATTGGAGGGTTTTTGTGTTTTTGTCTGTTTTGTCCCCGGAAAAGCGCACTCACATGCCCTACAGCACCAAATACCAACAAGACTGAGCCATTGATTCTCTCTCTTGCGCACCCACCCACCCACCTCAATAAGGAAAGAAATCTCCCCCCACCACCTTCACTTTCTTCTCTCCCTTCAAATCCCCACCATTTTATTAAATTCTTCATCCTTATCCTCTTCTTCCATTTTTTCCCTTTCATCTAATTTTCTTGCTCCTGTCTCCTTCTTCCGCAACTAGGGTTTCTCGTGAGCTTCTTTTGCTAAATTTAGCTAAATGCCTGCAGATTTCCCTCTCCCTCTGTCCCTTCCTTATTAGGCTCCCTTCTTTTTTTCTTGCCTTTGTTTCACTACTCTAACCTATAAAAAGCTGCTCTTCCAGTCAGTTCTTTAATTTCTCCCTTCTACCGCCTTGGCCTTTGCTTCTTTCTTCCGATTTTTCTCTCTTTCTTTTTAGGTGGGTATGCTTTTACTGTTTGTTTGTTTCCTTGTTCTCGTGTGTATCCCTTAATGAAATTTCTCGTGTGTATCCCTTAATGAAATGCTGAAACTTTTTTCTTTCCTGGTTGCAAGTTTTGGTTGCGGCAATAATGGCGAGGGAGAAGATTAAGATTAAGAAGATCGACAACGCTACGGCGAGGCAAGTTACGTTCTCCAAGCGACGCAGAGGGCTCTTCAAAAAAGCTGAGGAGCTTTCTGTCCTCTGTGATGCCGATGTTGGCCTCATCGTCTTCTCCTCAACTGGCAAGCTCTTTGAGTTCTCCAGCACCAGGTCTCTCTCTCTTTGTCTCACATATTATGTCTCGAGATTGATGGGTTTCGTTGCTTGGATATTTGCATCGCTTGTAGTTTTGTCTTTGTTGCTGATGTCCCAAGTCTTCAGAATAAAACCATAAAATAAATATATATGAACAGAGAAGCAGTTTAGCTATAATATAACCATTGCTTAACTAGGAAAAAAACTAGATGATGTTAGAACGTTTACGGGGAAGACGATGAATACTTACTATTATTATGCCATGAAGATCAGATTTTTCATTTAATTTGTTTGGCAATTAAAAGTAGAAAAACGATATGCCTTGAAGCTACAGATTAGACAATATGGCAGCTTGCAAATCTGATAGTGGCCAACACTTGAAGATTTTATTTTGGGGTCTTGAGTTGGAATGTCGGTATAAAAATGCTACTATGAGATAGCAGATTGATAGGTTTAAGAAGGTCCTAAAATATTTATGTAATAATGGTTCTCAAACATCTTGGTGCAATTATTTATTACACGGCAATACTAGTTTGTCTCATCTGATTTCAACTTATTTTTCTTGGTTCGATTTTTTGTTTAAAATACGTGGATGGTCGGATGGAGAGAGAAAATGACTATAATATTTGATAATAAAAATACATGAAACAATCTGAATCGAATAACTTGTTAAGCAAATAAATAAACTTTACTTGTATTAGGTTTATTATGATACATGCAGTAGGAGGAATTTAAATCATTTAGCTGAGAGACATATTCCTGTTTTTCTTGCTGTATACATTTTAAAAGGTACACTATCGACTATTGTGTTTCTTGTTGGATACATTTTAGAAGGTACACTATGATGCTTCGCTTTCCTTTAAATTTAAATCTGCCTTTAGTGGTGTACGTTGGGTAGGAAAAAAATAATTAGGGGTGGTCGTACGGAAGCTGCTATAGCTTAGCCATCTGCAATAATAATTCTCAACTTGGTTAACTTTCCTTTATTCCTTCTCTCTCTTCTTTCCATCTTGTTTTGTGGTCCGGAGAGAATTTCTGTGGATCATTAGAATCCTAAGAGCCATTTAAAGGGTAGATTTTCTTACTGAAACAATGGAAAATGTGATTGTAAAATATAATGGGAACACTTAAAGCACAGTGCCCTTAATAGCTGGCCATGTGTTATGCATTATTATCAGCATATATGATGTTGTCTGCAGGGGGAAAAAAAAGCATTTCTGATTTCCCCACCATTTACTTAATCGTAATTATTTTAATGCATTTTAATGGAGGTTTGAATCTCCACCTACAGACTATCTTCAGGATTTTCAGACCCTACGAACTGATCTGATTTGACTAAAGGGCTCGCATTATTTCAGCACTTCCAAAAATTCGTGATCTTAACTATTAACTTGGTTTTGTGATATAATGTCTCGTTTGAATGTACTCCTCCGGTTCTTAATATATGATCTAAGTGGGGAGTCGATATTTGTTCTTAACATGAGACCTATTTTATATATTTATTAACTTTCTCCCAAATTAACCCTATTAATATTCTTTCAATAATAATTAAGTAGGAAAGAGAAGGAAAATTCAGGAAGATGATTAGGATGTTTTTTAAAAAAAAAAAATATATTAACTCACTTAACTAACATCTTTAATCTACTCAAATTAGTTAATTGGATAGGTTTTACATTAAGGATTAGAAGAATATAATTTAACACGGATGAATGAACTTGTGCGCCGTGCTAGATTAAGTTAGCTACCATAATCCCAAAGCTTGAGCCAAGTGCTGGAAAAACAGCCATGATTGTCTTTTGCTTAGTGTGTGTTTGGATTAACTTTTTTTAATAGCTTTTACGACTTACGAGATAAATGTGTGAGAGGAGTTTTGTCTCGAGTTGCGCTAACTATGGTTTGAAATCATGGTTTGGAGTTTTGACAAACACACAATAAGATCTGAGGCATAGATGATTATTTATCTAAAATTCTAAATAGACTGCTTCGAGCTTGTCATTATGTTATGTAGCCCTATTATTCGTATGACTATATATTTGTTGTGAATTGATGTTCATTTTGCTTTTGTGTTCCGCTTGGCTTACCATCCTTCTCCACAAAACACATCCTTACTTTGTAAGTGATTGTGGTGTTATATAGAGGTATTTTAAGAAGATCATATCATATATGTTATAATTAAGTAATTTATCTATTTTTTTTAATTTACTTACATTAGTTAAGTAGTTTTTATATTAAACACTGAATTCAGCGGAATGCGAGGAGGGGAGAAGAATTGGACAAATCTCATGGCATTGGGGGTTCAAACTTTATAGAGATGTTCAGTTCAGGGGTGCAGGGAAGAAATTACTACTACCTCATGTCTTTAATATAAGATCAATCTATTAATTTGTGAAGATTAAAGAAGCTAAATATATTATTTTAAAGTATTTATATTTATAATTTTTCTCTAAATTAATTAGCTTAACTTATAAATTTTGATCTAATGATAGTTTCATAGAGATTATGTAATATATGTAATAATTGAGTAATTTATTTAATTTTCTTAATCTTTCTAAATTAGTCGACTGAATCTTATATTAAATATCGATAGAAGGTAGTATATCATAATAATCACGCAACCTTGAGGGAGCCTATAATTCTGTGGCTGGGTGTTCTAGATTGAAGGCATGATTTCGATGGCGGCATGTAAAGCTATATATTTCTGACTTATGATTTTTTGTGTGTGTTGAAGCATGAAGGAGTTACTCGACAGGCATCATTTGCAATCGAAGAACCTATTAAAACAAGAACTACCGCCTCTTGAATTGCAGGTCCGTATTCTTTACTCTGTTATATACTTCTTCAGGTTTAAATTACACTGTAAATTAGGTCTTATATTTTGGACCGGAGATAAAATATTTTATGCCGGCAAAATATTATAGAAATTCGGGTTTGTGGAAAACTGCAAATCGTTATAAAAAAGAGACACTTTCCGATTGCATTGCTTATTAAGTTATTTATAACTTGTAATTGAAGTTGTATTGGTCCGTATTCTTTACTCTGTTATATACTTCTTCAGGTTTAAATTACACTGTAAATTAGGTCTTATATTTAGGACCGGAGATAAAATATTTTATGCCGGCAAAATATTATAGAAATTCGGGTTTGTGGAAAACTGCAAATCGTTATAAAAAAAAGACACTTTCCGATTGCATTGCTTATTAAGTTATTTATAACTTGTAATTGAAGTTGTATTGGTCCTTCATTGATTGCCCTTTTCGTGTCCATTTTGACAACTCTTAGCTGTGAGTTTCCTGCGTTCAATCCAAACTATACGGTTGTACACTTGTACCAAATACTGAAATATTTCTGAAATTTCTGTTAGTCATGTCCGTTAATTTCCTTAGAAACTACTTTTGCCTCGTATTTTTTGCGGAACCAAATGCTACGTAATACTCCTCCAAACTCCGGTCTTAATTATAAGAGCTACTAAGTTGGTTGGTTTTGGTTCTAAATATAGGACCTGGATCCATTTTATCTCTAATATTTATTATTTTTTCCCATTTTGATTTACTTATAAACTAATATATTATCTAATGTTATACAAAGGCCTTTTAGGGTGTGTTTGGTTTGAGGGGAGGAGAGGGGGGTTAAATTACCTTTTTTTGTTGCATTTAAATTTTGGGCGGGAATCAAAAATTTTAAAAAAAGAGAGGATAAATTTTGGGCGGGAATCCAAAATTTAAAAGAATAAGAGAGTACATTTTGGGTTTCTCCCGTCCAAATTGTAATTTGCCATCCCTCCCCTCCCTTCCTCCACCTCCCTTCAAACCAAACACACCTTTAGGGCCTGTTTGGTTTAAAGGGAGGGGATGGAAGGGGAGAGGCTCATTTTCCATCCCTTCCAAAACCCTCCAATTTGGAGGAAACAAAAATGAGGGGATGAGAGGGATTTTGAGCCCCTTCTTTGAGGCTCCTCCCCTCCAAATTTTTATAGCAAATAAGGGGAGTCTATTTCTAATATTTGAACTCGTAATTGACCAGACCAGGTTGCATGGCATTAACTCTTGTTCTATGGAAGGGAAGGGCTTTTGATTAAATTATGATCATCTTTAATTTGCCTGCTTAATTAAAGAGTAGGGTAATGTTTTGCAGCTAGTGAAGAACAGTAATTACACCAGCTTGAGCAAAGAAGTTGCTGAGAAGAGCCGTCAACTAAGGTGTATATATATATATATATATATATTCTCTCAATTCCTTGAAGCAATTTCTTTGCCATGGTAATTGGAATTAACATGTAGGCAGATGAGAGGAGAAGACCTGCAAGGTTTGAATATCCAGGATTTGCAGCAACTAGAGAGGTCTCTCGAATCTGGATTGGATCGTGTAATAGAAATGAAGGTCTCTTTTACTTTCCTCCTTAAATCATTGCCTTCATTGCTGCTCTATCTATACTCGGTTTAATCTAAACCTTGAAATGATTAATCTCAGGAAGAGAAGATAATGACCAAGATCAGTAACCTCAAGAGAAAGGTTAGAAACCGGTGATTTCATTTCATATGAAATCTATAATATCGGTTACTTGTTTATTGATCAATCTGTAAACTTATATTCTTAACTGTGAAACTCAGGGAGTGGAATTGATGGAAGAGAATGAGCTGTTAATGCGTCAAGTATGATGATTCATTCTTGCTTTTATGGATTGACTTGTGCTTTACTTTCTTCTCTTTATCTTCTGCCGTTAAATCTGGATTCTGCAATTTCTAACAAAAAGACCTATGTTTGGACCCAGGTGGAACAATTAGCTGATGGCTTCAGGCAAGGTGGCGCCGCCGAGTCAGACGTCGTGAATAATGAGGAAGGTCAGTCATCGGAATCTGTAACTATCATCTCCAACTCCTCGGGACCCCCTCAAGACTGCGACAGCTCAGACACATCGCTCAAGCTGGGGTGAGTCTACTCCTACTGTAAAATTCCTGAGATGCCGTTAAGGATTAGTATCATTGTTAGTTTTATAGTTTAATAGAAGTTTGGTTTGAGTTCATGTAGTTTTAAATCGTTGGTTTTGGATCCTATAATTTCATAAGAATTTGATTTGATTTTAACGATAGGTCTTCATGCTTTTAATGAGTTTTGATTTTGGTTCATATGTACTTAAGCTCATATTAAGTCTTTATGAAACTATAGTGACAAAAATCAATGATTTGAAACTACAGAGATCATCAATAATGAAATTAACCCAATCATTGGCTACTAGTTAAGTTCATTAGGGTGTTTAAGATCATAAAATTCGTCTAAAGATTTATTTTACATTTTTACTGAATTTAATTACGAATATTAACCTAGTAATCTATCATCATTTCATTCAAGAATCGGGGTGTATTTTCAGTGTAAGAATTTATTATGTGTTGTCAGCAATCCTGAAAAGGTTGTTGGTTGTAAACGTTTTCCAAAATGAAAGCCATTTGATTAACTTGAGCTTAGCATTGATAATAAACTGCTATAATCAATGAATTTGCAGATTACCTTATGCTGGCTGAAGGGATTTTCTTAGATACTATCTTCGGTCCTAAATATAGGATATAGTTTATAGTGCACCATTACAAACTATGTCCTATATTTAGGACCGGAGGGAGTATCTTAATAATCCAAGAGAAACGAAGACTGAGGTAAAGATTACGAAACTATGGAGTTGTACTAATAAATGAACGTCCACTTCCTCAAGATCTGTTAATACTTAACATATCAAGTCGGAAGTTGATCGCGAACGTGAAAAAAAGGCAAAAAGGGGAAAAAAAAAAAAAAAAAAAACAGTTTCGCTATACCAATTCGTCTTCTATTCCGTGATTATTACCTGAAATATTCAAAAAAATTGTGAAACCAGATATCTTCATTACATATTCCTCCCTTTCCGTGCTTGTCGTGTGGTATGCTATATTATATACACAAAAAGGATATATATGCAAGCAGTATAATCAGGAAAACTACTGACGAAATAATACCAAGACTAATATTTGTGTACGTGTACGTGCATATATATGTTTGGTGCATTTTGAATAATTGAATAATTGTCTTTTAACTAACTCAGTTATAAACAAGTTTCAAATATATTATTTTCTCATATCCTTAATATAAGACTTAGGGGTTGAATTTCGTTTTAAATATAAGGTTTTAATTCACTTGGTCTCTCAAATTTATAATTTTTTCTCTAAAATATTTTTATAAATTATACATATTAAGAGGTTTTTCATTCAAAGAATTCATCATTTAAAAATGCACTATTGGAAAATCAACTCACATTTGTTGCAATTAATTAAACTAATTTTTTAAACTTATCTAGGTTAGTTAAGTAGCTTTTATATTAAGGATTGAAGTCAGTACATGTTAATTGACTGTAGTAATTTTAATTTTAATTGTCTTAAAGACAGTCATTACAAAAAGTTTAGTTTACTTTTGGAAAATAATAATAATAAATTTTTGTATTTAACTATGCTAATTTTCATGGTATTGAAAATCGGACCTGCCGGTTTAGACTGGAAACTGATGAATTGGTCGTCACTTCAGTCTGATTGAGGGTAGAAAACCGAAGTGGATTGAATCGGTTGACCCGGGGTTACTCGGTGTAACCTAGTCTAGTTATGGGTTGTCCTAATTTTTTTAAAAACTTTTTTATGTTCCAAATGACCTGGTTTTGACTTTTTTTTTTAAAAAAATTATATCTCTAAAATTTTATGATTTGCAAGAAGCTTTAAAAGGATTGTGAAATACTTTTGGCATTGGTTAGAGAAAATTTTTTATTTACTTAATGATATTTTTGTGGGTATTAGGTTTAGGAGGTTATATTGGATTATTGGTTGGAAAAAAAAAACTCTTATTTAGTTTTTTGAATGGTATATATGGACATTTAAATTATATATATATATATATATATTTTTTTTTAATTGACTTTATTTTGAATCACTGACCCTTCATCTAGTGCCTTGGCCAGTTCAATATCCGGTCTGATTTTCAGTACCTTGCTAATTTTTTTTTTAAACAGTTGAAGGAAGGGTTAAGTATGACTATTAGCTAGACTAAGCATAAAAGCTAAGGAAAATTCAAGTTAAATCTAACTAAAATACCAAAATTTAGATTCAAGCCTACACTTTTAATAAATTCCTAATTAGATCAAGAAGTCTAATTAGGAATTTCTGATTGGTGTTAAAAGATTAAAATGAGGTTGGGGAAAAAAAAAAAAGAAAAGTAAGGCAGAAGCGGGTGTCTCGAAGCCTAAAATCCATTGAATGATGCTTGTCTACGGCCAGCTTCAGTTGCCAATATCAATTTCGTTTATATTTTTGCATTTAGATGAAAGATTTGAGTTTTTTAGACCCGGTTTTGGCACAGGTCCCTGGATCACTTTTATTGGCTAAATAAATTTCTTGTTGTGTTGAAGGTTGCGATGGAAAATTTTTTACCCTTTATCCTTCATTTGTTTGCAGGAAATAGATGCTATTCCTTTTTTCCTCAGCAGCAACAATTCAATTCTTCAATTATTATAATCATCAGCATGTTACACATCTTTATTCAAATCAGTAGAATTATTTAGAGACTAGAATAAATCGTCAAAAAAGAAAAAAAAAAAATCAATTTTCCCTCCTACAATTTCATCATTGATATATACAAATTCAATACTTGAATGGATGCTCTCAGCAGATTGCAGAAAATAAAACATGTTTTAGAAAAATATGGAATATACATTATTGATTTGTTCTTGTTTAATAGACAGAGTCATGAATGACTCTACCTAACAATAAAAGCCTTTCTCAATTGAACTACATGTGAAAATTTGAGATGACTATGGTTTGACCATGAAATAGAATGAAAAGCACTTTGTGGAGAAATTTTCCAGATTTTCGTAGGTGATTTAAGATTGATGAAGGGGAAGCCATCACTGATGCTAGATGAGGTCATTGTTTGGTTAAAATATACTTTTAATCCTTTAAATTTTATATGAGGTATAATTTTGGTTCTTTAATTTTCTAAAGTATACTTTTAATCCTAAATTTCTAGCATTTTTAATGTTGCTAACGAAAAATGTTAACATAACAAACTCAAATGATGACTATGCAACTGACAAAGCATATTTAACTTTTAATTTTTTAATATAATATATTTAGATTATTAAACTAAAATAAACTGACAAAATTTTTGCAAATAAAATCGAGGCTTTGATATTTAGATTATTAAATTAAATTTTTTTTAATACAATCAATGTTTTGATAATGACTGCTTCATTAGGTTTTTAGATATTTTCATTCTACACATTTTAAATTTAAGATTAATAGTATTTAATTACTCAGTCATCAATTAAGTTTGCACAGGTATCACTTGATTTTGCTTCGTCATCTTTTTCTGTTAGCAACATTAAATGTGTTAAAATTATAAAAACAAAAGTATACTTTATAAAATTAAGGGACCAAAACTATACCTCATATAAATTTAAAGGATTAAGAATATACTTTATCATTTCTAAAATTAACTCAAATGATAAGACCATTGCCAAAAAAAAGTGTAAGAGAATAATGATCTAAGCGAAAAATCTTGTTGAGTATTATGAGTTCGTACACATTTATAGAACTACACGTCTTAGCTAGATGACACGTGTGAAGTTGATGACAGCTGTGCACTCTGCTTGAGTAACTACATTTAGTTGATTGTGTATGTGTGGGTAAGCTTGAGTAACTACATTTAGTTGATTGTGTATGTGTGGGTAAGCCCCAAACCGCGGTTTCAAAAACCATTTTTTGTAAATCGAGACAAAGCTCTTCTCACATTCTTACCTTGTAAATCGTAAAAACTATTCTCCAAAAATTAATCCAAACACACACAAAGTCTAAGTGATATGTAACTGATATGTGTACATTAAAAAAAATATTATTTTGAGACTGATATACCAGCACCGCAAACATCTTCTGCTACAACATTAAGTTTGGATTGGCAATATGCAAACATTGCATTGCATGAACTTGTGGTTCTCTTTAAACATTTGCCACTTGATAAGCTGCAGGTACACGAGCCACAATTACTATACCAGCAGCAACCTTTCTATAATAAAATGCACATCTAGCTTCACATGCTTGGTTTTTGAGGGGGAACTGGATTTGCCGCCAATGCTACTGTTCTAGTATTATCACACCAAATAATTGGTGTATTGAAAGGCATCATCCCCATTGAAAAAAACATTAATGAAATTGACTTGATGCAGCTTCTAGTTGTTAGTTACTGCCAATGTAAGTAAAACTCTGACAGTAGTAGCTTTAACCACAAGGCTAAAAATATCTTGATAATCTGATCCAACCTCGTGAGAATAATCTTTTGCTACTAATATGCCTTTGTACTTAGCAATGGATCCACCAGCATGTGTCCTTAGTTTATAGAGCGAACGACAACCATTAAACTTTCTATCTGTGGGATTAGGAGTTAATTCCCAAGTTTGAAACTTTACTAGAGCATCATACTCTTCTTGAATAGCCTGTTTCCAGTTTGGATCAGCTAATGATTCGTCAATATTAGTGGGAGTTTTAACATCTGCAGCAACAGTAAAGACCCTTGGTCTGAATACT
This sequence comes from Inga laurina, assembly GCA_963855925.1. NCBI lineage: Eukaryota > Viridiplantae > Streptophyta > Magnoliopsida > Fabales > Fabaceae > Inga > Inga laurina. The sequence goes on from OY979712.1 coordinate 41,347,092, forward strand.
CCTTTGTTACTACGTGTAATCATTGGATGACTACCACGTGTGGTTGTGGCTCTGGAACAGATGCAACAGTAGGTGAAGAGGGACTTTGAGAAATGGGAACCTCAGAATCACTATCCTGCTGTGTAGAAGAAACCAGAGGCTGAGAGACCTGAAACGAAGATGGCTTAAAACTGATGGTGGATGCAGGATTATTGGACTCAGCTATATGTTTGACATTAACCTGTCTAAGACCAAGAAACACCAGCTCATTGAATTCAACATGCCGTGTAACATACATATGACCAGTTCTTCTATCAAGGCACTTGTATCCTTTAGGTACTGAAAAGCACCCCAGAAATACACATGGACTGGACCGAAACTCAAGCTTATGCTAGTTATAAGGACGAAGCAGAGGAAAACATTCACAACCAAACTCTCGAAGAATGGAATAATTGGGTTTGGCATTGTACAACTTTTCATATGGAGAAAGACCATATAGGATAGCCATAGGTAACCTATTCAACAGAAAAACTGTTGATAAAAAAGCATCCCCCATATAAAATAAAGGAAGCCTGGTTGCTGCTAATAAAGTAAGTCCCGTGTTTACAATTGATCTACGCTTTCTTTCTATAAGACCATTTTGCTCAGATGTATATGGACATGTGAACCTGTGTTCAAACCATTGCTCACCAGAAAGTTCTTAAAAGCTAAGAAATCTCCACCATTATCACTTTGCACCTGTTGAATTTTTGTCCCAAATTTATTTTCAACCATCAACTTAAACTCTTTGAAGACACTTAGAGCATCTGATTTCTTTCAAAGTAGATATAACCATGTAAATCTACTAAAAGCATCAACAAATGAAATATAGTAACCAATACCATTTGAAGAAAGAGGGGCTGGTCCCCACAAATCCATTGATATTAGTTGAAATGATTTATTGTATACAGTAGTTGAAGCAGGAAAAGGGAGTTTATGACACTTCCCCATTTTACAAGCAGTACAAAGAACACTAGGTTATGATTGTGCACAAGAGATATTAAGAGACTTTAATACATGTTTAACTGTTTGTACATGAGGATGTCTCAATCTTTGATGCCATAACGAAAACAAAATAGAACTAGCTATATGATAACAAGAGTTTATTGAAAAATAAGAAACAACCGTTTGTGGTTGCAAGCAACTGATGCACAGGATTGCTGTTGAGCAGGTAAAGCAGACAGTGTGTACATTCCAACAACCTCAGGTCCATCCATAAGAATTCTCCTGGTCTGCAAATCCTTAACAAAACAGGCATGAGGGAAAAACTCAATAGAGACCCTATTTTTCTTAGTTGCCTGAGATATTGACACTATTTTGTTTTTTTTTTTTTTTTTTTTTTGCATTGTAGGCACACATAAAACTCTATGCATATGCAGGTGAGAAGCAGGCATTGATAAGCAAGTATTTCCTATATGAGAAATAGGAAGAGAACTACCTCCTCCTACTATTACATTGTTATTACCTATAGGAGTCATAGCATTTGAAAGATGGCTGGTGGATTTTGCAATATGCTGTGTTGCTCCAGAGTCCAAATATCGTGCATAATCTATAATAGAATTTGGAGAAGCAACAAAAGCTTATACCATAAAAGCACTAGGAGTATCAACATTAGAATCAACAACAGATGTATTAGAAATAACAGGACCATATTTTGACGCAGCAATTGACTTATCAACAATAGTAATACCAGAATTAGCAACAATAGAAGGGCTAGCAACAACATTAGTATGACTAGCAGTAGGCGCAACAATATTGTGATTATTAGGCACATAACTATAGTGAGGTGTAACCGTAGTTTATTGATCAGGCTAGAAACAATAACCAGAAGAGACAGAATAATAAAGAGGTGCAGTATCGATATAATGCGCTTGCATATAACCTCCACCAGGTGCATAAGAAGAAGTCTCATACCTAAAATACCACTTATCACCAGTGTGCCCGATTTTGTAACAAATCTGACATACATGCTTAGAATTGGAATAAAACATTCCTAGTCCTCGACCTGTTCCAATAAAACTACCATGTGAAGCAAGTAGAGGAGGTCAACCTCATTCCGTGGCGTTTGTAGTTGTATTATTGAAAGCTAGTTGCATAGCATAAACTGTTGATTCTTCATCCATTAAAGGCCACTGTGGAGAAGAAGACGAAGCATAGTATACTTGAGACACTGAATTACTAAATTACTAAGAAACGCACGCTGTCTTTATCCATTTGGCATTGTTTAGACGTATTGATGGTAGCAATGATTGACTCATATTTAGCGGTAAGACTATTCAGAATATGAGCAATTTTGGTTGACTCTGTTACTGGTTCGCCTAACAATGCCAAATGATCACAGATCGATTTGAGATTAGCTAGATAATACTCATGCTTAGGTCTCCTTTACGCTGATTGGTAAGAAGATGCTTATAGTGAAGAATCTTTGAATCCGATTTTGCCGAATAAAGATGATTCAGCTTTGGCCATATTTGGGCAGAGGTCTCAAGACCGACTAACTCTAGTAAGGTTGAAGGAGTTACAGAAGCTAAGAGCCACGAAGCAAGTGCCGAATCATTTTGTTCACACGCAACAAAATTTTGATTGTCGACCTCTCTACTAGCATAATCAATGATCTTTTTCTGCAGTACAACAACAGATCCATCAAGACAACTGAAAAGACGATGTTGTTTTGCCATGAAGAAGACTTGCTGCTTCCAGATTAGATAGTTTGAATCATCCAATTTCATTGTAATCTTTTTGTTTGTGAAATTGTGACTAGTCTGACTTGACTCCATTATTGGAAATGTCATTGTCCTTGTCATTGTTATGGTGATCTATCGATCCTGGATGTAGGAGAAAAAGCACCGCAAATGGCAAGAAGAAAATTTAGCAGATAATCGGAGCTCTACCGGTGAGGCGTGATTCTGATACCTAATCGATACACAACTTCTGTTGAATGCCACCGAGGCATCAACGTTCAATTTCTCTCCGATTTGCGCCTATCATGGTTGACGCTGGGTGGTTTCAACTAGTAGTGACCTCGACGGAGGGATCTGCCCTTAACTTAGAGTACAGGATGGTTCATGGTCAGGAGGTCATATTCAGACATATCCTACCGCCTGCACTTGAGATCTTGGTGGAGAAGAATACTTCTACCACGACTGTGGAGGAATCTACAAAGATTGTGTCCAAGGAATCTGCCAAGATTGCTGCCGAAGAATCTCCTAAGATTGCAGCTGAAGAATTGCGGAAGAATCTTTGTCTGGAATGAAGACTACCACTGACACGTGAAGTTGATGACAGCTGTGCACTCTACTTGACTGACTACATTCAATTGAAGTCTAATTGATATGTAACCAATATGTGTACATTAATAATCATAAGAGTATATTGTATGTGAATAAATATCCAAGTTTTACACCAAAAAATATCCCGCCCCATGGTTCTTTTACTATGATATCATGCCAAAATATATAAGAAAATAATGACATTAATATTCATAAGGGTATATTGGTTGTGAATAAATATCCAAGCTTCACACCAAAAAATATCCTGGCTTCAAATTCAAAAGACGTGATACACACAAACATATATTTTTTCAACATGACAAAGAAAAATTGTGAAACGAAAATTCAGAAGGTTTTTATTTTTTGGATCATGACAGAAGATTCAATAAAGCGGAGATGTTCACCAACAAAAAGCTGACATGAAAATGGCCCAAAATAAGCTCTTCATCTCAAATAATTGTACAAAAGAAATATTTTGGCTGTACCAAAAACAAAATCTTTGCAAAATATAAATAACTAATTGATTAATTTTGGTATATATGTCATCACTAGTGGTACAAATTTTCAAAATCTTTTTCTTCTTTTGGCATCTAGTATCTATGAACTTCAAGTCACCACAACTAATTTGGATTTGGGTTCTAGCTGGTAGTTACGTAGACCACTTTCTAAAGGTGTTCTCTTCAAAATTTGAATCCTCAATATTGCAGGCAAAGCTATTTAGGGTCTCATAAAACTCAATCCAGTGCTACTAAACCGCCTCTTGTAGGTAAAGGAATATTTAGGGCTCTTGCTGCATACAAAATCAAACACACATGGTATCAAATATTATTATTATTATTATTATTATTATTAAGAGATAGACTAGCTCAGTATAGCTTTTGGACACGAATCATGATTAATTGGGGATGTAGTGACAAGAAGCAATCCTACTGCCACTTCATTCTGCTTCTAGCGCTTACCAACAGTTTTTTTTTTCTTAAAAAAAACTTCAATTTAATACTGGAATTGTCTAGTTTAATACGGTTTTCTATTTTTCTGCAATTAGTTGGGACGTGTTCTAAGAATAAATTAATTCTACTGATACTTGTTTGGTTCCAAGCCTCATTGCAACAAATGCTCGCCAAAAAGCGAAGAATAGGGTCTTTCTTTGACTACATTTGCACAACTATTTCCTCTGAACTAAAACCTAAGTATCCTATTGCCCAAACTTGGGAGTGATCATAGCTTACTATGCAGCCCAAGTTCTAGAAAAAGACATAATGCAGAATGATGGAGAATGCTGGATGGTGATATCCATATCTGGTTTTCCTTCACTGTGTTTCTACTAATTTTGAATCATTTAAATGAAGCTTTAACACATTAAATTATTTTGTATTTTTTTAAAAAAACATAAAAAACAAACCATTAAATTCAATCTACAATCTAACAACCTATAAAATGCAGTGGTTTCTCCACAAGTGGAGTGAAGCCACTTCTGTGATTTCCTCTCGAAAATATTGTCTGCACTAAATGACTGAAAACACAATAATTTAACAATTTTTATCCTATGTTGATTTTTCAATGAAGTACACCCAAATGAAGATACTCTTCTATGCTTGGCCAATAAACCATAAAAGACTTGACACTGTTGATTTACTCCCTTTTAGACTTTGAGAGGGCTTTCTTTCTCTGTGCAAGCATGTATCTATACATGTGAGGACTACCTGCATAAAATTAAGCCATCCAATTAATTACGTCTTCCAAGGGGAAATTACAATTCAGCCAAATGATTTATTTTGGCAAGAAAGATTCCGGGTTCATACCTGGAACGTAGGTTCCTAAAGCAACAATTGCCGCATAGAAGTAATCAAAAGAGAAGTTCCATTTGTTGGGCATCCTTATGCAGTACTTGTCAGAATTCTGCAAAATACTCTTCATCATTAACTTGAAATCAAGAGTCATAATAAACCACCATATCACAGAGTTACAGCAACCATTAACATTATAAGAACAAGAAAAAAGATCAACCAACATAAGCCAAGAGGATAAAGACAAGAGAAAACCAGCGGAACTAGATCATCCACTAAAACACTTGTGAACTTAGCTTTCTAAATTCTTTACCTTAATAAATGGCAAGGCAATGTATATTAGACCAACTTCACTGCTGATGCCGGTGGGATACAGCAATAAGAAGGTGCTGTATCTGTAGGACAATAATTGATGATGTAGTTAATACAATGCAACACAGTACTTGCTCACAATTACATTTTCTCCAGAAGGCACAAAATTAATCTCTATACCTGAGCCACAATAGCCATGAAGGGGTAAAACCAAATGCTTCTTTCATGCCAAAGAAAGAATAACGGATTATCTGTAGTTATAACAGCCAAAAAGTAATCAATATTTATATTCATTAGGCATTCCCATAGAAGGCCACTAAGAGAGGGGAAATTACAGGGGAAGATGGGGCCAACATGCAGTTTTTCATTTCATGATACACACAAGGTTTATGCAATCAAATCAATGGAATGGCAACTTATGAGACAGAGATACTCGAGAAAAAAAATTAATGATCACTATGAATTTGACTTTCAAGGTTGTGATTAAGAGAGAACAGCAAAATAAGAAGATATCTGCATTTCAGGAAGAGCAAATTGGTCTCCATATCATGCTTCGTTTTTTAAATCCTTTTTTGGTCATCATATTAACTTGTTAACTATAGCACGAATTTATCAAACTACACAACAAGAATTTCCATTAGTCTCTTGGGCCTATAGCTATTGGCATTCTTCAAGATGTAAAAAGATATATGAAAGGTTCTGACTTGTCAGCTGAATTCAGAGAAAACACACATCCAATGCTTTCCTTGGGCTTTAACAGCCAGCTCTTATAAGGAGAATTAATCCCACACACGAATCATTTTCTTAGCCCTAAGTAATTGAGCATTGTCAAGCAAAATCATAGTTAATAATATGCAATAAATTTAATAGTTTTGGTAATTTCTTTTCCATCTAGTATCATAATTGAAGTTGTAAACCACTCATACAACAAAGGCACCAATAGCAAACCATCAAAGACCATTTACATCCCAAAGCTGTCAGTAGACACTTTGTTTTCTAATGTAAAATCAAACAGGAAGACCACAAAAACACAGATTATTCGTGTATAATATAAAGTAGTAACCATGATAAACATACCTCTGTGAGAGACCAGCTGATTAACAGGGAGGTAACCAGTACATGATTTCGAATCTGCATGATTATCATCATGCAGTTAATGTTACGTTAAACAACAGTATATGGCTGAAAGTTGAATAACTAGCAGTTAAAAATGATTAAATTTGCACAAACCTCAGGAAAACTATATAAGATGCCCCAAACTAGGTACAATCTTGAACCTATCTGTGGCAAAGTTGCAGAAATGGGAGAACGCACCAGCCCTTCATCATTGAAAAAATAGAAATCCATTAACTAAATAACACTTCAAGTAAATCCCTATCCACATTAAGCCAAGGTAACTGAGAATTGAGAACATACTACTCACCTACTAAACCATGAAGAATCTATCACGCCAAGTAATTCAACGCCGCACCCAAAGACGAGGAAAAGAAAAAATAAGAAATGAAGGTTAAGTTCATTGCAGTAAATAAATTCAATATTTTCCACATTTTAAAAAAAATTTAGTTCTTCCAGGCCACCCGGCAAAATACCTCTAACACGGCAACGGTTTGAGCAAAAAGCAAAGGCTTCTCAGCCGCTTCGTAAACACGTTCATGACCTGATTCCTTCAATGTCTTCAAAACTAGATACAAAACTTGAACCCTGCGCAAATAGAGAGAGTTTCAGTACTTTCTAAATAAACGAGACAATGAGGAAACAGATCTGCGGGAAAGAGAAAATAGGGATCGATACCATCCAAAGCAAACGGTCCAGTTATAAACGGAGAGATAGAGGCGCCTGAGAACGGAGAAAAAACCCGCCATTGAAGAGAGTGATAATTGATAACAGCAGTAGAAGTACAAGTGCTCAGAGAGATCGGTGTCCGTATCTGAATCGGAGATTGATAATAGAATCGCAATTCTACAAATAGAAGATAAATATTAAATACAAGATGAATTAATAATTGAGGGCTAAGAAGCTGGTTTCTGGTTACTGGTTACTGAATTAAAACGGTCTAGTGGTGTAGCTCAACGCCTCAACTACTTTACTTGACAGTTGACACCCCCTCGGGCTTCGACGACATCGAAGGCCTGCCGGAGTTAAAAAAAAAAAAAAAAAAATTTAATAAAAAATGAAAATGGCCGAAAATTTCTGCTATAAAATTTATTACCAAAAATACCATTGTAGAATTTCAGGTTAGGTATACAACTTGCAAAAAGTAATTTTAGTAAAAAAAAATTGCATCGTTGATCATACTAATGACATAATTTTCTTAAACCCGTGTTGATGGTAAAGTGAAATAAAAATTAATCATGTTCAACGTGCTACCTCTAATTATAAGTTTATAACTAACAATTTTTGTGTATGACTGAATAAAATATAAATTAAAAGAAAAAGAATATGAGTTGTATTTACTAATTACTAGGCATTCATAAATCATACTACACTTTGATTTTGAAAGTAGATATTTTTATCAGTAAAATATTGCCTTAAAACTTCTTTACTCTTTTTGTCAAAATATAAAAAACTCAAACAAGTGTAGACGTAGGCCTATTTTTCACACTCTTTGTCACTAAACATATTCATTCTTTCCATCGAATGTGAATTAAAAATAAAAGAGAAATGCCATAATGGTGTGTGAATAGTTCAGAGCAGTAATTTATTTCCTTCAAAATGAAGTGAATATATAAAAATGAATAAATGATCATTACAGAATTTTAATTGATCTAATAAAAGTATATTTTTGCAAATGTTGTCATAAAATTATAGCTTGATACTGTTGATTAAAAGATAAATGCTATTTAAGAATCTAAGTGAAACAAAAACATGTTACATTACATATCTAAACATATCATTCACGAGTTTGCAGCAAAGAAAAAAAAAAAAATATATATATATATATATATATATATATATATATAGCATGCTTATCTGTTAAACATTGAGTTTTAAAGTCGGTGCATGTTTGGATACAATATTTGCATTTAATTTTTCACATTTGACTTTAAGGTCGAGACAATGTTTGTGGAAAAAAACAAAGAAGAATAACGTTTACTGAATATTTCCATATAGTTTCAAAATGTAATCCAAACCTACTGCTTCATATTCCATGTTGGTATGCTTATTAATAATTTAATATTACCCAAAAAGAGCAAGGTATGAATAGGTAAACCATGTGGGCCAAAAAAGAAGGTAGTTTAACAAACATATATAAATCATTTGGCCTACCTAAATACATTTTCTCTTCACTATTATATAAGCACACAAATGTTATCCTATGTATATATATATTTTTTAAAATAATCTAATTTAGTCCTTATATCTTATCATTCACGTAGAAGTTAACATTAATTTAATGATTTATTGACTTAATCAATATTTATTTACTCGGTAACTTAGATTTGGTGTCTAAATCAATGATTTTTAGGTTTAACCTTAAATTAGGATAAAAACAACATAGTTAGATTTGATAATTATAATTCAAGTAGAAGTTAACATTAATTTAATAATTTGTTGACTTAATCAATATTTATTTGCTCGGTAACTTAGATTTGATTTCTAAAACAATGATTGTTTTTTCCACAAAGTGACAAAAGATATGTAATTAAATTAAAATATCAAATTAATACTTTATAATTAAAAGGATTAAAAATAAAAATACATTGCCGAAGACGCACTTAGGGTGTGTTCTTATTAGCTTTTGGAGAATTGCTTCTGGAGAAAAAATGGAGAATAGCTTTTGGAGAATAGATTATGGGAAAAAAGTGATTTTGATAAAATGAGAGTGTTTGGATGATTTTAGCAGAATAGCTTTTTTCATGGTTAAATGACTAAAAAGGACATTAACTTTTATGATAATTACATGTAAAGAATAAGATTATATTTTATGTATTATTTAAGGGTTAAAGTCCAAATTTAACAGCCAAGTTTTTCCTGAGGGGCATCTGGTACAAATAAATTTTAGAAGATGAATAAATAACAATGAACAATTAAAAATGAATAATTAAAACCCCTAACGGCATTAAAAATGATGCATCTTAATCCATTATTTAACATTAAATTTCATAATTAATACCAAAAATAAAATAAATTTGTCTATATATAATGTTAATTAACTTAACTAATTTTTTTTAATATAATTAAATTAGATAAATAGATCTTATATTAAAAATAAGAGGGAGTATTTAAATTTTAAAATCTTTTAAAAAAAATAAAGTGACAGACGAGATGAGAAAAACTGTGAAATTTTTTTGAAAAAAAAAAACAGAAGAGAGAGAGTGTCTGTGGTGTGGGACCCACAATGAAAAAGGACCAATAAGAAATAGGCTGTGGGGCCCACATAGCATGAAAAGCCAAAAAGATCAGATTATGGACAAAACCATGGTTTCAGGCTAAAACCATGGTTTTGGTCAGAAAACGGGATTGTGCGTTTTTTCGGGGTGTTCGGTGAATTTTTTCCAAAACCTTGGTTTTGGGTAAATAATCACTTTTCAATGTCTATCCGAACACACTTTTAATATAGTTTTGAATTGTAAGTGGACTATGATCCATGGACTCGAAGTCATCAGAGTTAGCCAAGAAACGGAGAGCCCATACCCATATTTGGCCCATGTCTTAAGCTCCAGTCTCCTCTTTGATTTCATTTGGTAATTTAAGGTGCCAATTAACTCCAGGCCCAAAACAATGTTGATAATAGCTGTTACCAAAGTAAAATTAAAAGAAAAAGGTTGGTAAGTGGCAATGAGCCAATGACTTTTTTTTTTCCGCCACTAAAAGTTGGCAATTAATGGGTACAGAATATGCTGCTTTCCTTTTTTCAATAACTTTTAATTGTTTTTTTAGGCCCAGGATTCTACCGATTTTGTTTTAATCTTGCCTGTTTTGCAAGCACTAATACAAATCATCAGCCAATATTTTTTACCTACATTTACAAAAATATATAGTAGTTTAGTATAAAATACAATACATTTGGAGGGATAAAAAACATAAATATGCAATCCAATTTATTTCTCACACTCCTAATTAAAATAATAATATTAAAATGAAATAGAAACAGAAACTGAACTGTCAATACTTTTTGCTAAAAAGAAAGGAAAAATTATTACGAGGTCATAATGAAAGGGGTTTTATTATCAAAAAGTCTTAATGACAAGTAAGCAGCATAAACCTATTGTTATTTTCTTATACTGGAACTTGTCATTAATTATATGCTCTTTAGTAGTTATTGGACTTTTATTACGGATGATTAAATCCATCTGTTAGTAATTCTAAAAAAAAAAAAAACAGATTGCATCCGGTTTGTTGTTATTATATTATGAAGGCATTGCACAAGAGTGAGAAAAGAAATTAATAGATAAATAGCAAGAAAGGAAGGAAGGTAAAGTGGAATAAAATATAGCGGAAGAGTCATACCAAAAAAAGTACACTCACACACACACACACATATATATAGCGGAAGAGGCTAAAGTACCTTATAATGTATAGAACAAGATTTAAATATCTATCAGGAGATATGCTCATATACACAGGCCTTGCTCTGCTCTTTGTCAAGGCTACACACAGTAGAGTTATGCGTACTAAGGCATCTATCTTTCACGCACGCACAGAGAACCACACCTTCACCTTTTCATAAAAGCATATTATTAAAGTGACTTGGTTTTAATCATGGGAAAATCACACCTCAAAAAAATAATAAAAAAGTCTCATTATAGATTCTCCTATTAAAAAGGTCATTGGGGACTTCAGTGATATAAATTCAGAATGTAAAATTATATTTACCCTTAGGAATTGATATTTAAATATTATATGATATTAAATTATATGACTAGTGGCAAAAAAAAATTATATGACTAGGTTCAAGTACTTGTCAGTCGTCACTCTAGAACTTGTCAATATAGACATATCCATTTGTCAACGAGAGCTATTTTAGTTAACATGGATGTGTTTGTCAATAGTCACTTTATGACTTGTCAATATAGTCACGTTCATTTATCAACAGGAGTTGTTTTAAATTGTACTAAAAAATAGCAATAGTTAATATAAATGGGTTTTGTCAATTGCCACTTTTTGACTTGTCATTATAGACACATAAACATGTTAAAATAGGTACATACATTTGTTAATATATAACTTATCATTATAAGTACATAAACTTATCAAAATAGGCACATACACTTGTCGATTTATAACTTGTCAAAATACCTCTTTTAAAAAAAAACCTTGGCATCTATCATGTAGCTGTTTGCTGAAATCCTTGCAATTAAAACGGGACTCGAAGTTTGTGAAGCACTTAATCTCATACTCAGCTTGGTAGTGTTCAGTGTAATTTCTGTACATATTTATATCAATATATTCATTTTCACTCAAAAACAAAAACTTAATCTCATAGAGGTGCAATTTTCAGATTCTTCCAGGGCCGTTTATAGTTTGTTAAGATTGAAGACATCCTTCATTTGATATTATTGTTGATTTTACATTTTTTTTTTCAATTAATGAATCAATGTGAGTTAAAGCCTGAAATTACAAACTACAAGGGGTTCACAAAGTCGAACTTAAGGCTTCCCTCCTTTGCTCTCACCATCATCTTCCCCTCCTCTTCTCCCCCACTACTCACCTTAACTTTAAAAATTGAAATTTAAACTATTCACATTTAATGTTTTGTGAAATTACTAATAAAATATCAGATTGTTAAAAAAAAAAAAATAAATTCAAAAGCTGCTAAACGTTAGTCATATGATAATTTTTTTAAATATAAATCTGAAATACATTAATGGTTACTGCAAAATACAATCAAGGGTCTCCAAGCAAGACCATCATTCTTTATCAATAACCGCCTCCTGATAAGAAGGTGGTCGGTGATCAAGGAGAGCAAAGTTTCATACAATGTTATGAGCCGACTTTGCTAAATATTCCCTCCGGTCCTAATTATAAGATAAAGTTGATTTTTTTAGAGAAATTAAAGAAGCCAATTAACTTACTTTAGAGTGTTTATATTTATGTTATCCTTAAATTATATATTAGTTTATGAATCAAATTAATTAGTTTAGAAAAAAAATAAAAATAAAAATACTCTAAAGTAATTTAATTGGCTTCCTTAATTTCTCCAAAAAAGTCAACTTTGTCTTATAATTAGAACCGGAGGGAGTAGTTCACAAGAATATTACTATCCCTAGGTATATGACAAAACAACACGTATAAATTTCTAGATAGTCATAGTCTAGTGTCGGTAATGATATCAAGAAAAGGATGTGAAGAATCACACCCCCTGTCAACAAATTAATTGCTTCAATGCAATTTGGATTAGTAGCTATATGTGCAAGTTAACCTCCGTTCTCCCAACTATAGCATAAATCATTAAAAAGTATTTTTTCAAACTGCATTAAAGAAAGTTTAAACAAAAGAGTATTTTTTTCAAAACATTAAATCTGAATCACTCAAATTTCAATATAAAGGTTGTGATAAGTAGTGAGGTAGAAGAGGAGGGAAGGCGGATAGTAAGTAGAAGAGGAAAACCAAATCCTCACAAATGCAGCCCCATCTCATGTTTAAAAAAGAGTCCCAGTGGCCGGAGAACTTTGCTTTACAATTTGATAATGTTATATGCAAAATTGATGTAAATTGAAACAAAAGTATTCAGTCTGCACCAATTCTTTTGGGATAATATTTCCCATGCAAAAGATCTCGTCAAGCTTTTCATTCTAGTTTAAGTAAAAAAAAAAAAAAAAAAGGCTTCATATATAGGTTGCTCAGTTCTTTGCTCTCAGGGTATTACAACTCCACGGATTAAACCAAAAAATTAAACAAGGAAAAGATTATACATACATACATACATTTTCATTCTAGTTTAAGTAAAAAAAAAATAAAAAAATAAAAAAAGACTTCATATATAGGTTGCTCAGTTCTTTGCTCTCAGGGTATTACAACTCCACGGATTAAACCAAAAAATTAAACAAGGAAAAGATCATACATACATACATACATACATACATACATAGCCTCATTTCAAAGCAGGGATGACTACTTTTTCGCTCTTGAAGGTGGACCATGGGTGGTGCAACAACATTACCTCACAGTCCAAACATGGAAACGTAACTTTAATCCCTGGAATGCAAAGATAAACAAAGTAGCAGTATGGGTTCGATTACCAGGACTCCCAGGTGATTACTATGATAAAAAGTTCTTCTACCACCTAGGAAACAAGATAGGAACTGCAATCAAAAGTGGATGAAATGACATTAACAAGGGAGAGGACCATGTATGCTCGTATGTGCGTCGAAGTAGATCTAAACAAACCCCTACTCCCATCTTACATAGTGGACGGGAATAGCTTAAAGATTGAGTACGAGGGACTTCATCTCATCTGTTTCCAGTGTGGAAGGTTTGGGCATTCGACAGAGCAGTGCTACATAAGAAGACCAAGTGAGATGGCGAATGGGGCCGAAGGAACAACAGAGAAACAGAAAGAGAAGGCAATCACCAGAAACCATGAAATTCCGGGGAACTTACCGGAAAACACCTACGGGACGTGGATGGTGGTACAGAACACGAGGCGAGGGAGAAAACCGGTCAACAAAGGACAAAAAATAGAAGATGGTCAGAAGAAAGAGTATGGAGAGAGCGCTATGTGAGATCCTCTCCTTAATAATAATATAATACTAACTTATCTTTAAAAAAATTACTCATTTCATTCATTTTTTTTTAAAAGAAAGAAAGATTACCATGGTAGAAAAGAGTTCAAGTAACTATTTGAAAACTCTACCATGGTAATAAAAGATTGAAGTCATTACCATGGTAGAAAAGAGTTCAAGTAACTATTATTTGAAAACTCTACCATGGTAATAAAAGATTGAAGTCATTACCATGGTAGAAAAGAGTTCAAGTGTCTATTTGAGAACTCTACTATGGTAATAAAAGATTTAAGTCATTACCATGGTAGAAAAGAGTTCAAGTAACTATTTGAGAACTCTACCATGGTAATAAAAGATTTAAGTTCCTACAGTTATCATATCAAACATTTCCATTTCAAAACCAAGGTCACCCAACTTTATATGATAAACAGAGTACGAAGAGGAATTTAGAGTTTACAAAATAAGGTCCCTAATAAGTGGCAATGTACATTCATTCAACACATAATAAACTACAAGAGGCTGTACAGATATATATAGAAATATATCTATGCCTCAGGAGCTCCTCCCGACATTCTAGCAAGAGAATTATCACCTGAAAAATATTAAGTTAACGGGGTGAGACAAAAGCCTCAGTAACCAGCTATCCGACTCATTACACATGCTAACATGTGTTCATGAGGTGCTAAGTGGAACAATTTATATAACAATTTATAAAAATTCAATATCATAAATTTCTTATTACAATTCCCATTGCCTCCCATCAATCCAACCGAACCGCCTTATTTCCACGCGACTAGACCCATGGGCTAAGTTACTAACCATGTGACTGGCCACTCAAAAAGCTCACCGGTCACGTCATGAGGATCGGCCAAACCCTCAGAGTACGTGCCCCGGACCATGGGTCTTTCGGTGTCGCAGCCCCTCATTGAAACTGGTGGGGCAGTCCCTCATTGAAACTGGTGGGACAATAAACAGCCAACCATCGTGCACCAATGGAGGCTATACCACGTGGTAAAATAACATACTCCATCTTATCCCAAACCCATTATCACAATAATTTATCAATAATTATTTCAATGGGATTTTCCCGAATATATCCATAATTTTCTTATTTCAAATCATAAAATTCCACAAAGCTATTTTATATCAAAATACTTCACAATATAATGAAAACTTTCTCAATCACAATAAACCTTTACTCATTGGAGTAAATATCAAAATACTCACAAACAGCATATCAACACAGATAATAAGTGGAAAGTGGTTACCTTTCGCCAAAGCAAAATTATAATCACAAGCTTCTAATCCAAGAGCTCAAATATACGCCAAAAATCAATCTACAATAATCAATTTATAAAATGGCTAAATTATAAATCATCATCCTAAAAAAAATCTAAACCGATTAAAACCTCAAGAATTCCTCTAATAATCCAAATAAATTATTTAACCTAAATTTAATCGGTTAAAAAGCCTAATATAGAATTATTCATAGATTAGTTATGTAAAGATTTTATTATAAAATTATATGCTAATTAAGTAACAAAAGTAACTCGATTAAAATTAACTATTAATTATCCTCTACATTCCTGCAGCATCATGTTAACAAAACTCAAATTTATCCAAAATCATAATCTGAAAATTTTCTCTAATCATCATAAAATTATTACCATAAGAAAGAGAAAATTATTTAGAATATTTCTATAAAAATAATTCTAAAATGAGAAGTAATATTGAGTACCTTATCGATCTCCAAAGATGTGAAAATAATCCTACTAATGCTTCACTTTACGCCTTTCTCCACACTTGAGGTGTGTGGAGTGAGGACGGGGGAGAGGGGGTATTTATAATCCCCTTCCTCTTTGAAAACTGCGGAAGACACTGCGTGCCTTCCCCAGTTTTCATTTAATGATTGTGGGCGTATGCCCACAATCATTAATTAAATGGTGGGAGTGTGCCTCCCCCGTTTTTTCAATGTGGTGGGCGCCAACGGGCGCCCACACTTTTCTTTCTTTTAATATATATATATATATATATATATATATTATTTTATTCTATTTTTATAATATTTAGTTATTTATAATTATTAATTTATTTAAATATATATATATATATATATATATATTTTTAAAAAAATATATATTTTAACTAAATTCCTCTTTTCTTTTTATCCAAAAATTACTATTAATTTCATAATTATTTCTAAATTATAATTATATAAAAATTAGGATGTTACAATTCTCCCCACCTAAATAGAATTTTGCCCCCAAAATTCGATTTAAATAATGTACAAGAATACAATCAGAATACAATAATTCAAAATAAACAAGCATAATCGCAACTTAAGCAAACAAGTTAGGAAAATCACGACGCATTCTTTCTTCAGTCTCCCAAGTCACATCTCCAGGTGTCATACCCTTCCAAAAGACTTTCACCAATCGGATGGTCTTTTTCCGCAGTTGTTTGTTTTGGACATCTAAAATCCTCTCTGGTTCTGCTATATAAGTTAAGTTTTCTCTCAACTCAACTTCCTCAGGCTTAATGACATGAGACGGATCTGCACGATACTTTTTCAATTGTGATACGTGGAATACGTTGTGCACATTAGACAAGTGCGGAGGTAAAGCGATTCGATAAGCTACTGACCCAATTCGCTCCAAAATCTCATATGGTCCAATGAATCGGGGAGTCAACTTCTTTGCTTTAATAGACCTTCCAATGCCCGTTATGGGTGAAACCTTTAGGAAAACATAATCTCCTTCATTAAATTCCAATGGTCTCCTTCGACGATCTGCATAACTCTTCTGTCGGCTCTGAGCTGTCAACAATTTCTGTCGTATCATTTCAATCTTTCGCGAAGTTTGGTCCACCAAATCTGGTCCAATAATGGTTCTTTCACTCAATTCGGTCCAACACAATGGCGATCTACACCTCCGACCATATAAAGCCTCGAAAGGTGCCATTTGAATACTGGAATGGTAGCTATTATTATATGCAAATTCTGCCAATGGCAAGTGCTTATCCCAACTACCTGGGAGCTCGATGGCGCATGCTCTCAACATGTCTTCGAGTGTCTGAATAGTTCTCTCGGTTTGACCATCTGTTTGAGGATGATAAGCGGTACTGTACTTTAACTTTGTCCCCATGGCTTCTTGCAGGGATTTCCAAAAGTTTGAAGTGAACCTTGGATCACGATCCGATATGATACTTTCTGGCACTCCATGCATACGAACAATCTCTTCAATGTACAGCTCAGCCAATTTCTCTAACGAGTAGTCCACTCTGATCGGTAAAAAGTGTGCTGACTTGGTTAATCGGTCTACGATCACCCAAATAGCATTGTAAGTGTTCCGAATTTGTGGTAGACCTGTAATAAAGTCCATAGAAATGCTATCCCATTTCCATTTAGGGATATCTAGGTTCTGGAGTAGTCCTGAGGGTTTCTGGTGCTCGATCTTGACTTTTTGACACGTCAAACACTTCAGGACAAATTCGGTCACATCTCTTTTCATCTTTGGCACCAATACTGTTGCTTCAAGTCATTATACATCTTGGTGATTCCCGGATGCATAGCGTACCTGCTCCGATGAGCTTCTTCCAAAATGGTTTTCTTGATTTCATCGTTGTTGGGAACACAAATTTTCTTCTTGTATCTCAAGATATCTGTATTCCCAATATCATAATCTAAAACATTATCATGTTCCAGTTCTTCTCGAATTCTTTTTAGCTGATCATCTTTCATCTGGGCGTCTCTCAGGTCCTGATAAAATCCATATTCACCAAGGACTGCATTTAAAGTAGCCCTTCTTGGATCTGGGACTACATGGATATCTCTTAATCCATTTAGCCAACTTTGTTCTTCTAAGCTCATTTGAAACAAGTGTATTGACTTTTGACTTAAAGCATTTGCAACCACGTTAGCCTTGCCAGGATGATACTTTAACTCGAAGTCATAATCCTTCAGGAATTCCATCCATCGACGTTGTATGTTATTCAACTCCTTCTGATCAACAAGATACTTCAGACTCTTATGGTCACTGAATACTTCGAATTGAGACCTATACAAATAATGCCTCCAAATCTTCAGAGCAAACACCACAGCTGCTAATTCTAAGTCATGAGTTGGGTAATTCTCCTCATGAGGTCTCAATTGTCTAGAAGCATATGCAATGACTTTGCCTTCTTGCATCAACACGCAACCCAGCCCCTTGAAGGAAGCGTCCGTGTACACTATGTATGGACAACAAGGATCAGGAAGGGTAAGCACAGGGGCTGTAGTCAACTTCACCTTCAACTCTTGAAAAGCAGCTTCACACTTATCAGTCCATATATACGGTCGATCTTTCTTGGTCAACTTGGTAAGAGGCATGGCAATTTGAGAGAATCCTTTAATGAATCTCCTGTAGTAGCCAGCCAATCCTAAAAAGCTTCTTACTTCAGTCACCGACTTTGGAGCTTCCCATTTCAACACGGCATCTACTTTACTAGGATCAACGGCTACCCCTTCAGCTGACACCACGTGGCCAAGGAAATTCACTTCCTTAAGCCAAAACTCACACTTACTCAATTTAGCGTACATCTGGTGATCCCTCAATATACGCAATGCAATATGTAAATGCTCTCGATGCTCATCCTCATTCTTAGAATAAATGAGAATATCGTCAATAAAGACAATAATGAATCGATCTAAGTATGGCATAAAAATCCAGTTCATATAATCCATGAAGACGGCTGGAGCATTGGTTAACCCAAAAGGCATAACCAAAAACTCATAATGCCCATAGCGAGTCCGGAAAGCAGTCTTTGAGATGTCCTCAGCCTTAACTCTAAGCTGGTGGTAACCCGATCTTAAGTCGATCTTAGAGAACACTACGGCTCCCTTAAGCTGATCTAGTAAATCATCAATCCTAGGTAATGGATATTTATTCTTAATTGTGACCTTATTCAGCTGTCTATAGTCAATGCACAACCTCATACTTCCATCCTTCTTTTTGACAAACAACACTGGTGAACCCCAGGGAGAGACACTTGGTCCAATGAAGCCTTTCTCGAGCAACTCTTCTAGTTGTTTCTTCAATTCTGCCAACTCTGATGGTGACATCCGATAAGGGGCCTTAGAAATTGGGGTTGTACTTGGCACCAAATCAATGGTGAACTCGACCTCTCGCTTTGGAGGCAGTCTAGATATCTCTTCTGGAAATACCTCAGGATATTCTTTTACTACATTGATATGATCAATCCCAACTTCTCTATCCACATTGATAGAGAAGAAAACTATATAGGCTTGACAACCCTTCTTGATACACTTATCTGCTCGAGATGTTGACAACAACATCAGGACTATAGGGGCTTCTACGGATATGCTATTCATGGCATAAGTGGCCACCTTCTTCTTATAATGAAGTATGGCATCATTATCCACTAGCCAATCCATACCGATAATAGCATCTATGCCTTTTAGTGGCAGACACACTAAATCCACTATAGAATCTCGGTTTTCAAACCGAAGGGTAATACCCACACAAGCATGTGCGGTCATAACAACAGCTCTAAAGATAGTCTCCAAACTCTCGATCCAAGCTTCAGCCTTCAGTGGATCTAAATTTTCATGAAACTTTTCAGGATCATGATGATGAATATCTTTCCATATCTTATTAATAGCTAATTCTTCAGGATTGGGTTGTGATGATCCCTCACCCCCAATATTTTTCCCATTGCCTTCATAATTAGTTGAGCCGACTGGCTCGTTTTTCCGTGATGCTTCTATACTAGGTTCAGGTGCCCCATGATCTTTTGGCTTTGGAATGCTCCCCTCTTCTCTTATCTTCTTTTGAAGATCTCCCTCAAACTGTTGAAATCGTGCATCCATAGCTGTTAATAATTTATCCAAAAGAGTCTCGTTTTCCTGAGACAACTGTGGTTCAACATTTTTTTGGAAGTGGGTCAACGTTGGAGACAGTCTTTCTTGTATTAACCATTTTCTCCCCACCTAAGGATGAAACCCTATAATAATTAGGATACAACCTATAGCAATACAAAAACACAGGGAGGTTATGTGTGAAAGAATATATTGCCACTAAAGCTCTGATACCAAGTTGTGAGATCCTCTCCTTAATAATAATATAATACTAACTTATCTTTAAAAAAATTACTCATTTCATTCATTTTTTTTTAAAGAAAGAAAGATTACCATGGTAGAAAAGAGTTCAAGTAACTATTTGAAAACTCTACCATGGTAATAAAAGATTGAAGTCATTACCATGGTAGAAAAGAGTTCAAGTAACTATTATTTGAAAACTCTACCATGGTAATAAAAGATTGAAGTCATTACCATGGTAGAAAAGAGTTCAAGTGTCTATTTGAGAACTCTACTATGGTAATAAAAGATTTAAGTCATTACCATGGTAGAAAAGAGTTCAAGTAACTATTTGAGAACTCTACCATGGTAATAAAAGATTTAAGTTCCTACAGTTATCATATCAAACATTTCCATTTCAAAACCAAGGTCACCCAACTTTATATGATAAACAGAGTACGAAGAGGAATTTAGAGTTTACAAAATAAGGTCCCTAATAAGTGGCAATGTACATTCATTCAACACATAATAAACTACAAGAGGCTGTACAGATATATATAGAAATATATCTATGCCTCAGGAGCTCCTCCCGACATTCTAGCAAGAGAATTATCACCTGAAAAATATTAAGTTAACGGGGTGAGACAAAAGCCTCAGTAACCAGCTATCCGACTCATTACACATGCTAACATGTGTTCATGAGGTGCTAAGTGGAACAATTTATATAACAATTTATAAAAATTCAATATCATAAATTTCTTATTACAATTCCCATTGCCTCCCATCAATCCAACCGAACCGCCTTATTTCCACGCGACTAGACCCATGGGCTAAGTTACTAACCATGTGACTGGCCACTCAAAAAGCTCACCGGTCACGTCATGAGGATCGGCCAAACCCTCAGAGTACGTGCCCCGGACCATGGGTCTTTCGGTGTCGCAGCCCCTCATTGAAACTGGTGGGGCAGTCCCTCATTGAAACTGGTGGGACAATAAACAGCCAACCATCGTGCACCAATGGAGGCTATACCACGTGGTAAAATAACATACTCCATCTTATCCCAAACCCATTATCACAATAATTTATCAATAATTATTTCAATGGGATTTTCCCGAATATATCCATAATTTTCTTATTTCAAATCATAAAATTCCACAAAGCTATTTTATATCAAAATACTTCACAATATAATGAAAACTTTCTCAATCACAATAAACCTTTACTCATTGGAGTAAATATCAAAATACTCACAAACAGCATATCAACACAGATAATAAGTGGAAAGTGGTTACCTTTCGCCAAAGCAAAATTATAATCACAAGCTTCTAATCCAAGAGCTCAAATATACGCCAAAAATCAATCTACAATAATCAATTTATAAAATGGCTAAATTATAAATCATCATCCTAAAAAAAATCTAAACCGATTAAAACCTCAAGAATTCCTCTAATAATCCAAATAAATTATTTAACCTAAATTTAATCGGTTAAAAAGCCTAATATAGAATTATTCATAGATTAGTTATGTAAAGATTTTATTATAAAATTATATGCTAATTAAGTAACAAAAGTAACTCGATTAAAATTAACTATTAATTATCCTCTACATTCCTGCAGCATCATGTTAACAAAACTCAAATTTATCCAAAATCATAATCTGAAAATTTTCTCTAATCATCATAAAATTATTACCATAAGAAAGAGAAAATTATTTAGAATATTTCTATAAAAATAATTCTAAAATGAGAAGTAATATTGAGTACCTTATCGATCTCCAAAGATGTGAAAATAATCCTACTAATGCTTCACTTTACGCCTTTCTCCACACTTGAGGTGTGTGGAGTGAGGACGGGGGAGAGGGGGTATTTATAATCCCCTTCCTCTTTGAAAACTGCGGAAGACACTGCGTGCCTTCCCCAGTTTTCATTTAATGATTGTGGGCGTATGCCCACAATCATTAATTAAATGGTGGGAGTGTGCCTCCCCCGTTTTTTCAATGTGGTGGGCGCCAACGGGCGCCCACACTTTTCTTTCTTTTAATATATATATATATATATTATTTTATTCTATTTTTATAATATTTAGTTATTTATAATTATTAATTTATTTAAATATATATATATATATATATATTTTTTTTAAAATATATATATTTTAACTAAATTCCTCTTTTCTTTTTATCCAAAAATTACTATTAATTTCATAATTATTTCTAAATTATAATTATATAAAAATTAGGATGTTACACGCTAGGCCAGGAGGAAGGTCCAGATATGTTGTACTAGGCTCTAAGGAGACTGAAAAAGAGTTGAGTATGAAGGAAAACATGGGAAGAAAGCCACTGCAAAACGTCACAAATCATAAGGAAAACACACAATCCAATGGGTCAGAAGGCCAAAAGGTGAAAAGTAACAGTGGAGATCAAACCGAAAAGATCCTAGAAAGAAGCTCAAAGATCAACACAATAAATAAGAAAGAGAAGCTGCACACGTCAAGTCAACAAGAGAAAGCTAAGCCCTCAAGTAGGTCAAAAGGTGAAGGCAAAGTGGAAGAATTGGAGAGAAATAAAGGCAGAAGTAGAATGGAGCCCAATACTGAAAGTGAAGCCCAAAACCATGTGGGCCAAGTGGAAAGAAATGCTGACTAGACTATGGAAAATCAAGTAGATAAGGCACAGGAGGGTGCCGTTGAGACGAAAGTGGGCCGCCAAGTAAACCAACCCGGTACACTGGAAACATCTCTAATTAGAGAAGCAAGAAACACGGAGGGAGAAACAGAGAGAGAAAAAAACAGAGAAGAACCAGAAAAAAGAAGACAAGAGTGTAAATCAGGAAAACGAACGAAAAACCGAAAGGGAAGACCGATACGAAGAAATGGAGGAAGAGAATATAGAAGATCTTCCAACACAAGAGAGTGTGGAAATGGAGGAGGCTGAACCTCCAGACCCACAACTCTCAAGGTGGATGGGACTTTTGGAGGTGGAAAAATTCCTTGATGACACAGAAGAAGAGCTGACTGGAGAACGCTTGGAGAGACGCCGAAGCATGGCAATATCGAGGAGAACACAGTAAGTGTTGTTTCCTCATAAACTTCTTATTTGTTTCCATGATTTTAGTTTGGAATGCTCGTGGGGCAGCCAGAAAAGATTTCGGGACTGCCATGAAAGAACTTAAACAAAAATTCAGGCCAAAGATTGTAGTATTAATGGAAACTAGATGTAGTGGAAAAAACGCACAGAGAGCAATAAAGAGAATGGGATTTCGGTATCATATCATAGAGGAGGCTAGGGGAATGTCTGGAGGTATATGGATCCTATGGCAAGATGAGGAGATCAAAATCAACGTCCTGGAAAAGCACACACAATATATTCACTGTGAAATAGAAGGTTTAAGCAAAGGAAACTGGAACTTCACAGCAATATATGCCAGTCCCCGAGAACAAGAAAGACAGGATTTATGGAGAGAATTGTTGAGAATTGCAGAAGGATGCTCTAAACCGTGGCTCTTGGCAGGAGATTTTAATGACATTAAAGAAGCTGCAGAACAACGTGGGGGCCTTAATGTGAACTACAAAGTGTCAAAGGTTCATGGAAAACATTAATAATTGCAGCCTAATAGACCTAGAGTTAGAAGGCCCACCTTACACATGGAGGGGACCCATTGTTCAGATCGCTCGAAGATTGTACAAGAGACTTGATAGGGCATTATGCAACATAGAATGGAGAAATACATTTGGGGAAGCCTTTGTAAGAGTGGGACCAAGGATACAATCAGACAATCACCCTATGTTTGTGCACTTAGAGGCTGAAATTGGGGACAAGTCATGCAAGCCATTTAGGTTTGAAGCGGCGTGGCTTACACACCAGGATTTTGAGCCCATGTTAAGCAAAATGTGGAACGGGAAAGCACAAATTCAAAATGAGTTGAAAAAGCTAGAACAACAGCTAATTAAATGGAACAAGGGAACATTTGGCCACATAGCATAGAAGAAAAAAATATTGCTAAGAAGAATAGGTGGAATCCAAAGAAAATTGCAAGATGGTGGAAATACAAAGCTAGAAGAAATAGAAAGGCAACTGCAGCAAGAAATGAATAAGGTGCTCTCAGGAGGAAATTTTATGGTTCCAAAAATCAAGAGCCCAATGGCTAAATGATGGAGACCGGAATACAGCCTACTACCACACAAAGACAAAAGTAAGGAGAAGAAGGAACAGAGTATTCACCCTGAAGAATGATAAAAATGAATGGGTGGAAGGGAAAAAAAAGTAGGACAGCTGGTTAATAACTTCTTCCAGAATCTTTTCAGTGAGGAGAGGAGCCAGCGGCGGTGGATCACAATGAAACACAACTGGCCGACAATTACAGAGCAGGAATGGGAGGAGGTGAGTCAAGACATTACAAATGAAGAAATCAAGAGATCCATATTTTCAATAGGAGGCACAAAGGCTCCAGGTGAAGATGGTTATCCAGCGATCTTCTTCCAAAGAAGCTGGGGGACTGTAAAGGAAAGTGTGACGAAGGCTATACATAGTATGTGGGAGGAACCAAAAAACATCAGGAGTGCTAACAAAACGCTAGTATCGCTCATCCCAAAGGTAGAGAAACCTGAAAGAGTTAATCAGCTAAGACCAATATCGCTATGCAATGTCATATATAAAGGTCTTGCAAAAATAATGGTGGCCCGGCTGAAAAGGATTATGTTGAAGGTTGTGTCTCCATACCAAGTTAGCTTCGTTCCAGGAAGAAACATTCATGATAACATTATCATCACCAATGAATTGATACACTCAATGAAAAAGAAGAAAGGAAGAAAAGGCTTTATAGCAATCAAGATAGACTTGGAAAAAGCCTATGATAGAATCAACTGGGAATATATGAAGAAGGTGCTAACCTCATTGCAGTGTCCTGAAGCTATGGTGGAAAGAATAATGGAGTGTGTTTTTTCAACAACAACGAGTATACTGTGGCATAGGGAAAAATTAGAAGAATTTAAGCCTATCAGAGGCCTTAGACAAGGAGACTCCCTCTCTCCTTACTTGTTTGTACTTGGCATGGAAAAACTCACACACATCATTTTAGATAAAGTGAGAGAGAAGAAATGGAGAGGCATGAGAGCGAGACGTCAAGGGCCCTTTATTACTCATATGATGTTTGCTGACGATCTTATTCTTTTTGCAGAAGCTGAAATATCTCAAATGGAAACAATCTTGAAATGCTTTCAGGATTTTGGAGAAATGTCAGGCCACAAATTGAACAGCGAGAAAACACAAATTGTTTTTTCACCGAATGTACCTCAGCATAAGAGAAGGAGTATTTGTCATTTGAGCCAATTCAACCAAGTGGAGGAACTGGGAAGATATCTCGGGGCAAATATCACTTTTCCAAGAAAAAGGAAGGAGAAGTTCGGGACCATCGTGGAAAAAGTGAAGAAACGCCTAAGTGGGTGGAAGGCGGCTAGCTTATCACTGGCGGGACGAGTAACACTTGTGAAGTCAGTTACGAGTTCCATGGCATTGTACAACATGCAGCATAATGCTCTACCCAGAAGCATAATTGAAGCTGTAGAAAGAGAGCAAAGAAAATTTATATGTGGGGAACAAGGAGAGAAAAGAAAATGGCATGCAATTTCATGGGATATCTTGTGCAAACCGAAGCTGGAAGGAGGGCTAGGTATAAAATCACTACAACAGATGAATGAGGCCTTGTGTATGAAGCTTGTCTGGAAAATGGTCACGGAACCAAGTGAGCTATGGGTCAAAGTACTTAAAGGCAAATATGGAAGAGGGAAGGAAAGATGGGAACACCCAATCACCAAAAAGGGTGATTCTAGCCTGTGGAGGAAACTAGTTCAACTGTGGAAGAAAGCTCATCCCAGCATACGCATAGATATCAGAAATGGCAGAAGTACTAGCGCATGGTATGACAAATGGGTAGCAAACACCCCCCACTCATAGACCTTGTACCTGAGAATGTGATAGCAGACAATAGACTGACAGTTAGGGATCTTGTGAGTGCAAGTGGGCAATGGAATCTGCAACCCCTAGCCCCACACATCCCACAAAATGTGTTGGAGGAAATTATGTGTAGCCCGATAGCAGAAGATCAGGAAGAGGACAGAATCCTCTGGACAGGAAATGAAAATGGTAAATTTTCCACTGCGAGTGCGTACAAAAGCCTAGATGAAGAGAGAAGCCGAAGCCAAGATGGGGTATGGAAGATAATATGGAAGCTACAAATACCAGAACGTATTCATATGTTCCTATGGCAGACACTCCACAATGGATTAGCAACAAAAATAAGAACAAGTAGGTGGGGACATGGGGAAGGGGTCTGTGAGATATGCCAAGAGGATTGGGAAGACCAACTTCATGCACTCCGGGATTGCACGCAAGCTAGAATGGTGTGGGGCAACATGGTACCACTGGCTAGACAGAACGATTTCTTCTCACTGGAATGGCAGGACTGGATCTGAGTAAATCTAACGCCTCTGAGGAAGGAAGATCAAGAGGAGTCTTGGTTAGAAATTTTTGCGACCACATGCTGGCATATATGGAAATGGAGAAACCAACAGATCCATGAAGAGGATTTCCATATACCGTGCGACACCAAATCAATCATCAGGCGACATAGGGAAAGCTATAAAAGCATATGAAAAGGTGATGAGAAACAGGGAAATGAATATAAAATCACCTGGGTTAATTGGAAACTGCCACAACATGGCTGGTGTAAGCTGAATGTGGACGGAACCGAAACATCATCCAATTTCTCTGGATGTGGAGGAGTGATCAGGGGGTACTGTGGAGAGTGGCTTGGGGGATTCACAAAAAGGATCAGCAGGTGCGATAGCTATAGAGCTGAAGCAACAGGTATTCTGGAAGGTCTTAAGCTATGCTGGAAGCTAGGTTTCAGCAAGATAGAAGTGGAGAGTGATGCAGAACAAGTGATCCTGGAGCTCAAAAACCACGGCAGACTGCAGGGATGCTTTCTTTTGTCAAGGCAGATTACAGATCTAATAGGAAGAGAATGGCAGATCAAAGTTACGCATGTGTACAGGGAAGGAAACAGATGTGCAGATAAACTGGCGTCCATGTGTATGAATCCCCATTGCAAAGATATATTCTGGAAAGAACCACCTGCTGAAGTCTGCGAGATTCTTCAGGAAGATTTAGTTGGGATGGCCTTTCCAAGGCATGTACTAACGTAAACTCTGGGCTTAGCCCATTTATCACCAAAAAAAAAAAATAATAATAGCTAATGACAATTTGGGAAGACTCTGTTGACAAATGCTTTCTGTTCCAGTAAATATTACAGCAGCCTTCACATCTGCATGCACTTGAACATCCACATTGTCCTTTCATTGACAATTCCTAGGCATCAATCACAATGTTGATGTTCTTGCAAATTCCTTGTTGATATATTCTGAAAAATTCCCCAATAACGTTGCCATCCGCAATATAATCATCAACACTAAGGGGAGGATATTCATCTTGTCCTGCATAAAAAATAAAACCTTAGGGGTCTCAATGTCGATCAATAACAATTAATATAATAAAAATTTATTATGTATTCATATATATATATGGTTATTAATCACCTGGGCGTGACAATCTTGATATTCTTGAGTAGTAGGATTGTATTATGATAGATAACTAATCCATGCATCTATATCCATACCCTGAACAAAGAACATAAATTAATCAGGGGAGGAATAAAGATTTATATAAAATAGCAACTGGATAACAAAACGTTGTTTACATTGAATATCTAAAAATTCTAATATGTACAAGAACATGCAAAAAAATCATTCCATGATAGAGTTCCTAAGGGCTTAGATGCTGGAGCGATCATCACACAGTACAAGCGCAGGTGGGACGGAGAACCATTCCAGGATGTGCACGAGACAATTATTAAGATCCGAAAGAGCGAGAGATTTGTGATACAAGACCATCATATATTATTGTCACAATAATAGATATTCTGAATTAAAATGTTGTCTAGATTATTGATCTTCATTTTAAAAAGGTTGATCAATGAATAGTACAAATGTAAACCAGAAATAAGGGTATTAAAAAGTTGTTGTGATGTGATACTGTACATGAATATCTAAAATTCTAATAAGGGACTGTCAATGGAGAATACATTTTGAGTTCTCATAATATTATAAGTATTACAGTCTTCTATACTTTCAAACATAATGATTCTTGTCTAGACTTCAAGATCAACTTCAATTGTAATTCAAACTATATCCAAAATCTAGTTTTTAAAAATCTGCTATCAATATCTCTAGTAAATATAAAAGTACAAACATTTTTGCGGTTTTAGAATTACTTGATTGGGTCATCCAAACAAGTTCTATTACATGCCTATGGGTATTGTTGGGAAACCTAGAAATAAACACCTAGGAACTTCCTCGAACTCTCATTCGTCTTCTCCTTCACCATCAAATCTTTCAATGGCAGAAGGAGGGTAAACAAAATCCTTAAAAGCTGGTCATTGAAAATGACAATGAACAGTCAGGCATTGGGGGAAAAAGGGACTAAATTTACCTTCAATATAAGCCCAAAGTTTGTGCACAATGATCAAATCTCGAAGATGCAGACAGTAGCAATAACATTGCCAAGTAACTTGTTAGCATTACCGTTTAGGAGCACGAATATCGGCGGAGCTATTTGATTGCAGATGCTTAGGCAGTTGCCGCCTCTGATATTAAGAAAATAGGTTGGCGAGCCTGTAGGCAGGCATCTATATTGAATCGATGCAAACCAGATCTATCAAAAATAAGATTTACATAGCTATTTGATATTAGAACATCCAGCATTGAAGGAATAAATGATTGCAAAAGTTTAGACAAACCTAAGAATGTTGCCGTCAAAGCTCAAAATTTCAGGTCGCCCTCGCTGTCGATTAATAAGTTTTAATATTTGATGCTCACATGATGCCCCTGAAATCGGAGAGGAAGGGTCCAAAAATGGGTTCCATCATCCACTAGCATAGTTCATAAGTTGTCGAGAAGATTCCTTGGCGTTCTCTTTTTGGTATAGAAGCTTTGCAGCAGGACCCGTTGCTTGGTATTCAGCACCAATGTCACACAACTTTTTCCTTAAGCTTTGCATTGCATCGTGATACTCACTAAATGAACCAGTTTGAAGGAAATCTGATGAAACCACCTTCTTACATATTTTATTGCACAACTTTGGACTAAATAGAGGGATCCCAAACTCCACACTTAGTGGAGCCTATTCATAATTTTCTTCAGGTGACAAATGATCTGGTTCTTTTCCATGAAATAATTTCAACAGGCGAATGTAACCAACTGTCCACAATTCCATGGCACAGACATGAAATCCTTAATCATAAAAAAATGCACTTTTGGATAAATTTTCCATATGCTAAAATACTGCAATTGATTACTCCAAACTAAACCCCAAATTAACCCAATGACCTAATTTATAACGTCATAAAATCAATGGATAACTGAATCACGAAACAATCATCACCTTTCCAGAGACCCAATCATACTTTTTTTTTCCAAGTAAAATTACACATGCAACCTCCTTTCTCACCATAAAATTCAAACAAGAATACCAGTGCAAGCTAGAATAGAAGCTACAATAATTCCAATACCTGATACATCCTTGTTTGGATTGCTTGAGGACTGCCCAATGCCTGCACAGGAACCACTATTTCCTTTTGAAACGTTAGAATCTCCATTGTAATTTCCAGAATCACCACCATGAACATGGATTCCACCAGTTTCCTTTTCCTCTTTAACATCCGTATTAACCCCAAGATCAGCTCCATAATCCCTCTCATAGTTTCGTTCCTTCACCAACAATTGCATTTTGTATTCCACCTTGTAGCAACAAGGTATAGACATCCTGTTCTCAATTAAATCTTGCAGCATGTTGGGACTTGGCCATTTCCTTTAAGACAGCACCAACAATTGCCGCCTGCTCAAGGCAATCAGCCTTATGCAATGCATCTAAAAGGACAACACAGGTTTTGCTATTTATGCGGCAGCCTTTCATGCGAGTCTCCTCAAAAAGTGCATATGCATCTTTTGCTTTATTGGCATTGCTTAAGCCTTCTATCATAGCATTATAACAAGCTGAATCAGGTATGCCGCCACCTGCCATAAATCTCCCAAAGAGATCACTAGCCTCGTAAACATTTCCAGCCTTTGCAAGCCCTGATATCATGTTGGTATACGTGACAGTATTGGGCTTCAACCCCTTCTTTTGCATCTCTTGCCAGAATACAAAGGCCTTGTTAAATTTTCTAATCTTGCAAAGACCATTTATCATAATGCTGTAAGTTACCACATCTGGGTCACATTTCATGTCTTTAATGGATTGAAAGCAGACAAGAGCTTCATCAATTTCCTCAGCTTTCACCAATGCATCAAGTAAGCAATTCCATGTGAATATACTAGGGGTCAGACCTTTCTGCATTAACTCCTCCATAATTAAATATGCTTCATCAATCCTTCCCACCTTCCCAAACCCATCAATCAAGCTACTATAGATGACTAAGTTAACATCAATACCTTTTGATTTTGCTTCTTCAAACAACATGTATGCTTCATCAAGCCTGTCTATCTTAGCAAGTCCATCGATGACAGAACCATAAGTCACAACAGTTGGTTGGAAACCTTTTGTCTTCATTTCCTCAAGCAGTTCATAAGCTTTATTTACCTTCCCAACCTTACAAAATCCATCAATAACAGCATTGTAAGCACGGGTATCCAAATGCAATCCTTTCTCCTTCATCCCATAAAATAACTTATATGTTTCTTTTGCAAAACCTGCTTTAACAAGACCATGAATTAAAATTGAATAGCTCCTAACATCAGGAACTAACCCGTGAGTTTTTATTTCTTCAAATAAAGCCCTCCCTTTCTCAATTTCACCAGATTTGAAAACACAATCCATGTAAATATTTAGGAGCACGAGATCAGGAGAACAGCCACAAAGGAGCATCTCTTTGTAAATTTTGTGAGCATCCTCTTTCCTATTACATTGGAAGAAATTCCTGATAAGGGACGTATATATAACAACATTCGGAATCTGACCAGAATCTAACATCTGCTCATAGAGCTTGTAGGCATCATCCACCCTGCCATGTCTGCCCAAGCCATCAATAAGAGAACAAAATGTACCTGCATCAGGTGTGCAAACTTTATGGTCCATTTGTAAGAATATGGAGCAAGCCTCATCAAGTCTTCGAGCCTTGCACAGTCTATCAATCATTATGTTTATAGTTACGATATTAGGGAACAAACCGACTCTTTTCATCGCATCCTGAACATCCTGAACAGAATCAACTTTTCCTGCTCTGCAAAGCATGTCAACTAAAATATTGTAGGTTGTAAGATTGGGTGCTGCATCCCTTTTCATTTCTTCATAGACTCTCAATGCTTCCTCTATTTTACCCTTTTTCCCTAGGCAAGTAAGAATACAGTTGTACGCAATTACACTAGGAATACATCCCTTTCTCTTTTGCCTCTCAAGTAAATTGTATGCTTCATCAAACTTTCCAGCCGAACCATAACCCATGATCATGGTATTATAAGCATATACACAAGGTACACTCCTGTTGAGATCCATTTGCTCAAACAACTCAACGGCCTCATCCAACCTCCCTGCCTTCCAAAGAACCCCTATCATGCTAGTATATGTCACATCATCAGGCATTAACCCATGAGCTTTCATTTCATGGAAGAATTTCCAGGCCATATCCACCTTGCCAACTTTGCCAAAACAATCTATACATACATTATAGAGAACTACATCAGCATTAACTGAGTTACTCTTCATCTCATCCAAGAAGGAAAGTGCAGCATCAACAAGGCCCTCCTTGGCAAATACACGAACAAGTGTAGTGAACAAATGAACACTTATTTCATAACCTAGTTCTTGCATCTGCCGAAAAAGTCTGAGCATAAGATCAGATTCATTAGCACGAGATGCAGAGAGGGCACCAATCAGCGTTGTGTAAGCTGAAAAAGCCGGGCGAAATTTGAATTTCCTCATTGTTTCAATGATGCCAAAAGCTTCTCTCAGCTTCTGTGATTTGACAGAGGAAGCAACTAATTCCACACAAGTGTCACTAGATAATCCAAATCCAGCAATACTCATTTCTTCAAGAATTTGTTCCAAGAAGTCAAAGTTTTTGCTCCTAGCCATGACCTTGAGAAGTGAATTATATGATTCAGGGTAATGTGCTTGTTCAGTTTTTCCCTCCACCCACCTAAAATAGTGTAATGCCTTCTTGACATCCTTTAACCTCCTTAATACTCCAACAACTATTTCTGGCTGAGGCTTTTCAACAAACGTGGACAGTTCATTCTCAATAGCTGGTCCCCAAGGATCAGTCCCCAAAACCTGGCATACATCATCCACCACTTGTTTGTGACTAACCAAATTTCTTGAGTAATCTTGATTTCTGCCCTCCACAGAGGGAACAACTTTTGCATATAGATCAGAAGGTCCATTTGACGAAGATGAGAACTTTTTAAATAAAGGGTCGATTTGCCGGCACTTCAGAACATATTGAAGGTTTGATACTGCAACAATGACAATAACAACAACAAAACTGAAACTTAAAGTGCAGGAGGAAAAAAAATTAAATTTTAGTACAAATGAGTTTGATATAGCATCCAGTGAATGAGGCAGTTGGTAACAAAAGTAATTAATAATTCAAACAAAAAATACCTCGGCACTTCAAGTGAATCTTCATTTATGCAGACCCAAGGCAAGATGCCGATGTGTACTCCTTGAGCAACTTATTGGACTTTGCGTCAATTCAAATTTACCATCCAGTATAAACTATCCAATCCATGAAAACATACACAGAAGTAAAGTCATTCGACTTAATGTGGCCAGAGAAGAAATAGGGTTTCGTTGTTAAATATATGTATGTATGTATGTATATTCCAACTGAAGGAATAGGCAATGAAAAACTCTACGGGGGGTTTGATCAATCTAGACCATTCAGAGTTTGAACTCCTGCAGTGTGGCAGCAAAGGAAAGAGATAACAACTACGATGATTCAGGGCCCGTTTGGTTGAGGGAATGGAGGGAAGGTGATAGAAGGAAAGGGTAGAGGGTTTGGTGGCCAGGGCCCAGGGGTCTTTAATATCGTATATTTGGTGTAAAATGGGACAAGAAGAAAGAAATTAGTAATTTATCATATTACTCCAACTTTGGTTATATTTTTATTTATGTTTAATATAAATTAATTTATATCTTATTTAATTAATATAATAATATTTTTTATTTATAATTAATCTAATAATATATATAAATCATACTTATATCAAATTCATTATATCCTTCACACTAAGTTCATCAATTACATAAGACCATGTGTTCTGTTTTTTATCATATTAGTTTGGTTAAATAATAATACTTTAAAAATAAGACACATAATCAAATGTGATTGAAGAACTTGATGAAATGGATATAAAGAATTTGATCTAAGTATTTTTCAATATATATTTTGTTTTAAATTAATTGTATGATAATATATTTTTAACTATAATAGTATTTTTTATTTATAATAAAATATTTTAATTTTAAACTAATTTCATAATAATATATTTTTAATATAAAAATAATCTATTTTTTAAAAATATATTATTTTAAATTTAATAAAAATACTATATTTTTCATTATAATAATATTTTTATTAAAATTATATTAACATATTTTATAAGGAGAAAACTTACCTCCTGTGTTTGATATATCACTAATAAAAAATTGCCACCCGGATCTTTTAGCACGTAAGCATAATGGCCCATTGGCCCTTCCTTGCTTTCTCTCGCCGTCTATTTGCTGCGCATCAAAGTGAGAGGAGTGAAAGGACAAAACAAAAAAAAAACAAATTTGCCTTCAACAACCGCCACGGGGTTCCTTTTGGTGGGTGTGGATTAACATTTAAAAAATAGTTTTTATGATTTATGAGATAAATATGTTAGAAGAGTTTTATCTCGATTTAAGAAAAAAAAATTTTAAAACCGTGATTTGAAGGTTACGCAAATACATACATCTCTGTTATACAAATTGGGTTAGCGGATGACCACCCTGCTGCGGAAGTTTTTGAGGAAATCCATAGGTTGTTAGATAGAGATTGAATAGCGGAGGTTGCGTTGTGCAAGTGGGAGGCTAATGGTGTGGCTGATCTCCTGGCCAAGAAGGCGAGTTCCACGTCAAAATCTAAATCCCTCATGCGATACATTGAAATATTTAATATATTATATAAATTTAAATACTAAATCCATTTACACATGATAGCTTAATAAATTTTCAGGTAAATAAAATTCCCATATATTTAACTTTTAACTTTCCCTAATTCTTTTAACAATTTGAATAAAAAAAAGTTAAATGGATAATTACCTAATACCTAATTTTTCTCTTTATAGTTTTTTTTAATATTATCATCTGAAATCCAGTTCGGGGTTGCTCCTCCCAACACAAGTGCTTCCTCTGGGATTCGAACTCAAGACCTAGAGGAATCTAATAAAGCCTTACACCACTAAACCAACTTTATGTTGATTTTCTCTTTATAGTTATTAGAGCTTCCCATGCATTTTATGTAGATGGCATATTCATGCATTTTAAAAATACAAAGAACATTTTTTTTTATATAAATTGCAAAAATGATCTCTTTATTTATAAATCGCTCTTAAAATTAAAATATATATTACACAAACATCCTTTATATACTTGAGATTTTATTTTTCATTTCACTTATGAGTCAACCATTAATTTAACATCAAATTTGACTATCAAACTTTTATTTTGACTATATGCTCCTATTTAACACGAGTTTCTTCAAACATTTATATTTTTCAAAAAATAATTTTTATACAAAAAAATAATATTTCTTTTTTGTTGGAAAAGGAATAATAATTCTAACACAATATAAATTATTTGAATTTATAATTCAGAATTTTTAAAGACGTTTTCTTTGTTACAAACATTTATAAACACATTTACTTAAATATATAATTATTAAAGCAATTAATTAAATTTTCAAGCAATTTTTTTTCAATGTTAACTAAATTACTTCAGCTATCTTTGCTAAAAGTATTAAACAAATAACAATTTAAAAATAAAATAACCATAACCATAACCAAAATAATTAAAATTTAAAAATAAAAATAAAAATATTAAATTTTTTAAAACAATTTCAGCCCGAATTGTTAGTTTAATATGATGAAAAGTAAATTATTACATAGAATTCATATTAATATAAATTTAAATTAAAAATATTTTTTATATTTAATAGTGTTAACAATGTTACAATTTGGACTTCGCTCCTCTCATTTACCATTCTCATTCACTTCCTCTCCTATACTCTTCTCTACCATTAGATTAAAATTCCAGTGGTCCAAAATTTATGATTTATAAAATTACTAATAAAATGTAACATTACTAAAAAAATAGATAAATAAATTCAAGCTACTAAATTTTAGTTACTATAATTTAAAACCACAATAAAAAATATTTAAAAAATAATTTTATACTACCGGTAGAGATGGGTAGTGGAGAGGAAGTGGAGGAAAAGGATATAAGAGACAAGCCAAGTCCCTTGAATGTAATCAAAGAAATAAGAAATATATGTATTTTGAATTTTGAAATTCAAATTTTGAGCTTCGAAAAAAAAAATTAAAATATAAACATTTTAAAACAAATTCTAAGAATAGTGATATTTAATAAATAACTTTTATAGTTTTCATAGTTAAAAACATGGATATCATTCATTCACCTATGCAACAGACGGGGAGGTGGAGCTTTCAGATTGCGGAGGCGAAAGGTCCTGTGAGTATGAAGGGGGAGGGGGAGGTTTGGCCAGATAGAGGAGGAAGATTTGTTGGACAGCGGATGCTCTAGCGAAGATGAGCTTCAATCTGCTGGAGGAGGCGTTTGGGTGTTGGAAGACAACCTTCTCGCGCAAAACTGTGTGACCACCAGGAAACTGATAGAGTTGGGATGAGTTGCTGCTTAGGAGTACCCACGTATTGAGAAATATTTACTTATTTTAGAAACGTCATTTTATTTTAATTCTCACTAAATAAAATATAACTTATTTTATTTTAATCCTGGATGATAGATATGTCATCTGAAGAAATTTAAATCTTATAATTTTAAAAAACATAAACTTCATAATTTAGAAAAACAAAAGACACAATTCCCTCCCATGAGTTATTTAAAAAAAAAAATCATAAAATTTGAATTTCTCCAAACGACTCATCTTCCATGTAAAATTAAAATAAGATGAGTTATTATATTTTAATTTGTTAGAGTACAGATGAGGTGACACTCTTAAAGTATGTAAAGAAATATTTACATACTCCAAGAGTACGACGTCATTTAAACTATATCCAATAAAAAACATAACAACTTATATCATTTTAATCCTGGTTGGATGATGACTCATTTGAAAAAATTTAAATTTTATCTTGTTTTTGAGAAAAATATCAGTTGATAATTTTGTTTTAGTTTATTTCCAAATTAAGATGTTTTTTTAAAAAATAAAAAATTCAATTTTTTTCAAATGAGTCATCAATCAACAAGGATTAAAATAACTTGAATTGTTATGTTTTTATTGGACAGAGTTCAGATAACCTGATATTCAAAGTATGTAAGTATTTCTCTGGAATTGAATGTGCGAATGTGTAACATCCCAAATTTTATTCACCAAGAATACATTATAATTATTTTATATATTCAATGAAATGGTGAATATTTAAGACCAAATGAATTAAATATTGAAAATTGAAAGTGGAATAGTGCTTTCAGTGAAATCGCCTGTGAGACAGTAAGATTGTCATATAGTTTTGGAAGATCAAATGATGAGCAAAAATTATGAAATTTTACAGGGTGAAAGTAGACATCCTAAGCTTTAGTATTATAAGCCATTTTGACTTGTGGATTGAGAGTTATGAATTTTTGAAGTTTGCCCAGTGAAATTGACTAATTTCTGGAGCAGCGGTCAAAGATTAAAAATCTGGGAAAGATATGATCCCAGTTAATAAAATTTCATATTTTTTCTTGAAACTAGACTCAATAAGGGTTCCATAGGCTTTGAAATCTCTTTGAAACGATATCTACAAAATTAGTTATGATTTTTCAAAGTTAAGACAGAAAATCTGCTAGAATTGGTATTATTCGGAAAATTCAAAATAAAAGGTGTTAAAAATTGATTAATGGAATTAAAATTCCAAGTGTCATGATCATATGAGGAGGGGATTAAATTATAATGGATTTGTATTAGCACATGTCAAATTGCATTAAAAAAATGCTATATGAACAAATAATAATGAAATGGTATGCTACCTTGAGTGCAATAATTGGTCTAGTTGGAAGAATAATGGTTTAGTTGGAGCATGAGAAGGGGGGCACGTTTTTTTTAAAAGCTAACCAATGGAGCAATTATGGAGACATGCTAGTTCAATGTTAAGGAGAGTCAAAGGGAGCAATTATGGAGGGAAGTATGGTGAAGTGCATGATGAGAATAGCTTGAGTGGAGGAAAAGATAAACTTGATTACATGTAAGGAGATTGCTTGTCTTGTAAGAGGAGAGGGGGTAGGGACGGTTTTTAGGGGCAAGCAAAAGGGAGATCATTGATTCAATATAATGGAAAGTAGGTGGAGAAATTATGAGGAAGAAGGGAGTGTGACAAGTGTCACATTGAAAGCTCTTGATTAAATCAGTAGCTAGGAAGAAATATGAATAAGTCAAATAAAACATCTTCCCTTCCCCTTTATACACACATTTCGTCTAAACACAAGGACAGGAGAGGGAGGGGGAGAGGGAGAGAGAGAGAGAGAGAGAGTTTGTGAAGTTCTTGGGAGCTAGAGAGAAGAAAGAGCAAGAAAACTAAGGTAAGTATTGTCTTTTAAACATTTTCCTTGTGATCTTCCATGAAAATATCTCTAAACTCTCATTCTTCAATAAAATCCATGTATTAGAAGGCACATTCTTAGCTCAAGGAGAAAGAGGAGGAGGAGCCAAGAGTAAAAGGAAACCAAGAAGCCAAAGAAGGTAACTTTATGAATTTGCCTTCTTGAGTTGTTGTTGATAATTGTTGTTTGGTTTTTTATGATTTTTGGGTTGAGTTGTAAAATTAGAAAAGCTATAACCCTAAGGGGTTATGCTGCCCAAAATCCTTTAAATCATGATTATGAAGTGTTTAAATGAGTTAACCAAGGATTAGAAGTGAAAAAGTACAAGTTTTGGAAGCTAAAATACAAAGCTCCATTTTTTCTATTTTTCTTCATATTTTTGGCCAGGACTAGAACTGGTACTAGGAGTTGAATTTTCATAAAATAAATGGTTCCATTGGACTCGGTGGGAAAAAATAGGTGGGGTTACAGTTGGGCACTTTTTCGGTAGAGGCCGAAAAAGCATAATTACGAAAACACCACTGAAATCACTAAATAGGGGCTGTCAAGGGTATTTTTGTAATTTGATAGTGAATTTGGTAATTTCGAGCCCGGAAATGGATTCCTTGGGCAAAAATAAGTCAGAATAGCCATAGTCAAAATTTTGGAAAAACGTGTCATCAGGCCTAGTACGGCGGGGCCGGGGTTTCAGAGACATTTTAGTAAATTTTCACCATAGACTAATATAATCATAAGAAACACTATGGAAGAGTCTAAAATAATACTTGGATATGTTATAACCTATTTCTGATACATTTAATATTTTAGGACTAAGTCGGACGCCGGGATAGTACGCTTTACGAAACACCATTAAATAGAGGATTATAAAGCATTGGGGTAGGGACATTATCCTTCATACACTATACCATAAGTTATGTGATTGTGTTATTGCCATTATTTGTAAATGCACTTTATTAATCAACATGATTTGCCTAGAGAGGGGCAATTAGTGCCAGAGGTGCACTTACACTGGGAGTTGGCAGAAGTCAACCGGTGTAGATTGTGGGGCTGGGCCCTATTCATGTATACATGACAATAATGTGTTTATATTGTTCATTAATTTGTGCATACCTTGGTGCATGTCATATTTACTTTTCACATTCTCTATGAACGATATTATATCTCTACGGGGATTCTTCGGAATCTTGCCCTATTTTTCAACAAACACCTCAGTGGGTACCAGTAGGGCAAAGGGAAAAGATGTAGACACCGGATAGTGAACAGCACGTGTCTCAAGGCGAGGACAAGATCGTGGTCATAATTAGTCTATTTTGTGATATTTTGGTAAAATTTGTAAATATTAAAACTTTCGTTGTATTTTCTGTATTTCGTCTACAAAAGATATTAGGATTATAAACGAATATTTCTATCAATATAATTGTACTTTTCTGTTTGCCCATTGAATTTCGTCTTTATTACTCTTTGAATGTCGAAATGGAAACGAGTGTTGACAAATGCCATATAGGTTTCCTGAACACCCATGGGCTTGTACCAAAAAAAGGAATCACCTCCTTATATATATATATATATATATATATATATATATATATATATATATATATATATATATATATATATATATATATATATATATTTTAAGTAAAGTAAAACTTTGCTAAAAGTCCTTGATTAAAAAATTAAGGGACAATTACAATGAAGTCCCACACAAGAAAAAAAAAATGAAAAAATGGTCCCTGAAGTTGTTAATGACAAATCGAGGAGCGTCCATTAACAAGTTGAGGAGCTTACACTGACAACTTCAGGGACCATTTCTTCATTTTTTCTCTTATATGGGACTTCATTGTAATTGCCCCAAAAATTAATTGGCTATTGGTATCAGGAACCTGTGGTCCTTTAGGAGAAATATATATGTAGAGAAAATGACGAAAATGCACACAATGGAAGCTCATTTGCAATTCTTAGAAGGTTTTTTGCAATTCATGAACTGTCATTTGCAATTCATAGAAGATCACTTGCATTTGCATTTGAAAGAATGTCACTTGCATTTTAACTTAATTTGCACACCACAGAAGTTCAGTTACAATTCGTGAAAGCTTAGCTGCAATTTATAAAAGGTCATTTGCATTTACACTTTAACTTAATTTTCACATAACGGAAGGTCATTTGCAATTTGTGAAAGTTCACTTACGTTTTGACTTTATTTGCACACCACAAAAACTCAGTTGCAATTCCTAAAAAGTTTATTTGCAATTCGTGAAAGGTCAATTGCAATTCATGGTTCGCATTCTATTCTACCTATCTGCCGTAGTTCACCTTCATCTCCTTCTTCGTCTCCTTCCATCACCAAATATATCATGACTTGCCACTACGCAAGATCTATTATTTTTCTTTTTGAAATCTACTATTTTACCTAACTTATAAACTAATATATAATCTAATGATACATGACATATGACATGATTAAATAATTTATTTAACTTTCTTAATCTCTTCAAAAATAATCAACAGAGTACAGTGTTTTGCTTTCTTTCTATGACTTTCTAATTCAGTTACATTTGAGTAATTTTTTAGCCTAATTGAGATAGTTCTCTTAAAGACATACAAATTATTTTCATTTTTGTATGCATTTCAAATTATCTCCCACAACATTTTTAATTTATTGGGGAATAGAAAAGATATCAAACAACCCTAAATAGAAAAGAATTTTGATCATTTCAGAGATGCGCGGTGTGTGTGTATGTGTATTTAAAGAAGAGAATGATACACAATAAAAATAGGGCAAAAGATACCTAAATACCTTGTGAATTTTCAAAACTCATAAAAGTTTATTAACACTTGTGAATGACAGAGAGGGGATTGAGGGGGAATTTGGGATTTTTATATTTGTGGCAAATGACTAAAATGCCCCTCAGATTAAAACTCCAACCTCTTTCTCCCTTTCCCTCTCTCCCTCCTTGATCCTCTCCCTCTCTTCCTCTTCCTGATCTCATTCACTGCTATTTCTTTTCCTCTTCCCTCGACATCAGTGGGTTTAACTCATTAAATTGATATTGCTATTTTGTCTTCTTCATAGATCTTCTATCAGATTGTTCTTTTTGTTTTGTTTTTTCCCAGATGGTTAATTGTTCTTCCTAGATCATCACTTGGGATTTTTTTAAATTGTTTATGGACTCCAATGATAAAAGGAGAAGGTTTATTTTGTCCTGATTAATTTTTTTCCTTTAGTTTTGTTAATTGTTGATCTAGGTTTGACTTTTTTTTCAAAGTCAGAATCATAAGAGCCTTGGATGGGTTGTCGTTCTGGTGCTGTATGCGCATGTTTCTGGGTGAAATGGGTGATCCTCGGATGGTGGAGAGAGAAACTCACAGAGAGAAAATTCATTACTGATTTTGTCAGTATCTAATGATTATGTCAAAACCATTACAATTTTTGTTAAAATCATTAATGGTTTAGTCAATCTCATTACTCAATTGACTATAGCACAAACTTCTTAGCCAATTATTTCATACATTTCAGTACTTATTGATTTTTTTCAAAACCATTATGAATTTTGTCAAAACATTAATGTTTTAGTCAATTCCATTACTTAATTCGCATAGCCCACAACTCTTAGCCAATCATTTAAGACATTTTGTCAGTACTATTGATTTTATCAATACCATTACGACTTTTGTCAAAAACATTAATGTTTTAGTCAATCTTATTATTAAGTTGGTCATAGGTCAAAACTCTTGGCAAATCTTTTCACACATTTTGTCAATATTTATTGATTTTGTCAAAACCATTACTGTTTTAGTCAATTCCATTATTCAATTGGTTACAGCCCACAACCCTTGGCCAATCATTTCACACATTTTATCAGTACTTATTGATTTTGTCAAAAATATTACGATTTTTGTCAAAAACATTACTGTTTTAGCCAATCTCATTAGTCAAATAGTTTTTAAGTGAGTCTTAAGGGCATTTTGATCTTTAAGTCAAAATATAAAAAACTCAGATTATGCAGCAACAACCACAAATGAGTTTTACATCTTTGTGGTATGTTTAGCTTCCATAGTTTAGACCATTCGGACGTGACTGGGACTTGTGCATTCGAGAGCAAGCTACATGCTGACTTCATTGAGATTGGCTACTACATGCATGTTTCCATCTAGCCTGATTCCCTCCTTTGTTGGCAACAAACTCAACCCCTTCCTGAACTTTGTCCCATGTGGCATTGATTCTACCCCAAACCCTAGAACTAGTGCATTCCTTATCAACTGTTGGCAGTAAGTCGTCCCTACACCGATATTTGCCACGAACCGCCCTAACCCATAAGGCATTCGGATTAGCAATCAATCTCTATCCAATCTTCATCATGAAAGCTTGGTTATGTAAAGCATGAGTGCCTCAACCCAAGTCCTCCTCGTGCCTTCGTAGTACGTACTTTATCCCATGCAACTAAATGTGTCTTCTTTTTCTTAGTCGTAGATCCCTATAAAAAATTGTGTGCACTCTTAACAATCTCATCACAACATGTCGTCGGTATGAGAGATGCCTGCATCACGTGATTAATTAGGCATAGCCAGCCTATATCATGTAACAACAAAATAATGAGAATATACCAACCTATGGTAGGTTGTACCTGTTGCGGTTTTGGTATCATATGGAACACCTTTATTTGGTATTTTGCCAATAAGAAAAAGATTTAATGTGCAAAATTTATTTATGAAAATGATTCATACTTCAACGTCTCCCTCTAGTTTCCTCTCACTTACTATATCAATATTATTACAATTTTAAATAATAAGAGTAAGTATAACTAAATTTAATGTACACAATTCAGAAGTGCGGTGAGACAGCAGTAGAAGATAACAAATAAAAACATATAAAATATTTTAAGTTGAAGTATACATTTGGTCGTTTAAATATGGATAATGTTTTAATTTAGTCATTTAGTTTTAAAAAGTGTATTTTTGGTCATTTGAAGTTAACATTTTCGAATTCACTATGAAAAATATTGAGTCGGCAATTTTAAATTGCCGATTCTTCAAGTTTAAAATACTGACATGCTTTCATGAAGATTGATTTTAAAATTAAAATATAAAAATAATTACATTAAATAATTAAATTTTGGACATATCAACATTTTAAATTTGTTGGCTTATAATTTTTCGTTAGTGAAGTTAATGTTGTTAACTTGACAGAACTAAAATCACGTTTTTTAAAGTGAAAGTATTAAAATAGAATCTCATATAAACTTAAATAACCAAATTTATACTTTAGCCAATATTTTAATAAGTATCCATTCAGATTAATTTCTCTATATATATAGGAAAAATCTCTAAAAAATACCTCCGAAATAGCAAAATCCCTATTCAGTACTCTGAAATAAAAAAATCCGGATTAGTACCCTGTTAGTACGGATGAACAGTGCGTGGGGCGCCAAAAGACAATTTTGCCCTTCAGCCCTCATTCTCGCCCACTTCAGAATAACAACATGAGGCTCTTAATTAACAACTCCAGATTCTTGATTAACAACTCCAATTTCATCTTTTTACTTTCACAATAACAACACCGGTTTTGTTATTAACAACATCATATTCTACATTAACAACTCCTATTTCTTGTTTCACAACTTTGTAATTTAAGTTTCAGGACCAATAACAACACCTCTTTCTTTTATTAACAACACTATATTTGTGAGATACGAATATGTGGAAGAATAAAGAGAAGTTGTTAATCAAGAATGGGGAGTTGTTAATTAAGAGCCTCATGTTGTTATTCTGAAGTGGGCGAGAATGAGGGCTGAAGGGCAAAATCGTCTTTTGGCACCCTCCACACTG
Source organism: Inga laurina (assembly GCA_963855925.1). Lineage (NCBI taxonomy): Eukaryota > Viridiplantae > Streptophyta > Magnoliopsida > Fabales > Fabaceae > Inga > Inga laurina. The sequence continues at coordinate 41,390,953 of OY979712.1, forward strand.
TTCATCCGTACCGACAGGATACTGATCCGGAATTTTGGATTTCAAAGTACTGAATAGGGATTTTGCTATTTCGAAGATATTTTTCAGGGATTTTCCCATATATATATATATATGTTATTTAATTAATATAATAATACTGTTATAATATATTAAAAGGAATTAAGGTTTTTGGAATTCAAAGGGTTGCAAGGAAACAAAAAGAAATAATTTTTTAAAAGGAAAAAAATGACATTTTAACACTTATCTAATATGCATATGATTATCATAAAATTAGTAATTTATACATATGCTAAGTAGGATGTTACGTAGGATGTCATGTTATCTTCATTAATATGAGGTGACAGTTTTTTACTTTTTATTAATAAATTAACAGCAGGATGCTTGATGTGAGAAATAAAAACGTCAAGAGATTTAAACTTTAAAATATTAATGGGTCATATATAACTGAATCAAAGTTTATGGGGAGTTTTTTAGATTTTAGCCTTTAGTAATAGGAAGGAAGTTGAGAGGAAGCTAAGCTGGGAAAAAAAACAAAAATGAAAATTGTACTTCTCTTGTTCTTAATGTTTCACCTTATCAGAGAACTAATGTTGGTATCAAATGTAAGACGCTCTTTTATTTTTTCAATTTCTCCGGCTGACCTAGTGACATTCCCTCAATAACAATTAAGTAGGAAAGGGAGAATGAGAATTAAAAAATATAATTAGAGTGTTTTAGAAAAAATATATCATACTAATTAACTTAACTAATATCATTAATCAATTAAGTAGGTCTTACATTAAAAAGCCATTCGAGTATGTTTTTTTTTTTAAAAAAAAAATTGTATGAGTGTTTTCTTTTTGAGTTTTTGAGTCCACGGAGTGAGCCTACGGTGTCGGTGCTGTTTCTGCTGACAGAAGAAAAGAAGCAACCTTCATGGAAAGGCCCGTGAGTTGCTTATTTGCCCACTAGCTTTATCACACCCCATCGACAAGTGTTTGTTACTTTCCCCGCTTTTCTCTGACGTTTAAAATACCATTCTGTACTTTTCAGTTTTCACCAGCTTTGGGTCTGGCCATGTCTCCTACTATTATATTTTATATTAATCTCGTGTTGAAATATTATATATTTTAAAATCATATATTTCATATATGTTAAAAGTATAAATTTAAGATATATCACACTATAAACATGAGACATATGGATATATGTTAGATATATACTTTTAAGATATATGGAATATATTGGTGGCAAAAACAAAAAAAGATATATGGAATATATTGGTAGCAAAAAAAAAATGGAACATATAAAATCAAATGTATAATATTTCAATATAAGAATATAATAAATATTAATATAAGATATAATATCTTAACAGATATTTGTGTTTGCTTGGGATACTGGTTGAGAATTTTAAAAGGGTTTATTTAAAGCAAGATAGAATTAATTCTTCTTAAATACTACTCTTATATACATAAATTATGATTGAAAAACAATTCTTGAAGCCTACACCACAAAAGACGCGCTCTCTTCCTTACTCGACTCGGTGGGGTTGCCCTGCTTTCCATGTGAGCTCCTTTGCCTCGTCGCCTTCTTCAATTTCCTTTGCTCTTTTCACAGTTCCCGAAACATGGAAACTAGGATCATTCATCATTAATTTCTTACTGTCATGTGCTCTCTGTTTAATATCCTTTCCTTTCTTCTTTTTCTCTTTCTGCTTTAATACTCTCCTATCAGTTATCACACAACCTTGTACTAACTGTTGGGATATCATTAAACTTTTAAGTCACATAGTGGATCCGAGGTCGAGCTCTGCTGGTAATAATGGAGCTCAAGAACCACAATCACTGGCTTACTCATGGACGTGGTGCATTATCTTGCTTTTCCTTGTTGTTCTTCATAATGTTCTTGGCGAGTTCTCTCAGTCAGTTGAGTCATGCCTCGCCTTCAATGTCCCTGGTATGTTTTTGTAACTGAAGCTCAGCCATATGTAGTTTTCTTGCGGACTCTGAAGTTTTGGTTTTCTTTTTTCGGTTTCTTACTGTATGTGAATGTTGATAACGGAAATTTATGGTTTTGATCACCGTTCATGTCAGAGAGGAAACCGAAGTGTATTGAAAGTTAATTAATTAATTTAATTCTGTTCACGTACAATGGTTGATTAAAAACTTAATAATATTTTAGATCGCAAGTTGATTAACCAAATGTATTTCTATCGTTGGGTGGATTTTTATACCATTTGAATGACTTTCATGTCAGAGTTGTGGTATCGTCTAGAAAATCAGCTATTATTTTGCGTGAAGTGAAATTGGTTTTTTTTTTTTCCACAATACGGCAGTATCTTATAACTTGGAACCTCCTTTATGCAGGAACGGGGAGCTATAAAACCCAGGCACTCGCGTCTACTCAATAGTGCTTTAAAACATGACATTGTAAGACTTGATTCAGCAGCCAATACAATAATGATTTTCTGGGTTCTGCAAAATCTTTCAGTTTATATATTATTATATTATATATTACCATTTTTTCCCCTACTTGTGTAGTCAACATCACAGCTTTCTGATCTGTGGACTCCTCTGGAAAACCAAGGTTGGAGACCTTGTGTTGAATGTGGAAGTGAACTATGTGAGTCAAACTACAAAGATACTCAGTCCTATATTTTTTTTATTCCTTAAAAAATAAGTCAGACCACTTTGTTACTATGTTATGAGTGGCTGATGTTATCTTTTCGTGACTGGAACTTGAAATCTGAGCAGCATTACCAGAGGAGTCCGAGGGATACATGCAGGTATTTCTTGATGGTGGGTTAAACCAGCAAAGGATGGGGGTAGGTATTGTAATGAACGTTAATAAGATAAAAAAAAAAAAAAAAATTGTTATTTATGTAATGTATGTGTTAAAAATGTTTGATTTGTACATTTGCATCTTTGAAGATATGTGATGCAGTTGTTGTTGCAAAGCTACTGAATGCAACTCTTGTTATTCCACACCTTGAAGTTAATCCTGTTTGGCAAGATTCAAGGTACCTGCAAGGGTCATCCTTCCATATTTTCTCCACTTTTTTTAAGGGAAAGTTAATCCTTTGGTTACTGCAGTTTTGACTTTGATAGAACTCGGTCCTTAAACTTTGATTTAGTGTGACACGGTCACCATAATTTTAACTCAATTGAAATTTGGTCATTAAATTTAACTCACTGTAACCCAATCTCTATAGTTTTAACCATTTAAGACTTTAGTCCCTAAACTTCATGGAATATATAAATTTTTTCATGGGAAAAGTTAACCTTTGGTCACTGAAGTTTTGACTCTGTTGGAATTCAATCCTTAAATTTTGATCATTGACTCAGTTGAAACTTGGTCCTTGAATTTCGATTTCCCTATAGTTTTAACCGTTAAAAACTTTAGCCTCCAAGCTTCATGGAATATATACTTTTATTTTCAAAAATAAAGGGACTAATATTTTAAATGATTAAATTATAAGGACTGAGTTGCATAAAGTCAAAAGTAAAAGATTAAGTTACAACCTAGTCAAAATTATAAGGACTGAGTTGCAACCGAGTTAAAACTATAAGGATAAAAGGATTAATTTTCCCTTTTTTAATATTTATCACTTGGATTGTGCATGATGGACATTCTGATGTCTTCTCTCTCTCCAGCACCTTCATGGATATATTTGATGTGGATCACTTCATTGATGCATTAAAGGATGATATTTCTATAGTTAAAGAGCTACCTGAAGAGTTTTCTTGGAGCACAAGGAAGTATTACGCCTCAACTAACCGAGATACCAGAATCAAGGATGCACCTGTTCATGCTACTGCCAACTGGTATCTGAAAAATGTTTTGCCTGTCCTACGGAGGTTGGTAGTTAGTTACCTGAACCTGTCACTTTATATTGCCTGTTCTACAGAGGTTGGTTGTTACCTACGCCTGTCACTTTATATTTGCCCATCAAGGAGTTGTTTTCAGTGTTGCGTATGGTTAGGCACAAAATGTTTATACATGGCAACAACCATTTTGGCATTTTCCATATCAAATCATCAACTTGAGAATCTTTTAGGAAATCTGTTATGAAAATCTGTACTTGATTATTCTCTGAAAACACATTGCACAAGCCTTGAGCGCTCAACAATTATCTTCTCTTTGTTTTAGATTCAAATGAGTACTTCTCTAATTCTATTCATAAGTCACTTTTAGCATATTTCACATTAAAAAAAAAAACCTTAAACCTCGTTAAATCTGTTTTAGAATTAACAACTTTCCAACTTTACCCTATTTAATATATAATATAACCCGTGAAAATTAAAATCAACATAATAATAAATGAAGGATAAAATTATATATTTATAAGAAAAATTTAATGACGTGACAAAATAAACATTCTCTCTCTACCCTATAAAGAGGGCGAGGAGAGTAACTAAAAATAGGATATGTACTTTTAGAGTTTAGCAATTATGGCTTAGATGCTGAGCTATAAACAACTTACATCAATGTTCTCTAGTGTAGCTAAACTTCTCTACAAATCATGGCTTGTTAGATTTATGAGATCATAGTCTAGGACTTTTACCATTGCCCCTAATCATGGCCTCTTTTATGATCTTTTTCTCTGGTACAACTGAGCTGCATGCAGAATTTTTGTTTTTTCATGATTCATTTTAAGAACCTAAAAGCTGGGACAAATAACAAGATATATATGTATGAGACATAGCATAACATCAAATTTGAGGGCAAGTAGATTGACATGATTAATATCTATGCTCTAGTTTGAGTGTGTGTGTTAAAAGAAGCATATTTTAGCCTGATTATCCTTTGAGTTTCTAACTCAACTACAGGTTGCTACTTCCCAAAGTCTTCTGCTCATCATTATTCTACAATACTGATCTTTTTGATATTCTGAAATGTTTTATTTGGCGCAGTCATGGTATTGCTGCAATTGCTCCATTTTCTCACCGTCTGACATTTGACAACTTGCCCATGGAGATCCAACGGCTACGCTGTAAAGTCAACTTCCAAGCATTACGCTTTGTTCCTCACATCAGAAAACTTGGAGATGCTCTTATCAGCCGCCTTCGCTATCCTCAAGGCTCTGCCGGAGAAATGGGCACCAACTACCTCCAAGAGGTCACTGATGCAGGCCAAAATAGAAGGGCAGGGAAATTTGTTGTGCTTCACCTACGCTTTGATAAGGTATTGCTTTTATCTATTTGTTGATGATCATATATCAACACGAGCCTTAAAATGTCAATAATTGATTCCTCAGGGGGAAATCATTGTGAGGTCCCAAGAAAAGAATATAATTATCAAAAATTCTCAATAACAAGTAAGTAATATGAACCTGTTGTTATTGTATGCTGCTCACTTGTTGTGAGACTTTTTAGTGATTACATTTCTTTCTAAGGACTTCGTAGTGATTTAGTTGAGAAATTTTGAGTTGCATTGATAAAACTTTTGGAAATTTGTAGGATATGGCAGCACATTCAGCGTGTGACTTTGGTGGAGGCAAAGCTGAGAAACTAGCTCTTGCTAAGTATAGACAGGTGATTTGGCAAGGAAGGGTTCTTAATTCACAGTTCACTGATGAAGAGTTGAGGAGTCAGGGCCGTTGTCCATTGACACCAGAAGAGATTGGATTACTGCTAGCAGCTTTGGGGTTTGATAACAGCACTCGTTTATATCTTGCCTCTCACAAGGTCTCTTACTTTTGCCTCTCAAATGAAAATGAAACCCTTGTGTTTTTCCCAGTTGTTGTTTTAAGTGCAATAGTTGTATTTTGCAGGTGTATGGTGGGAAAGCAAGGATTTCAGCTTTGACAAGATTGTTTCCTCTGATGGAAAGCAAAAAGAGCCTTGCTTCAGCTGATGAACTTTCACAGATTAAGGGAAATGCTTCTTTATTGGCAGCAGTTGATTACTATGTTGGCTTGCATAGTGACATTTTCATCTCTGCTTCCCCAGGAAATATGCACAATGCACTGGTGAGTAGTGCCGGATGCTTTTCAATTTACATTAGAAAAATTTTTCAATTTAATATTTTAAACTTTTCAAATAAGGGGTATGGACAAATATGACTATTATCTCAGAATTTTAGGCTATATTAAGAATATCAATGACCTTGTAGTCTCCTAACATAAAAGCTTCTATATAGGTAGGAAGTCGTATGTTTGATATCACTTATAATCGTCTATGCCCCTCTAAATAAATAATAAGACTATATTAAGAACACAAAATTTCACCTGTTACAGTATTGTCTTTTTGGTAATACAAACTTTATCACCATGATTTAGCAATTAGAACTTGAGGTTATCAGAATAATGTCATGCTCTGATAATGATCAATGTTGTGATGCGGTCAATCAGGTCGGACATCGAACTTATCAAAATTTAAAGACCATTAGACCAAACATGGCACTGATGGGTCAACTCTTCCTGAACAAAAGCATCAGTTGGTCGGAGTTCCAAAAAGCGGTGGTTGCCGGTCACCGGAACAGACAAGGTCAACTCAGATTGAGAAAGCCAAAACAGTCAATATACACATACCCTGTTCCTGATTGCATGTGCCAAGCTTAGTATATATATACAAGTTGCTCACGGATGATTAGCTTCTGTTAGTTTTTTTTTTTTTTTTTGCCATTAGCCTCTGTTAGTTCAGTGGCTTATAATTTATAACATTGGTAACTTGATGAATAAAGAGGCATTACCCTTATTAAAGAATATTATTTTCAAATATACATTTATTATCTGTCGCCTCTCTCCCTCTTTGGCAAGGGTAAAAGTGAAAAACAATTATTAATTATGTTGTCATTTGTCAACGTCTTGTATTTTGAATCAAAATTTTCTTCTAGAAGATCTTGTATATTTATTTGCTCTATAGCAACTAATTTCCCATAAATTGAGTTCCAATAGCATTCTCAATTTCCAAATAAAAAAAAAACAAACTTCCCATAAATTGGGGGAAACCAGCCCCTCTTTTTACAAAGACACGTGAAAAATCACACAGAAATTCCGCTATTTGATGTTGTGCTGATCAGGATAAATTATTAAGCTACTGATAATAGTATCAAACATTCATAATTCACAATTAGCACAACAAACCAAATGCATAATTCTAATATTATTGGTTTGGAAAAAAAGGAATTGAGGACATTAACAGAGTAACAATACAACATATACAAATATAATCATGCATCAGCCTTTCTTGATCCATGATTTTGTTCAAGAGGACGCTTCATTTTGAGAAGATGGGACAGACCTGATATTACATGTAAACGACTGTGTGGAACACCTGTTTTTGCAAGGGCCCTTCCTTTTTTGTCAACAAGCACAAAGCATGGAACATACCTTACATCGTAATTAAGGAGCTGCAATAATACAAGTCACAGTATAAAGAAGCCATGTTAAACTAGCTTCTTCTAAAGAGGAAGCTAATCAAAAGCATGAACACCATAAAAATCAATTCTTCACAAACAACACCGTTGCCATTCTAAATATCGCTAATAATTTTAGCCTGCTTATTCTTCAAAAATCCTCTAAACAAGTTCTTTCAATATGGGAGAACAAACTTTGTAATTCCCTAGCACGATAAAACCAAACAGATTTTCTCGTATAAAAAAACAGATTATTCCAGGACCAAAAATGAAAGGACCTTCTGAGCTGCATACAACAACAACCACAGAGCTTTGATCCCACTAGGTGAGGTCAACTACATGAATTAAACGACGCCATTGAGCTCTTTCAAAAACCAAATCTCAGGATAAATTGTTAACTAAGAGATCTCGCTCAATAATCTTATTGAGCATTCTCTTCAGTCGACCTTCTAAGCTGCATCTCATATAATATTTATTGACTCAATAAAAACCATAAAGTCATTTACAAGCATCATTATCTGTCAAGCTCTACATATGAAGACACTAAAAGTGGAGACTTTCAAGCCTAAAAGGACTCAGGAAATAAATTAACAATTATCTGACAATAGGTCTAAAATCTAATGGCTTGAACTTCAAATGGGAGTGTGAGGCATATGATTGGATTTCCACATGATGGACTCTGCAAACCATCTCATATGAGTATTATAGCAGCAAAAGATATAATCACTACTTTTCAAAAGGCATGAAGTGAAGATGTTGCAAGAATCTCAATGGAAAGCAAAGAATGAGATGGGATTCAGTAAAAAAAGGGGGGGGGGGATGTTTGGTTGCAAGATACATGGTTCCTAGGCAACGCTGACTCCCACAAGTTAAGCTGTGCTCATTTCATCCAAAGATTCAAGAATGAGCACACCAAACTGGGAATCACAATAAAATGACACAAATATCACAAATTCAAGGTGTTTTCTGGACCTTTTGTTCATATAACTTTTGGAGTTGTATCGGTTAGGTTATTGTACACTGATGATGAAAATAAGAAGCAAAGCAACAACATATACATCAATAATACTCCACAGAAAAAAAGATACCTCCGGTAGCCATTTATCATTCTCAGCATCAGCCATTACAATGTTGAGCCAGTCAGAATTCCTTGTCTCTACCTCTGAAACAAATTTAAGCAAAGAATTGCAAAGCCTGCATTTGGGCGAGTAGAACTCAATCACTGTAGCCTCCTTCCCACTGGCTAGGGCAGAGGCAAAAGCTCTCTGCTCTGCTTCCCCTTGCTCAATTGAAGTCATTTTCTGCCTCCCCTTGGTCTTCTCATCCAATTGCAAGGGATTGAGAGGAATCATCCAAGAACTTGAAGATTTTGAAAGTGAATTGGCAAAGTTGGAAGCAACTGATCCAAGATTTTGGATTGATTTGAATAGCCAAGGACTATCATAGTTGCAAGGGTCAGAAGTTTTGTTACTTTGACTGACATCCCATGGCCATTTTAGGCAAAACACATGTTGCTTAGGAATCAACACCATTGCCTGCCCAGTATCAGGGACAGTTTAGAATGAACTAATGCGAATAAAAATAATAAATTCCTACCATAGGCGGACCTATATTGCACTAAATAATCTTTGAAATATGCATAGTTGATATATAATGTCCTTTTTTGTTCCAGATACTTTGACACGACTCAAGCCAAGTCCCTAACAAAATCATACATCACAAATACCTAGAGAATTTTCTAAATTGATAACATAAAGAGATTAATAAAACAGAATGCGAAATTAAAATGAAAAATGAAAAGCAAAGCAAGAACAACAACTCAGGTAACAGATGACGCGGGAAACAAATACAAATTTTGATTCAAAGCCAGATTGAATATATCAATATCATGGGATTTTGGGAGCAAACAAAGCCTTTCGAACCTTTTTCACTACGTGAACAACTACACAGGGCTGACAACGGTGGACGGCGCCGACGGAGTGTGGGATGCTTGTTCGTCAACGAAGAAAAATGAGCTGCCGCTTCTTGGTACTGGGATGGGTTTTGTCGGACACGAAGGTAATCTAAAGTCTTAACATTGTCAGTCTAATGATATTTTAGATAATTAGGAGAGTAAAATACCCTCAGTCCCTTACATAATACTTTAATTATATTCACCTCCCTCTATTTTAAAAATATACAATTAATAAGTTTAGACTGTTAATAACTTAATATCATTAAGAATATTCTATGAAAATAATTTTTAATTAAAAATTTTATTGAAATAAATTTTATTTTCTCATTTATCCTTCATGATACTAAATCTCTATTTTTAGCTAAAATTATTATATATAATTTAAGATTTTTCTTTTCTTCATTAATTTTTTTCTTTTTTCAAATATATATATATTTAATATTTTTATCTTATTTGAATATATGTTTAATTAGTTTAATTAATGTAGATATAAAAAATTGATTGAAAACGTGATTAATTTTTTTTTACAAATATATACAAACAGAGTATGCTCATCAATGTTTTAGCGAAAAAAAATTAAAAAAAATTATAAATTTAAATATTTTACATAATCTCTTTAACTTAATCATATATTCTATCATAAAATACAATATACTTCAAATATATTTGTATTCATTTAAAAGGAATCTAAATAAATGAGTTTTAATAAATGTGACAAAAAAAATAAAAAATCATATAATTTTATAACATTATCTATTATAAATTTCTGTTTGTATAATTTTTTTGTTAAATAGGGGTATTTTGGTCAAAATACAAGTTTAAAAGTCACTTACAGTCAACTAAAAATTAGATGGATGGAAATGAAATTTTAAAAATACAAAGAAAGGTTGTGTAATATATATTTTTATTTTAAGGGAGGTTGATATGTGTTTTCAAAATAGAGGAAATATTTATGTAATTTAAGTAATATAGAATGATAATTAATGTATTTTACTCTGATTATTATTACTTAAAAAATAAATTTAATAAGAAAAATGTCAAAAAAACAGCTTCAAAATTTGAAAATCCCAAATAAGTGATTTATTACTAAAATAAGTTGTGAATTACTAATCAAGTGTAGTCAATACCTAGTTTATTATAGAAAACAAAATTGATTTGAAATTTTGAAGGTATTTCTTTTAGAATTTTCTCAGTTTAATATCTCAACGTTTAAACATATTTTACATATTTTATCAGCATTCAAAATTTTAAAGTCAACTTTTCTATTAGTAAAATTAAAAATATTAGAATTGAAGGACGTAAAAATATTTAGGAAAATTGTTCATAATGATCTCATTAAAAATTTATTTGTTAAATGGGACCTGAAGCATTTAAGGGAAGATCTTTTGCATAAGGGAAAAATTGTTTGAACGTAAGGGAAGATCTTTTACACATAAAAAATATTGTTTGAATATAAGAAAAGATCACACAAGAAAGATATATTGAATACAGAGAAAATTATTTAAACACAAAGAAAGATCTTCCACACACGAGAAAGATTGTTTGAACATAATGTCTCATTTAACAATTAATTTGTTAATGAAGTCTTTATGGAAAATTTTTCCAAAATATTTTATACAATTAAAGGATTAAAATAAGTATTATATAAAATTAAAGGATTAAAAATTTACTTTTACTTGTAATTAAGGAGAATCAAATAAGTCAAAAATTAAGGTGAAAATTTGGCTGCTCATGCAGACATTTAATATCAAAGAGCCCCAAAACTTTTTAAAATTTCCTTGTGCCCCACTAAACAAAAATTAGGTTTTCTTTTGTTGAAAAGACATTTATGTCTTGTCTTGTACATAGTGGGGATGATCTTACAAATTCCTATATATGTCTTATAAATATACATATTTGACTTATAAATTCTTATATATATCTTGAAAATAACATGTGTTCTTGTGAATATACTTATTATCTTGTACATGATCAAGATGGTCTTGTAATTTCACTTATTGATCTTGTAAATAAGCATATTTGACTTATAAAGTAAGAGTATAATTATCTTTTCACCCATAAATTTTAATTTTAATTTAGTCATAGGGGTGCAGTGAAATTTTAAAAAATTCTGGGAACTATTTGATATTAAATGGCTGTAGAGGGTGCAGTGAAATTTTCCTAAAATTAAATACTCAAACACAAAATTAACTACTCTAAATAATTAAACTCACGTTATGAATTATTTACAATTATTATTAAATTATTCATATTTGTAAAATTTTTTAACATAACTATAGGATATGCAGTAGCATTGCTCTCAAATTCCAACATTGTTGGGTAACTCTTCGATTTTTTTTTTTTTCCTATTTTAGGGAAAATTGATCTTTTGGTTCATATAGTTTTAGCTCGTTTGTAATTCAATCCTTACAGTTTAACTTGATATAACGTAGTCTCTATAGTTTTGACTTAGTTATAATTTAGCCTCTGAACGTTAATTAATTACAACTCAGTCCCTATAGTTTCAACCATTCTATAATTTAGTCCCTATGTTTTATAAAAATAAAATTATATATTTAATAAAAGTTCAGACTAAATTGTAGAATGAATAAAACTACACGAATCGAGATACAGGAAGTAAAAGTTCATTAACTGAATTATAACCGAGGCAAAACTATTTAAACTAAAATATTGACTTTTCAATAATTTAAACCCAACTATTCAATACCAAATGTTATACTACACACACATATATGTATGTATGTACATATTATACATAAAACTTTTTCAAGAGATTATTTTTGGAAGAATTTTATTTAAAATTTTGGTTATATCAAATATACTTATAAAATTTATTTTTATTTACTAAGAATTGGGTCTAACTAAAGGGTTAGTCTCTCATTGCATAACGAACTATTTTTATTTTATTTTTCTCTTTTTTTTTTCTTGATAAAGACTCTCATGCCTTCAAAATTTCTTCAACAGAGAGGTACAAAATCAATCCAAAATTTACTAAGGATTTGATGTACAGCTTCTTTGGGTCGGTTTCCGGATGAAAATTACCATTGTACAGAAGCGAGTTAAAAAGTTCTAAAACAATTAACTACAAACCTGGAGCACTTCAAATCTATTTATGTTTTAAACATTCTGCGGTTGAAGGTTCCAGTCATTTCCTTTGCCTGTGTCTTGAAACTGTCCATCCACTCCTCAATACTCAATAGGAAGGGTTCTCTTTGATCCCTCCAATGCAACACCAAGGACTATATTCTCTTCAACATCAGGCCTGCATGTAGGAGCCTGTTCGGCCGGTTTCCTTTCGTCTCGTTTTTTCGGTGGTTTATCCAGAGGATCCACCAGTGCTATGTCAGCATTACTTGAAGCTGAAGATGACATTATATTGTCAGGGTCAGTTTTCTGCTTAAGGTTCAAGTCCTGGCTTAAATTTGCTTTGGAATTGGAAGCAGAGATATCTGGCAACCTGATATTTCCCTTAGTATTTGAATCTGGTTTCCGCGGATCATCTTCACGTGCTGCAGGGTGAACCATGGATGACGCGGCAGTTTCGAATTTTCCATTCATATCAGAATTAGGCATCACAGCTTTGGAACCTGACTTGGAGTTTGAAAGAGTTTCTCCAGCACTAGAATCTGGAACCACTGTTGATCCAGCCTTGGCATCAGTCTTCGTAGAGCTTTTGGTTTGTGTTCTTTGGCTTCTTGGTTTATCATCAGAGTTGGTTTTGTAAGATGGCTCAATCAATAATAATGGACGGTTACGCGCTGTTCTAGCACCGTCAACATAAGAATCTGAAAAGGGAATGTTCTCTAAGTCATCATCACCAAATCTCTTCAGCAGAGTACGAACTGGTGTTGCAAGTCGAGCTCCATGATGACCAATGACTCTGAGAAGATCTAATAGTATAACTTCCTAGTTTCAAAGACCAATTGATTAAAAATTAGCTGAATACTTGACCAGCATATCAATATAACTTGAATTAGATGATACTTCTAAGAACTAAGAAACAGTGTACTCATATTTATCTCTCATGACAATTACTAGATACATAAGAAGCTGGCTTTGGAAAAAGGGAAGAAAGGAAGAAAGAAACTGCCAAAATATTGGCAAAAACACAGCTATGTAAGTAGTCATTGTAGATAAAGCCTAACTTAAATTTTTTCACACTCAAATGCATCATCATCTTTTGACTTAATGATCAAATGATAAGAAGACACCCGCTCTTTCAAACCTCGTGAATGATTTATAAAATTTGTGACTTCATTAGGACATAAATCACATACAATAATGACAGATTGAAAGATAACGTGTCACATTTTTGACACAGAAGAAAGTATCCTTACCTTGACACGAAAATACTCTTCATGACGTGAGGTCTTGACAAAACAAGACACCAGTATCTGTGAAATACAAAGCAAAAATATAAGAAAATACATTATATACAGACAAATAATCGTGAATATGAATAGAAACATTGCCAATAATGACGTTATCATGAAAATCCCAAGCTTGCAAGATATTGAATATGTATATCTAATTGCAACAAAATGAAGGGAAGGTGTGGATTTAATTTCAATTATGAACATTGACAAGTAACAATGGATATATTGAACTGGGTGTAAGCTTGCTCACTCAGATCCTCTATGAGGATATAATATACAGATGTGTGCTGTGTCTATTGATATTTTGTCCATGTTCTTTTGTTGATTCTTGAAACAGTTGATTATTAACGAGATCCAGAAGTAGTATGGTCAAAGCACGGCTCAAAATAGCACTTTCAAGTTTCAAGACAATCAAATGACAACAGTATTTTATTGTTACATTGATCAGAGAGCTGAGATCCAATAGTTATCTGCGCTTGTTCAAGTGGCTAACATGTGCAGTGACGACCAACACCGATAGCACCTAATACTGAGTTTCCAAGACCAACACTGGAGCTGGGCTTCTATCAAACACACACATGCACGGAGTAATCTTATGTTTCCAAGATCCTTGTCAACCAAAGCACACAAAATCATTCAAGACATTCTGATAACTCCATACTAACCATAAGGGATTGATTTTCAGGATCTACATCTTCCAGAAACACTCTCCTGTGCAGCCGCTGCTGCTCTACTTGAGGATTTTTGGCCAAGACTTTCCGCATGTCAGCAACAATATTCTATACAGGTAATCAACTATTTGTTTCAGAAGGCCAAAAATAATATATCACGGAGTTTAAAAGCCTACTTATTTCAAGAAAGTGCAGCTCACATTAATCTTGCCGACATCCAAATGACTGATGCATAAGTGGGTTTTGATCCTCCAATGTGTTTTCTGACTAAGGTTCCTCACAACATTCATTGTAAATTTGTGGTTTGGAATATGAAGAGCCTCACGATCTTCACCTCTTATGATTGTTGGTGACCACCAGCCAACACGCTGTGTATCATGTAAACATCAGTGCCCAAAAAGGAGTCTTAAAAGAAGGGATCCAGAAGTAGCAGCTTATGTTTTAAACTATTGTCTTTCATTACATTGAAATTAAATGGCACGTATGCAGTAAATTCCTCTGTGCAGTGGAGTTGTAAACTTGTAATCACTGCAGTTATTATAATCCCCACCTTGAGGGATAGTTGTAATTGTAATCTTTGACTTTAGGCAGTAGTTGTAATTCCCAACTTTTAGGGATTAATTTATTTATTTATTTGACTTAGATGGTTTTCTGATACACTTCTCTTTGCCATATGTACACTAGTGCAACACTTTTCTTTAATTTGTTAAAGGGTGCAACTGAACCAACTAACACAGACCTCTACAGTACCAGAAACATCATATCCTTCAATCTTTGTTTGAATCCAATCATTCGCCATAAAAGGTCTAGTTGCGTGGATCATCAAGCTGGAAAGGAAGTTTGTAAATATCTGAACACGGAACACTCAATATCAATATATGCCACAATATTGTTGCCATCACCAAAAAGAGGGAGAATTAAAAGCAACAAATAAATCCCACACCTCACGACCAGCAAGAGTAAGTAAAACTGTCCCAAGACCTCCTGCAGTTAGCCATTTCTGGGCAGAGAAACCCAGCAATTCCATGAACAATGAAAAGGCAGCAATCCATACTGCAGAGTATAGAGCATTGCCAGCAAATTGGAATCCCATCTGACAAATGAAGACAACTCATAATACCATCAACATTAAACCAGAGCTAGAAATTCTTGGAGGGAAAACACAATGAGATCCAGGATTTCACAAGCATTATCTTAGAAAAACTGGAGTGTACAAGCCACTAGTCTTTCACAAATGATAGATCTATAATTATATGATATATACAGACACACATAAATTTTAGCATCCCAGCTTCACTTGTTTCTATGCTATGATAACAAATCCAATGGATTGCTAGTCTTCATCACTTTTAGAAAAATCAACAACAATCCAAAACCCAAAATATGACATCAATAGATTAATTTGGAAATCATGCTTTAACGGACAGTTGTAGTGATTAAATCTAAGACAGGTAGTAAAATCGAGTTGCTGTAATATTAATAAAAATTCTATTACAAAGCTATTTGTGTTTTCCTAAAGCAAATATACATACATTTCTTGCCTCATTGGCATCATCATTCTGAACAAAGAATCTCTGTGCTTGTTGAATCACACTGCATAAGCATATTGCATATTTAGAACTTTAGATTAATGGAAGCAACCCATCGCAAGCTGCAAGTACTATAACATCAAAAACAAATATCACATTGATTAGCTGGAGCTGGCTTCAAAAACATGCTTCTTTAAAAGACCACAGTTAAATGGTCTGATATAGCTATGACAAAGCCGCATGACAAAATATATGTAAGGTATCATAATTTTCCATAATAAAGCAAGATTATACGCCTAGAAGAAATTGGTTGCACTATTAACTTGAGTGATCAAAACTGCTAAACATTTTCAAAAGATAATAAGGAAGAGCAGGAAATAACGAACCTTGATAAACAATACGCGAATGAAAGTACAGTTGACAATGATCTCACAAAATTCAAAAGCCTTTCCTTCACAATCTGGCTAGTTTCTGTAGGTAGAACTACTGACTCCAAAGCTCTGCAATTAAAGTATTACGTACATTTAGAATGGTTGCATAAAAAATAAATATAACGCATACATAGGGCAGAGATATTAAGTCATGACAGTGAAACCTGCACATAAGTATAGTTCCAATCCATAACATTATTGGCCGAAGATAAGAAGTTACTATATAATTTGTGTTGCTTTTCTTCCAATTGCTATCCCTCTGCAGAAATATTTCCAATGATAACCTGTTAGTAATATACAGAAAGGCAGTCAAATATAAGTGGAAGCAATATACGAGAAAATGAAAAGTGAATATATGCACCATACCTGAAGGAACAGTTTTCTTGTCATATATAGTAATGGGCCGACACCCCATATAGCAAATGTGATTACACCAAGTGCTGGAATTAACTTTGCTAGGACAGGATTACTTTGTAAAACATTGCAGGACCTGCATAGAACATTATATAAGGGCTATTGCAACAAACAAAATAAAGACCTATAAAAATGACTTGCTTTAAGTAGAGTATGCTGGTAAACAACACAATTGAACACCAAAGTCAAGCTCCAGATGCAAAACAGGGGAATACAGTAAATTATACACAGAAACAAGGAAGATGGATCACTTAAAGCTGTAGACATGCTAATGCTGACCAGAGAAACGCAAGATCTACCTTGTCAGTGCTGTAGCAGCCACCTTAACAACCGGTAGTTCACTTGGTCTGCCAGGTACTAGAAAAGAATGACGCTTGAAAGACTGAGATTTGCAAGATAAGGCATGTAATGGTCTGTTTATATTGCAAGAGAGTCGAAGTTTCCAGCATTCTTGTTTCGGGAGCTGCAATATTATACTACTGTATCAAAGAGCTTTCTAATATGTTTCAAACACTAGTCAGAAGCACAAAGCCTGACAACTTCTTGAAGGGTTTTAAACTTGAAAATAGCGTTATATTCTTAAAACAATCTAAAACTACATATACACAGGGGAAAGAAAAAGTATGTCCTGAATTCCTGATCTTGAAGATTGAAGTTTTATAGTTATCCATTTCATTATTATGTAAAGATTCAACTATCAGCAAATCCAGGCTTTCTGAAACAGGTGGATTTCTCGTCGCTGAATCATTTGTCCAAGGCAAGGTAACATTAATAAAAGATCTTATCTTATGCCAGATGTTTAAGAATAGAAAAAGATTTACAGATACTCTTAAATTAAATGAAAGACAAGATACTCCATAAAATGAAGGTATCCAGCCATTTAGTTATTATGAATCATGAGAATACTACATTTCCTTGCACGCCAATTTAACCTTTATCAATAACTAATAAGCAACAAGAGAACGTAACAACATTTTAAATAGAACAAACATGGGGGAAAAAATGAAGGATCCAAACTTGTTAACAATAACTTGCTTCTTCCCAGTACCCTCTGTGAACCAGGAAGCAAGTGATATCAACATAGACAAAAAGCGTATATAATGAACCTCGAACAGAAACTATAAAGAAAAAGGACGATTTTGGGTACCAAAGGCTGTTTATTGTAATTCTGGCTCCTGCAAGGTCCCATTCCACGGGACAACTGAAGAGAACCGGGAAGAGGCGCCATTGAATGAAAATGAATAGCCAGTAAAGTCTTTCTAGCAGCCGACGAACAAAAAAGAGAAGTTGTAGTAGGTTGGACTTTGACCCAATTCAATACAGATGAAGGAGATGATCTGATGATTTTCCAACTTCGTAACCTGCAGTACAACTAATTTTTCGTAACCATCTGCAGGTTGAAGTTAAAGATACCAAACGTAGACATTTTAATCACAAAACAAAAATACCCTTTAATCAACCCCCCCCCCCCCAAGAACAATTTGGCCAAAAAGGAAACCGCAAGGACTGTAAACCTCAGATAAATGAAATCAGAAGAGTTCAACAATTAATTCGATATTAGCACTGTTAGGAATAGCGAAGCTTCTTGATCAAAAGCAAGCCCTAATTATTTTATAAACACAATTATTTTAAGCAAAAAACAGGAAAGCATCAAGTTGTTGAGGTTCGAAAGTTTAATAATACTAAAACATATTTATTAAAAAAAACGGTCGGAGCGTAAGGGAAAGGTTTGACTTGGAGATGAGATGGAAGATCATACTACAGGGTTCTTACAAAAAGAAATTGAGATGAACATAGAACAAACAAAATTGCAGGTATGTGATTCGATCCCAAAAAAATGCAGGCATGTTTAAAAAAAATTGCAGGTATGCCACCTGTCATGAAGTTAAAATTTGGAAAATACAAGTGTTATGAATCACCAGATACAGAGCTTCGAAGCTCGAAACAATCAAAATCCACAATCCCAGTATGCTTTTGTGCCGCCATCATCCCCTTCGAGATTCCGCGGCGCAGGGGCGAAGTTCTCCGCCTCCTTGACGTAATGTGATGCTCATGCGCGCGAGAAATTGAGAAATTCCCTCCTAGTCGCCATTAGGAAGGACTCCACGTGTTCCTCAGTCCTTGCTTTGTCGTTTCAAACAAACTTCCTCTACACTTTTTTGAGAAGTATTTTTAGAAATGTTATTAGCTAGAAGAATTTGATATTTTTTCAAACACAAAATTAAGATTTCATATGCAAGAATATCAAAGGAAAAATCTCAAACAAAATATACCTCAACAAACTTCAAAATCCTCAGAAAGTTGTGCGAATAAGCAAAAAGACAAATAGAGGAAAAAGGTAGAAATCAATGATTTTTTTTTTTTTGATTTACTTTCTCTTTTTTTTATTTACAGAAATCAATGATTTTGAAGTGTTGCTGTTTTCACAAAATTGCCTCTCATTCACTATATAAATGTTATTGAAATTAAAAATACCTTTATAAATATTTTTATTATAAACAGTGATTCAAACGTCACATTCTTACTTGTAAAAATCAAATATACTTGTAAAATAAATTATAAGATTTGTAGATGCATTTACCATTTCAATAACACCATTTATGACTACTTTTTATAAGTATAGTTAGTGAGGGACAATTTTGTAAAAACATTATATTTTAAAATCACATGTTCCTATCCTCTCCTCTGTCTAACTTTTTATCTGTTCAAGTAATTCTAGGATTTTAGAAGTTCATATCTTTTAGCAATTTTCCCAAAACTTCATATTGAGTTTTTTTTAAGAATGAAATTTTTAAGTAAAGATTTTTACTCGTTTTAGTATAGTGATACCTATACATAGTGATGCAGAAACTATTTACTTTTCTAATTATGTTTAGTGTCCATAAAAACTAAAATCAAACACTTAAAACGCTTATAATGGTATTCAAAACTAAAAGTTCATTCATCACAAGACATTCTTAAACAATTAATTATGTCAATCTAATTCAATAGGATGAATTCTATATTTTGCGTGGAATTTGATATGAATCATATTAATTGTCTGATTCATTATAAATTTTATTAGAAAGAATTATATTCAGGTCCTGTATAAGAGAAAAATGAAAAAATAGTCTCCTAAACTTGTTAATGATACTCCCAAATTTATCAATTGAAATTTTTGGACTTATCAATGAGACTATTTTTTTATTTTTTCTATTTTTCGGAACTGAATGTAATTCTTCCATTTTATTATATACTCCGTATATATATAAACTTTTTTTCTTTTGTTTTGTTTTGTTTTTTGTTTTTTTAACCTTCTGGATTCTGGTTGTACAGCAACGGCTTGGTTGGGCGAGTTAGGTGGAGAATCAAGGCCAGAAGGAAGCACGGCGAGAACGAGATGGGAGACGACGAGACTGTGAAGAGGGAGGCGCTGCAGATAATTGGACTTTTCCAGAATCTCCCCCGTCTTGTTGTTTTCGATCTCGATTACACACTTTGGCCTTTCTATTGGTATTCTCTCACATATGCCCCTCTCGATTGATTTACTATTATTATTCGATCAAAGTTCTGAATTTGTTTTCGCCAGTATAGGTTTATTTACCGCATGGACATGTAAGCAATTATGTATAAAACAACAGAAAGTGTACTTTTGGTTATCCTCGGAAAAGCTGAAGAAGTTAATTCAATAGTGGACATTTTCTGTTGAATAATTTCGTAGTTCAGGGTAATCTGTTCCTGCTGAATCTGTTTATACCCTACGAATTTGGATTCTCTTAATGTGAAATCGAAAAGATACTAGCGGTATTAATTGAGAGAGGTCTGTTGTTGAAATGAAATCATTATATGGTTCATAGGCAAAAGACCAATTCTTTTTTAACTGTCCTTGTAATATTAAGTCGGGTCTGGTCATTTGGTAATATTAGTGTTTTCAGCTTACACTCTTATGAGAATGTTATAATCATGGAAAAGAATGGTCGAATATCAACTATTCACTAGATGTTCTTGGACTTCAGGAATTTCTTTTTTTTTAATCAATTACGTCTAACGAGTTGTTCTTAGTTCTTATGTCCTGTGTTTAATATGTTGAATGGCTCATTCATGGTCATCAAACATTTGCCACCCCTGTCTCAAAGGTGCAATGGTATGCAAAATACCCAAGTGCTCATAGAATCTAGTGAAGGTGAACCACAGTCAGTTTATTTAAAGATCATATACGATTTTGATTTAATGTGGTTTCAGTTGTTCATGGTTCTAAGTTTTTTATTGTTTTGTCAGCGAGTGCTACTATGAAGATGACACCCCTTACCTTTATCCACAAGCAAGAGGAATATTATACGCACTTAAGGAGAAGGGGATAGATATGGCAATTGCTTCTAGATCTCCAACTTCAAATATAGCTAAAACTTTTCTTGAAGAGCTGGGTATCCAGTCTATGTTTGTGGCCCAGGTGAGCAAATGACATAGTTGCACTGCATCGTCTCCCTTTGGAAACATTATCCTCACCATACATCTATCTTTTATTTATTTATATTGATGTGTTCTTGCAGGAAATCTTCTCCAGTTGGACTCATAAAACAGATCATTTTCAGAGAATTCATAGAAAAACTGGAGTTCCTTACAGTTCAATGCTATTCTTTGATGATGAGGATCGGAACATTGGAGCAGTAAATACTGTCCCTATTCTACCGTTTTGTTTTGTTTTGAATTTGCCTATAAGGCAGTGAATCATTGTTCTGTTTTCAGTTGTTCAATATTTTAGACATCTGTGTATTTACTTGGAATTCAAGAACATATTTTTTTAAATAGAAACACCTGATTCTATGGTAAGGTTTATGAATTTCTTTTGATCCGTCTGATGTTTTCACAGGTTTCTAAAATGGGTGTGACAAGTATTCTGGTTGGCAATGGTGTAAATCTTGCAGCCTTGAGGAACGGATTGTCGCAGTTTTCTCGAAGCTCAGGCTCGTCAAGCAGTAGCTAGTGAAATTAAGTTGCATCAAGCCATTGAGCATGTATTGTCCTAAATATAAAATTAGGTTTATCAGTGGAGAGATTCTGGTTGGAGCAATGTTGGCTATGGCAAACTTGTAATAACCTAACCTGATTCATTTGTAATCCATTTCCAGTATACAAAGATGATAATATTGCATTTATTATTGTAAGATAATTAACAATGCTGGTTAGAAGTTTCTCTGCTATACTTAGGTAAAATTTGTAGCTTTTGTAACTGATAGAGTTCATTGGACTTCGTCTGAGAATTGGCCATTTTCAATCTATGGACTTTAAGCTGATAAGCAGAACAAATATTAGCTTCTTTATTAAAGGAAGTGGGAATAACTTGAGGAACAGTCATTGAAAATTTAAAAAGATCTTCATACACAAGAAGATACAAATCAATCAAATAGATCATATACATCATCATGCTTTAAAACCATGATATTCCTTCTTCTTCTTTTTTCCCGCAGAAACTGCAAACAGACACAAAGTCTATCTGGAATCATTTTCCCAAGTTCTGCTATTTGTTCAGCTCCTTAAATGGTGACCTTACATCAGAAACGACCTCCAAATTCTTTGTCCCCACAGGAGAATGCATTTTAATATTCTCTTTTGTGAGAAATTCATCCTCCTTTGAAAAATTCATCCCCGGACAGTCATTCTCAAATGAATATGCAATGCTACTTCCCAACTTATCCATAAGTTGAGTGTCTGTGGTTGAAAATTCACATATCTTTTCTTCCAGTCCCATAATGAAGCCGAACAATTTTTCCCTTTCTGACAACAATTTAGTGACATTTTCAAGCAAATTTCTATTCTCCATCTTGAGTTTATGATACAAGGCATCCGAGCTTTTGAGCCTAGTCTCTAGTTGATCAATCAACCCTTTCAATGTTAACTGCTTTGTTTCCATTTCTGCTTCAATTTCTGATGCAACTTGTTCAGACTGGCTCCATCTTTCCTCCTGCAATTTCAGTTTCTGCTCAAGATCACGGATATCGTCTTCAAGTTCTGCAATCATTAACTTCTTCTCTTCAGTTTCAAGAATGGCTATAATCTCAGCTGCTGTAATCTTATCACAAGCATCCTGGACCAAATTAATCTCAGCCTGCTTCTCAGCAAGCTGTGAAGAGAAGGAGACCCATGAGGCAGAGAATTGATGTCCCAGTGAAGCCGCCTGATGCATGAGTTTCTCTAAATCTAACTTTTTCTCATGATCAAATTCTCCTCTGCGTGATTCGTGTTGCAGACAAAGAACCTCATTCTGGAGCTCCTCTAAAATTTTGTCTCTCTCATCTATGATCTTGAGATATCTCGACTTCTCTGTCTCAGAAGACACTGCAGTTTGTTCCAGTAAGATAACCTGTTTCTGAAGATCATCTAGTTTTTTCTCATTCTCTTGCAACTTATAAATCAAGCTATCTTTCTCTTGTTTGAGGGTTTCGCCAAAGTCTACTTGTGCAAGTAGTGAGTTTTCTAGTTCTTTACGTATCACATGATTTTCTTCAAGTTCATTCTTCAACCGCTCGACAATTGACATCCATATTTGCAATTCATATTCCATCTCACTTGCTTCATATAATTTCTCGTCCAACTCAGTATTTGCTCTGTCTAAAGCATCAGAAACTTCTTTAAGCTTTTCCCTTGAGTCACTTTCCATCTGCAAATTCTTCTCTTTGAGGAGATGTTGACACTTTGTGGACTCGTCTAGCATTTCCTTGTACCTATCAAGTTCATTCTGCAGTGAATCAAGCTGCTCCTTGTTGACACTCAAGGAATCAACCGCCTTCATGACACATGCTGCTTTCTCACGTTCTTCATTGATCTCTTGCTGGGCCCTGGTCAAAGCAGAATCCTTCATCTCCAACAAATTCATCAGTTCAGAGCACTTTTCTTCTCTTTCTTTGTTAACTAGCTCCACCTCTTCCTTATTGTATTCCTGGGCTTCAATCAAAGCAGCATTTTTCGTCTCCAACTGCTTCATCAGTTCAAAACACTTCTCTTCTCTTTCCTTGTTGATCAGGTCCATCTCCTCCTTATCAATGACCAGCTTCATCCGAGCCTCAGAAATTTCCTGCTTAAGAACGAGCAGCAACAAAGACATCTCCTCCTTCAGTAAATCCAGCTCCATAGTTGAAGAATGAGAACTTTGCAATTCCCTGTTGAGCTCTTCCATTGCTTCTGTCTTCTTTTCCAACTCCATCTTGAGCTCTTCTGTTGCTTCTTTCTTATTTTCCAATTCGAACCGATAGCCATTCATCTCTCCTGTCAATTTTTCTATCTGCAACTTCCATTCAGCTTCTTTAGCTTGTAGAGTCGAGGCGCAATCTCTATGAATGTTCTCCAAACTTTTGAGCTTAGATCGCAACTTTGACTGAGAAAATGAAGCTCCTGCTTCTTGAATTTGAGCTTCCTGGAGTTCTTTCAGCGATACCCTCAATTCTGTATTTTCTTGCTCCAGCTTCTGAGTGGTGTATTTTAATTCTTTACAGTGTGCTTCTTTTGTTTTCAGTGTATATCTCATATCTCCAACATCTTTGTCCCGCTGAGAGTTGAATTGGTCCCGTTCAAACCCAGCGTCCTCATAGTCACTACTGACATTTTCAAAACGTTCTTTATAATCAGAAACTTGAACTTCAAGGCGTTTTCTCCGGCTTTCTTCATGAGCAAGGGCTTGGCTACACATCTGCAACTGGTTTTGCAGATTCTCTGATATTCTGATCTGAGAATCTAACTTCATCTCCAGTGAAGAAATCTCATCAAGCAATGATAATTTTTCCATCTCCCACTCCTTCTTACTTGACCTGAACTGTTCTCGAACCTTCTCATGTGCTTCTTCTAAATGTTTAAACTGCTCCTTCTTCCATTTCAATTGTTCTGTCACCTTATTGTTTTCATCCTCTAAGTTATGCAATATGTTATCACTTTTTCTCAGCTCTTCGGATGCTTCTGATTTTTTCTCTCCTTCCAAACACCTCTTTGAAGCTGAAAGACAACTTTTGAGGCTTTCAATCTCTTGTCTGTACACATGAATCTGCTGATCCTGATTCTCCGCCTTCTCGACCACCTCCTCTAATGCCAATACCAACCTTTTCTTCTCATCTTCCCATTTTTTGAACCTTTCATCACAATCCCCTCTAAGTTTATCATTTGCAGCACTGAGATGTTTGATGATTGATTCTTTTTTATTCAAATCCCCCATGAGATCTTCACAGTTCTGCTTTGCCTCGATGATAATATCTTCCTTTTGAAGCAGCTCTTGCTCCAGTTTCTCATTTTTGAGCTTTGCTTCCCGTATCTGATTGACCTGTGCATTTTGGAATTGCTTCAGGTTCTCAAGCGAATCTGCCTTGCTTCTTAGTTCTGCCTTGAGTCTCTCAATTTCAGCTTTAGCATCATCAAGCTCTTCATAAGCCTTGTCCATGTCTTGTATTTCATATATGTGACTTTCAAAGCACCTGTTCATTTAGAAGCAATACACAGTCACAAACTAAGACAACAAGTGTTGCGTGTCCCTGATTCAACGTGCCAAAACCAGAAGCCAATGCAGAACAAGTGACATAAATTGGAGTTGAAACACAGACTTGCCATTTCAGTTGACTTAGACTAGAACATTATGTATACTTCCGATTAGAACACTAAAACTTAGAAGTTAGAACGGCTTATATATATATATATATATAATAAGAGCAAGACTAGATATCATCATTTGCAAGTACTTCCTGGAAAAACCATATGATCGCTATTTGGAGTTGCCTTCCATATACATGGTAACTAAATGACTAATTGCCGATTTTTGAGGGTCCCAGCAGAAAACCTGTCTATATGATATAGTATAATGATAAAATAATACTCCCTCCGGTCCTTAATTTAGGACATAGAGGGTTGGTCTTCGTCCTAAATATAAAACATGTTTTTCATATTTTCCAATCTTTTCCTAATTTACCCCTATTGATGCTCTCACAGCAATAATCAAGGAAGAGAGGAAAAGAGGGAATCAAAGAAGCTGACTAAGGTGTTTTAGAAAACACATATCAGATTAACTAACTTCATTAATCTAATCAAATTAGGTAAATATGTCTTATATTAAGGACTGAAGGGAATATTATTTAGATCACTAAATTCCCCTTGGGATGCAGCTAATCTTTACAGAGAACACCCAGAGTTTAGAAAACGCAAACAGCTATAAGCCGATAACAGTCTAAACTCCAAACTATAAATTTCATTTACCACACTGGTTGCTTGGTTAACATAAAATTGAGAAAAGGAATATATCGTATTCTGAAAAACATTTCTATACTGACAGTGTCATAGTCATTCCCAGTTCGGAGTTGTTCAGCCATAACATATTGTCCAATTTCAATTTCCTCACTTTTTTTATACGCTTTATTTATTTTGTTTACATTATTTGTCCTCTTAAAAATCAAACGGGTTTTCAATTTTCTCTACAGTTTACTTAGTATAATTCCAATTAACAAGCCATGTCCTCAAAATGTTATTATAACGACCCAGAAGGCAGCTAGCGTTAATGCTTCTAACCCTAACAAAAATTTATATCACTAAAACAAGAGTAACAAGAAAGAAAGCTGGTTTCAGGAAAAGCAGAAGATAAAAAAAAATATTAACCAAGCCAGTTTAAGAAACCCAGAAAATCACCTGTTTCGGAGAATGCAAATGCAGCTAATATCGAAGACCCAGCGGAGGGTGCAATTTGCTCAGTGACGAAGAGAGGAATGAGAGAGTGATTGAGAAGAAGATAACCGTTAAACGAAGACGTGCTTTTAGATTTGAAATGTTGTGGAGGTGAGATGATGATCTTTTATTTTTCTAACCCTACCCTGTGAAATACGGCAGTTGTGGTGTTTTTTAAAAGGAGAACTAACCGTTGGCTTTTTTTTGTTTTTTGTTTTTGTTTTAAATATCTGTTGGGACTTCTGGAGAACTGGTCAATCACCGACGTGGATACAAGTGGGCCCTCTAATTTCCATTGTTGGCCGGCCCAATTTCGGCGAGATTGGATGCTCATGCAAATTTTAGAATATTTTTTATATACATTTAATTGTACTTATTTATTTTTTATTTTTGTCACATTGTTTTATGGAAAGGCATGAATGATATTTTGTTTACAAAATTATACTTTTATCCTATTTATTTTTTTTTCTATTTTATTCTAGACAGTGTATTAAAATAGCGCCTCAGTATTTTTCCCTTCGTTGAAGTTGAACTGTATTGGAAAAAAACAATGTATCAACAAAAAATGGCCAAGAAAACATTGGTTGGATAAGAAGTGTCCTAGAAGAAATTTATTTTTTTGTCACAGATTAAAATGAAATTAAACTAAAAAAATAATCACTTGCCTTTTCGCATTCTATTAATCCATCAACATTAATACATTATCAGCCGCCATTGGGTGGATATGATCATATGAAGTTCTAAGTTCTAACACGCCAAAAAAAAGGGTAACATGGACATCGTAAAAATAAATTTATAAATAATAAAAAAATATAATTTCTCTCAAAATTACATTATTATTTACACTAATAATTTTGAATTTCTGATGTAAATTAATTATTAATGAATATTATTATCAGTGTTTTTCTCAATATTAATAATCGTCAAATAAAAAATCAGTAATTAATAAAAAAAGTTTGTGACATCTTTATTTTTTAACACAAACTTCTAATATAATATAATGAATATGTTAACTTTTGTAATTTTTTTTTACCTTTTGAATATTTAATTTTAGAAATGTGTTCAAATTTTACAAATTAAAAGATTAACGTATACTTTGAAGTGTTAAAAAAGGAACAAATTCACCCTAACTATTAAAAAAGTAAAGTTGACTGTTAAAAAATCAACATTAACGTTTAATATTTTTATCTGTTAGAGGCAAAATTATTACATTTTAGTTATTTACTGATCAAAATTGTTCATGGCAAAACTTTTGCATATATAGCACTTTTGAGGGATATATTTCCAAGACCCATATGAAGACTACCCCCAACTAGTCTTTCCACTCCAAGCACCTTATCCTAGACTTTCTAAAGTCCTCTTCCTTAATGACTTAATCTGCCTCAACCCGCTTTGTCTCAACCTTATCCACCATATTGCACACAAGATTCAGCCAAAAGGTCCAAGAACCAACCTATGAAGATCATCTAGATAGACCTCCTGATATCCCTCCACATGTCCCTCCAAAATGCTACTCACACTATTGGAACCTCCGTGACACAATATGAGATGAGGACCACGACAACTTGTCCCTGGATTGAGTCATCTAGACAGAATGTTGGCAGCATCTACTTTATTAAAGTATTATACTACATTACTATTGTGTGTTATGGTGGTGAGTCATAAAATGTTGAGTCATTTATACTATACTATCTTGTAGTGATAAAGTAAAGAGTCACAAGTCTGTAAAATAATTAGTATATTTTGTCCTCTTCTGAGTTTGTTTGGCACATAAGATGCATCAGAAAATCAAGAGTTGTATTCCCTTCTATGAACAAAGTATGTTTTCCCATATAACTTATTTCTAAATTTCTCTTTCTTCTGAAAGCCTAGATTAAATTCATGATTCTCTGGGCTTGTTTCGGCCTTTTTTGTTTTTGCTTGTCTCTCTTTCTAGGCCAATTCCGAGCTTCTGTTAGCTAATGTGGGTCAATTTCACTCACTGCAGAACCGCACACGTGGCAATTTCTAGAGAGATAGAACCAAAATGTCTGTTTGTAAATTGTACTAAGTGAGAATTTGGATGACAATTTGTAGGGAAGGCACAGCAACCACAAACACATCTGCGAGACAAGACATTTGGTCGTTCACGCTTTCAACGCCAAGCCACAACAACAACAACAATCATTGAATGAAAATGCAACACATTAGATCACTAATGGCCAAAACTCCCCTTTCACTTCAATAAGCTTAATTCAAATAACAAAGATATGATCAGATGACAAATGACTCCGTGTCTGAGTAGGTAAAAAATATAAAAATAAAAGCATAACTTAATTTATAAAGTAAAAAAAAAAAAAAAAAGTGGACCGGGTTCTAAAAGGTGATCCCAGTTCCCATCCCGATTTTGGGCAGGGCAGGAAATTCCTGAGATCAAAATGTCTAGGATCGGGCCTGGACAACGAGAATCGAGCCGGGATGAACGGGATCAGGATACTTTGAACACCTCTAATAGTGAGATTACTCTATTTTTAATTATTTTAGAGGTAAAATTGCACCACTAAATATTTAAAGGTAATGGGTGGACCTTTACCCATTTTCTAATTACAAGGTTGAATTTGTAAAATACATTTTTTAAAAATAAGTATAAAATAATATAGGGTTAAAGGTCACTTTTGTCTCGGAAGTATTCACTTGGGGCCAATTTTACCCCGGAAGTTTCAAATTTGGAACAATTTTCCCCTTGCGTTAGTTGATCGTTAGTTGACCATTAGCCGGGGCAAATTTGCTCCAAATATGAAACTTTCAAGACAAAATTGCACCTTAACCCAATGATCATTAGTCGGGCGCATCAAACACCACGCGACGTGATGTACTCTTCCAGCCACTGGACCCTACCTCAGGTTAAGCCAGGGTAGGCAGGCTATTAAACAAAAAAGAGAACTCGTCCCAAAGCCCTTACCAACTTCTCCGGACTCACTAA
Organism: Inga laurina; assembly: GCA_963855925.1. Classification (NCBI taxonomy): domain Eukaryota; kingdom Viridiplantae; phylum Streptophyta; class Magnoliopsida; order Fabales; family Fabaceae; genus Inga; species Inga laurina. The sequence goes on from OY979712.1 coordinate 41,420,300, forward strand.
CGTTACTATCAGCTGTCACGTCCCGGTTCATGAATTTTAACCCAATTCCCTTTCAAAGTACTCATGCAGCACGCGTACTTCGAAAGGGAATTGGGTCAAAATTCCTGAACCGGGACGTGGCAGCTGACAGCAACATTAGTAAGTCCGAAGATATCGGCAGGGGCCTCAGGAAGAGTTCTCTTTTCTGTTTAACAGCCTGCCCACCCTGGCTCAACCTGAGGTAGGGTCCAGCGGTTGGAAGAGCGTAACAAATCGCGTGGTATTCAATGCGTCCAACTAACGGTCAAGGGTTAAGGTGCAATTTTGCCCCAAAAGTTTCAAATTTTGAGCAAATTTGCCCCTGCTAACGGTCAACTAATGTAAGAGTAAAATTGTCCAAATATGAATCTTCCGAGGCAAATTGGCCCCAAACGAATACTTTCGGGGCAAAAGTGATATTTAACCTAATAATATAATAGGCCTTGCATAGCCCAAGTGGGATAGGAAATTCATAGGGTCAAAATGTCTAGGATCAAGCCAGAACAACAAGGACTGAGATACTTTTGAACACCCTTAATGGTGAGATTGCTCTATTTTTATTTATTTTAGAGGTAAAATTGCACCACTAAATATTTAAAGGTAATGGGTGGAACTTTACCCATTTTCTAATTACAAGGTTGAATTTATAAAATACATTTTTAAAACATAAGTATAAAATAGTATAAGAGGCCTTGTATAGCCCGAGCGGGATCAAAATGTCTAGGACTAGGCGGGACAGCCGGAACCGAGATGCTTTGAACACCCCTAATTGTGAGATTACTCTATTTTTAATTATTTTAGGGTAAAATTGCACAACTAAATATTTAGGGGTGGACCTTTACCCATTTTCTAATTACAAAGTTGAATTTGTAAAATACATTTTTAAAAATAAATATAAAATAATATAACAGGCCTTGTAAAGGCACAGTTGTATACATATATGAATGTTTTACATGATTGCAGAACATTTTATTTGATAAAGATAAATCTCACACAATCATCTTTCTGTGCGCATTTGATTTTCACAAAACGCTTTGCGGCCACAGCTTGTGACAATATAATTAAGACAAACAATACACCCTAGAGAATTATCATCGGGGAAATGATGATTAAGTTCCAAAAAAATAATTTAATAAGAGTTAATTTTAAAAAAATAGTTCCAATATAACTGCAAAATTAATTCAAATAATTATAAATTTAACATTCCAAATTATAAATCATTAGAAGTAGCATATGAGATTTAAATGTTTGGTTTGCAACTAATATTCTTACATTTTCCACTATTTGATTCGATGGTTGTAACTTATTTTTCTTTTATCATAATTTGTTTAGATTTAACTTTAGTTAAATTGATTTTTTGAGATGGAAGTATCATTTTATTTAATAATTTGCTGTGGAGAGGTTTAGTTTAGTGATGGGCAAGTTGAAGGGGGTATATGATGGACCAAATCTTTTAATAAATTATTAATTAAGAGGTCTTCCTCAATAGTCAATAACTTCATTAATGGCTCATTTGATTCATTGAGTCTATGAAAATGTAGTGAAATGTAAATATGAAGAATGCAATGTAACCGAATGAAGATTATAGAACATTTGCTTAGTATGCTATAAAGGAATTATGAAATGAAATTTATATTTTATTGAGAAAAGATACCAATAAATGTGAAATAATCTTTCCAACACTATCAAGGCGGCGGCGGCGGCGGCGGCGGCAACAATAAGAGTATAAATGTCTAAATATTGATTCATGAAGGGTATAAATGTCCATGTATATGAATTCATGTAAGCTTAAATCTAAAGAACATAACCAAAGCTATGTAATGAGGATTACCCGATTTACAGTGTTGTAATCAGAATTATATTGGATTAACTACGTCACTACATACACTAACTAAACACCTAAATCAGTAGAATGCACGCAACCTTGATACATGGAACTAAACTAATTGTACCATAAGTGTTCTCTTCGACTTTTCTTTGCTCCATTTTTAGATCATTTCATATTATTCCTTCGGTCTTAATTATAAGATAAAGTTGATTTTTTTAGAGAAATTAAAAAAGCCAATTAAATTACTTTAGAGTGTTTTTATTAGTCAGATTAATTAGTTTGGAGAAAAAAATAAAAATAAAAATACTCTAAAATAATTTAGTTGACTTCCTTAACTTATCCAAAAAAATCAATTTTATCTTATAATTAAAATCAGAGGGAGCACCTAATTTGTCCTCCTCTCGCGTGGACATCCAATGAAGTTCATGAAGGAATATAAATTCAGACGAAGACACTTCATAAATTAGTGAGGAGGTTAGTGTTTGGGTTCTTGAAAAGGCCACTTTACATTAAATATAAAAGTATAAAACTAAAGAAGGAACAAGATGCAATAATATTAGTGAATGGGCCTGAAAGACTGTGCTATGCCTATACGGCTATTCCTTTCAAAAAGCACAAAAAATGGTCAACAATAACATTTCAGTTGATTAATTAAGGGAGAATTGCACTTAGGTCCTATGAAAAAAAATAAATAAAGAAATGGTTCCTATAAATTGTAAAATGAAAAAATGGTCCCATTAACAACTCCATGAGTCTATATTGACAACTCATTAACAACTCCATGAGCCTATATTGACAACTCCATAGGACCATTTTTTCATTTTGCAATCTGTAGGAACCATTTTTTCATTTCTCTTCTTTCTTGGGACCTGAATGTAATTCTCCCATTAATTAATCATCAAATCTTTGGGAACGCATATAAATTAAGAGGATCTTCCCCTATTGCCTCCCTTATTGAACATCACAATTAATTAATATAGTAGTTTTTAGGACATAAAACAAGTGGCAAGAGCAATGAAAGAAAGGAGAAAAATAAAATATTACTGTTTATTGATTATGGTTTGTTGTTGAGTGATGATGTGCCTTGTGTGCTTTTGAAAATGGGCAATCAATCATTAATTTAAATAAAAAAAAGGCATATATCAACTTTACGATTATCAATGTTGGTCACAATTTGTCAGTGGTTATTATCTGTTTGTGTGATTAGCTAAAAGAATAGACAAGATCGATCGATTACATTATATTGATATAACAGCTAAGATTTAAGTCCAAGTAAGTGTGACATATATTCCTTTTAATCAAATAAACTTTATTTTCTTAATAACGTTATGCTAGTTAAATATGAGTTTCACATAGTTTGAGTGGCAAATAGCTTAGGACCTACTTGGTTGCATACATCATGAGATAATGCAATGTAAAAGTTTTAATATTATCACACTAAGCATATCCAGCATTGCAATTTTATAATTTGATGCATCTCGTTACATTATAATTTCAATTTTAAATTTAAGAAATAGCTATTAAATTACAACTCTTCATCAATTTCAATTTTCAACTTACCAAACACATGGTTAAGAAAAAGATCAAGTGACCAAACATGCCCTATTAAGTTACAATTATTATATCTATCAATAATTTTTCAAAATAACGATTACCATAAAATAATATGCACATGACTAATAAAGGGGAAGAGGATACTCTCATTGTCCTCATTCTCATTATCTTCTCATAGTCTCATATTCACCCTTAGATCATGAAATAGATGGGGTTAAATTTAATATTTTATAAAATTATTATTATCATGTTTTATAAATTAAAATTTATTTATTTTTTATGGATTGCAATTATGAATGGTATATATTAGATTTTAAGAGTTTAAATTTACTTATTTATGTTTATAGAATTAATTTTATAAAATATTAAATCTGAACCATATGTTATTTTAATCTAACGGTAGATATGAGATTATGAGAAGAAAATGAGAAATGGGACAATGAGAGAAACTCAACCCCCTAATAAAGGTTGTTGTAGTTGGTAAGGATTTGACTCACAACTCATAAAGTTATGAGTTTAAATCCTACTGACAGTATGATAATTGTTAGTGGATGATTTATAAACATCTCTATGCTTTCTTTAAACCTTGAGATATACTATGTTCGTGATAAACTCTAGGATCCGATTTGCCTAAACTTTCTTTTATAAAAAAAAGGATGTGTATATATATATATACTAATTCGATCTAGGGTACTACTTCCAATTATAAATATATGACCTAATTTATAGTGTAACAGACAGAGTATCTTGTCATTGATTGATCTCATTTGGTACTTATGTTTTGTTGGTGATAAGAAAACATCCTGATTATCCAATATTCTCTAGTAACAAGATTATTTTATCTGCACACGCATGCTCAATTTGTACTCATGACTCGTAATAAATGGTGGACGGTACATAAGGAAGGGACTAATTTTAGATGTATTTCCTTGTATATTATCATTAATTTTTTAATCAAAACAAGACAAGTGTAAAGTTCTTCAATAGTAATGTAATTAATAAGCTGATCATTTTTTAATCAAAGACTCATTCCCACATATAATAACCATGCATTTGTCATGTTTTTATTAAAAAATTATATCCTCGTAATATTTTGATTGAATAATTAATATAATAAAAGCTTGGAGATACACATCAATTAATTTATGAGTAATTATGTATGACATACTATTAATTTTTTTGTTGTTGAATTGAGTTACTTAATAAGTAGGGAAATATAATATAGCTCTCCTCCTTTCTTGTAGAAGCAAAATAAAATATTCTTTTGTGATCATTTTGTCAAAAAAACCCTAAAAATTAAAGCATTGGGCTAGATATAAAACCATAGGCTTAGATGACCATTGGCAGAAAAGAGGCAATATTGGTCATTGGATTGAAAGGAATCAATTCCCCCCTTTCACATAATGCTCCCTACCTACTTTCTGTTGTTATTTTTGTAAAAGTCTAAAATTTGTATTACTTTAATCTTCTTTATAAAAATTCAATAAAAGTTGTTTGACTTTTAATGAGTTTTTTTTTAATTTTTTTTCTCTCATTAATTATATGTATTGTATTCATTAAAAGGTTGATGATATTTAAATTTATTAATTTTTTTTTTCACCCACCCCACATAAATAAAGGCATACTCAGAAAATTTTTTTTTTAGATATATTTATTAATTTTAACTAATTTTAACTATTTTCTTAAACTATGTAATTTGATTATCAGACTTTTATATATAAGACAAAAAGAATATAGTTTTTTCCCAACACCCACAGTACAATTATTTGATCCTTATCATTATCGGGTCATTTAAGCATTGCAAGACTTTCATGACATTTCTTTAATGCATAAAGTCTAAATCCTAAGTCTTATTTTTCCGGGAAAAAATTATTATGTCTTATTTAAAAGGTAAATCATGTTTCTTTTAAGAGCTTCGGGACTCTAATGCGCTTCCTTTTAATACCATTTGTAATGTTCAACTCCTTTTTATTATTATATTCTGCATAAAATAAATAACATTTCAATATCTTAGCATGATAAAAGGTGCAGTTTCGAACTGTTTATGATTTTTAAAGAAAAGTAATTTTATTTTTCTTTATACAATCATAAAAAATAAAAAATGCATCGATTTATCATCGTAAAAATACTCTCTCCTTAACGTGTCTACGTTTATCCATTCATTTCGGCCTTTAAGTAAAACGTTGAAGGATTAAAGTATTCCAAGTTGGTGATATTCTTTGAGTATTGAATACTCAATCACATCAACCCAACACTTTGCCTCCGCAAAAATCTCAATATTGACTTTTTATTCAATTTCGTAGTTTCTTGGCAACTTCTTCGTCATTTAACCTTAACCTCTTCAACTTGTTCCGTGCCTTCCTCATCTATATTCATCATCCCCACCTATATTAGTTCAATATGCCTCATTAATTCCCAAAAAAACCAAAAAAAAAAAAAAACATTATACATGCCCCTCCTTATCTAGCATCATCACGTTTTAATTTCCTTTATTATTTATTGATGTCACAACAGTTTATATATATAATCTAGAATTTTTTTTAAAAAAATGTAGGTAGCTAGATTTGTAATATAGCTTTCACCGTAATTGCTTAAAATTCTTTCTGTAAAAAAAAAATATTTTACTCAAGAGTCCAAGAAGATAAGTCCTCGATTTTAAATGCAGATTTGATTTCGTCTGGATTGCGCCGTTATCTGAAACTCGGTTATTTAATGAGCATGTCGGTAATCAAATGTTTAATTAATATTCCCTTTTGATTCTTTTATAAGTTATAAATAATTGAATTACTCCATCCCATCCATAATATAAGTCATTCTTAAAAAAATTCTTTAATCCGTAATATAACAACTTTGAGAATAATTAATATTTATTTATCAAATTTATCCCTGTAATTAATGCATTAAGATTAGATTAAAATTGTATAACTTAAAACAAGTTGTTGACTAATATGATAAGCAGTCTAAACCTATAAGGAGAAAAATATATATTTGAATTTCAGAAAGCACAATTGTTGAGAAAACTGACGAAAACCTTTCGACCTCTAAGTATGTTAAATATCAAAGATAGTTCTTACTCTTATTCTTATTATAGATTATTTCTATCTATTAACCACACTAACCTCTAATATCATATAGATTTTCACTTTTTGTAGAGTATATATTAAAAAAAATATTTAATAACCTTTAAAACCAGTTAATTTCTTATAAAAAAAAATCAAGAACACTCTCAGAAACTCTCAGAAGGACCAAAGAGTAACTTCCAAAAAAAGAGGAGAGTGAGTGACAGACAACTAAGGTCTTGTTATAAATCTGGAAACAAAAGTCTTGTGAGAAAGGTTTTCACATTCCAAAAAACTACGGGTAAGTAGGCGACGAAGATCACAATCTGTCACTCCCTATAGTTTACAGAATAAAAATCAACCGCATATATTACTTTTTAATAGATCAACGATCACACATGTTTCGAAGATTACAATGATTCGGGTTATAATATTAATAAGGCCATCACCGTGCGATCTCGACCGTTCATATGATCTGAACGACGAGAAAGCAAAATTGGCGCATCTATAAATCTTTAAATAAATCTAAATTCAGAACTGTAGGAGTGTCAGTTGGATTAAAGTTTCTTCAGTGGGAACACTGTCATAGGGTCTGGAGGAGGAGGAAGAAGACGAGGGAGGGTTAGTTTTTTTATTTGGGTTCTCAACTCATCAGTTCTTGAACTTTGTCTTCCTTTTTTGCCGTGTGTCCGGGGAAATTTCCTCCGATGTCTCCAAGAGCCCTATAAGTTTTGTTTTCCGGTGAGAGATTTCGTATATTTTTGATGACGCGGGGGAAGATTTTGATTCTCTGATCATTTTTTTCCTAGGTATTCCGATTTTGACCCAAGGTCATCACTCTAGTTTACTTGCTATGTTGGGTTTGATTCCAGCCTTCAATTGGAATTTGTTTCAAGAAGACCGTGTTGCATTGTGATTGAGAACTGGGGACCGTGGGTTTTATTTTTGGGAAAAAGACAAAGTCTGATTCTCTTAGGTTTCCGATTACGAACATTCCTGTTTATTTCTGGGAATATCGGAGCCTGGTAAAGACAATTTTGGGTTACTTTAGTTTTGATCTTCTAAAACCTGAACGAACTTTATACAGTTAATTAACCTGTGTTTACTTTAATTAGGTCTCTTCAACTTACCCTATTATTTTGATATTTGAGGAAACCTTGTCAAACTTAACTGCATGATGTATCATCCCCAGGCCTAGACTTATTCAAAGATCTCCCTTATAATGAATCATTGATATTAATGTGTTTGTTGGGATAATTGTATTTAGGCTGGTCCTTAATTGATCTCTCTGCTTTTTGTTGTTTAGTAATGGATCATGTCCTAATATAGTGGTTACTGCAACAGGCAGAGACCACTCGGATTTCCGTCTCTTTATTACCCGCTCTTCAACTCTCTGGCCTTTTCCCTTTATTCTCTTACAACTTCCAAAAGAGCTTCTTGATACATCATAACCTCTCTTCAAGCTTTGAATCACTTCTGAATTCGAAGCATGGTTATCTCTTTTTCTCGTTTCTCTTGCTGGTTGCGGGGTGGCAAGAAGGAACAATCTGTTTCTAAGAGAACTACTGTGAATTCATCTTCTGAATTGGGTTTTGATTCAAAGAAACGTGAGTCTAAGAAATTGCACAAGGTTAAGGAAACAAAGATTGCACCATCTCCCAGGAAGGTTCATCGAAAATGGAAGAACAGGGAAGGGGATAGAATTGATAGGGAATTTGATATTGTGGTGGTGCCATCAGATGGTGGCGAGTGTTTTTCTGGGTCTGATTCTGATGATTCAGAATATACTGTGGGTTGGGTGGAGCCTCATGGACGTAGCTTTAATAGTGTTGGAGAGTCAGAAGGTGGTTTTTCGGTTCTGATTCCACTCTATACAAATGCTGGCAAGCAGATGGAGAGTTCAAATAATGAGATTTTGAGTGCCTATAAGAAACTGCCAGATGAATTTTCTTCAGGTAACAGATAGACGTGCGCCTTATAATAATTTTCTGATTTTATTCTGAGGCGTTTTGTTCTCACTCACATCTCTTTATTACTGATGAAATTCACAAGTTGATCGACTAATTGTTCTTGATGAGGTTCATATGATGCCCATGCAGAAATTGATCTACGTTGTTGTGATGATTATGCAATTTGGAAGTTTTCTTATGTCTTTTCAGAACCCATTAGCTGTACTGCTTCACCAAAATAATTGCAGAAGACAAAAAGTGATTCCCAGAATTAATTGAGCAGTGTGTTATTGAAGATTTTTACTCCTGATGGGCACGTATAATTTATTACTCCTCCGATTCTAAACGTAGGATATAGTATAATTTACTACAAACTAGGTTCTGAATTGCACTACAAATTACAAACTAGGTCCTACATTTAGGATTGGAGGTAGTATGAGATAGAACAATTCTATTAAGACGCATTTATGATCTGATTCAAGATGGTGAGTCCCACCTTTAGGAAGTCACATTTAAAGTGCTACTGGTTTCTCTGTTGATTGCGTGAAACAAACTTGATACCTTCGAGAATTTTGTTGGTTGGGTCAAAGCTTGAGTTTTTTGAACCTCAATAGCATATATGTGAAGATAGATCGAATTTATATTGAGAGCTTGGACTCCTGAAGCCTAGGGCTTAGGAGCAGTACTTATAGAATACAGATGAAGTTGATTCGACCTATACCAATTTCAACAGTGCGATTTTCCTGTTTGCAACTTGAAATTTCTTCCTTAAAAGTTAAGGACCTATTGATCTTATGCATTGAGTAGAGTAGGAAGTTGGGTTTGTAGAAAATGTGCCTTGAAATGAATGATGGTAATGATTTTTTGGCTTCCATTATTTGTGTTATGTTCTTTTTTTTTGGGTAAGAACAAGTAAGTGCTTCTGCTTCTGCTAGAGGTTGCACTTATAATTCTTGTGTGTTAAATATGCAGGTAACAAGAATTTCATGGCACAATGGCGAGATGATCTCAAGAACTTTTACTAGAAGCAGCTAGTATGTGATGAGAGAGCAACTAGAATTGGAAGAATATTATATTATTATGACTGTGATCAACTAGTAAGTGATAAGAGACATGAGCACTAAATGGATTGATACTTGAAGTGGTCATTCACCCTTGAACTTGTAACGTGCATATTCTTCAACCTTCTTTTGTAGACACTTCTCTGTGAATAGGCAAAAAGAGAAAACCCAGAAAAATTAAATTATATGTTTATATTAAAATGATTTCTAAGTCTGTGTGTTTTGAGCCTTCTAGTTGCCCCTACCTATGTAAATAATGGTTGGATTTTCTGGTCTGATGAGTGACTCTCTTCTGTCAGTATTAAATTATTAATCCATCTTCTTGTATGTCATTATTGGAGATGCATCCTTTATTTATATTTTTTTTTTGTCCTCCTCTTTCCTCGTATGCTTCATGGCATCAAGAAATTTCAATTTTCAAGTCAAGCTTTGTGGTTTTTTTTTTTTTTTTTTGGGTTCTATTTTGACCACACAACTTACGCTTTAGTCTATGTACTTCTAAAGTGAGGACCTGTATGGGTTCATGTTCAAAAAATCTGTTCACGTAGATCGAAATAAAACTCTTCACACATATTTATTTCATATATCATAAATCAAGTTAGAAAAATAGCTTATATCGTTAATCCAAATAAGCATTGGGTAGGGCCATTTGATCCGGTGACAACTTGAATCAATTTGTATACCCATCCCCTTTGGACCAAATTCAATAATATTTTATTTTTTAATAATATTTTAAAAGATAGAGATAACCTTTTAGCCGTGATTCTATAAAAAAAATGTTTTAAAAATTTTAAATTTAAATTAGGATAAATTAGCATTCATCACGGTAATGTTATTTTCAAGTAGTATCTAATATTCTAATCTTATTTTTGTTAGGGATGTTCAAATCCGGGATCGGGATCCCCCAATCCCGATTCCGGTCTTTGATTGAGATGCAAATTGCATCCCTGTCCCGGTCCCAGTTTGGTCTCGGTCCCGTAATCCCGGGATCAGGATCAGGACCTGGACCAAACCGAAAAATCCCGATTTTTTTTAAAATTAAATTTAAAATATATTATTATATTAGTTAAATTTTCTATAATGTAGTGTGTAAAGTGATCATTTAACATATAATAAAGCTATAATAATCATGCAAATTGATCTAAAATTGAAAAATAACATTTTATTATTATTATCACCTTCATCATTTTCGTTATTTTCTTTAAGAGTAAAATACATTAACTACCCCTCTATGTTACGTAAATTACACAAACATCCCCTCTATTTTGAAAATGTATATATACATCATTTAAAATTAAAATACAAGTTACAGAAATCTCCCTTGCATATATGATATTTCATTTCCATTCATCCAATCGTTAGTTGACCGTTAAGTTTGAATATTAAACGTTTAATTTGACCAAAATATCCTTTTTTTCAACAAATGAATAAACATTTATATTTACCTAAAAATAAATTTGTATATAAAAAAATAATTTTAATACATGTATGTTCAAAATTTCTAATATATTATAATTTTTTTTAAATTTTTATTATATTATGAAATTTTAAATTTAAATTTTTATCGTCTTTATTGAAATTTATTTATTTAGTATTCTTTTAAATGACTAAAAAATATGCCTTTCAAATGAAAAACAGAAAGGAAAAAAGAAAGAAATATGTTTTATTCACAATATGTTATTAATAATATAAATTTGACACATTATATGACTTATATTAAATTTAAATTTAAATTTTTTAAGTATATTTTTTGCACAAACATTTATAAACATGTTTATTTTAGGATGCATCTATTAATAGGATTAATCATATTTTTAATTAATTTTTCTATGCCTATATTAATTGCATTAATTAAGTATTTATCTTAATATGAAAAAAAATTTAACATGTAACAATTTACAAAAGTAAAAAATAAGTTAAGAAAAGAAAAAAAAAACTCTTAAATTACTTAAACAATGTTAGTCAAAATTAGGAAATTACTACTGATGAAGGATAAATTAGTAAATAAAATTTATTTTAATATAAATTTTAATTAAAAAATAAAAATTCTTAACTGAGTTAACAATTTGGACTTAAGTGTATGTTTTTAAAATAGAGGGGAGGTCCATGTAATTAAGGCAAAACGCAGGGGAAGTTAGAGTATTTTACTCTTTCTTTAAACATTATGTAGTTATGATTAATATCACGATATATACAGTTTAACTCCAACTAAATATGTGATACACATTTTATCAAATGATAATTTAATTTATGGAGTAAAAAAATACAAAAATAAAAGAATAACTTATTTTTTAAGAAAAAAATTTAAAAAAGGGGGGGGGGACTGGGATCACAAGGTGTGGTCCCTATCCCGATTCCAACAGATCCCGGTCCCAACCGAGACGGAAAATTCTTAGGATCAAAATGTCTAGGACCGAAACACTTTAAACACCCCTAATTTATGTTACACCCGCCCTCTATTGTTATTTTTGGTGCATCTAGCGTCCATTGATATTATTTTTCAGTTACATACGATACTCTAATCTTATTTATAATTTGCATGATGGATACACTATAAATAAATTATGGTGCTATTTTACCTTTTAAATTAGACGATTTATATTTGAACGGTACAAATTTCGTCTAGAAGCATCCAAAACCCAGGTTGTGGGATATGGGAATAGGAGTGGACCACGTAAAAGGGGAATATGGGCTTTACCTTGGCAGGGGTCACATGGAGGTTGAGCTTGAAAACGATGTGGGACCCAAACTTCTCTTCTTTCTTTCCCCATTGCTTTCTTTCATGCCTTCCCATTCTCTTCTTGGATAAGAAAATCCTACTTTCTTTTCTTTCACTCCAACCCATTTATATATATATATATATATATGTATAAGGAATCAAGTTCATATATATATATATATATATATATTGTGATTTCATCCTTTCAATAAGATATCAAAGGATCTTGACCCCTTGGCAGTTGGCACTAGCCACTAGGTCTTGCTTCCATATTCCTATGACAAAAATATCGTAGCATTAATACTAAGAAAAACCAGGAAAGGCAACATTTATGAGACCTCACACACTCTTTAGAAACCTAAAATAGAAGATGAATGCTTAACCACAAACATTATAAAAAATAGAGGGCACTTTTAATCATCCAATTGGAATTGAGGAAGATGTTTTGTCAGATAAATAAATAAAAAGAGGTTGTCAAGGAGAGGGAAAAATACGATGATGAGATACGTTGAAGAATTAATTATAAGGATAAAATTGATAAATAAGTATTAATTATTCTCTAAATGATTTATATTATGAACCAAATAATTCTTTTAGATAGTGACTTATATTTTGATACGATGAAGTACAAAATATGTATCATTTGTATTCCATATAGGTGTGTATTTAATGTGGGAGTGTCTACTTCTGTATCCATGCATTACATATGAACAAGTGAGTCTAAAAATAAAGAGAGATATCTAACATAGCCAATCCAAGACCCTGACCCCAAAATATTAAAGCTAAAAAATTAATAACTCAAAATCTCAAAAGGAGCCATGTATATTATAGTATTTAAAATCTATATCACGTATTGCTTTCCGGTGTATCGGGGGAAAAAAAATCTATATCACGTATTTGTAAATTGTTTCTCAAAAATGAGGGGGTGCGCTATATGATGTATTGGATAATTTAATAATTTATAGTCTATGCTTTTTGTCTTACTCCTTTCGGTCCTAATTATAAGATAAAGTTGATTTTTTTGGAGAAATTAAGGAAGCCAATTAAATTACTCTAGAGTGTTTATATTTTTAGTATCCTTAAATTATATATTAGTTTATTAGTCAAATTAATTAGTTTGGAGAAAAAAATATAAATATAAATACTCTAGAGTAATTTAATTAGCTTCCTTAATTTCTTCAAAAAAATCAAATTTATCTTATAATTAAAACCGGAGGGAGTATTTGATATGTTTAATAATATGATAATTAACAACTCCACACATTAAAAAGTCTCTTGTACTAAAGTTACGAAGGAGATGATAATATCAAAAAATATATACACATATATATAAAAAGGGACTTTAGTCTTATTTTATCTAATTCTAGGCATTCATTTTTAAGCGAACCACATTTGGAATTTATAGTATGAACTTTTGTGATTTTAAGTGAGGATAACAAATTTTTAGATTACATAAAATCCGGAACCCATAGGCTTCCTTTCTTTCCCCAATGCATGCATGGAGAAAAATTAAGAGAGCATTGAGGTAAAATCCTCCATTTAAAAATTTATTTGTGCGGAGGACCTAAATCAAAGTAACGGTGTTCTGTTTGTACAAAATTTACAAAGTATTCGTACTTTAATTTATGAATATAAAAATTTATCAAACCCTTTTCACTAATAAAATTCTTAATAGGAAACTTTTATTCAATTTTACCAAAATGTAATGAAGTGGAATATCAAGTGATTTTCAGCCCAGGTATCCTTTATTCAAATGAATGAAAGTATATGCCATTTATTGTTCCGTCTAAATAAATGAGGGGGTAAAATTGAAAATCTTAGTCCAAATCACGATAACCTTTTATGTGTTTAAAAGGGCCGACGCTAATGGTTTAAGGTTACAAGTAAAATTATATTTGGAATCTATAATTTATGATGAAGCTTTCGTACTACAAGATTGTATGTAAGAAGTAAGTATGGCCGGGTATGAGATGATAATGGAGTGGCAAATTTTTGTAATTTGGGGCATTCATTAATATTTTAAGCCTCTAAACTAATATTTTAATAACAACTATTAAAATTTAATTTTGATTGCATTGAAATGAGAAATGAAGGCAGAGGAAAACCATTTGGAAAAATTAGGAAGGGAAGGCTCTGCCAATAAATTTGGGGCGAGGTTTGCTCCCCTCCATCACTCCATTATTAGCACTCTGTTCTCACTTTCACATTTTGATTTTATCTCTCTCTTTCCGTTCAATCCTTTAATTTTTTTTCTCTCTATTTGCTTCTTTTTGTTTCTCATTACTCTGATCTGGTCTATTATGTACTCCTCTCATGAAATCTGGGTTTGCATGTTCTTGTTGTCTACCTCTATAAGGTCTCATTGTCATCAATAACTACATTAAAAGGGATCAAGAAGAAGAAGAAGAAGAAGAAGAGATCATTATGTTGCAGAGAGCGGCTAGCAATGCTTATTCATGGTGGTGGGCGAGCCATATCAGAACAAAGCAATCAAAATGGATGGAACAGCACCTTCAAGGTCATCTGATTTATTATCAGTATCATTCATGCATTCTCTTCTTGTGCAAACTCAAACAATAAGGGATTATTTTTCTTTTGCTTGAAGAGAGAGAAATGTTTCATGCATATCATATTCATGTCAATATGGGGTGCTTCTTAGCTTAACTTAACTTCCTTTGTTTTCGACATCCAATAAACTTTGGTTGCCTGGTTATTCAATTTTTTTTAAACTTTGGAACCGTAAATTTTGTTTACATGCATGTGGTGGTTAAATTCTATGGTCAGACCTTGTGGTTAATAAATCATTTCCTATTATGTTAGAAGGATCAAACCTGATACATATAATGATTATATATTGTACTGAGGATCAGAATTCGCATATTATTTTAATTTTGATTCCAAACTTAAGACTGAAATGCCAACTTATGTTTAACAATTGTACATAATCTATTTTTGTGGGCTTTTATTTGTTAGTATCTTATGGTCATGAGTCCAAAACTGCAGATTTCCAGGAGAAAGTGGAAGCTGTGATGAAACTGTTGCAGGAAGATGGAGATTCCTTTGCCAAGAGAGCTAATATGTATTATAAAGGGAGGCCTGAGCTAATTAATTTTGTGGAAGAATCATTCCGGGCTTATCGAGCTTTAGCCGAGCGATATGATCACATATCAAAAGAGTTACAAAATGCCAACAACACCATTGCTTCTATCTTTCCAGAGCAAGTGCCATTTATAGATGAAGATGATGATGATGGTTCACCTAAACCTGCCAAAAGAGCACCAGATGTGTTCAAACCTAGTATTACCCCTCCAAAGGTTCCGAAGCCTCCAAGAAAAGATTTAAAGGCAGTCATAACGTCAGCCACAAAAAAGTATTGTCCCAAGAAGGTAGTCAGTAGAGCTCTTTCTAAAGAACCCATCAAATCTGGTTTGAGCAAAAAGGAGGCACTTGAAGAAATTGACAAGCACCAGAAACAGATTCTAGCGCTACAAACTGTGAAAGAGTTTGTGAAGAGCACTTATGATAATGCTGTTCAAAAGTACTGGGACACTGAGGAGCAGATCAAAAGATTGCAAGAGAGAGTTTCCCTTTTGCATGATGAATTTGGTGAAGGTATGGTCATTGAGGATGATGTAGCCCGTCGTTTGATGACTGAAGCTGCTCTTAAAACTTGCCAAGAGACATTGGATCGTTTGCGTGTGAAGCAAGAAAGATCATTTGATGAAACAAAAATTGAGAACAGAAGAGTAAAGGAAGTTAGGGAGAAGTTAGAGTCTCTCATGCACAAGTTACATTATGATCAGGTCGATAGGCCAGAGCCTAGGGCAAGGAAAAATGTGAAACGAGTGGTAAATGACTTGGACAAAGAAGTAGAGAAAATGGATCAACAGAAACAAGAGTTGCAGTTATTACAGGACCAGATCAAAGAAAAACTTGCAGCTGGTTCTTCTGAATCTATCAGTGTGTCAGAAATGGCTGAGAAGATTGATGAGCTTGTGAACAAAGTGATTAGCTTAGAAACTTCAATTTCCTCCCAGGATGCTCTAGTAACAAGATTAAGAGTAGAAACCGATGAACTTCAATCCCAGATTGTGACTCTAGAAGATGATAAGGCCGATCTTATTGATGAGAAGAATGACTTGACAACCAAGCTGAGAGAAATGGATGAAAGGATGCAAGGTATCCAAGATCTCAACGAAATGGTTGAAACCCAGAATACAGATCTCCAAACGCATTTCACTGAAGCACTTTGTGATCTTGATCATATTTCTGAGGAAGTCCCAATTGTGAAGCCAGATGAGAGGGATAAGATCCCAAATTTACCAAAGAGAGAAAGTGAACCATCAGGTAATGCCGCTAAGTTTGCAGATGATAATGTGCAGAAAGATAACAAAATTAATGACATAGGCCTGGAGAAAGATAGAGAAACTAATGTCACAGTTTTGATGGATAATGTTGTGAAGAAGGATGATAATGAAATAAAGGTCACAGATTCACTTGAAAATGAAGCAAAGTCAGAAAATAACCTTAAGGCCATGGAAATTCCATCAGAAAAGGAAGAGGCATCGTCGTCAACAGGAGGCCAATCTCGATTTAATGTATTTAAATCACATTTAACGAATTTGATCTCATTAACACCAGTGAAACCCAAAGAACAAGAGAAGACTCCAAATACTGACAACAATGATTCGCTAGCAAGATCTGCTTCAAACGAGGAAAGCAAGGAGGCAAATAGTTCTTTTGAGAGTTCTAGAGACCAAAAAGAAAAGAACGCTACCCAATCTTCATCAGAGAATGAGAATGCCCATGAAGTTCATTCCCAGGAACCGGCAGCAACAACAATGGAAGATGAACCTAATTGGCGGCAATTGTTTATGGATGGAATAAAGGATAAGGAGAAACTTCTCCTAGCAGAATATACGAATATTCTCAGGAATTACAAAGATGTGAAGAAGACTCTTAGTGAGTTAGAGAAGAAAAATGAAGAAATACTCTTTGATACATCCTTGAAGCTGAAAGAGATAAAGTCTTCCAATGCCTTGAAAGATGAAGAGATTAAACGTTTGCGTCAGAAGCTAGGCATCATGGAGAGAAGCTTGAAAGAAAATGAACATGCAAAGAAAGAAGAAGATGAAGACGAAGATGATGAGGATGAAATATTATTGAAAGTTCACGAGCCTGACTCTACTTCAGGCATAGAAGAGAAGTTCCGTAGGAGCATTGATGAAATTCTAGAGGAGAACTTGGGTTTCTGGTTGAAGTTCTGCACTACTTTCACTGAGATACAGAGATTCCAAACCACTATAAAAGATTTGCAAGCCGATATATCGAAACTCGAGGAAAATGGGAAATCAGAGAGCTTCCGACGTTCTATGAAATCAGAGGCACGGCCAATTTTCAAGCATCTTGTGGAGATTCAAACTGAATTATCAGTTTGGCTGGACAAGGGTGCGTCATTGAAGGAAGAACTTCAACACAGATCCTCATCCTTGTGTGAAATCCAAGAAGAGATAACAATGGCCTTAAAAGCAAGTGCAGAAGACTATGACTTCAAGTTCACCAGCTACCAAGCTGCCAAGTTCCAAGGCGAGGTTTTGAACATGAAACAAGAGAACAACAAGGTTGCTGATGAACTCCAAGTAGGCCTAGATCATGTATCAGCTCTGCAATATGAAGTTGACAAAATTCTTACAAAGTTGGGTGAACAGTATGGCTTCTCAAATTCAAAGAAACAACGAAACACAGAGATGAGATATTCAGATAATAGTAGTCATAGTGGTAATCGTTCTCAGGTTCCTTTGGGAGCATTTATCTTTGGGGTTAAACCAAAGAAACCAAGACATTCAATTTTCCATGGCATTAGCCCTGGAATGCATAGGAAGTACCGTGCTGCCATTAAAGGACAGCTTTTGTAAATATATTCAGTTCCATTTTTGTCTTTTCCCCCCTTGTATCTCATGCAAAAAATTTTGTTGATTCCATTAGATAGTGTTTCAAACAGTCCTGTCTGGGGGGGGGGGGGGATCATAGCTTGTTTATAAATCCGCGGGAGCATATATGATTGAATGTAGGCGTCAATCAACTTGCAATTACATGTATTTTGTACAATTTTGCAATAAAGCAATGACATTTCGGTCAACTGCCTTGGATTTTGTGTTATTCTGTTTTTCATTCTTGGATTTTGTAGCCTCTATGTCTAGACATGAGAAAATAATTGGCATAGTTCTTTACAAAGTAAAAATATTATGATTTGTGTGGATGAGGGAGAAATGGGAACAAAAAAGTAGGAGAAAGTGTTTTTTTTTTTTTTATCATATTTGGATAAATAAGAGAAAAATATAGAAAAAAAGTAACAAGTTTCCCTTAAGTGAAATTTCACCTCTAATTTCTAGATTTTTGTATATTAATTTAAAAATTAACTAAAATATCAAATTTAATAATCATTAATCATTAGAGACTTTCGTCTCCTCACCTGTTTTTTTTCTTTTTTGAGTTCAGTTGTTTTTTAACTGTCTTTGCATCTGGGAAAATAGACCATGTACAGAGGTTTTTTTTTTTTCCTTAACTATTTATAAATTTAGTAATGCATCTTTCTACCTTTGAAAATTACAGGAAGTGCTATGGAAAAATAATAAACATATAAATATATAATTAAAAACTCAGGTAAATATTTATGAAATTTTAATTTTTAAAAATGTTGGGCTTTATTATTTTGTATATTTATAAATTACTTTTATTTTAGGGAAGCTCAGTATTTAAACTTAGTTTAGTGTTCAATTTCTACAAGATAGATGATTTTCCCACTAATTTAATAATGATTTATATTGCTAAGAAGTATATCACCATTGGTACGAAAATTTAATGAAAAAAATATATGAATCCATAGGTCATCTTTTTTTCACCCATTTTTCTTTCCTTCCTATCTTTCTTCCCTTGCCATCCCAACAAAAGAAAATCATTTTTCTCTTGTAATTTTCTCTTTTCCCTAATTTTCTACACGACAAAATAAAACGCACAACTAGAGACCAACAAGCTGTTGGTTGATATGACAAACGATCTCACTCATAAAAAAGAGAACACATATTCAAATATTAGGAAACATACTTGAGTTGAGAGGGCTTTAACTTTAATACTCCTATTCTAACAGAGATTAAGCTCAAGTCCAAAGTGACTCAGGATACTCTTAGTTCATACCCACACAAAAAAAAAAAAAAAAGCCACGCTAGGGTCACAATATTATGGCTTTTGGGACGCACTGACCTAAAAATGCAATTAAACTTCTTACTAATTTTAAAAAGAAAACAATGAAATATATAAGAACATTTTACAATGAAAAAAGAACTTCAATACAACAAGCTTCTATACTGTATTTCTGACATCAAAATTGTATATCTCACAAGAATGATCAACTGCCAGGCGAATGACAAAGAAGAATATGAATTAAATAGCAACCCACCAAATCTTAATCAACTGACAATAAAACGTACCAGCTGCATACCACAACAGCACTTAAAATCTCTCATGTCGGGACTGGTGTATTTGGAAATTATAGTATGAATATTCAGGTTCAGATCCGGGTGACAAATTTTGTTATAAAATAGGTCAGATCAACTTCCAACAGATGACTGTCTTGACTTTTTCCCATAATGTAGGTGAGATCAACTCGCAGAAAATGATTGTCTTGCTTTGTCCAAACGCAACTCAATCATATCACAATTCTTTGCTTGCGGAGTTAAAACCAGTAGAACTCTACATGGGCGAGATTTTCTTTAGACTCAATCAAGCAGATCCCTGCCTCTGAAGGTAAGAGCTTGAGATAAGAGATGATGAAACATGTCATCCAGGTTGTATTGTTGAAGTATCTCCAACATCTTGGACTAAGTTATACCAAGTAATTTCATTTTCCTTTGTTGTCATCCTGTGGAAGCTGCACGCCCATGAGCCCAAGTAAATTGGATGCAGGACCAGGAAGTCCTTGTTGGGAAGAAAAGGAATCCAGAAAGCTTTTTACCAAATTCAGATCCACATCAACAGGAGAAAAATCTTCATCCATATTCTCCATGGTATTTGATGTTCCCTGCAGGTGAATTACAAAGAAAATCATTAATGCAACTGCATTCAGCATTTCAACAGCTGTGAAACTATGAAACTTTGCATTAATGCATCTGCATTCCAAAAGCTAAATTTTCATGTAAGTGTGCACATTTCCCCCCTCATCAGGCGTGAATGAAGGAAAAGGGTAAACAAAACTTATCCTCTTGGCATCAAACCAACAGAAAAATTTGAGTCATATTGATGGCAAACATGCTTATCTTTGACTGCTTACCTTTTGAATTGTCTTGCTGAGGTCAAGTAATGTTTATGTCATAAGAAACTGAATAATTTTTTCTACATGCAAACACAAGCAAAATACCTCATCCTTCTTGGGAATTTGTTCATTAGCACGAACAAAACTTCTTCCAAGAGTGGTTGCCTTCAGTTCTTCACTCATTGCACCAGAATAGGACTGCATGAATGTATCTCCACCATCTTCATTGTCAGCTTCAGCCATATTGCTCTCATCAGAATCATCTACACAATTGTTCATAAAGCATGAGAAAACTTGAGAGAGATAACGAGTAGACATGCACTATCGATTGTTGATATATTTGATTAATTTCCTTGGGAAAAAATCATTACACTTCTAGGTCATCTGCATGCTAAAACAGAAATACTAATTTTATAGCAAATTTTGTTTTGCGGATAACACAATTCACGGGCAACTAGAAATATCTTAGATGTGTAGCTTACTTGAGCAACAGAAAACTTGAAGAGGCACAAATAGATATGCTCTTAAAAAAAAAGAAGCAAGAAGCTTATATGTTATGAAATAATAAGCCCCTATGCTCCACTCATAAATATCATGCACTTTTTAAGCTACAAGCCTTAATCTCAATTAGATACTCATTTTTATTTAACTGCAACAATTACATATCAACTTCCAGTACTTGATTAAAAACACTGAATGCCATTCAAAACATTCACGTGAATAAGCTCAAAAGATAGTGCAATTGTAAGTCCTTCTCCACAGTTCAGAGCAGTTTGGATATCATACCTGAATGAAGAGAGAAAAATGACAACGAAATGTGGCAATTTTTTTAGAAATTATTTTCGTAGAGGATAGCAATACTTGATATTTATTCTTTGACTGTACTTCTATTTATTACTCAAGAGCCCCACCAAGAGGCTTGAACCTATTTTGGTAGTAGTTTTTTCCTGGGGTATTATCTGAATCCTGAAGAGAAAAAAATTTGGAAAATAATTATAAAACAAATGTATTATGAAAAACAGCAGCAGCAAAAGGTCATATGCTAGGGCTGCTGCTCACATTTGTCCATGAAGGCATAGAACAATCTGAAACTTCTAGAGTTGCCCTTCCTCCTAAACCAAAGAAAAACAAGCTTGGAATATTTGCATAAAACAGATGGCTAGAATAAAGTTCAAACTTAAGTCAAACAGTCATCAACCTATATTCCAGGTCTAACTGGTTCATTTATTTCTTGTAGTAGTTTAAATGCATCATCAATGCCTAGATCATCAATAGGTCTTAGGGTTTAGGGTTTAGTTAATTGGGAAAAATGAAAAGCCTTAGTCAAGTGCTGTATAGTGGTAGTACAAGATTGAAATAGGAGAGTCCAGGGGAAGCATATTACAATGTATTTTAAAATGGAAAATGAGGAATCACTACACATTGCCATTGCGTCACCACTTTGCACAATAGACATTCTGAAGAACTAAAAGCAGCCAACAAATATAAAATATTAGAAATCTACAAAAACAAGATATCAATTGCAGTCATATCAGAACATACTTTGACCCTAACATTGATTCTTTGTATTAACATGCTTCCATTTTAGTTAGTTAATAAAGGAAAGTGCAATAAATGTTCTTTGCAGGAAAATGCTTGTGACAAACATCAAACGAAAAAAACAAAACAAGAGAAGATGCTTTGTTTCAATGACACAAAGATCTTACCAAAGTCCAGTTCAGATGAGGAGCCCTCTTCAACATCACTGTCATCATCTTTAACTCCTTGGTGCTTCATTATTGATTCCATGTCCTTAAAGAATTGGTCCACATCAAGGTCCACTTCCTTATTCCTTAAAAAGACGAGAGAATATAAAAGTAAGGAGAGATCATCATACCACAATTACTCTTAAAAATATCCAAAATTCCAAAACATCAAATTGAGCACAGCCTAATTTGTAGTTACCATGAAATAACCAGGAAAAAATTAAGATATGTGGAATTATGTGTACTCAACATTGCATAACAAATGGCATGAGCATTTCCAACTTTAAATACCCAGGGCAAAAATTAAAAATGGAAGCTAATATGCCTTGAAATATTAGTCCCTGTACTCAGACCTCCTGAAATAATGCCTATGAAACACACTCAATATCAATGGCAGAACCTCATTAATGATAACTCATGCCATGATCCAAACCCAACCTGGAAAAGATGCCAATAATATGTGTACAGAATGCATATCAAATAAGTAAAACAAATTTAGAGTTAAACTAACATGCTTTCAGGAGCTTCAACGCCTTTGTAACTTGACATTTTGTGGACAAAAGCTTGCATGGTTTTTGCCATATCACCAGGATCAAACTCTCTAGCATTAGAACCAGATGATAGATCCGCATCTTGCTGCTCCTTCCCCTTCCCTTTCTTCCTATGTTTTAGTTCATAAAGTTCCATCTCCTTTTGTCTTTCAAGAAGAGCAGAGTTCAACTCTTCCTCTCCACTATAGAGCCATGAATCAGAATCAGATGGAGAGACCTCCTGATCCTTAAAATCATCTACTGAATGTGGTAAAGCAAGAATTTCATCTATGCGTCTCACAGGAGCACTCAACAAGTCACTGCAACAAATTTTCACATTAGTAATGATAATGAAAAAAATTAAGCAATTAAGAATAACTTGAGAACTAAAAGCAGAAAACATATCCCCCCCCCCCAAAAAAAAAAAAAAACAATAAGGAAGCCAAATTTGAGTTTATGACCCATGTATGTGGATTTTCTCAATTCAAAATTCCCTCGATCTATCTCAATTCTAATTTCTAACCATAATATCAATCTACTGGTTTAGATTGATCTTTTTTATAGATTTGTAAAATGGGAAAGAAATAAGATAATAACAACTCAGATCAATCCAATGATTATAAATTAGAATTGAGACAAATGAAGAGAATCCAAATTCTATAATAGCCCAAAATGTTGAAGATCAAGCCAAATAAACCATTACCAAAATTGAATTATCAAAAGTCCAAAAATCTATGACACCACAGAGCTTGTTTCCCCTCACATACTAATACTACGTCATAGCTATGGAAACCCCATTTGAATTGACAGCTTTATTCAGATACAATGGCATATTTTCATATCATTGGTCCTGACTTAGGCTATTTCAGTGGTACTGGTAAATGTCAATAAAGAGAACATACCTATCTCGGGAGTACACAGAGCTGTTTCTATAATACTCCTCAGCATTTTGCATTAACCTCTGATACTCTTTAGAACCTGGAAGCAACCCTTGGAAATAACCACTCCTCTCTAAAGTCTGTTTAAATGCCTCCCACGTGCTACCTTTCCCTTCCACTCCATCACGCTTGCGCTGCTGATACATCATCTCAAGCCCACAAGCAATTTTCATGCCCAGCTCTACTTCCATGTACACTGACAAGTCGCTCCTACTCGGCATTGGATAACATTTTGGCGCTTGAAACGTTTGCTGCACTAATTGTGCATACATTGCCCTGGACATCTTCACAGAAACACATACCAACTCTTCGTCTTTCCCTCTACCCAAGAATTTCTCCATGGTCGCCGCAAACTTCATGGTATCAATATCCCTGTCATAAAACCCCTCCACAGCAAGAGAAATCATGCAAGGCTCCTGTTTCAAAACCTGCGCCACTGAAATCGGAACCCTGACCCTAACCCTATGCATATTCCTCCTGGCTCTATCCGGGTAATCCGAAATTTTCTTCTTAATCGCCTTTTGAACCGACTCTGACGCCCTCGATTCGACTCGACAGTTGACCAAAAATTTCAATGAATCAGCTAAACTGGGGCTTGGAAGCCGATTACGCGGAACAATATGAAGGTCACCTTGACGAATGAAGACGCGATTGAGGCTATTTTCCGGGTTAACCCAGCGAGGGAGATGGAAGGCTGCCTCAATGAGCAAGAAATCGCCATCAGTGTCCCAAACCCTGATGGAGAGAGAGGGAAATTGAAGAGAGATTTGGAAGAGAAGGAAGACAGTGAACCACTCGTCGTCGAGGTTGTCGCCGAAACGAACCTTGCCATGGAGGTGAGGGAGGTCAGAGGAGCAGACACAAGAAGATTTGGGGGTTGAAGAGGGGGAGAGAGTGAAGGGCTCATGCTGCCAGATGTAATCGGTGGTGAAGGAGGAGACAGATTGAATGATTTGAAGGTGGAGGGATTGTAGGGAGGAGAGGTCGTTGGGAATGGTGGGGTTGACTACGAAGTCAGGGAAAATGGTGTAGAAGACAGTGTCGTCAGGAAGCCTATTGCTTTTCTGGGAGAGTATAGAAGATGAACAAAATGATGACGACTCACCAGCCGCCACCGCCGCCATGGTCACTACTCTCGCGGTAGATATGGCCACTGCTTCTGCTTTTCTCCTAAATTTTCGTTATGCGTTGATGTTGTAGTTGGCCGTTTCAGGAATGCATGCGCGCTCTTATGGAGGGAAAGGAAGCAGGAAGGGCAAAAGCGTCAATGAACTTTTGGCTTATATGCTCCAGCAGAAGTATGCCTTGTCTTGTATAGAAACTTGTAGAAAATAGAAAATATTGACAACGGTTGGTTGGCACCAAATAGCAAAATAGCTTTGAAAAAATCAATCAAGTAGCCAAAAAACACTTATCAGTCCAGCAAAAATCAGCTTCCCCTCAAAACCACGTTACATTTAACGAACCCAGCTTATGCGTTTCAGAATCACGGTGAAGCATTAACTAACCATGGTAAGTAGAAAAGGCAGAGAATGAGTTGCCAGCTTAGGCTTTGGTTGGTTTAACGGATGTGAGCTTAAGTGAGGATCATTAAAGTTAGATTAGAGGAGGTTATGGGCTTTATTTGGTTCAAGAAGAAGGGAAGGGAGGTTTGGTTTCTTATTTGATTCAAAAACATAGGTAAGGACAACTAATTATAAGTGGACAAATATACCATTTTCTCTTTATTAAACATATACCACTTGAAACATGTCAAAAAGCTTATAATTAAAAATCTTAGGCCTACGAAGATCAAATAAAAAAAACAAAGCAACAATGGGCATACACACATCAAACTTACCGTAAAGCTTTCTGAATAGCTACAATCATGGGCATACACACATCAAACTCATTGAAACTTATGAATTTCCTCATAGTCATGAATGTGATCATAAAGTTCTCAGACAACAATGCTTTCCTTCTAAGGACACCGTACATGCTAGGATGAGGAAAGTCGAGTATATATGGTACAAAGTTTTCAAAAACCTCTTAAAACAAAAAATTGATAATACTTACATATCAAAGATTGGGATGTTCAGAACAGAAGGTAATTAATGCTCAGTTGGTCTCCCAAACTCAAAAATTATTAAACCAATGCAGCAGATTAATAATGTTTCCTTTCTACTATTTTTTAAGTTTAATGCACACCAAAATTATTACCTACCGTCAAGCATATGCTTCCTTCCTGTACTTAGACAACTAGATTGCTAATAAAACATATTCAAATTTCTTTTCTTTCTATAAAAAATGCTGCATATTCAGCCCAGAGAAATACTAAAAAGCAAAGGAATAAACAAAACTCTGTTTTGTTCTGGCAGCCATGGAAGTTTCAGTTCAAACAAGGTAGAAGAAGTGTTGGACTTTGGGTCCAAGTCTGCCCTTGATAGGCCGGACAATTTGATTAGGAAATAAGTAGCCTAATCAAATAAGAATAAAATCAGCATTAAATGTAGATTGGGGAATAATTCAGCAATAATTATGGATTTGTTAAATGAGGAACAAATCACCATAATTAGGGAATTAATTGAGAATCAATTAATTGTTATCTTGGAGGGCAAGAAGGAGTGCACACGTTTCCTAATTAGTGACCTCCATAAACAACTATAAATAGGGTGTGCCTCCTCAATTGCAATTCACCCCGCCATTGAGTTTTCTGCTGTGCAAATCACACTTAGGCTCTAGTAGTCTAATAATTGTGTAGGCACAAGTATGGAGTATTGGAGTTTTGACCAGGATTCGAACATGGATTCGCCCCGATACGCCAAATCTCCTTTTAGTTATATTTTTCTTACATTGGCATCAGAGCCATTTTATCCTTGAGCCTGTGATTATTCTATGTGAATAATTCTAAAAATAATTATTTTTATATGTTTCATCATGCTTATTATTTTTCTGTTGCGCAAAATTATAATTATGGGTTTGATTTTTCTTTTATGCCATATGAATATCAATTATTATGGATGTGTGTTCTATGTATGCATCTCTGGTTCATATATATATTTAAGCTTCCGTATGATTGAAAGATTCAGGCATGATATATATTTGTATTGCTGGCTATATGTGCACTAGTCGAATACTGTTTGCTCCTCTGGTTAGTTTGTATATATAATAAAATAAGTGTGTGTGTGTGTGTATACTTCGTGGTGTCTTCTCCTCCCTTCTTCGATCTTTTTTCAAGTTAAGTTTTTGGAACCTATGTGGAACCAAAAACAAGACACTTTTGACCCTCAAAAGCTAGGAAAGCTTTTGAGATACAGAAAACACACATCTAGGACGAATTACACAGCGCCGTCAACGTCGAGAAAAATGGGGTGTTTTGAAACTAAGTGTTTTTGCCCCAAAAGAAGCCATGGATGTGTAGATCTCAAAGAAACAATTCCAACAATGCTTAGAACGCGTCAAACGGAGTTCGGATGAGGGAGAAACGAAGGAAAGAAGTTGGAGGGTCGTTAGTCGCTGCTGCCACTTTACTCGAGATTTGATCAATGAAATTGAGGTTTTCAGATTAAATAAATGCCATGGATTTGTAGTTCGCTGAACTACGATTCCAACGACACCAAGAACATGAAAAACGGAGCTAAAACGAGGGAGATATGGCCTCCCGAAGTTTGCGGGTCGTGATGACCTGCCGGAGCTCCAACTGGGTCGGGTTGACTCGGCTGGAGGTTGAAGATGATGACGTGGCATTTAACGCCACATCATCGATCAACCAATGCCACGTAGCACCAATGAGAGGTCGCCACGTCAGCGTCAAATGCCACGTCAACCGAGACACGTCAGCGTCACGTCGTCGACACGTCAACAGTGACGTGTCACGGTTGACTAGTCAATGGTCAACACTGGCAAAAAAACAAAGGGAAATTGACAAGTGGCGTGTGGGGCCCACTGGGACCTCTATTTGACACGTGGCAAGCACCGTCGGAGAGAGGACAACGCGTGGAGTTGTTAGGGCTGTCGCGTGTTACTGGTTGACAGCCGGAAGGCGGCGTGTGGAGCTCACGCGCCACCGACGAGAGTGGCGTTCGTTGGAATTTTCCAATTTTTCAGAATTTTTCCATAAACACCTTCTAGGGTCGCATGAGAGCACGTAGGACTTCCAATTGAGACGCGGTTTGTTCCTAAGAATCCCTAAATTTGAGAGCTTCATTTTGATATATAATTTGCATATATTTGAAGCAATTTTGGGTGTAATTTGAGTCAAAAAAGTGCTTATGTGCATTTAGAGGGTTCCAAAAATGTTGGAATTGAATCAATGTTGGTTCTATTATTTTTTTGGGATAGGTTGGCTTATTTTTTTAAGAGTATTTTCAGTTGCAACATAAGGTGAAATGCTGAAAGATTCTTTAAAAGTAAGGGATTATTCAAATGAGTTTTTGAATATAAAATCCTATTCAATCTTTGTTAGATATGAATAGTTTTGATGATGTCAAATATGAGCAAAATGTTTGTATAATATACTTATCTTCTACATTGACCAACTATCATATTTAATATTGTATATCTTGTAGGTTAGTCATAAACCTGATTGTGGGTTGATGTTATAATACCTCATATATAGAGAATGATCATCAAGAAGAAAATCAAGAGGCAAGGGATTGAAGAAAGAAGGCATTGCAAGAACTAATGAAATATCAAGAAGAAAGATTGGTCAAAGCAAAGAAAGAAGAAGATTGAAGATATTCAAGAAGATATCTAGTTGGTTTATGGAGAATGATCATCAATTCAAAAAGATATCTAGTTGGAATGATCATCAAGTGGCAAAACAAGAAGAAAGAGATTGAAGAAAGAAAAAGAAAGAGATTAAAAAAAAAGAACTTGCAAGATCACATGAGAATATCAAGATCCAAGCTATTAGAAGTGATACCAGAGGTTTCTTTGATCATATGGAGGTTGGAATGGGTCAATTCGAAGCCAAGATAACTTATATGGAAGTTATGGAGCTTCCCCAAGGTGTTCCTTTAAGTTTTGGCTCTCTACCATATTTTGGAAGACATTACTCGAGTGGTTACTCGAGTAATGGACATGATTACTCGAGTAATTACTTGAGTAATCTGCATTTTTATTATGCTCTATTTTTTGCGCGTCAGGATAGAGGTTTGGTATTTTAGAAATATCTCTCTAACCATACGTCGGATGGATCTGAAACTGGTGGCATATGAAACTAGACTCCCAACACGAACTATGGACACCAAGATCACATTAAAAGAAGTACAGATGAGGGAGATATGATCTGTTGAAGTTGACACATGAATCACCATCATATTCCAGGATAGCTTCGGTATTTTGGACATAACTCTCAAAATACATATCGGATTGAGACGAAATTGGTGCCATATGAAAGAAGACTCAAAGAGATTTCCATGGATAGGTAATTTGACATATTTGAGGTTATATTCTAATAGCTACGCCATCTGGAAGTTGCTGCTCGTGATTTCAGAGATTGTCTAAGAACAGTAGATACTCTTTGGATCATAACTTTCTGTACACAATGATTTTGGAGCTGATTCTTGTTGCATTGGAATATAAACGATGAGAGCTTTCCGATAATATATAATTTGCCATGTTTCAAATCAAAATCAAGAATTCACTTGAAGGGCTTACTCGAGTAATCTGCCGAGTTATTTGGAATTTACTCGAGGGACCACTCGATTAATCAAGTTGAAAATGCTCTCGGCCAAGATTTGAATGATGTTACTCGAGGAACTACTCAAGTAATCTGAAAAGTTATTTAAGAGCTTACTCGAGGGATCACTCGAGTAACCAAAGAAGAAATCATCCAGTTGCTCTCGGCCATGTAATCCTGCCAACGTTACTCTAGTAACCAGGGAAATGAATGGCAGTTGCTCTCAGCCTGCCAACGTTACTCGAGTAATGAGATAAATCACTTCCAGTTGCTCTTGGCCTGCCAACGTTACTCGAGTTAGTACTCGAGTAAACAGGTATTTCCAAGGTTTGTAAATTTGTTTACTCCATGCACTACTAGAGTAATGGCCAATACTTACTCGAGTGACCACTCGAGTAATGCTTCCCAGGAGAACAGAGCAACGTATTGAAGCTTTCGAAAATCATAGGATTAATCATGAAACTCACTCTTCTTGCTTCCAATCATTCTTACACCTTATTGTATTAGTGTTTAATGTATTTCTCCAGGAATGCAATAAAGAGATGATGTAAAGAGAAAAAACCTGACTTTACGGAAGCGGAGCGTCAACGTTCACAACGGCTAGTTTTCAAAATCGAAGAACAGTCAAACAAAGCTAAGCCATTCTAACGGACAGGTTGAAATGCTTTCAACGGCTATCTCAACTTATCTATAAATATGGGAACATTCAACGAAGAGCAACACCAATGAGAAACATGCAAAGATCATGAATCATCTACTCCAACCCAACTACTCTATGTTCTTATCCATTTTCTATATCATGTATATTTGAGAGAGAGATTATTTTCATTATGCTTTAGTATTCATCTATTCACTTCTGAGAGAGAAGATTGACTGTAATCTTTCATCATCAAAGTTGTATCCTTACGGGGTGTGTAAGGAGAGTAACTCGGTTGTAATCTTACGGTGTGTAAGGGGGAGTAACTCGATGAGAGATTTGTAAACGGCTTCGCAAGTGCCCAGCTAAACTTGTAGGTTGTAAAGGCTTTTCTTGTGCTAGGATTAAACAAGAAGATAGTGGATTTGAAAATCTCAGGAGGAGCCTGGGGCTGGACGTAGGCCATCGCAAATTAGACCGAACCAGGATAAATCACAGTTTGCACACTCTCTTCTTTAAACTCTTATATTTCCAGCATATATTAACTGTTGATTTATGATTCATTACTTTCATATTTATTGCTTCCTCTAAGATGTAAAAAGATTCTCAAAGTTCTTAAGATTTTTATCTTACACCCAATTCACCCCCTCTTGGGTGTTAGCCGGTTCTAACAAACTTGACTCAAACTCTTAGAGATAAAACCTGAAAATTGCAGCAACTTGAAATTGTTCAATAACTATTGAATAATAACAAGTTTTTCTATGCTTTTAACCACATTGATTCAATTGGGATTGAATAAGTGACTTCTAAAAGTTAACCTTTTATCACATATGTTGTGACAAAGGACAAGATAGATAGAGATGTGAGAATCATCTCATCAAGTGGGAGGTATGCTATAAATACATCCAAATGAGTGGATGTAAACATGGCAAAGAGGAGCTGGACATTGTAGCTAGACATTACATGAGTTAATATAGTTAGAAGGGCCTATGAGAAGGAGAACCTAGTTAAGAAACAACAATATGAGGCTTAAACTTTTTTTTTCATTGAATTTATAATTAAATTCTCTCTTTTTTTTTTGGAATTGAATTAAGTATGTTCTTTTCCTGTTTCCTTGAATGTTCATTGTAGTTAGATGATATTGTGTTATTATCATGTTAATATAATTGCTCTTTGATTGAGTGGGAGTTTTTTTCTGGAATGCGTCTAGAAATCCAAAGGGGAAAGTGTTCAATGAAGACTGTGGTTAAAAGGGTGATGAGCTAACTAGTATGATTGGGATGGGAGTCAACATAGTTGTCTCATGAACATGAAACTAGTGAACTTATTATCTAATTATCCTTTGTCTTATTTGAAAAAATAAGATTTGTATACCATAATCGTCTAAGTGATCAATTATGACCAAGTCTATTTGATTAAGCTTATAAAGACAAGCTCAGTAGAGATATCTGTGGAGTTAAAAACTCTCAAATCTCTTTCATTCAAGAAGAATGAGATGTCAGGGACATCCTACCAACTAGTCTTTAGCATTTAAAGGTTGAAGCAACCGAAGGATACAAAAGGTTTATGCTATCAAGTATAGAAAGAACAACATTGCTTAAACTTATGTTAGTATGAGCAATGTAACATTATCCAAGCCGTGTGGATAGTGTTGGAAGATGGTGAAATAGATGATCTTCTTCCATAAATTTAAAACTAAGTTAAGTTTTAACATAGTGTACTAAATCCTAACATGTTTAGGCAACACTTAAGGCTGATGTCAAACTAAGAAGTTGAGACAAAAGTTCTTTCTAACAAACAATAAGTGTATGTTGTGATAAGACATCTCCCAGTGAGTGAGAGTGAGCCACGTCTTCCAGTGAGTGGGCGTATACGAAAGTAAAGATTGCCTCTGATATGCATATTGTAACCTTCAACAATGTGATTCACCACATTGAACTTGAATGTGAAAGACTGAATGATTTAAGATCCATCAGTCAGACGCACTTAGATAAAGAGTGGGAGGATTCATCCTTTAAGCCTAAGGGCAAGAAACGTATAAGGTAAACTTGATCTAGAGGAGGTCAAATGATTTATACAAAGAT
Organism: Inga laurina; assembly: GCA_963855925.1. Lineage (NCBI taxonomy): Eukaryota > Viridiplantae > Streptophyta > Magnoliopsida > Fabales > Fabaceae > Inga > Inga laurina. Next base: position 41,452,392 of record OY979712.1, read on the forward strand.
GAAAAGCTACATTCATAATCCTTAAGGGTTGTAAAAGTAGCAATCCACATAAGTTGTGGATATTTTAGAGAAACATATGGCTTCATGTCAAATGCAAAGCAACAAAGAGATAGAATCAAGGGATTGGAACTTGCACGTTAACTCTGCACTGATAAACCACCCTGATTCACTCCATGTAATTGCAACTGACAAATCACATCTTTGCTATCTCTTTAGTTAAGGATCGATGTGACTATGATTCTCAAATCCTTCGCTAGATTTTGATGTTTCTTTCTAGGGATAAAAAATTCCATTTCTTGCCATATGTACACATTGATCAAAGAAATGATCAAACTAGCAAAAGAGTATTTGCTAAATAATATGTGCTAAAGGGTTAATACCCTTATGAATAAGTTGAGAACTCATTCTACCTGGCAAGAAAGACAAAGAAACATTTTTGAGAAAATCCACTGCAATTGGCAAATTATAACGTTAGTAAACCAATGAACGTGAGGGGAAAACACAAAGAGCTTGGTGTTTCGTTAACGTTGTGGACGTTTACTCGAAATACAATAATGTTTACTTGATTTTTGGCAAGTGTGAATCTGTTACATAATGGCTGAACTAGTCAGGAATCAGTTAAACTAAAAGGATAAGACCCTTTGAACTAACAAAGGTTAAAGACACCCGTGTGATTAGTTCAAGCTGCTTTGTGTACAAAAAAGGCATTGTTAGGCAACTATCAATACCTAGAACCCTTCGACATAATATAGTTGTTGAAATGGAGAGATAGACCTCTCCTTGTTTTGGTTGTGAACATAATGGCATAAGTGAGGCTATCAGCCATATGTTGGTAGGTAGACTCACAGCTATTATATTCACACTCAACCAAATGCCCTTTATGTCAGTCACGACCTTACCCTATGAATCGTGGATAGGCCTTAGACTATGACCAAGCTCATTAAGACTATAAGGGTCATCAACTTTATATTCATAATTCTTCCTATAAGTAAGGAAGATTAGGGCCAAGGTATACAAGGTATCTCTTTGTGAGATGACATGAGAATTTGACATGACACGTCTTCATTAGTGAAAATGATGGCGGTTCAGTGACTGAGAGAAAATTGTGGGACACAACGTTCATAAAACCCAGATTTTCTAGCAGAAAATGAGCATTAATCACAACAAATCTCTTTAAGAGGTTCACAAGTGACAAGGAATAATCAAGTGTTCCAAAGTTCACTGATCCGAGTGGGAGGATTGACACCATTTTTACAACGAAAGAGGTAAGAGGTAAGTTACGAGAGAATTACCTCACTCATACATATCCTGTGAAATCCACCTCAGAGCAAATTGTCATCTAACAGATGACTATAAGGGATAGATTACCTAATGAATTGAATGTTTTCTTCATCATTTAGAAGGTGATGATAACTACCTATAAGTGTCTGAAAGACATTGAAGGACATGCTAAGATGAATTGCAAAGTGTCATGCAAGAGGATTTGGATTCTTTTTAAGCCAAATACGTGTTTGGGTAATTTGTCACCTAGACAAGAGGCGATTGGGAACAAGTAGATTCTCAAATCGCATTGGGGGCATGTAGAACCTTAAACACTTAATGGCTAGGGGGTAATACAATGGAAGGTTGTCCGTTATGCATTTTAACTCTGAACTTTGACTATAACAAACAAGCTTAGTCTTGAAATTGCATCAAGATGATGTAAAGACTACCTTCTAATTTGGAATTTTTAGAAATTGGATGATGAACTCTACATGAAGCGGCTTAAGGGCTTCGTAGAAACAATCACCCAAATAGTAGTATATGAGGTTTTCACAAGGTGAAAGCCTTACCAACTTTGAAATAATCGAAGAACACTACATAAGTCCAAACGGTCTAGTGATGATTCTTTGTGAAGTCATCCTTTGTCAAATGACATATGAAACAAGTGTCAAGGGAGTCAAAGGAATAAAGGATCAGAGAATCTTTAAATTCTGAGTTAAGAAAGTCATGGGTTGAACAAATATCTTGATTGACAAGATAAACGGAGATTGCACAAGAAAGATACAGTTTTTTCCACCTAAGACATGTATAAGTGTACTCCTTAAACATCTTAGGATGTCAAACTGCAAACCCATGGACACCCCTGAAGTCAAGGGCATAAACTTAAAGAGGTTACATGTCCTATGAGGAATCCAACATAAGAAAGGTGGATAGAGTTCCATGTGAGACTATAGTTGGTAATATGAATGTACACATCGGTGTACATAAGATCAAATGTTTTTTGTCAAACTTGGAATTTAATTTTTAGTCCTGCTGTGAAATGAGTTATGAGAATAACCATGGATTAAGTTGTCAAGACAACAACTTTCCTTTTTGAAAGGATATACTCCAATACAAGACCTAGGCAAATAGTGATGGAGTAAGGATATATACAAAGTATTTTTTCCTGTTATCCATAGAAATAGAACACAGGGCGTGTTCTGCCATCATTCAAAGTGCCATATGGCTAAATTAATTCCTATGAGAGATTGGGAATGAATGGTGGGTTGAAGGATCCAAACGATAACATCTTATGATGAGGATCCTAAGTATCACAACAAGGTGAAACATACTTTTTGATATATCTCTATGAGAGATATGCTTTCAAAGAGGGAAAGCGATAGTTTAATGACCTTCTACTGACAGAATGTTGGTAGATCCCCTTATTGAGCCCATAGCTTGATTTTCATTGAGTTAGTGAAAATCTAGGGGCGCAAATAAAATGTAAGGTCGTGAACTTCTTTTATATAAAGATAAAAGAAATGGTATGTATGTTATGAGTAAATACATATAAGGTATACAAGTTTGTATGTCAAACAGGTCAGAAAAGGTTGGTTCACTCACACGAACAACCATCTTCCCAAGTTTTACGAGGGCATAGGAGGGTAAGACGAGCAAATATCACCATGAGATGGTTAAGAAGAATCTTTACGTTTGAGTCACCTCAGTTAGACTGAGATGAGATCTACATGTGTGCATATACACATAAAATGGATCGGAGCATGAATACAGACCTATAGCCAGGCAAAGAACTCTTTTTCACAAATGAGATTGTAAAAGAGACATTGTGAAAAAGAAAGTTTTGGTTCGAATGTTGAGTAAATTTTGGAACTAATGTCTGTACAGTGAAAGAGAAAGCAATCGATGTACACCACAAACGATTCACCGTAGCATGCAATTCATACTGCATGTGCTTGAGAGTTAAACTGCAACATGGGATGTGGGTGAAAGATCCCTAGTTCACCACAGTGTGAGTCCCAGGAAGGAAGAATCCTTCCACGATGCCCTTAAGACTTATGCGACATCATGAAAGTTTGGTTTGGTGACAGCTACATTAGCTGAAGCTCCATGATCACACTCGATTCGGTCAGATGAGTGAAAACTAGGAAAGCGACCAAGTCAAGATGGACTGATGTTGAGTCAAAAAGAAAGATTTACTCTTAGATACATAAGATGTGCTAGTATCTGTGGTCGACCCCTTACTAGCTCTGTGTGTAGCTAGTAAGTGCGGATACTATGTGTGTGGAAGGCAATCTGAGTTAATCAACATATTAACTCGAGAGCGATTAGATATGTCATGAGTAATATGTATGGGAGAATCTGGGGCATATGAGGCAATAAACATATAGCTTACAGTTATATATAAAGGGTGTCCTTGGATGCTGATCCGATATGAAGGATTTCTAGTATCACAAGTACCAAAATCTTAAAGACATTTTTGCCCACGCAGTCACGACAGACGCCAAGTATGAAACAAGAAAGAGTAATGCACGCACGATGGGAGGCTCATCAAGTGCGAGTGGGAGATGTTGGACTTTGGGTCCAAGTCCGCCCTTGATAGGCCGGACTATTTGATTAGGAAATAAGTAACCTAATCAAATAAGAATAAAATCAGCATTAAATGCAGATTGGGGAATAATTTAGTAATAATTATGGATTTGTTAAATGAGGAACAAATCACTATAATTAGGGAATTAATTGAGAATCAATTAATTGTTGTCTTAGAGGGCAAGAAGGAGTGCACACGTTTCTTAATTAGTGGCCTCCATAAACCACTATAAATAGGGTGTGCCTCCTCAATTGCAATTCACCCCGCCATTGAGTTTTCTGCTGTGCAAATCACACTTAGGCTCTAGTAGTCTAATAATTGTGTGGGCACAAGTATGGAGCATTGGAGCTTTGACCCGGATCCTAACATGGATTCGCCCCGGTACGCCAAATCTCCTTTTAGTTATATTTTTCTTACAAGAAGAAAATAGGAACTTTGGGGAGTCACAAGAATAAGGTCGAAGAACAATAACGAAAGGTTTTTACTTACTTGAATGAGCAGGCGGTGGCGGCTTCAGGAGCAGGCGGTGGCGGCTTCAGGAGCAGGCGGCGGCGGTACCGACGCCGGAGGAGGAGAGGACTGAAGTGAAGAAGCCGAGTGACGACGCTGGATCCCCAAAATAGAGGGTATCCGATCCCAAACGATGTTTAAGAACCACAGTCCGAAGGGGTTCCGAACACTCATCCAAAACAGCAGAGGAAGAGTTCCTTCTTTGGCCAGAGAACCCTGACAATTTGTCGTTTGAGATACGTGAGAGTTCTTTTTAGCTTAGAGAAGGGAGTATACAAACACCACGTCTTGAACTCGCAACCCCAAAGCATCAATGAAGAATGACCCAGAAGGCTACAGGAAGACTAGTAGATGCATAAGGGTTCTGGCTCTGGGTTTATCCCGGATATTTAAAAAATATTAAAAAAAATTCTGCAATAGAAAATTTAAAAATTATATATTAAGGATTATTTTACTTTTTAAAAAGGTAATTTTATGAAATAATGAATTGTAAAAATATCTTATTTTATATATACTACACGCCAGATAAAAGTTGTGAAAAGAACCATATTCATGGTGCAGAACTTATAAATTACAATGAAAATCATAAAAACTTAAAATTATTTAGAATGCTCACATGATTTAAAGAGTAAATGAAAATGTCTTAAAGTAAAATTATACAAAAGATACGTTAACTGAGAAATACTTAGGATGTAGTTAGAGAGAATGTGGTTGGCAAAAAACAAAAAAACAAAAAAAGTTAGAGAGAATGTGGGGATTAAGCTGGGGCAATTTAGTATTTGTAAAATAATTATAATTTTTGATATCCCTTCCAATAAATCTCAATCCCTCAAGACATTTTTTTTCTAATTTTCTCATCAATTTGATAGTCCATCAAATCCAACAAGCTATAATTTCTCCCCGAGTTAACAGCTTTCCCAAATCAAAAAAGAGTCAACCCCACCAATTCAATCCAGATCCTCAAACATTAGTTTGATTCGTTGATTAAAAAGGAGGGGGGCAATTTCACTCTTTACCATTCTCTCTGCCGTATTTGGTACATAGTATTAATGGAGTTGGTATTTGGCTTAACACAGGTATTACATATTTTGTGATATTTAGCATAAAAAACTGGGTATGATTTGGGATTGGGAATATCATATAAGTGGGATTGATGGAAACTTACCTCCCTATAATAGTGAAGGCCCAATCCAAGTCTAGTGAAAGGACCCAAAAGGAGCTTTAATATGATTCTCTCTAATGTAATTTTCACTTGTCAAATTTTTGTCTTTGAATGTGAAATTTCTTTTCATCTAATAACGTATATGTTTGGATTAGCGGTAGAATCTGTTTTTCAAACGTAATTTACGAAATACGAGATAAATTTGTGAGAGAGGTTTTGTCTCGATTTACAAAACATACTTTTCCACAGCTTTCTCAAATAGACCCAAAAATTGCATTGGCACTCCGAGGCTATGATTATACTAGAAGACTATGGGTAAGCTTGGGTCTCATCCCCCAATTTTGGGGTGGAGGCCATTTTTTTTATATTTTTATGTATACTTATTTATTTGAATTAAATTATGTGCTGTACTCTGAAATATTTTTGTCACCCGGTATCTCAAATTAATTAATTTATAGTCCTACATTCAGAAATACTTTTCCTGCAACATCAGCATCCTGAAATATTTTTTCAGTAGTACACAATATCTAAAATACTTTTTTAACACCCAGTATCTTTAGCTAATTAATTTTTAGAGTATGGAGTATTTTTTTCAAAAAAAAATAAAAAACAAACCCTTTTATTTGGGGATGAGCATTCCCTGCTCATCTAAAAGATGAGCAGGGAAAGTGGATTCAGGTAAGCTTGTTGAACACCAGATTTTATTCTCAATTTTTTTGTTCTTTATTGCGTGACTGGTTTGCACGCAATGAAGAACAGAAAGCGTATGGGGTGGGTGTGTCCATCTTGAAGCTATGGACATGAAGAAACCAATCCATTTTTGACAACGATTTCGAAAAGCCATTTGATCCTGCTTTTTTAATTCGCCATAGTTGGAGGCACTATGTTCAGATTCATGATTATGAGAAGCTAATAGGCTTATTGTCTCATGGTTGGCATCCTTCCCAACGTAGCTGGATTAAATTAAATGTAGATGTTGCTACGACTGCAAATAAATTAAAAGCAGAATTTTGGGGGGCTTATGAGAGACTTTAAATGGGTTTTACTAAGCACTTGGGAAATGTAGTGTTTTGGAAGCAGAAGAGCGTGCAATTTCTTAACGCCCTGTTTGGTAGCATGGAAGTAGGAGGAGGGAAGTGGAATTGGGATTTATGTTTGTTTGGTGTGGTGGATGTCACTTCCATCAAAATTGATGGAAGTCACTTCCATCAGACACCCCAAAGAAATGGTGCCACTTCCTTGGAACTCATTTTACTTTCCCATTATACCCTCAACCTCTCAACCACAGCCTTCAAGCGTTCTCGTCTTCAAGCATTCTCTAGCAACGACCTTCCCTGCAATGGCAACGAAGAACCCCTCACGGATGTGCAGAGGTGCCGACATTTATCTGCGACTGCGACGACGACGGCGACGACGTTCTCGTCTTCTTTCGATTTCAATTTCATGTCTTCAAAGTTCTTTGATTTCACCTCTCAATCTGAAACTTTCGTTTGCTATTTCCCTCTCCATCGTGCCTCTCTCCCTCTATGCCCCTTCGATCTAAACCACCGTCTACCTTAGAGCCTATCCATCCATGAGATTCAATCTGTGGTGGCCGGTGTTTCTTCCCTTCTTCGGCGATCGATACCTCTACCTCTCAATCTCTCTTTGTTTGCTTGTTTTCGTTTGAGTTATTAGACTATTGATGCCTGGTATTTTTGAAAAAAATGGAGGATTATGGTTGTTCTTTGGTGGCTGACCGGTGGTTGCGGTGGCCGGTGATGCGATCGATCTCTCTGTTTTTACCTTTTTCAATCTGTTTTTCCAGTTTTAAAAGAGGATGGATCGAGGTTCAATTTGAGTGGCGAGAACTTTGATCTAGGCAATGGAATGGGCAAAACTTTGATCCCAGGTTCAATCTTGAGTGGCAAGAACTTCAATCTGAGTGGCAAGGTTCAATCTGGTGGATCGAAGATTTTTTTTTTGTTTGAGGGTGCCTTGGTCTTTTCATAAGAAAAATACATATATTGATAAAAAAAATTCTATCTCACTTCCACCAACATACCAAACATACTTTAAAATTTACTTCTACTCCTAGTTCAACTTCCAATTCCACCTCCATTTCCATTTTCATTTCCATCAAAAACTCTTCCACGATACCAAATGGGGCATAAGGGTTTAAGATTGGCTTGGGACTAGAGATGGAAACAGGTTAGACGGTCTGTTAGGGGTCTGTGGCTTGGCCTATGTTTAGCCTAGTCTGACCTTTTTGATAATAGTAGCAGGCTCAAGTCTATTAGAAAGCATATTTCCCTAAGATGCCAAGTTCAGGCCTGTTGATAAGCATGTTAAGTCTGTCAGGCTGACTTGAGCCTGTTATGAGTATACAGTATTATAAGATATTGTGTAAAAAATAAGTATTAAATGTAACATCCTAATTTTTATTTTTATATAATTTAATTATCATTATGTATTAATTATTTCATGATAAAGAGATTTTATCATGTAATTAGTTGGGTAACAAGAATTTATCTAAAATATGATTTATTAAAGTAAAAGAGATTATTAAAAAGATATTAGAAATATAAAATAAGATAATTATAATAAAAAGGCAAAAGATTAAAAAAAGAAAAGAAAATGAGTTGAAAAATAAAAAGAAAAGATATAGGAAAAAATATTGAAAAATGAAAAACAAAAACAATAATAATAAAATAAAAATAAAAATAAATGTAAGCTCGTTAATAGGCTTTAGGTCAAACTCAAACCTGAAAAAAAAAATCTATAACAGGTCATAAATTAGGCTTAAGCCTACTTATTACAAAACATGTCTAACCTGTTAAGCAAAAAATCTGACCTAACGTGCTTCCACCTCTACTTGAAACTTTGAGTTCAAGAAAGTTGAATGCAAAGAACTTGGTTGAGATGCTACTGCCCAATGGCACAAGATATACTGGCAGTTTAATGTTTCTACAAATACAGTATATTATGAAGTTGGATTGGGAAATTACAAGTGAAATTTGTTCCTAGGGAACACAACAGAGTTGCTGATGCTTTAACCGAAAAGGGGGCGATCAAGTTCTGTATTTTTGGATGTGTCCATCTGATCGATCTCCAGACATTGGTCGACAATAATTATATGGGATTAAATTCCCTAATAGCCTCTTCTAGTTAGTTTTTTTTTTTTTTTTTTTTTTTGAGGCAATAGCCTCTTCTTATGTACCCAAAAAAAATTGCATTGGCCAATTGTGTTTTTCCTTTCTAATGGGGAAATTATGGATTTGAAAGAAACGCAAAATCTGAATCATCTTATATTAGAAGGGCCAAACAAAAAAAAAAACATCATGTTCGGAGAAACCACGTTAGCAAATTGACCGAAGGAATTAATCTTTTATTCACAAGCAATAAAGAATAAAAAATGAATTTTTTTCTCAGTTAAAAGACTCAAAAAAAAAAAAGATTAATATAGTTCATTCTTTTTAGAACAAACATATTTTTTCAACATGCTTAAATATATCACTGCACAATTTTATTTACATTGCTAATGAAATGCAAAATAGCTACTTTCTTTGTAAATTAAATTACAAACAGAAATGGTGAGTTGAAAAAATTTGGAAGATGATTAAACTGTGCACATATGAACAAAGTGGAAGCATTAATTTGAAAATTGCGAAAATGTTTTAGCTTGCCAGTCCCGAATTAGGGAACGAAGAGAGTGATTAGGGGTAAAGAACAAGTGAGGCAGCCTTGCATTGGTCAAAGGTGATCTATCATGTCCTGACCCAACCCATTCTTCAATTGCTTCTAATTCATATGAAAACCCATCCCCTGCCACGTGTGGGTTCTTCATCACCTCCTGCCATCATTTAATCAAAATCACTTTCTTTTTAGTTTCTAATAATCACTTTCCCAATAATTAATTAATTACACACACACACAGCACTTTTACCTGAAGTATGGGACATAGAAATACATTGGGCACATCCATCAACTCTTCTTTGTCTTCACCTCCACAAAATCTTGAAGAGTCTCCTCTTGCTACTTCTTCATTGGCCTCTCTTCTGATTTCATTTAGTTCCAACATTACATTCCCAATGCTTAATCCTTCTTTGGGCTTGGGCCCATTGGGAAAGCCCATACACTTCACTGCTAGGTCCGCTAGCTTTTGGGCCACATTCAACGGCCACTGCCCGGCCCTCTCATCCAGAACCCTCACCAAAGAACCTCCCATCATCATCATCTCCTCCTCAACTAGGCCTACCCAGTTTCTTCCTGTCAGGAGATGCATGATCAAAACCCCGAAGGCCCTTACGTCAGATTCTGGGCTGCCTTCATTCGACCCAAAAACTTTGATCTTCGCAACCAGATTGCGATCAAGAAGGATGCTAGAGGGAGTTAGGTGCCCATGAATGAAGGGCCTAGGCTGGGCCGAATGAAGAAAGCCCAGGCCCAAACAAACTTCAGTAGCTATCCTGATTCGGTCTTGCCATCGTAAGGACCGGTTTCTCCTTCGGGAAAATAGCATGTCCCTCAAGCTACCTTTATGCATATATTCCAGAACTATGCATTTTAGCTCAGTGCAAAAGCCCACCAAAGCAACCACATGAGGATGTCGGATACCACCAAGAAGTCTCACCTGATCATAACATTGGGTTTCAGTTCTACGTATTGTTATTAGAATCGGACCGGACCAATCAATTTGAGCCGGAAACCGGCCAACCGGTGGTTTGACCAATCCAGTCCAGTCCAGTAGATTGGAAACCGGTCCAACCTTTTAAAAAATTTTAAAAAAATAAATTAATTCGTTTTTTAAAATTTTATTTATAATTTTGTAAAAATAATTTTGAAATCTTCACTTCCTCATCAGTCTAGACCCAGATTCGCTCCGGTTTGACTCCGATCTGACCCACTGACTATTATCCCAATACCTCAACTAGTCTAGTCACCGGTCCAGGTTTAATAACATTTGTTCTAAGTGAATATGAAATATATTTAAGCAGTGGATTCTTGATTGTTAAAAATTTGGGTGAGACCTTTAATGTTTTTATCATTAATTTTATATAAAATGAATGACATTTTAATATTTTATCATAATAAAATGATAATTGTTTTTCATTTTTCAAGGATTTTTAAAAAAAGTACTCTAAAATTATGCAATTTTATCGTATTTCAAAATATGACCCATTTTATACGAAATAAAATAGTCAAAAGAGAGTCCAAAAATTTACCTTGGCTTGGAATTCTTGGAGGCACAAGTCATGAGTGGTAGTGAGCATCTTGATGGCTACAGTGGAATGATTGATCTTTCCTCTATAAACATTGGTCCAATCAGCACCACCGGACTTCAACATGAGGCGGTCGGAGAAGTTGTCAGTAGCCAACCTGAGCTCGTCCGTCGTGTACTCTCTGAAAGTTAAACTGGGTTCAGTCAGCTTGGCCGCCATTCCTATGGCATCCTTATCTTTGCAAAACTCTATCCTTCTGTAAAGCACGTCTCTCTGTCTCCTAAGTTGGTCTATGTCAGCCACCATCTCCGACCTGGTATTCGCCGTATTCTCCAGTTGGATTTCAGCTTGTGACCTTGCTTGTGTAGAGATCTGAAGCTTGTTTGAGAGCTCCAATTGAAGCTCCAGCAATGAGCTTAACCTTTTTCTGCTTTCTTCAATATCACGTCTGGTTTCATATATGGTTTCTTTTTCTGCTTCCAATTCTTTTGCTAACTCCTCCTTCATGTTCATCTCTTGGTTAATTTTGCCTTCAAGTTCTTGAGCCTGCAAAATTGGCATGCTAAGCTATGATGACTGGAGATGGATCAGTTTGTCAAAGAGAAGCAAATAGAGGCATTTCCCCCCCCCCCCCTCAAAAGTTTACCTTCTTCTCTGGATTTTAGTAGTGTTTGAGTTTTGGACTAATCAGTAGTATCAGTTAAGCAAAAAGAAATTGATAATTGTTAAGCACCATTTTTAATTTTTAGATTTTTTTCTTGGCCATGCTTTAGGATTGATTTAGAATAATTCAATGTTTAACATAAATATATTTTTAGCTGTCAATGATAATTTAAAGACTTGACATTCTTTTAAGCAAGTTTCATGATTTAAATTTTATGTTAAGGTTTTTTAAAAAACCCAACAAAAGACTATGATACTAGAGTTTTTGTTTTTTACAAATCACATGTGGTCATATGTTCTATTTAATTCATAAGAGTTTATAATTAAATTATAATTTTTAAAGTAAGACACATGGTCATGTGTGATTAGAGAACTTGATATAATAAATATAAAATATTTAAATTAAGTATTATCCAAATCGAATAATTGGTAAATATCATTTGGTGAAAATAAATTATTCTTGTGAAATTATTAACAGGCAAAAAAAAAATCAAAAAATTGGTAAAAAATCTATATGTTGAAATTTTATTGGTAAAAAAAAAAACCAGATATGCTTTTATATATAAAAAATACCACCAATACTTAGGAAATAATGATTTTATATAAAGAAAGTAAATGGTATTTGAATTCATCAAGTTTTTCTTACTAATAAAATTTATAAACAAAGACTTTTTACCCATTTTCCCAATATTAATAAACACTATTTCATAAAATAACAACAGTAGCAGCAGTCATGTGGGGCTATAGGCCATAAGAATAAGATAGAAGGTAGGTAAAATTGAGATGGTCATCAAATTTGGTTCATTCAAATCTTAATCTAAATAGTCCATAATCAATAAATGAAGACAAAAAGGATGGCGGAGATTATACATGCTCAATCTGATCCATATTTTACATTGCTTCACATTACTCATCCGAATCTAGAAAAAATGGTGAGTCACTAACTTTATTTAAAATGAGTTAAGTAGGTCCAGAAATAATGTTGCTCAAGAAGTTTTTTCAGGGTTGTGGAATTCGAACCGGATCGGTCGGTCCAGCCCAAAAATCGACGAACCGGCTGGTAGATCGGTTCAGTTCCCGGTCCGGGTTCCAATTTTTAAAAAAAAAATTTAAAAAAATTTTTCCTTTAGAATTTTATACTATAAGCTTAAAATTTTCAATTTCTCACCGGTTTAGCTCCGATTTAATCTCGGTCTGACCCACTGACCCTTAACTCAGTACCCCGACCGGTTCAATACCCGATCCGAATTTTAATACCTTGAGTTTTTCTCATCTTTGTCACTCTAGAAATGTTTGTCACTCAATACCAGATTCGAATTTTAACACCTTCAGTTTTTCTCATCTTTGTCACTCTAGAAATGTTTGAACGTAGCAATATTTACCTTCCCATTAATATTATTAACTTTCACCGATATAAAAGACACATGCCACTCAAATTGCCACCTACTTCTTCTACCCTCTCCACCTCGTATCCACGTCATCATCTCCTAGCCCCTTCTTCCCTCATCCTCCTTTCTCCTGTGTTCTTCGCGTTCATCGTCTTCACCCAAAAAGTTTTTCCTTCAGCCACTCAGTGCGCCGTCGCCAACAGCCCCACCACTTGCCATGTCGTTGATTTACACACTGTGACGATTCTCCTGTAGACCTTGACAAAGATCCGATGACAATGAATGAAATCGGCCTTCTTTGGATTCCGTCAATTAAACCCTCCTCCCTCCTCCCGCTCTTTCTGCCATTGAAGATCTGACAGTAAAGATCCAACAAAAATGGACGAAATCAAACCTCTCAATGAAACCCTCCTTCCCCCTCTCGTCCTCCCAATGAAGGTCAGGTGGAAATGAACAGAAAGGTGGTCAAATTGAGTTCCTCATTACATCTTCCTTTTCTGTTCAAGATTTCATCTTTAGGCTTCTTTCATCGTCTTCCCTTCCTGGTTTGAAATTTAATTTGTGTGCTTCTTGTTCAATCATCTTTCCTAGTACGTTCTCACCATTGATGACAACGATTTATGGGTTTTTATACTCTCGATCATCTTCCTCTTCTTGATCCCTCTAATGGAACCCATGTGAAGAAGAATGCTTCGAAAGTCCCACCACCAATAAAAGCCAAGAAAATCAAAACAAGCTTCAAGAAGAGAAACCCATTTATCATGAGCCCCGATTTCAAATCAATGGAAGCAAAATCAGATGAAGCCCAAAAAGGATGAACATGTTTAATTCAAAAATGGGGTTGTATCTGGGAATTCAAAACTTGATATGGTAAGTTTAAGGAAGTGAAAAACGCGGATGTAAAGAGTGATGAAGATATAGAGAGGGGAATCAAAGAATGAAGGATAACATAAAACATGAGCAACACGAGCTATTTATCTATGAACAAGGGAAGGAAATGTAAGCACCAAAATCAGAATGAATAATACTTCGCCAAGCAAGAGAGGACTTTGTGTTTTCTAGACAGGAACAACTAAGATTTCCTTGCTTTATAGTCTTTCAATAATTTTGAGAGACATGTTTATCAGATTGATTGTTCAATTAATTTTTCTTGCACGATTTGGTTTTACTTGTTGTAGATTTGAAAGATTTTTGCCTGATATTCTACTATTCAAAATCCACGAACGAAGCTCTGACTTGCCAAAATTTAAGGGAAAATTGGAGCGGCAAATAGTCTTTCCATAAGCAATAGAAGGTAGGAATCAATCATTGTACAAAAGGGAGAAAGAAAACAATCTCAAAACGGTTTAGGGGAATTTCTGGCACTTCAATGTGTTGATTAGGGATGCCTAGATTTAATATACAAGAAGACATTTTTTTTTGCCAGTAAATACAGTTTTTTTTATTCTTAAGTCAGCAATGTGGATTTGATGATGATGACGTGGCTTAATATCATAGCCCCTCCTCAAAAATCGGTTAAAAAAAAAAAAAGGTTAAAATTAACCTTACTAACGATTAGGGGCAACATTACTACATTTTAATACTTCCGGGGTGATACTGAGATAAGAAAAACTTCCAGGACAACATTGCTCTCGAGTCTATACTTTCGGGGTGCATTTATTACTTAACCCTTTAAAAATAAAACATTTTTAAATTTTGTCCATATTTAAGATTATAGAGACAAGCTTTTAAGTTTCTCCTACGCAATTGCACATTGGGAAAAAAAAAATAGTGCAAGCCTAGAAAAATTACCCGGGTGTTGCATAAACAAATAGCCCATTCAGCTTTTGCATGCCTATCACTTTGATCCTTAGCTTCTTTCCTCTTCAGTTGGATCATCTTATGTGCCTCCTCCAATTTTCCTTTCAGAATCTCAGTTCTTTTCTGCCAAAAACAACCAAGTTTAACCACTTTTAGTTTCTAAAAACAAGCAATAACTTTGTATATTAATTAGCTTCATAAAACAAAACTCTCAGTTTGAAAATGGCCTTTTATGAATTCCCTTTTGGTTGGTAAGAATTTCAAAAGGAAGGGGGAAAAAACAGCATCCATATAATCAAGGATCTTCTGTACCCCAATTCTTAATGGGTCCCATACAGAACAATCAAATGGCAACATGGTCAAAACTGGAAAATCAGGGGAAAATGTATCTAGACAAAATCATTGAAAATTAGAAACCTTATTGTTATTTCAGATTTTCACACACAAACCACTTTTCTTCTTAACATTTTGTGGAAATAAGAAAAAAACATGATTCGTCATCTAACTACTCCTCAGAAGAAACGAAGTGAAAAAAAACAAAGTAGATTGCTTTTTAGAGGAAAAGTGACCACCACATGTTCCATAAAATATCTGTGAGAAACCATTTTTTTCTCTTTCTAACTCAATTACCAGTTTAGAATTGTTCTGTTCCCTGACATCATCTAGCTGAATTCCACTAATCCGCAAGACGTCACTGTCTTCTTCCTCAAGTCTAATTTGTTCATCGATATTCATGTTAGAAGAACACAAATCCTGGAAATAAGTTTCAATCTCTTGCAGATGGACTTCCCACTGGTTCTGTAGTGAACCTGGAGATTCCATGCTTGTTGATGATGAAGAAGAACTTGATGCTGCTGATCCAGGAGAAATTCTAGAATCTGGGGAATTTATGGTGTTTCTCTCAGGAAACACTTTCTCTAACCAATCCTTAAATGTTTTCTTGTCTCTTATTCTGGCTACGACAACACCATTGTCGTCCTCCATGATCTTCTCATCGTTCTGTCCTCTCATGAACACTTGTTTCCCTCCACATAAGATGAACAGTTCACAGAATTCAGGCTTATGCTGATGAATATAGAACAATCCACTTATGGCACCTCGTGATTTCCTATATATATACACACACAAACACGCCACAAGAACAGAGAAATTAAAGAATTCAGAAAATTTTAAATCCTGGTCAGAATTTCTCTGAGGAGGGAAAAAAGTTAAAGGAATACCAGGAGGGTTTCATCACTGAAAATCCAATGACAAGTTTGGTTATTTCTAGACCAATAATCATGTCCACGATTCTTTTTTGGATTGGTTCATCAAATTTCTCGACTTCAAGTATTTCAGCTGGCACCTGTAATTAATATGCAGAAACAGATGAAGAAGAAGAAGAGGAATTGGAGGGAAACGATTATACTAGAGGCAAACAAACCTTGTCACAGAAAGATATGTAGTTGGAAAGAAGTTTGTTGATTTTATCTTGTTCTTGTTTCCTGAGAGCTGGCAACATCTCATCGTTCACGGATCTTGCTGGGAGTTTCCCAACTGAAACAGAATCCCAGAAATAAGAGAAACCCAGTTGAATTTAAGGACCCTTAATCTCAAGAAGAAAAATTTTCTGTTGAGGAACTTACATGGGGTATGAACATGATCCTTGGAAGTATTGTGATTGACATAGAGAATAACAATGGAAATAGGATGAGATTTCCATTTATGGAGAGCCCAATTCAAGGTTTTGATTCCATCTTGAAGATCATTACTCACAGCAACATATATCTTCTCTGTTTCGGTGGTGGTAGCTTCCATAATTTGATTGCGTTCTAAGCTTCTCCGATTCTGCTGTGTTGGCTGATGATGAATGAGGAAGAAGATGAAGCAACGAGTCAGAGAGAGAACAAAAGGAAGAAGAAGGAGAGGTTGTTGATGATGTAGCCGTGAGGTGTTGTTCTATTAGGACCAGATGGTGTGAAAGAATTGCGTCGGTGTATCATCATTTTCAAAGTTGTGTGATTTTCTCAAGGATTTTATATGTATTGTATTATTTATATCTAATTGTTTTCTTTCTTTTTTTTTTAACTAATTATTTGCTTGGAGAGGACGGCCCCATTTGGACTTTTCCTTTGTGTGACGTGGAACACGGCAAACAAAGTTTGGTTCTTTCGCCATTTGCATAGTCATTAGCAGAATGGCTATATGATAGAAAATGGCAACACCAAGCCTCACGAGGGTACCAAGTACTAACAATAAATTTTTTTAAAAGGGGTTAAATGGAAATTTTGTCCTGAAAGTTTTTTTAGGGATAATTTCGTCCTTATCATTATCCCAATTAATTTTAACCAAAAGTTAATAAAATATGTTAGAGCCGGCAGTTCACATGTTGTCTGCATTATTTTTGTTAAAGTGTCGATTTGCGCCGAAAGTCCATGTGTCCTCTATTTCATCTTTTTTTAAAGTTAGATCTAAGACTTTCAAGGCAAATTTGCACCTTAACAAAAACAATGTGGATGACATATAAATTGCCAGTTTAACATATTTGATCAACTAACGGTCCACATTAACTGAGATAACAGCAGGGGTAAAATTGGCATAGAAAAATTTACGGGCAAAATTGTCCCCTGTGAAAACTTTCAGAATAAAAATGCCCCATTAACGCTTCTAAAATTGAAGAAAATCATACAACTCAGATTGGTATCCTAAAGTTTATGAGATTGAGAACAATAAAACATCAAACATCAATTTTGTCAAGAGACTTACTGGAAAAAAAATAAAAAATGGTGAATGGACATCCATTTATGAAGTAACACTCAAATTAGAGTGGACAAAGAAACCTATTGAGCAAATTCTTCTTGCATGTAACAATATCGATATGTTTCAAGGATCTAAAAAATGTTGAGGCAACTGGGGTAACATGATGCAGCACTAGACAAGAGATACAAAATAGATAGGATTAGAAAATTGCAGCTTTGCCTATTTGAAAGTTTGAATTTCATCATGTCCAAAGAAAATTGTAGCAATGCTTGGTATGGGCTGGATTTAAAATAATTAAAGAAATATAATGATGGAAAAGTGATGATATAATTTTTATTTGAAATTAAAAAATCAATGATTTTACAAAATTGCCACAAAAAAATATTTGCAATTAGGTTCAAAAAATATTTAAATAGTTTTCAATACTATTAAATTAAAATCTTTAATGAATCACGCATAATAGTTATTAGCTGATAGAACAATCCAAACAGGCCAAATATCAAATGGAAAAAATGATGAGGAATGACACAGGAGGCTACGGTGCCATTTGGTTCAACTCTTTAGGGCCTGTTTGGTACAAGGAACATTTTAGGAGGGAACGGAAAGGAAGGGAAGTGAATGGAAAGAAAGGGAAGATTGAGAGGGAACTTAAAAGAGTGAGTTGTTTGGTAGACATGGGAACGGAACATAGGTTGAGGGAAAATAAAGTGTTTGGTAGGAAGAAAACAAATTGGGTTAAGTGGGAAGTGGGGGGTAAAAGACCATAATACCCCAGACATAAAGTAATAAAATAAGCTGCAAAATGTGACGAAAATGTCATCGGCGAGAAACAGAGGCTCGGCCGAAGTGGGTCTATGTGTTGGGGGAGAAGGGAAATCGAAGGTGGTGTGGATGGCATCTGTGACGGCGAGGAGCAGGAGGGGAGCTGGAGATGAGACCAAAGACGCAGATAGCAGAGGTTATGGATACAGCAGGACATTGTTTAAAGACACAAGTTAGTGGGGAAAGGATGATGGAGGGGAAAAATGTTGTGTGCGTGTGTTGGTAATTTGGGTCAATGTCATAATGTTGTTAATTTTTTGTTTGGAGTCAGGAAAGACTGAACTTGTGTGGACAAGTGAAGAAGAGAAGACGTTGGTCAAATTGTAAAGGAGAAAAGTAGGGCATAACATGGCTAAATGAGGGTGGTTGGGAGAAGATCTAATGCATTTGGAGTAGAGGATGGAGGAGAGGTTGCCAGGATGTGAGTTGAAGGCCAAGACTAATATCCAGAGGCAAATTAGGAGCCAAGACTGAAAATGTGACCTGAGGAACATTGCAACTTGTCTTCTTTAATTTTGTATGTCTATTTATATGTAGGACTAGTTAAGCTTGCTAACCATATAGGTAATCATATATAGGACTTTTTATGTAATCATGTAAGTTGATCTACAACATATATAATTATCTCTTCAATGTAGAATTGTTGCTTTATGTATGTTCCATAGCCACTTGTGAACAATGTTTTTTTTTCATTCGGTATCTGTGAACTTCGGCATAAGATCAAACATCAGTTCAAAATAGTGCTATATTTTGAACCACTGTCCATCATGCTAATAAACTTGTCTATCAAAGGAACAACACATAAAGCTTGACATAGACAAGATGACCGACAGATTTATTTCGTTTCCTCCTCATTTAGCGGCTTATCTTCATTCTTCAGCTGGGGTTGATTATTGAAAGAAGGATTAGGACAACAACAACATTGCAAACAAGTTTTTGAATATTTGCAATCAACATTTGTAGGAAAAAAATTATAAGCACCTTTTGTATATCAGTCTTGGCTGCTAATTGCTTATAATGCATTCAATATGCTAGTGTTGAAATTGAAGCAGCAGTTGTAAAACTACTACCAAACAATTTTGAAAGCTATTTGACATTTGCTAATGTCATTGCTTCTAAAAATTTGTTTTAAATTGTGTTTCCCATAAAGGACAACAATGATGTTTTAAAGTGTGCTTAAAGGGCATGGGGAATGAAAAACAGAACATAGTTCAATTGGCCCAAAAAAAATTTAAACAGCAACAACAAAATGGTTGCGGCAGTACATGGAGAAAACAAAATGTCAATTTCTGACATGGTTGCACATTTGCCACTTCCATTAAGCACTGACAGATATAATTAGAAACAGAAAATTTTGAACTAAACATATAAGTTCGAACACAACATAATGACATCAGTTGTTTCAAAATGATAGTAGTTAAAATTTGAACTAAACAGATAAGTTCGAACTCGGTTAATATGTGATAATAGAATGGAACAACAACAAAAATGCATGCACATAGATGTCCTGGCAGTAGCATCACAAAATAGAAAGATAAAAAATAAGCAATGCAACCCTAATTCTTCTTCTTCCTCTTAGCTGGGGAACTTTTGGATTGAAACCTAGTTTGGGATGGTGACCACAAACCAAAGAGGTTGACAGGGATGAACTTGGGGCCACCATATGTTGGAGGCTGAGGAGGAGAGGATGCGGCAGCTGTGAACAAATAGGGCATATTCTTAGCAGCAGGCCAGACATGAAAGCCTGTGCTGGTATGAAATGTAATAGCCAAGGGTCAAGTATTGGTCTTGAGGGCCCATGAGGAGGGTTGGCATCTTCAGGCAAAGGCACGATTGACAATGGTGTTACTGGATCAGCATCATGTGTGTCAACTGGGCTGCTTGGTTCAGGCACATTAGGGTCAGGAGGGACACCAGTTGTAGGGGACTCTGTAGACAAGTCAACAGTTTCACAAAATGAGCCACCTTTTTCATGAGCTTCATTTGCTTTGAAGATGGAACATTGTCGTGTGCAGGGGAATGGGATTCATTTCCAGGATGGGTAAAAGGCCCTACTTCCTCATGATGTGAAGCCTTGTATGCGGCAAACTCCTTGAACTCAGTAGAGTAGAGGTGAATGAATTCGCGTAGGTCCCTGACATCTAGTGCAAGCTCAGACATGCATGCGTCCATGTGAGCAATGGTTGAATCCATATGTTAAATTTGTGCACCAAATTCCTCATGCTTGTCCTTAACATAACCGTGCGACTTGACCACTTGTTCCTCAAACAACTCTTTCACATAGCTTTGTAACTTCACAACATGTTCCTCATGTTGGCCAATCCTTGCATCCAACTGTGCTTCCAACTTCATCACTGTTTGGGCAACAATTTTTTCCATGGCTTGTGTGAACGCTTCAGGCTGATCTAAAGAAGTTGATCTCTGAGTATGGGAAGAAGTATTTGTTGCATCATCTGGAGGGGTGCTAGCAGCATCTTTATTTATGTCATGTGCTGCCTTTGTCCTTGCTTCATTATCTATGGGTATTTGCATTCGGTTCAAGGCCTACTCACCAAACTCCTCAATCCAAATATGTGCTTCCCCTTCCTGTAAATACCAAACTTTGTTCTTTTATAGTATTAGAGACATAAGGGAGGGATAGGGTAGTTTTGAATTCTTCTTTCCTAGAGTAGAAGTCCTTAACATTTTATTCACAACCCTCTTGCCCATATGAAAAGGCAAGCCCTTAATCATATACATGTGAGATGTGTTTGTCTTCAGGGGTAAGTGAAGTGTAGTGCTTACCTTTGTTAACAAAGTTCCTACTATATAAGTAATGTAATACCCGAAACCTATGAGGCAGCTGCTTTAGTCTACACAGAGGAGTGTCACCAAGTTTGTTCCCCTCAAGTAGTATTGCATCAATTTATGCCTGCGATAAATTAGTGTCTATAAACTGTGGGCAGGTGACATCTAACTAGGCCAGAATGTTTTCTTCAGTGATTGCTATGGTTTGGCCTCTACCACAAGTAGACACTACCCCCTTTCTAAACATTTTCAGGTTGGTGTAGAAAACCTTCACCACTGATTCAGAATAAGGCAATGATAATTCTAAAAGGCCTTTGAAAGGCTGTAATGTTGTTCCCAATCAAAACCTAAATTGAGAGTTAAAAGTGTCCAATTTTATCCTACTCATTTTGCAGCATGTGCGGCCAATTAACCTGATATCGTATTCTTCCAGGGCGGACTTATTGTAGTCCTCCTTTACCTCACATGCAACATTGCTCCTCTGTTTCAACCGGAGCTTCTTCGACAACTTCCCTCTAACGACATCAAGCACCACATTATCGTCGTCTTCAGTATCTGCTGCCAGTGAAGCCTCTTCATCTGATCCTGAGATAGATGTTTCTTTTTCAGAGGAGGACGACCCCCCACTCTCAACTACAACCTTTTTCCCTTGCCTTGTTCCCTATATCTTATGACATTTTTCAGAGTCAGAGGACTCTACCAAGGAATCCTCCTCCGCCTCCTCTTCCAACTGCTGCTTTCTCTGACCTCTCAGTTTGCCCTTCCGTTGCAGTTGCTCTTCCCGTTGTCTCTTCTTCACTTCCTTTGCATCATTATCGTGTTTCCACTTTGCAACTGCCTCATAATCGTCATTCAAGTTTCCTTCTTGGGTTTTGTACTTTAAATGCCCAGACCGATTACAGCGGCGTAGTTGTGCCATGTGCCTTCTAAAATTCTCAACATCTTCCATTGTGATACCTATTTCCTGCAGTCGAGCGTCTTCCTTCTTGGTCCTAGCCATTACAACTCGCAATGCGAGACAGGGAGAAGCACAGAGTGATGGAGAAACAGAGATTTCTGTAGACAGGGCAAAGGTTGGTGTGATTATTAAACAGAGAATGTGAACCATCTTTGGAACGGTTGACCTAAAATTTAAACCGCTACTCCACTTAGATGACACGCGTGGCATCTTAAAATTTTTTAATTAATTTTGTAGTAACTCGTTCACTTGGACGTTATCAGAAGTTTGAACCATATACCTAAGTTCGAACTTGTATATCAACTGTTTCGGATAGGTTCAAATTACCCTTGGATAAGAAGTTCAAATTAAATGTCGCATTCGAACTTTCTTGCCAATTTATACAAATAATTCGAAACAACTTATTGGACAGTAAATGGAAACCAGTGCATGTTGAAGTTCTAATTGTTCATTACATTTGCTAGTTCAAACTGACATAGTGAATTCAAACTTCACACCCATTGTAGGTAATACATTCGAACCAATTTAGCTGACATACAACCAGATATCACACATGGTCGAAAGGGACATACAACATGTCAGGTTGAAATTGCTAATGACTTTTGTATGTTCTAACTTACATGAAGAATTCGAACTTGATATCTATGTAAATCAAGAAATTCGAACAAATATATCATGTACTACATAAGCAACACCTGTTATGCGAACCTACAATTTGCTAATTTCAGCTTGAAGCACTTACATATAGCAAGACAATAGGCATGTGCAACAACATAATTTGTGTATCATAATTACATCAGATTTTATGTTGCATAATTACATATCAAACGTTTACATACCGTAATTATACAAACTTTATGCCATGTTTACAATTCCTTGATTTAACATGGTCCAAAGTTTGCAGACCATTTGTTTGCCCTAAAACATATACACACTTGTGCCTATGCACTATATTACACCAAAAGAGATAGCCACCTGTGTTCCTGCACTATGTTACACCAAAATATACTCTACAGGCACTATATACATACTAGTCCATAAAAGGTACGGCTGCATAACCATACTACTTTTCCAGTAAGCTGCAAATCCATGAGGCTTTGTGCACCATTGGTATTTTTCCAAACGCATTCAGTAGTTGCTCAGAACCACAATCTTGATATGAGCTGCATTTTTTTTAGACTGTGACAAGCCTTCAAGCTGAACAATTTCCATGAACAGATCAGCACCTTTTGCATCTAGTTGTGCTTGTCTTTCCTGACCTGATAGTTGGTTGCATAGTTTCTCAAAGACATAAATGATGGTTTTGTCCAACGATGTCATTGTTTCACACAAAACTTCAACAATAACCTCTGAGTTGTTAACTTTGCGCTTCTTCCTTGGATTGGAAGAGGTATCATTGATGTGGGTAGTGTTTGGAGGAGTTTCTCCCATGGTTTGTGACAAGTCCACTTCAGCCCCAACAATCTGAGGTGAATCTAGAAGCTCATCAACTTCAATATTGACTTTATCTTCCATAGCAGCAGGTGATATTCCTTCTTCCCCAACTGTCCTGTCCCTAGCCCACATAAAGCACAAATTTTCAAAGTTTGGGAAAGACTTGGTCCTAAATTGTCCTGACCTGAGGTGAATCTGAAAGTGGAAAATTTGTAAGCATATGTACCTTATCCCTACACCTATGACTCTTGAACTCAGTTCAATGCAATTAACTCCTCACCAATTTCACATACCTTCAAATACTCATCCCAGACTTCTTTTTCAGCAGTCACAATTTTTTATCAAGATCCCAACCAAAGCCTGAAGTGTTGGTGCCATAAACCATATCGTAAGCGGCCTGCCACAGACGTTTCAAGGTCTTGATCTTGGAGGTAATGTGAGGGCATGCTTTGATCCCACATCCAGGGAGCTTCTCTTCCATCATTGAATGCAGAGCATTAGCAAATCCAGGCTTGAAACCATTGTCCGCCATGAAATTTTACTCCATCCTCAGAGTTACAAGGCAATCCACCAGGACCTTGTCCTCCTTGGATGACCACATTTTAAGCTTTAACTTGTTTGACTCTTCAGTCCGGTTCATCTATTAAGACTCAGGCATAAAATAAAAGGTTGTTAACATAAATGAAATCCAATAATAAAGCATACGCACATCAAGCAACAATTTGCACTTAAATTAAATTCAAATGCACATAATACAAACTTTGTCCATACACATAAACATAAGCAAGGCAATGTTCATCATTTTTGAAACATAATTCTACAACATCATCAAATGTCATCCGTATGAGCCACAAAGGAAGTAAATATCTTATTTGCCAGCTCTTCCCTAAAGTTTGTCCACATATCGCTACTTTTCATAATCATCATGGGCGTGTTGTCAATTGTTGGTGGTAGTGGTTTGAAGGTCTCAAGCTGCTCATCCAGTGGATCTTGAATTCTTTCCAGACGATTTAGATTATGTAACAGACAGCATGCCACAATGTATATGTTTTGAATCTTCACCGGATAAAAAGAAGCACTCCTCAGTATTGCCCAACCCAACTTTAGTATCCCGAAGCACCTTTCAATGACATTTCAGGAGGACGAATGCCGCATGTTGAAGCACTCATGCGGAGTTTGGGGTTGGTGTCCCTGCCTCCACTCATTCAAGTGGTACCTTTACCCTCTATAAGGTGCCAAAAAAACCTTGGCAATTCGTGTACCCCACATCAACCAAGTAGTATTTTCCTGCCCAAGCCAAAAAAAAGTTAATATGAGCAATGCTCCTAACTTGCGTATTACATGCCTGCATCATACAAACTTACACTAAAAATGGAAAATATAAGGCCATACCTTGTGGTACTCGTAGGCCATGTCGTGTCCTTATAGCATCCCTCAACACCCTCCCATCCGCAGCTGACCCTTCCCAACCAGGCAATAAAAGATGAACTGCGCAACCCGTGAGCATACATCTAAGACATTGGTTGTCACCTCTTCTTTTTTGTTTCGGTACCTGCCCTTATGCTCTGCCGGGACTTATACACGAATGTGAGTACCATCTAATGCACCTAGGCACCCCTGCAAACACAATCAGGAATGTCAGCCCTATACATTTCACTTTTGCTTACAAAGTAAATGCACTTTATGACACAACTACAAAAGTTTTATACCTTGAACCACTTCCAGCAATAATCATTTGAGTCTTTCAGAATGGCCTCTGCTCTTTTCAAAATCAATGATTGCAGTCTAATTGTTGTATTCAACACAATTTTAAAATATCTACTAATTGTTTTACCCGACCTACCAAACTCAAACTGAATGACCTTGTTCTTGACATGATGCCCAAATATGTGCAAGAACATTGCAACTTGCTCATCAACTAACATATGTTTTGTTGGTCTTAATCCACCAATTGTGTCTAACATGTGACACAATTTATCAAAGGTCGTCCGACACATCCTAATTTAGTTAAAGCAAGTGGTGTCACTACTGTATATCATTGCCTTCAAATTTGCTCGCTTTGCATGAAAATCTAATCTAAAAGACCTATCTTGTATGTGCCTCGGTCTACCTCCTCCCACAGCAACAATCATGATTAAAAGCAACCTCTTAATTGCAAGAAGCAAAGCTAGGCACCTAGCCAACATGGCAAACATTTGATCCAATTATAGGTCCATGCCTACACAATTTTTCCCACACTAATTCGTTTTACAGTATAATCTACCGACTCCTCTTTCCAAACCATACTAACACATTTAAACAAATCACATTTTAAATTAAGAGCCAATGCACATAATTACACCCACACTTTTCACACATTAAAAACACAACCCACTTATCTTATGCATCAACCAACTAACTCATTCTATCTTTCTACTAACATTATTAATCTTTCACTGCTTCTATCTACCTATGTTGATTCGACGTTACCCACAGCCACCAAAACTTTCAACTTCACTCACTGTTAAGCATTCATGAAATAAATTACATCTACTTAAAATTAAAACCCAATTGCAAGACAAAAACAGAGCACACTGTCACATGGCAAGCAACCACGCATATTTCAACTTTGGACTATGCTATTCATTCACGTCTGTTCAGCAGAAAAGACCCACATCACAAACATACCAATTTATAACATACACACAGCCTTTAGTTTTTTGCGCATCTCCCATGTCAGGTTCAACACAAAAAGAGCAAAGAGAACAAATATTGCCCACTTCACGCAATAGACCACAACATAATCAAACAAACATTACCTTGATTCCGAGTTCACCTTCGCACACTCTTCGCCTCTTCCCTTTTCCAGACACGCCTTCGACACACCAATTGGTTTCATGCATTCTACGTCCGTGTTTTAGCTATTTTAATGTTTTGCAGGGGCTTTTTTGTCCGACATTTTATGCTTCCCAGGAACAATTTCAAGTTGATCCCACTTTTGGTGGGAACCCTTTTTCCCATATTTAAAAGAAGATTGAAGTTGGCGGGAATGTAGGTTGAAGCAACTTTGGCGAGCCAAACACGTTTTTGCCTATGGAACTTGGCCATCTTCCCTTTCCCTCCTCCATTGTCCGTGTAACAAACAGGCCCTTAGATTCCTAGAAATAGCCTTTCACATTTATAGTAATTATAATCTATTTCAATAAAAACATATCATTCTGGAATTATTTATAAGTCCCTTTTAATTAAATTTGACATACCAAATAGTTAACTCAATAATTATAGGATAAATTTTCAACTCAACTATGCCCCTATTTATAAATGTATATTTTTTTAACTCTTTCTTCTCTATTTATCTTTAAATTATTTCTTCATTGATCCAATAAATAGGGGCAAAATTGGCATAATCTCATTTACTATACTGAAACTAGACTTATAAATAGAACCAAAATTTTTTATCAAAAAAGATTTATAAATAAAACCAAAGTGATATTGATTTTCTAACTTTTGATGATTTTATTCCCATATAATTAAGTTTAGTTAACCATAATCATGAGAATAGGCCTTCCCATGATAATCAACATTACCGAAAAATTAAAAACTTAGATTCATCACTTTATATATGTCAATTCTTATTCCCATATTTTTATGGGAGAATTACATCCAGGTCCCATATAAGGGGAAAAAAGAAAAATTGGTCTCCTGAAGTTGACAATGATGCCCTCTGAACTTGTCAATGGGACCATTTCTTCATTTTTTTTCCTCTTGTGCGGAACTTGAATGTAATTCTACAATACCTGGGTTGAATCAGATACAAATTGAAGGGTTTTGTAGGTTCATTGATCAGGGCTTAACAGAAGAACTCTCTAAGTTTCCAAAAATTGAAGATACAGATCAAGAAATTGAATTTCAATTATTTGTGGAAACATATCAATTAGTAGAACCCTCGATAAAAGAAAAAGATGCTGTATATGAATCACTCACATATTCCTCTGAATTATATGTATCCGCGGGATTAATTTGGAAAACCTGTAGGGATATCCAAGAACAAACGATTATCTACCACTAGTAGGGCTGTGACTAATTCTCTCGCACCGTACACCGGTCATGAGTCCCTCTTCATACACATGGCCAAAAATCAAACCCCTGACTACATACTTGGGGAACCTAGCTACCGGAGTCATGGTTAATCCATCATTATTATCTTGGCAGTGGCACAACCATACAATCTCCCAAGTACTTTCTTCGGGCCTTAAAACAAGACCTAATTGGAGAATAGATTTTAGTCCTAAGTATAAGTGTTATATCCCATAATTGTCAATCTTTTTTCTAAAGTACATTTATCGATGCTCCTTCAACAATAATCAAATAAGAGAGAGATGAGGGATTAAGGAAGATGATTAGTATGTTTTAGAAAAAATATGTCATATTAACTAATTTCTTTAATCTAATCAAATTAGATAAATATATCTTATATTTAAAATAGGAGGAAGTATCATATTTTCTTAAAATCGATCTTACTGTAGCATGAAGATAAAAAAATAAAACTATAATATTTAAAACTATAAAAGAGTGGGAAAAGGGGCATGAGACGTAGACGGACATAGTTGCGGGGGTCCATATTCAATTTTAAATTTAATTTAAATGGTTGATATTTAAAATTTTTAATTTAATATTTTTAAAATAATAAAGTTGAGAAGTGATAGTTATAAGATTATCTTTATTTTAAATTTTATATATTTTTTTAAAATAAATATTTATTTAAAATATAAAAATAAAATTTCAACTATCCAAAATAAATATAAATATATAGGTATGGGTGATGAGAATACAGTTTGATAAGCACAAACTGTGCTCTCATAATTGCTTTAAAAATAATTGTTCCTTCTCAAGAAAAAGACGTGTCAGATTTTGGCACAGGGTATCGGGCTCATCAATTGTTAAATACATGCCTATTTTTTTTAAAAAAAAAAAAAAGTAAGCAATCAACAAAATTCAAATTAACTAGTTTAGTGACATCATAGGAAGTGAACTGACTTTTTTTTTAAAAAAAAAAATTCTTCATTCCACTTCTTGAAGTACTTTAAGAAATTCAAAATGATAAATGATTAATAGATTTGTCTTTTTTGCCAGTTATTAATAGGTTTGTCAAACATTTTTATATGAATAAACACTCAGTTTTTATTTATCAACTAGTTTGAGTTTATTTAATCATGCATCAGTCTTCGTTAATCATTACTCCTCATTGCAACTTTTATATGGATATTTGAGTACTTCGGTAACCGTGGCATTGGCCCACTCTTTATATTTATTTCAGGGAAGGAGACGGAAAAGGAATTTCAAAATTATAAAATCCTACATTAGATTTGTTATCAAGAGTTAATAAGGAAATGGAGAAATTTGATAAACAATTTATAATTTATTTTTTTGAAAAAATACCTCATTTAAAATTTTATAATTTCAAAATTTTTTTTATGACAGACTAATTGGACTAAGAAACTTTATTAATCAGAATAAGTGGATAACATAACATATAATGAATGCCTAAGCCCTATTTTATAACTCCTCAACAAGCCTTACAAGCATAAAGCCCAGAACGTTTTACAAACTAACTACTATCCTACTGTATTTATATAAAATATTTACAACACAGTATTTTTACACTCCCCCTCAAGGTGGGGGCTGTAACACATTCACAGTACCTAGCTTGTCAAGCAATCAATTCTGACTTCCTCTTCCTACAGTCTTTGTAAGAATATCTGCCTCTTGGTCTGACGATCTCACATGATGCAAACTGATCAACCCCTTTTGCAGCTTCTCTCTCACAAAGTGATAGTCCATCTCAATATGTTTAGTACATTAGTGAAATATAGGATTCGAAGCAATGTAAATAGCCGCTTTACTGTCACAAGACACTCTAACAGCCTTCTCTTGTCTTATGCCCAAATCTTTTAACAAACCAATCATCCAGATCACCTCTGACATAGCTAACCCTAACGCTCTGTACTCTGCTTCTGCTGAAGAGCGAGATATTGTATTTTGCTTCTTTATTTCAAAGTAACTAGCAAACCTCTAAGCTTAAGTAAATAGCCTGTCACCACTCCCCAGTCTGAATCGCAAAAAAAGTCAGCACTGGATCTCTTTGATAACTCAGCAGCACACCAAGTCCCACACTCTGCTTTAAATACCTCACAGCGTTTCGTGCTGTAGCCATATGTGTCTTTGTTGGTTTCTGCATATATTAGCTAAGCACCTGCATGGAAAAAGAGATATCAAGTTGTGCATTGGTCAAATAAATTAACCTACCCACAAGCCTTTCTGTATCGCTCTGGATCCTTAAGTAGGTCCTTCTTCCTTCCTCAAAAGTGTGGAGATTTAAATTCTGCTTCATCGGCATTGACAGCAGCTTACACCCGCTTAAACCTATGTCAGAGAGCAAATTAAGTATATATTTTCTTTGGGAAAGTATGATACCTTTACTAGACTTAGCCATTTTTATTCCCAAAAAATATTTCATCTCTCCTGAGTCCTTTATCTTAAAGTTTTCATGAAGGAAATCCTTCACTTCATTTATTATTTTCTCAGAATTTCCAGTAATGAGTAAGTCATCAACATGTACAAGAATAAGAACAAAGCCATCCATCCACCTCTAATTGATGCTGCAGTGAGTTTTTGGTTCCATTGGCATGAGGCTTGCTTCAACCCATACAAGGACTTCTTGAGCCTACAAACCATGTGCTCCGCCTTGTTGTCATATCCTTGAGGGATGGTCATGTAGACCTCCTCATCTACATCACCCTGCAAAAATGTCTTATGTACATTCATACAAGGCAACTAACTTAAGCACGACCTTTACCGTTACCATTTTAACTACCAGGGGGAACGTTTCATGGAAATCAATTATTTCTTTTTGGTTATAACCTTTGCAACTAATCTAACCTTATACTTATTTATAGTTCCATCTGAATTGTACTTAATTTTATAGACCCATTTAGAACCTATGCCCTTCTTCCCTTTCGGTAGAGGCACCATATCCCAAGTTTTATTACTCTCTAATGCCTCCATCTCACGTTCCATAGCCTCAACCCAGTTCTGATCTCTTATGGCGTCTAAATAACAAGAGGGTTCCATCATGGAATCAATAGAAGACAAAAACATAAATGAGATGGAGATATGCTTTCATATGACATGTAATTCTCTAAGGGATATTTGCAATTTGTAGAAACTTCACCAACTTTACCATATTGGGAACCATGAGTCAGCACACTACACACATAGTGATTAGCCCAAATGGGTGCACATCTTTCCCTTGTAAGTCTAGGCTGGGCCGAAGATAGGTGTTGTCCTTCATGAATGGGAGAAGTCTAACCGTCATGAAGGCTGCCTTCCCCTACTGCATAGTCACGACCCTACACTTTATTAGCCTCGCAAAAATCATTATGGCCAAATAAAAACATCTCTTTCACCTCACGAGGCACTCCCCTTTGATCTGTACCTTGGATAACTTCAAAAGGAAATTATCTTCTTGGAATCTAACATGTCTACTCATAAATATGCGTTCTTTATCTGTGTCAAGTAATAGATACCCCTTTTGACCACTAGGATATCCCAAGAATACACAAGTGGTAGATCGTGCCTGAAACTTATCTGTAGTATTGAGATTTGTTCCATAAGCTAACAATCCGAAGACCCTTAAGGATGGATAATCTGCGGTTTTGCCATACACAATCTCATAAGGTGTTTTAAAGTTCAAAATCCTAGAGGGAATCCTATTGATCAAGTAAAGTAGGCAGTGGTTTTAATACATTTCCCCCAATATTTATTTGGTATGTTTGATTGAATCATCAAGCTTCTAGCAACCTACATGAGGGTCCTATGTTTCCTTTCTACAATTCCATTTTGTTCCGGAGTATATGCGCATATAGTTTGGTGTATAATTCTTTTTCTCTTAAAGAAATATTTCAAGTCATGAGTAAGAAATTCTATTCCATTATCACTCCTCATTTGTTTTACCTTCATATCAAATTGATTTTCAATGTATGCAATAAAATCTTGAATATGTAACAACTTTCAAATTTATGATGCATCAAGAACACCCAGGTTCCCCTAGAATAATCGCCCACAACAATGAGGAAATGTTGAAAGCCGGCATGTGTGGGTGTCCTATATATGATCCCCACACATCCATATGCAAAAGTTCGAAGCAAGAATTAGTTTTAATACAATTAGGTGAGAAGGAAAGTCTGGTTTGCTTGGATTGAAAACAAACATTGCAATCTAACTTTATTCATGGACACAATTTTGTCTTGTACAACATTTAAATGTCTCAAAACAGATAGGGGGCATGACCTATTCTCATGTGTAATATGGGGGCATGACCTAGTCTCGTGTAAAAGAGACACTTCCAAATTTCTATTATTTTATCTGCAGCCATATCTGTTACAACACAGTATTTTTACACTTTTTCTGTCTTGTTTCCTTTATTTTATATGTTATTATATATACAGGAGGAAGTCATGCCTAGTTTTTACCCTTTTTTGATAATACGTTTCAATATGGTTTGCTTGAGACCTCATGCTTCACAGAATGTATGACGTATGAGGATGACTTTTTTAATTTAAGTAATAAAATTTTAGATTCATTATATCATTTATTAAGTAGTCACCTAGTATATGGGGTGGTTCACCTTTCCCTTGATTTTTTGGAATTGTTAATTAGTTTGATTCAACAAATATAAGAGGATGAGTCATATAATGATATAATTTTTTTATATTATTTGTGAATTTGTAAATTATGAGTAATTTTTATATTGATATTATTATATTTTATAACATAACCAATCATATTATATGGAAACGAAATACAAAAAAATAAGTACACACAAGACAGTAGATAACTAATATAACAACCAAATTGAAGCCTCCGACAGACAAACTGAGAAATAAAAGTATATTACAGCCAACTTCCAGTAACTTGAGAAAAACCGTGGTTATAAACCAAGAATGTTATAGAAGACAATTCTAAGGAGGGCAAGGACTAATATTTGGGAAACAATTACAACTTGATTGCGACAAAGCACTACAAAAATTACAGAGGAAAAGCCAAATGCCACTTGTGTCAATGGTGAAATTTCTAGTCTAAAACTTGACAAAACCAAAAACGAAGGGCGTAGGGGAAAAAACTATGGATGATTCTTCAATCCTTTGGGCCACCAGCCCACCACAGTATCACTCGAACTATAGTTATCCTCGTCAAGGTCATGGAAAATATTGATATTATTTTAGATATTAAATACTGTGTGTTGCTGAAAAAAAAATATTTTAAAGTATTGAGTGTATAAAAAATTATTTTAAAATAGTAGGTGTTATTAGAAAAATACTTCAAGATTCTAAATCCTACTTTATAAAAAGAAAGTGTTCAACATCAATAATTTACCCCAAAATGGTGTAGTTTTAGGTAGAGGAGGGGCACCGGACGGTTTTGACAAAAGAGAGAAGCCTCATTGAAGAATTTTTTGCGTGAATGCTTTGGGCTTGTTTGATTTTGTTTTTAGAAACAGTTTTTTTATTTTTTAAAATAAAAAACTTGTATGGAAAACTGCTTTTAATAACAAAAAGTTATTTTTAAAAACTAAAAAACAAAAAAAATTTCTAGGTGTTTTCTTATTTATTTTTTTATAATATTTATTTTTTGAAGCCACCATCTATCCACTGTCAACCTTATATTACCACCACCACGTTTTTGACCGAAACGGCCACCACCACTCACATCAAAAATGGTTTTACAGATTTTTTTTTTTTTATGTTTTCAAAACTTGTTTTCAATAAAAATTTTACAAAATTTTTTGGAAAAAAATAGAAAACAGAAACAACAAGCCTTTACTTCTTGTGTTAAAAAAAAAAAAAAAAAAGGAATAACAAGAAGAAGAAGAATTATTTTGACTTGTTTCTAGAACTGATCATGGGCCAACTTTGGAATGGAGATTCGATATGACAACAGAGGAGTTCCAATATGAAATTCAAATAAGTAATCTTACAGCCCATTCAACTAGGATAAGGCCCAAAAGAGGGTTGTGGTTTTCTTATTTTTGACCAGTATAAGGGGCTTCTACCAACTTTAACTAAAAGTGTGTTTGGATTAGCTTTTTTTAATAGCTTCTGGAGAAAAAATGGAGAATAGCTTTTGGAGAATAGATTATGAGAAAAAAGTGATTTTGATAAAATGAGAGTGTTTGGATGTTTTGATTAGAATAGCTTTTTTCATGGTCAAATTACTAAAAAGGACATTAACTTTTGTGATAATTACATATAAAGAATAAGATTATATTTTATGTATTATTTAAGGGTTAATGTCAAATTTAACCCATTATTAAAATTTAACGGTATTAAAAATGATACATCTTAACCCATTATTTAACATTAAATTTCATAATTAATACCAAAAATAAAATAATTTTGTCTATATGTAATGTTAATTAATTTAACTAATTTTTTTAATATAATTAAATTAGATAAATAAGTCTTAAATAGGATAAGAGGGAGTATTAAAATTTTAAAATTTTAAAAAAAAATAGAGAAAAAACGTTGAAATTCAAAAAAAATAAAAAAGATGAGAGAGTGTGTGTAACGTGGGGTCCACAAACAGAAAAAGAACCAATGAGAATGAGATGGTGGGGCCCACAAAGTTGAAAAAGTAAGAAAAAATGGATTATGCTCAAACCATGGTTTTGGACACCAAAACCATGGTTTGGGGGTCAAAATGGATTATTTGATATGAGAGGGTGTTTGGATGTTTTTTTAGAAAACCATGGTTTGGGTCCAAAATGGCTTTTTTTAAGTGAATCCAAACACCCTCTAAGACATCATCTCGTGAACAATTCATAAAAATCAATCTTTATGGGCTTGTGATGAAAACTTGTTTGAAGAGTTTACATAATATGGACTTTTTGTTCTATGCTTCCAACATTATTAGCCAACCCGATCATCCTCTCTTTGAAATCCAACGAATGATGCTTCAAACAAAGATTTCAAATAATTATCAATGGAAGTTGGTCCAAGTGGTAAGCGGTTTAGTTTTGTTTAAACAAGGTCTCAGGTTCAAACCTTGTGTATGCAGAAAATTCTCATTGATAGACTCTCCCACCATAGCCAGGTGAGCGACGCGGGTCGAATCCGAATGTAGTTGGAGCAAAACTCTGGTGAACCGGGTGGGCAACAAAAAAAAAAAAAAAAGATTTCAAACAATTTGGTGAAAATTTTGAACATTGGAAGGGAACCTATCTCCCAACTCTTTAAAAGATTTACAAAAATTTTTATTGATTGTTTTAATCCCTACGAAATCCAGTGCAACAATGATGCATGTTTGATTTGTTCGAACAAGTAAACAAAATAAACAATTTTGCATACTTCAATTTTTTTTTTAATCTTGAAATTATGGAAATAATTTTAAACTTATTTATACTAGTCAATAATATAAATTAGGAAGAAGAACACGAGTTCAAAGTCTAGGAAGCATACTTGTTGGCCAGCTTTAACCTTAATGTTTCTAGTATGACAAGGATTAGCTTAGTCTCAAGTTTAAAATAACTAGGGGACACTATGAATTAACAAAAAAAAAAAAAAATGCTACTCCCTTTTGTCTTAAATGTATAACCTAATTTATAGTATAATTTGCATGAGCAACTATATCCTAAATTGCACCACAAACTAGGTGATGCATTTAACATTCAACAAGTATAATATATGATAGAGGCGTTTTTTTGGGATTCAATTTTGCTCAATGGGTTTGAATGCCTGCTGAGAGGAGTACTAATATTTAGTGTCTGACAGTATCTCAAATAGGATTGCCTCCAGTAGAATGATACCTATGCTTGACCAAAAATAAAAAGATCTCGACGGGTGAGGCCGGGTTTCACTATTGAGAGATGTCATGTGCACGCATGGCAGGCAAGATGCATGAGATTGCATGAACAAAGCCTCTTCTTCTATAGGATATTCAGTTTTTCTGACTCAAGTTCCCAAAGATCACAAGGATTATGGTAAGCCATAAGATTTAAAGAACATTTAAAAGGGTTAATGTCCAATTTTGTCTCGGAAGTTGTCATGTAGGAGTAATATTGTTCTAAAAGTTTTTTTAAAAAGTATTATTATCCTGAAAGTTTCTAAATTGTAGAAAATTTCCCTCAGCTATTATTTAAAATAAGTTTGATGTGAAAACAAAAATTACGTGGATAACACATGGACTTATCAGCTCAATATATTTGATTCACTAATAATTAATTTGACCTGAATAATAGCCAACGTGAAATTGCTATAATTGGAAACTTCTAAATGACATTGCTCCTTGAAAATTTTCAGGACAAATTTAAATCTTATACGTGTTTAAAAAGTTGTTTGCATACTACACCAATTGATCAACATTCACATGCTAATGTAGAATATTCCCTCTGGTCTTATTTATAAGTAACTCTCTCCTTAATTGTGCAAAACGAATTGGTAGTTAAAAACAATAAGTGTATCAAAAATTTCATATTTTTTTCTATATATGCCCCTATTTATGAAAAGAGTATAAGAAAGAAAATGTATAAAAAGTACGAGAGATGGTAAAATATACATTTTCTCAATGCTTTGTTGACTTCATTCACTTAGTCTCTTTCTTTCTCTCTCCTAAATATAACTCTTCGTGTATGTAATAATTAATTATAGATTATGTATTTAATAAAGGTAAGATGGGAAAAAGAATATGACATTTTTAGACACAAAGTGAAAGTTGCTTATAAAAAGAATTAGCCCTATGAAAGAGGAAGTTGCTTATAAATAGAACCGGATGGAGTTTAATTTAGTTTGAACTTATAAATTTGTATTGTATAACAGTAAGTACAAGTCATATTATTCATACTAACCGTATCACCAATTTTATATTGAGGAGGGTTTTATTTTATTTTTTTAGTGAACAGTACACGGGATTGTTAAACAATGAGGGAAGACGGGTAAATGTCGAACGCAGTTAAAGCAGGGGATGATTAAAAAATCACAAAGTTGAAGGCAACATTTAAAGGCATCATTACAAAAGAGTTCATGTCCAGACAAGGGAGTGCACGTGCGTCGCCGAAATCATCGTTACTGCCTCTCTGAATGCACGTGCCCCCTCTGGTCAATGGTCAAACCCCCTGATTACTCTCTCTTTGTCTCTTTTCCCTTTTACAGACTCCAATTAAAAAATTAAAAGATAAGAACGTTGATTAGGAACCAGTGTCACCACCGTCCAATAATTTTAATCACAGAGGCTTTTAATTTAAGTAATAAAACAGCGCCACGTGTAACCTTTAGGTTTTGGCATCAACTTGCTTCTTAAAAGATACAATAAATTCATTCAAACAACAAAAAGATACAATAAAGGGTTTGGGCGAAATTTTGTTTAGAAAGTTGTTATCAAGAGGTAATTTTGTCTTGAGAGTTTTTAAGGGTTAATTTTGTCTCGACTATTATCCTAATTAATTTTAATTTTTGATTGATAAAATATATTGAGCTGACAGTTCACATGTCATCCACATCATTTTTTATTAAAGTGTAAATTATTTCGGAAGTTTATGTGTCATCTACTGCATTTCTTTCTCAAAGTCATACTTAAAACTTTCTAGGAAAATATGCACCTTAACAAAAATGATATAGATAATATATGAACAGTTAGCTCAGCATATTTGATCAACCAATGATCAAAATTAACTGGGATAACAACCGGGACAAAATTGCTCTTCGGTAACAACTTCAAAAGTAAAATTACCCCTTAACCATATAATAACTGCTAACAAAGATTGATCAAATTAATAAGAAATTAACTCATTACTTATAAAATGGTGAATTCAAATCATTTTGTTGATCACGTGTGAACCTTATTGCAAGCAATATGTATGTACTTCTGTAGGTACTTTTTAAATCTAAAAGCAGGGTGAGTTTTGAGATACAACCTGCTTTAATTTTTTTAAAATAAAAAACGATATAATAAATAATATAGTTAGAGAGCATAAGAATAGTTTATTATGTGCCTAAGAAGGAGGCATGCCTCTAAAGTCTAGGGTTAAGGCCCTTGATGATTCTTTTTATAAAGAAAAGATTTTGATATGTGGCGGAGGCAAGTTGGCACTTTCACATTCCCTTTGTCTGGAGGGGAAACCACGTGCAACTCACCTGCCGATTTCAAAGCTGATTAAAGCTCTTTCAAACTTCAACAGGAGCAAGCAAGGTTATATATATATATATATATATGCATGTTGCAACTTGGAGGTTTGTTGTGTGAAGGTTTTGCTTAAAATAATGGTCAAAGCTAATCAACAGCTAGCTAGATCATAAGAAATCGTGTTGTGAGCTTTTACACTATTTGTGCTTCAAATAATTATTGCACAAATAATCTTCGTGTGTGTGTACTGTGTATGTGCGCGTGTTTAATTGGAATATACTATGATTTGTGTGGGCTTATATATTATGCTGAAGAATTAATAACAAAAAGGTAAGTGGCTGGCTGGGAATACATATGAAGACTCACATGATGTTATGGTCATTTGTAGGGCAAGGACGAGGATCATAGCCTCAAAGGCTTTGATTTTCATTTTTAAAAATTAATGAATGGAATCATAATGAGATTGATCCTTGTAATATATATATTTCAAGTTATTATGACAAAAAAATATTGATGCCACCCCGGCCGTACGTGTGGTTATCTCAATGGAACAAGTGGCTCTATATATAACAAAGTTTTGTGGCATGTGTATACGCCAATTCAATTTTGTGATTAGACATTATAGGCCACAACAAAACAAGTTATTTAAGCAGTAACAGTTTTTGTTTTTGTTTTAAAACAATGCTGGAATCCATTATTACCTCAAAAGAGGCATTATACATCACCTAAATCATGCGACTAATCTTCATCAATCTCCACTTTCTGAATAAAAAGAGGAGGTTGAGCCATAACAGTTTTATAGGTACATACTCTCATGTTTTCGTTATGGATCACATCTAACCGGCCACATTTCTAGAATTCAGCAGGAAAGATGATTGACTCATTAACTATCTCAATATTAAAGATTTTTCTAACATTATCCTTATTTAAAAGCATAAAGAATTGTTATGTAAAATTTGAAAAGACCAAAGGATTTACATTTGGGACCATTAGTTTTTTCCAAAAAAAAAAAAAAAAAAAACTCCAATTTACTACTATAAGAGACGGGAGGGAGCATATGGAGGATTAAATCCGAGTATAGGTGTGTGTTTGGATTAATTTTTTGTAATAGTTTTTACAACTTACGAAGTAAGTGTGTGAGAAGAGTTTGTCTCGGGTTGCGCAAACCATGATTTGAAATCATGGTTTGGAATGTTGTCAAACACACACAAGCAGCCAGTTAAAGGAGAGTTTGGTATCACGTTTTGGGTAGAAATAAGCCTGTTTTTAGGTAATAAATCAAAATAAAAATGGGTTGCATTTTTGCAGTGTTTGGTATCACATTTTCTAATTGTATCACGGGTAGAATAAGCTACTTATTAAATAAGCTCATTGCTGCAGCTTTTCTATTAAGTCACTTATTACGTAAGTTGAGATAAAACTCCTCTCACATACTTACCTTCTATACTGTAAATCACGATTTATAAGCACTTATTGTCCAAAAATAAATCGCTCATCCAAAAATAAATCACATTATAAAAATTGAATTTTCTATTAAGTCATTTTTAATAAGTCAGAATCATAATAAATCATTTTTATTACCACTATCCCAAACACACACTAAGTTTACTGGCGTCCCTATCAACAAACACAAAATTAATTACTCTGGCAAAAAAAAAAAAAAAAACACAAAATTAATTACGAGAAGCCACATCTCATTGCCACAATCGTCGCCTGGGACCCATATATCCCCCTAATTCTTTCTTCTTTTTTTTTTTTGGGCCAGCATGGATCCCCCTAATTCAAACAAACATTATATTTATCACCAAAAATAAAAGAAAGACCATACTTTGCTTTGCCATCAAGACATACACACAACGAATGACTATTTGTTTTGTGTCTAATTAAAAACAAGAACCATACAGACATTTATGTATACTTGTTTCTATTTCTCATGGAATTAGCTTCATTAGGGGGGAAAACTACGGTTTAGGTGTAACAAATACAAATGTAATTGATTTCAGATCATTATGGCATACAATAATAAACTCATTACTTCTAAAATTATAAGGTAAGCACTCCCTTCAATCTTTTTATAAAGAACATTTTCTCTCATAAGAAACAAACCCTATTTGTATGAAATTTAATCAGATCTTTTTATTTAATCCTTATTAAATATATGTCACTTATTATTTCTCTTTAATAAATTTTCACTCTATCTCTCATTTACATTCTTTTTACATTGTCAAAAATTGACACTCTTTAAATAAGGGTACAATTGAAAAATAAAAGATATATAAGTTACAAATTTATTATTTTTTACTAACATTTTGAATCTTTGATTTTGATAGTTGTTCTATATAAAAAAGAGCAGAGGAAGTACTAATTTGTTGTGAAGTACTACCTCCAATCCTTTTTATAAGATCCCAAAATTTGAATTGGCTTGATTCTTTTTATATAAGCTCG
Source organism: Inga laurina (assembly GCA_963855925.1). NCBI lineage: Eukaryota > Viridiplantae > Streptophyta > Magnoliopsida > Fabales > Fabaceae > Inga > Inga laurina. The sequence goes on from OY979712.1 coordinate 41,492,305, forward strand.
ATAAAAGTTGTCTCAATATTTAAGAAGTTTTTTCTATTTGTGTCCCTCATTAATTAAAGAGTCGGTGATACTTATGTTTATTTTATTTATCTTTCTTACTCACCCTTTATAAATGAAAGTATACTTAAAGAAAACAAGTTTATTTCAAAAAAATATTTATTATTTTTAATTAATTTTAATCATTTTCTTAAACTGTATAATTTGATTATTTGATTTTTATAAATGGGAGCGAAGGGAGTAGTCCTACTGACATGTTTGCAAATATAAGACATTTTTTTGTTTTTAAGGTGAAATTTAATGAGCACTCTATTAAGTATTAATGCTAATTAAGATTTCTACGCAATTTGAGATTCCAGTTATAAGTTCATGCATATCGTTTTTCCACCATCTTTTTCCCCAAAACGAGGGATTTGAAATTAGTGGTCCATTTCTCGGGAAATGAATTAATGAAGTTGCTGGGTAAATATCTCGTCATGAAATTAATAAAAATATATGATCACTTCCCCTTCGTTAATATAAACACGCACATGTAATTTTAAAATTAGCTGTAGTTTAATTAAGATTTGTTACTCTCTCCACAATCCATTCCACAACATAATATGTTTCTAGAAAAATAGTTTAATTCAAAATATAAATCATAAGTTGTAAGATAATTAATACTTATTTTTCAGTTTTATTATTGAAATTGGTCTTTATTTCTAATTTTGTTCACTCATTAAATTTTCATACACATTTTTTAATATCGGTAAAAGAGGAAAAAAATTCAGTTTACGACGTACTCCCTCTTATTCAAAATATAAGAGTCAAATTTATGAAGGTGTGATATTTTATATAAGAGCTGGGAATGCGGGCTAACCCGCGGGTTGCGGGCTGACCCGCATCAACCCACGGGCTATGCGGTGCGGGCCTGTGCGGCCTACACTTCTGTGAGTTGGTAAAATGCCAACCCTAACCCTCAGTGTGGGGGTTGTGGGCCAGCCCACGAGCCTGTATTTTTTTTTTTTTGGAAAAAAAAAATTCTTATTTTTTAAAGAAGATCGAAAATATGAAACACATATATATGAGTTATTAAATTTATTTTCCTAGCATCAATCATTTCTCTTATAAAAATTTAAAAATATAATCCACAATTCAAGAGATAAAGTCACCAAATTTGTCAAAGTTTATAGACAAAACACAAACTCATCCTTAAGTAATCAAGATATAATAATTTTATTTTAAGAAGAAGAGAAGAGGCTAAGATTTTTTCTCTTTGAATTGGGAGGTATCAAGATAAGAGTGAAAAACTTATAAATTTTGTAAAATTATTATATATAAAAATAAAATAAAATTTGCACGCCACTCGCCAACCAGCGGGCTGACCAGCATCAACCCGCGGGCTATGCTGTACGGGCTTGTGCGGAACACATTTTTGCTAGTTGTGATTTTCCCAACCCTAATCTGTCAACATCCGCGGGCACGTGGTTTGGGCCCGTATTACCGGGTCTAGTTTTGGCTCATCATTTTTTTTTTTTCAATTTTATCCCTAATTAATTTATGTCTCTCTTATTTATTTTTTCCACACCTTCTCTTTCATATTTATCTCTAATCATTCTCTCTCCCACTGACCCTATCCATAAATAGGGATCTTTTTACTAAAGTAAATTATATTTTTTATATTTTTATTATCTTAAATAAATTTCAATTAATTTTTTAAATTAAGTAATTTAATTATTTAACTTTTATATTTTGAATGGAGAGTAATATTTAATAAATTAGCTATTATTTCTTATTTTCTATAAATTAGTTAAACTACCCAATGTTATCTCAATCTTCTGATCTTAGAGGCGAAGGGAGTACAATGGACTCAGACTGTGTCCAAGTTCAATCCCTCAATTAAAGATGCAAGCCCATCACCCGATGTGGGATGTGTCGAACTTGGTGAACAGGGAAAAAAAAGTTTTAAGTCCTGTGTGTAGAAATACTAAATTATGACATTTAAAGTTTAAATAAATATGACATGGAAATATTGTATTTAACTAAAATGAAAATATAAAAAAATTCCATATAGTGTATATTCATATCATCTAACCTTTATAGCTCAATGAATCAAAATATACCTTATCATCTTATTTATAGGTCTCAATTAATAACTATATTTAGCATATTAAGAAGAGTTAGTTAATTAATTAATTATGAACCAAATTTTCAATGTTTCCCTCATTTATGAATTGTTCCAAGAATCAATATAAATAAATTTTTTTTGTTTATTGTAATCAATAGTGGTAAAATTATAAAAATCGCGCTTATTACTCAGAAAATGGAATTATACTCCTTTTGATTCACAATATACACCACTTTAACTAATTCATCAGAATAAAAAAATGATTGCTAACTCATTAAGTTTATCCTTAAATTGAAAAAAAAAATCAACCTTGCCCATATTAAATGAGGTACTAAAATGGAGAGAGAGAAATATAAAAAGGCATATATAAATATTAATTACATGAGCAAAATTAATAAATAAGTATTAATTACTTTTTAAGTGACTTATATTATAGATTAGAGAGAGTAATGACCCAAATTTTTTCTCAAAAAGGATTTATAAATGTGGTCAAACTGCCAGAGTGATACTAATAAGTAAATTAAGTTTCCCGGCTTCTTCACCCAATAATTATTGGTAAATATACTACTGATTATATTTTTTAAAACAAATATATAATAATTAAATATTACACCCTTTAATCTTTGTTACCCGTTATTTTCAACAAATTCATATGAATCCAAGAATAATAATCATTACACCTGTCCTAAGTTGATATACTTTTTTAATCTTAACTTTTTATTATCGGAGTTTTGAATGACAGAAAAAAAAATATAAAGAACAATATTTAAGCATTACTTATAGTAATAAACTTGATAAATAAATATTAATAACTTTACATGACACTGATATTATATATGGACCAAAAAATTTTTCCAAAAGACGTCTTATATGGTCTGAAATAAGTAGCATTTCATGTTACTCCCTCCTTTCATTTTAACCAATTCATGTACAATGTAGGAGCAATTAGTTAATGCATCTAAGCTATAACAATCTTTTTATATATTCTGGGCTTCATAGATACAGTTATTGACTCTTTAAATAGAGAATGAACCAAATTAATAAAAACATTAATCACTATTCAAATAATACAAAATATCTTACAAATTGAAACATGGAACTTTTTAAAATATGATTTATAATAATAAATGGATTAATAAATTCTACAGTAACACAGTTACGAAGCACAATTGCTTATAATTTACACTTGGATGCATTACACTTCATCCAGGTTGAACAGGAAATAAAATCACCATTGAATATGAACAGGTTGCAAGTTGCTACGAAACTTATACTTGAAGCGTATGCTTTTCCGATCTAAAATACAAATATGATTTAATAACCTCATGTGAACAAAAAAATATTAGTTAAAAAATAATAAATATATTAAATATATAAATAATTTGTAAAGTTTATCTAGAGATCACAAAAATTGATACTACATTAATAATCATAATGAAGGGTTAATGTTCAATTTTAATAATGAAGTTTTTCGTCATAAGTGTATGGTATAATTAAGTTCTGAAAAGTATAAAATTAGACACAATCTTTTAAAGTGCTACGATTTTAACAATTCCATTACATTAATTCAAATATCCGTTATAATTTGTAAAGTTGGATGGAGAACAACTAGATCCCACATGAAGAAAAAAAAAAGACGGACATTAGAGCTAATTTAATGAAATTTGTTGAAATTACTCAAGTTTTAAAAGGTTATGTACTTTTAGACCTTTCAAAACATAATTGTGTTAAATGCTCTGAGCAAAAAACTTTGTTGTTAAAATTACAAATTGACCCCATAATAAATTAAATGTTTATAAAAGTTAAATAAGTTAATTAAGGGGGAAAATAAAAGAAACAAATATGAAATACTCCAAATATTTTAGACGAAGCCATGCTAAGCTAGGAAGAAAGAACTTATATTATGAAACTACAGATTGCTTGCTTCAGATTCAAACATGAGGGTTATAAAATATGTAAAACTCCAGTTTTCACATGGGATTAAAATAAGATAGTAGCGAATGAAACAAGGGGTTAAAACCCATATAAGTATAAAATAATCTGAATAAGAATTAATTAAGATTGTGGTGTATTAAATAAAGAAAAATGAAAGAAGCATAGGATGCTAATTAATTTTTTTTAAAAAGAGTGAGGGAGCAGTAAAACGCAGAGAACAATGCGTATTCAACGGCACTGCATAGTGAGGGCATGTTTCCCTAATTCATTGAAATTTAACCTTAAAAGTGACCCACATTTATATTCATTATGTACCTAAACTCGTCTTTTACATAGCTCTTTTCAACCTCCCCCACAGTTCTCTGCCTCCCTTGTTCCCGCTCTCTGGTCTACCACTCTCTCTCTCTCTCTCTCTCTATCTTCTTCCATTATTGTTTCTTTCTTTAATCTTTGTGTACAGAAACTTGATGTTGCTAATGGCCTCTTAATTCATTAATCCAAACTGTCACCTATCAGCTACATGCATGGTTTTGCTATTACTTCCACTGATCCTAAACAACTGTTGGCGAAGAGACGTGGCTTAAGTAGCCGGGCTCTTAATAATAATAATACCAGATTTACTCCACTTGAAAGTGCTATTCATTAATTTGATTCTTGCTGGCGGGTCGTTTCTGGATAAGCACTATATTCATCAATTGTGTATGTTATCAAGTGTTTTGCTTTTAATTTATGCACTCTATGGAGACTTGAGGCGGTAATATGGTCCGGTCTTCTGGGTTCAGGCTAACTCGTTACGGGTTGGGATTATATAGGTTCGGTCCTAAAAGGACCGCATCAATATGAGTTGAATAAACTTATAACCGTTGGGTTGGCAGGTTGGGCGGGCCAACCCATATATTTTTTTTCAATTTTTTTTAACTATATATTAAGATTGTTTTTTATATATACAATAAAATTGTTTTTTCTATACACCTAAACATAACAAAATTAAAAATACATTGCAAATTAAAGAGAGTTGAGAATGACTTTTGATTTCTGAGACTGAGAGCATGAGCCGTGAGAAAGATAGGCAGTGAGAGACTATTTCAAGCAAAAACAAAAGAGAGTTGATCAAGTTGAGGAGTAAGGACTGAGGAGTGGGAGTACTGGCTAGATTATGGAGTGACAGTCTTGAATTGTTGAGGGTTGAGCCTTGGCTAATGGCTCTTCCCTCTGTTTTTTTTAAAAAGAATATATGGGCTAACCCGCCAACCCGTCACAGGTTGGGACCATATAGGTTCAAGCCTAAAAGGACCACATCAAAATTGTCTCACTTTTTTAGAACCCAAATCACCAATTTTATTGGGTTGGACGGGCTCGTCCCACGGTCCCAACCCATATTACCACCTCTAATGGGGACTTTGGTTACTCGTTACTATATTAAAAAAGGGTTACACTACCTCGGCTACTAAATAAAGGAGCTAAACAAGAGGTTTATTTTAATCTAAAATATAGTAAGTCTTTAATCTCTATTAATTGTATATAGTAAATGAATTTCTATGAAAAAGTGGTTAATTATAATACGCATGATTAAATTAAAGCATGTACTTTAGGAAAATCAAACATATATTTGTTATAAATAACTATTTTTTTTAATATTCACAAATTAATCATTTAACTCTTATATCAATAACTTAATCGAGGAAATATTAACCATCTAATATGTGCGCGCGCGGGGACTGTACGCACCAATAGATAGGAATTTTTTTTCCCCCATCATTCATTCAAATGAAGGAATTCACACACCCATTTTACTCATTGAGCGTTGAACTCATACCTTACACATAAGAAAGATTTATAAGAGGTGCTTGTTGTCATTTGGTCAGGCACAATGCCAATGGTTCGTCTTAACTAAGAAGTTAACTCATGTCCTCTTAAATATATGTTTAAAATTATCATTGTTGATTTAAGACTTTTGTTAATAATTAATTAATAAATAAATATTTATGTTCTCGGATTTTAATTTGAACTAATAGGCCTAGGTATCGAGCCTAGCCTCCACTAAAGCGATTAAAATCCAACATCACAAGTAGAAGGCCCAAAAAAAAAAAAAAATCAGCATCACATATAAACTCATGCATATACCCGTGATCAGTGTTTGTGTTCATTGTTTGGTATTCATATACTCTTTTTGGTTTATAATACAAAGTGTTTGTTTGAGTTAGCGTTCAAGAAGTATGTTTACATAAAGAAAATTTCTCTTACATATTTATCAATACCTCGTACATTGTAAATCACGTTAGAAAAACAGTTTTTATCATTAATCCAAACAAACACAAAGTATTTTTAGTTAAATTACACAATGCTCGAAAAAACGGTTAAAATTAGTCAATGTGTCATTATTTTTTTTCCCCAAAAATTATGGAAACATTATAATAAGCTACTTTTAATTAATGTCATTAATATCATAATATTAATTAGTCCCTCCTCCCAATAAATTGTGAACTTTTTTTCCCTAGAGCAAGTCAAAGATAACACTTCCTAATAAATTGAAGGTTAATTGCATGAAGGGAAATTTTGGATTATGAAACGATTCTAGAGGTAGTCTTATATGGGAGGGAGTATATTATCATTTTTATGTGAAGATATTTCTTGAAGTGGTGAAGAGAAAAGTCATATTTTGCAGTGGAAAGTAGTGGTTACTGGTTAAAAGACCAATTAAACTGATCACCAGCATTTATTTTGAGCACAAAGTCAAAACGGTAAGTGAATATGTAAACTTTTTTTAAACAAAATTTAGATGAGACATAAACAATTTAATGTATATTTTTTTATTACCAAAAACTTCGGCAAAATTCATGTGGCCAGTGAATTTTTCGGTACAAATTTTCCAATCTTCTGTGAAATAGGAAACCAATTTATCTAAAAAAAAATGAGTATATATATTTTGTTGTATGATTGGAAAATTTCACAAAAAAAAAAAAAGAATTAGAAATGCCTATAAATATAAAGAGTTTATATTTAATAAATAAACATATTAGATTTATTTATTTATTTTTTGACTAAAGAGGTAACCACTGATAACGTTTCAAATAGCTAGGATCAAACACATGATCTCCCCATTTATAAGAACTATCCTGCTACTAGCTTAAAAAACCAAACCATTAAAGTTCTCATATTACCAACAAGTTGTTGGTTAAGACGGTAAATGATTTCATCCCTTAAAAAGGAAAAGCAAGCTTGAATCCCGAAAAACGTTTTTATTATGAGAGGTGAGAATTTTTTATCATCTAAACATGGAAGGGAAAATCATTATTCTAATCAAATAAAAAAAAAAAAAAGGAATTCTTCTCATACTAAAGCGTGGCTTGTTTGAAATGACACTTCCTTTAAGGGAAGTTTTTCAATTGTAAATCATAATATAGTGAGGTGAGTGTTTTGTAGGAGGAGTTTTATTTCCTCCTTCGTGAACATGCCTACGTACTTTCTTTTATTTTTATTATAAGGTATCATTTAATAAATGTATTTGATCTTTTTTATAAGGTATTTACTTGTTTCAAAGAACATTAAAATTTTTTTCTCCATGCATGCCCATAAAGTTTAGTGGAATTAGTAGGGTAATATTAGAAATTACTTAAATTTTAGAATAAATTTAATGATTTTAACTATTATTATTAGTTTATGAGAATTATTAGTTGATGTCTTATAATAAAGATAAGAAAGAGTAGCTCCAATCAATAAACAAGCACAATCACAATGCCATAAGCTTTGAATTGAGTTGGCAAAAAAAAAAAAAAAAAGAACTTTGAATTGGGGGAATGTTGGGTCGGAGCGAGATATATTCAAACTAACCCGGACCCCACTGAACCGGACCGCAAGTAAAGAAATGTCAAATGTGCATGGGCGACAAGTGTGGGAAATGAGCTTTAAAATTCTTCACATATTTTTATCTTTTAAAAAAAATAGAGAGAGGCCATTCTTTTTCTTTTTTTAAAAAAAAGAAAAGAAAATGAAAATGAGGATCTAGAGTAGCCATCCTGTCAAGGGGGAAAAAAGGAACTGAAACGATTCCAAACAGTGCCTACAATTTCCGCTCCGGAGGACCGTTCTCAGTCAGACAAATTTTCTTTCGTGCAGGTCCAAAAAGTCACATCCCTCTATTTTCCTTTTTTAATTAATAATAATAATAATAATTCATTTCATTTATTTCCCAAACTCGCTTGCACTGCCCCCCCCCCTCTTTCTCACCGCTCGTCTCTCTCCCTTATAAAACACTCCACACTTCAATCGCTTTCTCCATTCTCTTTCACTCTGTTTTTTTCTCCTTCTTTGACTCAAATCCATTAAAATCTCCTTCAGTGCTTAACTTGCATGCGAGTTTTTCTTCATCTTCATGATCCCAACGCTATTAGAAATTGATTCTGCTTCCGTCGTCGTCCTCTAGTATTATGCTTTTTTCTCTTCTTCTTCCATGGTTGAGTAGTTTCAGTAACGCCTAAGCTCGAAACAGAGGTGATTTTTCTGTTTTGGGATTTCACTGTTTCCACTCCACTTTATTGCAAATTTTTGTTTGTTTCCTCCAAAAAGTTTTTTTTTTTTAAAAATTTTTTAAAAATGTAATCTTTCAGGAAACCAAAGAAGAAGAAGAAGAAGAAAACATTAGTAAGGCTTCACTCCGGGGAACACGAAATATGGCTCGAGCTACGAACTGGCTGTCGTTTTCGTTGTCGCCGATGGAAATGCTGAGATCCTCTGATTCTCAGTTCGTCCAATACGACAACAACCTCTCTGCTAACAATTCCTCTCACTACTTCGTCGATAATTTCTATGCCAATGGTAAACGTAACGCCACGTGAAAGATTCTTCTCTGCTCTGTTTTTTTTCCTTCCTTCTGTGATTTTATTTTAGTGCTGACCAGAAACTATTGTTGTAGGTTGGGCGAATCTGAAGTCGCAGGCAGATTACTATGGCCAAGTAGAGCAAAACCAAAGTGGAGAGAGCTTGGGGGGCCCACAAAATCAGAACGACGGCGTACCCAAGCTGGAAGATTTTCTGGGCTACTCCGATAGCCAGACGGAGACTCAAGATTCGTCGCTGACGCAGATATACGAGCATGGCGGCGGCGGCGGCTACTTTGCCGACCCGCAAGATCTGAAAGCAATCGCTGGGTTTCAAGCTTTCTCTGCAAACTCCGTCTCGGAGTTGGAGGACTCGGCGTCCATGGCCAAGACTGCTCATCAGGCTGCTTGTGGGGAGTTCGCGATCGAGTCGTCCGGTAACGACGTGGCGTTCTCTGGCTGCACCGCCAAAGGTGCTCTGTCCCTCGGCGTCGCTCAAAGTCGCGAAAAAGCCATTGTTGTGGTGGATTCCGATAGCTCAAAGAAAGTTGCCGATACTTTTGGTCAGCGAACTTCAATCTACAGAGGTGTTACAAGGTACCAATAAAAATCTCTGATTCAGATTGCTATCTCATTTTTATTTGTGTTTTAGTTAAAAAGCATCCTCTTTATAATAATTCCGTTTTCTTTTGGGGATGTAGACACCGATGGACGGGAAGATATGAAGCGCATCTATGGGATAACAGTTGCAGAAGAGAGGGTCAAGCGAGGAAAGGACGTCAAGGTTGTTCTCTCTCTTACTCTCTAAGTTTTGATGGGTAGTGAAACTGTACGTGTTTTGACGTCCATGATCATGGCAAACTTATCGCACTAATCTTCATCTTTTGCTTCTGAAACGTCGATTATTGTATTTCCTCATTTGCTATTGATTAGGAGCATTAACTTAACTTTCCTCATGATTTTACGGTGAAACTCGTTTCTCTTTTGTTTTATCTGCACAAGTGCTTGTTTTTGTACACCATTTGGGCTGCATTTGCGTGATGTGATCAGAAAAAAAAAACATTAATTAAAAATATGATGATATAATAAAACAAAAATGCACGACTTAAAAGAAGCAGAAGCTGTGTGAGCAGGGTACTGTAGATGGCGTAGTTGCATGAATTTTTTTCTTCAAAACATCATTGATAGTTGTAAAGACTAGAGGGAGACTAAAAAGAGATATAGGACCCCTGAGTTTTTCTTTCTAAACAGCCTTTTTTTTTATGATTGACTGATGTAAAATACGCGTGTACTTGTAATCAATCTCATGTGGTTCTGCAACTTCATTCAATTTTTGATTTGATCCACTGTGCCGCCATTTTGGCCACGTGGGTTTTTGCTTTATTATCATTATATGGTGTGTTTGTGTTTGGATGGGGATTATGTCTTCTCGGTATCTCTCTCCCCCAATCCATGTCTGCGCATCAGAACGTTACAGACACCTATGATCTATATATATATCATCAGCTACGAGCTGAGTATACAGTACTGTGTCGTCCATGTTTATATAAAGTACATGTTTCTGCGTTTTGAGAGGGAACTTTTGCTTTTGCTTTGGCTGGGAGCAGAGGAAAGCTAGGTTTGACCAAAGCAAACAGTTTTGAAAATTTGTACTTTTTGATTGCCACTGTTTATAGCTGAAAGCTCGTTGACAGAGGCGAATCTTATAAATGTCCTCTTCATTTCTGAGACGTACTCACGGAGTCACGGGTCTCTTATTAGATCTTCTTGTTGCAGACTCAACAAACATTAAAAAATGAGTTTGCTATACAGCCTCACTTTTTCAAAATATGGGAGAAGAGAGGGAGTTGTAAAAAAAACAAAAAGCTTTTTTGTATGATATTTTTCATTGAGGAAGGACAATTGGGTATTTCTTTGACTAGTAGCATTATTAGGATATTAATCAATTTTCTGGTATAAGCTATCCATGCTCTATCACTCATTTTGGTACTATATTTGGACATCGATTGCTCGTTTGCATAAGAGGGCGGGTTAGTAAATGTATATTTATTTAGAATGACGATTGAAATGTTTAAAAAAATTTTTTATTCTTGATTTAAAGTAAATGAGATAAATACGTTAGAGGAGTTTTGTTTCGATTTATGTGAAAGTAACTTATAAACAATCCAAACACCATATCAATCGGATGAAACGAACTATGAAGCTAGGAAGAGAGGGAGAAAAGCAACTTTTGCGCAGGCACCTTGTATGGCATGGATGACTTTTACCTTTTTTGGATTAGAAAAAAGTAATTTTTGGCTGATAATTTTGACCACCTCATAAGCTGATATATCTCTTGTTCTTGCCTTTTCCTTTGCATGGAACGTGGCTTGCGGCATTCATTCTTGACGATTCCTCCAGTGTATCTGGGTATGAAATTATTTTTATTAATTTTATTCCAGATTCGTTTTCAAATTATCATAAAAAAATACCTTGCTTGGAGAGATGGACTTGCATTTAACTAATGAGTAATCTTTGATGGGTGTGTCAGGTGGATATGACAAAGAAGACAAAGCTGCGAGGGCTTATGATTTGGCTGCTCTCAAGTATTGGGGTCCGACTGCTACCACCAACTTTCCTGTAACGCCCTCTTCCCCATTGTTTTTGAAGTTTTTAAATGCATAATATATCCATGTAATAACGACTTAAACCTCGTATAATTTTCTCAGGTCTCGAATTACACAAAGGAATTGGAGGAGATGAAACATGTAACAAAGCAAGAATTCATTGCTTCGCTGAGAAGGTTTTGCCTTTATGTTCAAAAATTCAAGTTTGTCGTTGTTATTATATTCTCCAGCACAGTAAACTGATATAAAGGGTATGTTTGGTTGAGCGATTCAATTGCTTATAAGTTGCTTTTTAATGGTGATTTACGGTATACGAAGTAAGTATGTGAGAGGAGTTGTGTCTCGATTTACGTAAAAAGCAACTTATAAGTTTTTATAAGTTGAAACAAACATGCTTATAATTTCACGTATGCAGGAAAAGTAGCGGCTTTTCTAGAGGAGCTTCTATTTACAGGGGCGTAACAAGGTATCAAAAGTACACAAATAAGTCATATTACCTCCCATCCTTAATATAAGAATCCGTTCGTAGTGTAAGTTACACTAAGGAGGAGCTTATATTAAGGATTGAGGCAGTAGTATCATTAAAAAGCTTATCGTGGTTGATGATATAGTGCTTGGATATTTATGTCCATTTTTCTTGCTTCTGCAGGCATCATCAGCAAGGTCGATGGCAAGCAAGAATAGGTCGCGTTGCAGGAAACAAAGATCTATATCTTGGAACATTTGGTAAGCCAATACACACACACACATACAATATAAGAATATAGCATTCAATTATATAATCTGATATTTATACTAAAATAAACATGTGGTGACGACAGCAACTGAAGAGGAAGCAGCAGAGGCATACGATATTGCAGCTATTAAATTCAGAGGTGCAGGTGCAGTGACCAACTTTGAGATGAGCAGATATGATGTGGAAGCTATTATGAAGAGTACTCTTCCTGTTGGTGGATCAGCCAAACGAGCAAAACATTCCCCAGAAGTATCAGAACACAATAATATTGCTCTTCCTAGTAATATCATCCACCAGCAACCTCAATATCATCCAAATGCCATTAATACTAACGTTGGAACTATCAGTTTCACACCCATTCAACCTTCACTTGCTGCTTCTATCCCTTGTGCTATTCCCTATGATTCTGCAGCTGCACATCATTACTACCCCAATCTCTTGCACCATTTTTATCCTACTAGCAGCTCTGCGACTGTGGATTCTTCTGCCGTATCTGTGGCTTCTGTTCCGATGAATGCCGCCCTGCCGGCCGCTGCTGCTGAGTTTTTTCTGTGGCCTCATCAGCCATGTTGATGACTTGATGATAGTGGAGTAGTTAGTTGTCTTTGGTTAGTTTCTCTTCTGCTAACATATCAGAAGGTATAATAGGTTTTTAATTGATATCTCTCACAGTTCAGCTGACCCCCATCCAATATACCTTAACTGGGAAGAAAGGAAAACTAAGGTAGTTTTTGGTGCTGGTATAATGCTAGTGTTTCGGTTTACTGTAGGAACTTTTCAATCTTGTAAGTGACTTTTGAAAGATAAATTGAGTAGTGCAAGAATTTATAAATGCTTCTTTACCTTTTACTTATGTTTCCAATTTGACTTCTTTCAATCTTTCTCCATATTTAAACTGCATGTTAACTAAGTACTTATTTGGAGCTTCTAATCATAAGTATATTCACATAAGTTGAGATAAAGTGTGTGTTTGGTTGCAGTTTTTAGGTCTCCTTAAGCCCAATTGGGCATTCAAAAGCCCAATTGCTAGCAGTGATTTTTTTTTTTTTCATGTTTGGTTGATAAGATCAGAGATTGGGCTTTTGAGAAATTACTCACTATTTTTGCACGTTTGTCAAAAGCTCAATAATGGAGCTTGTATCAAAAGCTCGATCAAAAAATATCACTGTTAATAATCATTGACATTCCTGCGTTCTGCCAAGTGTCACGGGTAACATTGCCCTTCAACAGTTTGTGGTTGATTTTAATTTCAAGCAGGTGGAGTGTGGGTTTAATTTCGAGTTAAGTAATATTAAAACCATGATATTGTTGAAAACAAATATTCTAACTATATGTTTTTCCCAAAAAAAAAAAGATTATGTGAAGTCTTTAATATAAGACATATTTACCTAATTTAATTAGATTAAAAAAATTAATTAATATGATATGTATTTTTTAAAATACCCTAAACATATTTCTTCATTCCCTCATTCTCCTTCTTCTTTGATTATTATTGAAGGAACATCAATAGGATAAATTAGACGAGATTGACAAATATGAAAATTACTTCTCATATTCAGATTCAAAATCAACTCTTTAAATATGTGTTATATCAAAAACATGAAGATTATATGATTTAACATTTTCATGAGTAAATGTATCCTCCTAATTCTAATAGAAATAATCATGTAGGCACACAGTCGGCCATTTAACTTGCGTACCTCTCCTCAATATTATTGTTGTAAGGATTTTATCATTTCTTCGTCCGGCTGTGATCAAGTTTTCATATATGCTCTTATTAGGCAAATATTATTTGGTTGACGCTGGCTATCCGACACAACTTAGGTACCTTGGTTCTTATAGACGTGAGCGTTACCATCTTCCAGAATTTAGCCGCCAACCTAGATTTAGAAACGCCAATGAGACCTTTAATTTTTATCATTCTAGTTTAAGGTCTACTATTGAAAGAACTTTTAAAGTGTGGAAGAATCGATTTCAATTGTTGCAAAACATGCGCAAGTATAGCTATCAGACACAAGTCCGTATTGTTTGTGCAACAATGACCTTATATAATTTTATTAGGTGAAATGATATTGCAGACGTAGTGTTTCGCCAAGGTGAAGTTGGGAATCTTGTTGATGTAGATAATAATAGTGTAGCTGAACAATCTTCCACGACAAATTATGGCAGACGATCTTCCTTTCAAATGAATCAAATTCGTGACTCAATTAGAGATCAAATTATACGGAACTTGTGATCCAATTGGTTATGTAATATTATTTTAATCAGATTGTGCATTTTTTAATTGTCTAATTTCCCAACTTAAACTATTATAAATTTTTTATACTTGTTAATTACATTTCTCTTTTATCATTATCACAAAAGCCCAATTGACAATCGCCAATCCAAACAAGTTTTATTTTTTCAAAAAGCTCAATTGACAATCGTCAATCTAAACATAAATCACATTACATAATTTGGCTTTTATCAAAAGTAATATCACAACAAGCCCAATTGACAATCGCTATTCCAAACACACCCTTTAAAATTTTCTTATATGCTCACCTTGTTCATAGTAAATCATCATTGAAAATATGTTTTTGAAGAATCCATTCGACATTTTAAATAAGTCTCAACTTATGTGATTTATGATATGCGAGATAAGTATGTGAGAGGAGTTTTATTTCAACTTACATGAACATATTTTTTAAACAACAATTCAAACATGCCCTTAATGGATTATGTTTTGGTTGTCCTGCACGTGAAGCATGGTAGCTTTCATACTAAATTAGAAACTCCCTTGGGTAAAACCGTGAGGCGTGAAACAAAATGTTATTCACTAATGTCTACTTTACATATATCATACTTAAAAAGAAAAACCTCGTACTTGTTTGACATTTCGCCAAGTTACCCTCAACCGGTTTGGTCTTCTGTATTGGTTTGACTATTTTAAGACAGTTTTGTTAACATTTACCCCGGCCTTTTTTGCCTTTCAAGTTTCATTACCTTACGTGATATTTCAACTCTTAAGGAAGCTTCCTTCGAAGGATTGCTTTCTTTTGATAAAAAAAAAAAAAAAAAAAAGGATTGCTTTCTGATTTGTTCTGTTAGAGCGATGATTCAACTAGTCCTTCATCCTTTAGTTGTTAAACTTAGTATGGAGCTATGCACACTGTAAGTGAACGGGTCGCACCAAATAATAAAGTGATAAATAGAATATCGTTTCACGAAGAAGCAAGCAAGTTAATTTTTAAGTATTAAACTTACAACTTTCTTTTAAGTTAAACGAATCTAGTTTATAATAAAATTTCAAAGAAAATTAAATAACGAACAACTCCTAATATCAAAAATAATGTAGAGTTACTAATCTCTCATTTGCTATTTAGATTCTTATCCCCACTAATTTAATTAACCTTTAATCTAATTCGTTAATCCAAAGCTTTTTGTGTCTATAAATGCCTGTCGGTCCATTTATATCCCCGTCTTAATTAATTATATAATGTCTCACGCAATTTAGTGTAATTTGATTATATGGAACCTATAGGTATATGTTTATGCTATAGGAAAATTAGACTAAGAACTAATTTTACGCTCCTTAATCTCAAGGTCCATTCAAGATCCTCTTGGTCAAGTTCAACCCTGAATCCCCAAAACATGCTTAGAGATGGCCAATCAATAAGCACTGGACTAAAATATCAAGATTAAAAAAACTCAATTAAATTGAAGATAACAAATAAGTGAGAAATAAATTCTAAAATGTAAATAACTTCATAGCTACTGTAGATCTAAAAGCAAATTAGACACACATGACTATAATCAAAACTAGAAATTCAGGTTGAAAGAAATAGAGAAGGGAAACAGATTGGATCACAAAACTATGGGGCTTCTCCTCTTTATTGTTTCTTGCTCACTACTATAGAATATAGATTCTACTATCCTAAAGGACGTCACTTTTTAAAAAAGGAAAGTAAAAAATAAAGATGGTGACATTTTCATAATTATAGGTGAGAACTGAATAGTTTTAGGCGTCCTCAATTCAAATAAAGACGTCTTAAGTGTGACTTTAGATATCTCTATTTAAATTGGGAACGTCTAAAGTAAAAAAAAAAAATTTACTTTAGACTTCCCCAATTTAAATAAGGATGTCTAAAGTAATACTTTAGACATCCCTATATGCATCAGGGATATCTAAAGTTAAAAAAAAAATTCTTTTAAAAAAAATCACGGACACCATTTGTCATCCCTAATAATATTAGGGACGCCAAAATGGCGTGGCATTCGTAATATATTAGGGACGCTAGATGTATCATCTTTTGGCTTCCCTAATATAATATTAGGGATGACATTTATGATATATCAGGAGAGCCCTTTAACGTCCCTAATTATATTAGGGACCCCGAAGGGCGTCCTAATTTTTTTTTAAAAAATTATTTTTAATTTTAGACGTCCCCGATATATATAAGGATGTTTAAAGTGTGATTTTAGACGTCCCTATTTGAATTAGGGGTGTCTAATATAAAAAAGAAAAAAAAGAAAAAAAGATTAACTAGACAATTTTAGGTGTCCCTAAATTAAATTTGGAATGCCAACAACAATTCAAATTTATACTGACAGTCTTTATTTATCAGTTTTATATTACTTTTACACTCATTTTTCTCTTTCCATCGCTGTAAACATAAGAAGAGCCACTACTACCACACCTTTTAACTCTTGCTACTTCTTCTTTATATGTTCTTTTTAACTCTTGCTTCTTCCTTTCTCTCTCTATTTTCACCTCTAGATCTATTATGTCTTCTTACCATTTTTTATTATTTTATCTTCTTTCTCTCTTTTTTTTGGTTTCCTTTCTATTTTATTTTCTAACCCGTGTTGTTATGGTTTGTAGATCGAGACTCTGAAACATGCCTTATGACCACGTTCCTGCAGAGAAAATAAGGTTCATCTCTTCATGTCGCTCTTCTATATTTATTATTACGAGAAAATGAATTTTAATAATAGAAGGAGATAAGTTTTTTGCCAAGGTAATTAAACCCTGACCGGTCAGTGAACCGGTCAGGGTATTGGGTCAAGGGTCAGTGGATCAGACCGGAGTCAGCCTGAAATTAACCTAGACCTAAACCGGTGAGGAGGAGAAAATGGAAAAATATTGTAATTTATCATCTCACCATCCAAATTATGAATAGTATATATCCAGAATCAAAATGCTAACAAAATAACATGATTGTATCATATATAAATCACCTAATGATAGCTGTTATAACTTGTAATCCCAAAATATTTATCACAAGTTCATAACACAATATCAAAACATGTTTATGATAATAAAAGTAGTAAACTAATAATTAGTCATCATCATTAAAATAAGCATAAACTATATCATTCAACTCTCTAGGTACTGAGACATTAGGAGATGGAGCTGCAGGAGGAAGAGTAAAGGAACTAGGAGCAACAGAGTCAACATTTAATGATGGAGCCCCAACAACATCGTCATCACCTATGTATCAAATGAATAAAATTAGTACTAATTATGCTCAAAATATGGTTATATTCTTTTGTGTAAGAAATAAGAATATAATCTTAGATAATTAAAAGGATGGTTAGAAATCTCCATAATCCTTCGCTATTGTTGAAATTAAAGATCTATCGCTTCTACATTTTCAAATTCAGGAGTTGGATCTTCATCAAGAACTCAAAAGTCTAGTCTATCAATTGATTCATAATCAATGGGATCGTAATTATCTTTCTTCTTCTTCAATTGGTTCCTATAATGCCAACACAATAGAAGATCATTATTTACTAAACATATATAACAACCATTCCTTAATCATGAATTTTTAGATTACCTAAACTTTAACTTCAGATTGTAGTTTGTGAATACCAAATCATTAAGCCTTTGATGCTCCAATGTGTTTCTTCTTTTAGTATGGATACATTCAAATAAACTCCAATTTCTTTCACAGCCAGAAGAAGAAGAAGTTTGACTAAGAGCACGTATAGCAATTTGTTGCAATTCTGATACTGAACCCCCATAATACAACCACCACTCATCTTCAAAATAAAGTAAAAACATTTAGTATGTATTAATAAATATTAAATAATAATCATAATATGTGCTTTTAAATATAAAACTTAATATACTTACGAGGGACTAGCTTTTGGGCTGTTTTCTTGCATGAAACTTTATCAAATGATTCTTTACGATCACGGTAGACACTGATTTGTTGCATCATTCTAATATAATGATAATCATTGTCAGGTGAGAGTGCCTCAA
Organism: Inga laurina; assembly: GCA_963855925.1. Taxonomy (NCBI): domain Eukaryota; kingdom Viridiplantae; phylum Streptophyta; class Magnoliopsida; order Fabales; family Fabaceae; genus Inga; species Inga laurina. The sequence continues at coordinate 41,510,753 of OY979712.1, forward strand.
ACAAATTAATCACAACATCCATCAGTCTATGCTTTCGAACAAAGTCAGGACTGTACAAGAATGCGGGATTCAAGAGATATGCCACTGCATATAGGTCATTTTTCAAATGCTTATCCCAGCGACTTTGAATGATATCCGTATATGGCTTGTACAATTCCTTCTTCATTTGAAACATTTCCTTGATTCCATTCTTAGCTCTTTGCATGCCTTCATAGACGTAAGGGATTGAAGGTTTTTCATCTGAATCCACAATCCTCAACAACCTTATCAAAGGAGACACAAGTCTCACAATTTCAAAGCAATCGTCCCAAAATTGATTATTTAGAACGATTGCACTAAAATTTTTTCCAGGTTTAGTGCTTGCTAATTTGTGCTGCACAAAATGATGATCAACAACTAAAGCTTGTAAATCATGCTTATGTGAATAGATGCTATGAAGGGTGATGAATGTGGTGGTGAATCTCGTCACACCAGGACGTACAATTTCCTTCCAACCTGGTCTATTCCTCAACCATGACAAGAAGACCATATGATTATATGCAAAAACAATGATTTTAGATGCATTATTCACAAGTTCTGACACATAAGGCATGGCTGCAATGTCTTTCAAAATAAGATTCAAATAATGAGCTGTACACGATGACCAATAAATAGTTTTGTATTTTTTTTTATCAATATACCGCATACTACATAATTAGCTACATTGTCAGTCACCACATGGACTAGATTTTGAGGACCAACCCACTCAATAACTCTTGTGAATAATGAGAATAAAGTGTTGGCATCTTTAACTATATCCGAAGCATCAACTGACTTCACAAATACCATGCCATGTAATGAATAAACTAAGAAAATAATCAAAGTTCGTTGTCTAACATCTGTCCAACCATCAGCCATGAGTGTACAACCATTTTCTTTCCATTTGGCTCGATGGCTATCAATCAGTAGATGAAGTTCCTTTTTGCAATCTCTCAACATGGTAACTCTATACTCATGAAAAATTGGGACCTTAAACCCATGCCTAATTGCAGCAGCAACATTAACAACTTTTTGAAATAATGGACAAATCATTGCATTAAATGGAACACAATTAACATAAGCCCAATGAGCAAATGCCATTTTTGCATTATATTGTGCTTCTTGACTTGCCCATGCACTTTTAATGCTTGGTTGGCTACCAGGAGTTGTCCTAGATGCAAAATGACCATCAATCTTCCCAACTATAGGAGTTTTCCTCTTTAAAGAAGCAAATGGTTCCTCAACCTCTCTAGTTTCATTGTCCTCCTCAACATGTTTTTTCTTTGAATCTTCTAACAAAGATTCTTTCATTTTAGCACGTACATCATGAGAAACCTTTTTGCAAGAACTCACTTGACTACTCACACTAGCCAAATGTTGTTTCAACCTATTTATCCCACCTCCCCTATAACTTGAAGTACATAAAAGACAAGTGAAAACATTTATTTTTCCCTCTTTCTTAACAAAAACATATTGCCAAGCTGGGTCTATTTTTTTTTAAAGTCCCTGATGTCTGTGGAGGGGGTAAACTACTGTTAGGAGGATTGGTAGTGTCGGGATTTGGGTTGGCTGCAACATTCTCAGGTGCTTCATTTCTTCCCTCCATTAAGAAACCAAAACTAAAGCAAACAGCAAACAAACACTTTCAATTCGCAAACCAAAAGCACCCTGTTGATTAATAATCACTATCAGAGGATTTAGAGCTATAATGAAACAACAAGCCAACCAAACCAGCAAGCAAAAACAAACAAAGCATCAGCCATTGCCATTCACATTTTATTTTTAAGCAAATCAATACAAAACTAGAGCAGCAACAAGCCAGGAACACGACCTTAATCACCAAGATTACCGGCCTTAATATGGAAATCAGTAAATCACCAAGATTTGAAGAAATCAAACTGAAAATTTGACAAAATAAAGGCATAGGAATACGATGCAAGCAGCCAAAAAAATATAGGCATACGAATATAGAAATCAAACTGAAAATGTGAAGAACAGAGCTAGGAACATTGACCTTAATCCCCCAGAAATCATTCGACTACCACAAAACCACCAGGAATCCAGGACAGCAACAATCGAACCCAAAGTTCCCACCTTTCAAGCAAACCGTAGAGGAATTAACCACATTTGGGCTTAGAGGGCCTGAAACATTAAGGAAGAACGAAGAACGAGTGAACTCCAAATCAGCTATAGTGCTTCAATCTAAACAACAGAGGAGCGCCGCCTCGTTGCTGAACTAGTGAACTCCAAATCAGCTAACCTTAAAGGTCTGGTTTGCAAGCGCCATCGCCGGCGAGGGGAGAGGGAGAGGTAAGAGAAAATGATGACATTGAAGAGGAAGGCGACGAGAAGGAAGAAAACTGAACAACTGAAGCAGAGAAGCTGAAGCTAACAAGCTCCGGCTTGCAAGCGCTGTCGTCGGAGATGGGAGAAGGAGAGGGAGAGTTCAGAGGGAACGGCGAGCTCGATGAGGGAGAGGGAAGAAGACGATGCGAGTTCTGGTTCTGGTTTTCATTCGAACGGTCGAAGAATCAGAGTGAGCGTCTAAGCATTTGAAAGTTTTAGCATTTTTTCTAAAAAAAAAAAATCAGAGGAACGACGTCGTTTTTCTTGAAATGGTGGGCAAAATTTTTTAACTCGATCAACTCACTGACCAAGCCGAGTCGACCGAGTTAAGACAAGGTCACAGCGAGTCGGCCGAGTCGTGTGACCCGGGTTCAGTGCTTGAACCGGACCAGTTAAGGGATCGCTCCGGCAGTTCCCAGTTCGAACCGACCAGTCCAGGCCGGTTCTAATAACCATGTTTTTTGCAACTGATTCCTCTTATTGTTTTCATCTTCTGCCTATGAGATTTCAGCTTTGTAGTTATTATTGTGTAGATTTTGGATTTAGATTTCAGATACTAGATCTGTAATTTTATTGACGATAATATGTAATTTCTTGTTTTATATACTGCTTAATCCAAATCTGTAATATAAATGATTTTTTTAAAAAAGCACTTTAGACGTCCCAATTTTAAATTGGGGAAGTCTAACTTCCCCAATTTAAAATGGGGACGTCTAAAGTGCTACACTGACACTTTAGACATCCCTATTTTAAAAGGGGGCATCTAAAGTGTCAGTGTAATACTTAAGACATCCGTTTTTAAAATAAGGACGTCTAAAGTATAGACCTTAGATGTCCTTTTATTTGTGGACATTATTACCATATTTTATTACGTCGTTCATATAGACGTCCCCTTATTCTTAGAAGTTAAAATGCCTTAAAAAAGAACGTTAAAAATATTTTTTGGAGTAGTGACTGTCGTTGAAACAATTCCAGAGTTGATGCCACTGCCTCAAAGACGTCGGGGCTGCTCAAGATAATGTCCCCGAGATTGTGCCTTCTACTTCCTCCTTGATCCTTCTTTTCTCTTTTGTCGTCATTCTGCCCTTTGAAGCTCGCCTCTTCCCTCCTTTATAATCTGTGAGTCGTAGGTCATCTGATTCTTCTTGGGACATGTGAGTGAGGTTTCTCCATTTTTCTCATTATATTTTATTATAAGAAATATATATCGGTTTGCTCCCAATGCTAGCACATGCCTTGTCACTTGTTTGTTTTGATTAGCGGTAGAAGTTACTTTTCCGACGTGATGATTTACGGTATACTAGATAAGTATGTGAGAGAATTTTATCTCGACTTGAATGAACATGTTTTTTAAACGCTAACTCAAAGCCTGTTTATGAAAACGTTATAGAAGTACATTTACGCAAGTTGAGGTAAAACTCCTATCATATATTTACCTCTTATACCGTGAATCACGTCATAAAAGCAGTTTCTATCGCTAACCCAAACAAACACTCAAATAGGCCTTCTTTCCATTGTGTGGGTCCTGTCTGATTTGTCTTATTTTCTTATCTTGTACTCTTGTTATAAAAAAAAACGTTTAACTGAATCTCGCGGTTTGAAATGATAGTTAAGAACAAAATTTGTGTCAAAATTGTAACTTTTTTTTTTTACTAAAATACCCTTTTTTTATGAGGAGATAGGAATAAGAAAGAGAAAAAAATTATTATAATAAGGAGGATTGTAGAAGAGAGAGAATAAGAAAATAAATATGGGAAAAGTAATAGGTTTTTGGGGTTGTGAAAATTTATTATATTGACATTAAATAAAGGCAATTAAAGAAGGATAAAATGAGAAAGTAAGAAGTAAAAAAATAAAACATAGTTTGAATGTTTCTTATAATTTGGATCGGAGCATGTGTGGGAGTTGTTTCTTATAATATGGAACGGAGGGGTATATATATATATATATTTCATTTAGCTCCATGATTTGCTAATCTTTTCCTACATTTTCTTTTATTTTCTTTCCTCTTATTTCACATGATATCTTTTGCAAAATAAATTAGGATATGAGTAACTTTTATATCAAAATTTCTTTTTATCCTGAACTTAATTAAAGGACAAAAATATAGTAATATAAAAGATAATTAAATAGGTATAAAATATCAATAAAGTTAATTATTTATACTTAAAATCTATACCTATTTAATCATGAAATATATATTTATCAAATACAATATTCATACGTGGGTCTTCTATCTTCAAGCTCGTTTTCATTTGGTCTGTGGTTGGTTTTACATTCTATTATGTATGGTAGATTGGACTTTTGATCTATCTGGTAATTTTTGGGTAAATTGCCTGAAGCCTTAGGAGATGTAAGCCTTTCTTTGTAAGTCGTTTTATCATTTTAATAAATTGTATTTCATAAAAAAAGAAGAAGCAAAACCTCATATTTGAATTTTCAATGCTCCTATTTTTATTTTGTACAAATGTTGCATGGGAGACGGACACATCTTTTTTTTTTTTTTTTTGCCTATCCGGTTCACCGGAGCTTTGCCCCGACTACATCTGGATCCGACCCGCGTCACGCACCCGGCTATGGTGGGAGAGTCTCCCAATGAAAATTTTCTGCATACACAAGGCTCGAACCCGAAAACTTGTTTAAATTGAACCAAACCGCTTATCATTTGGACTAATTCCTATTAGTGGACACATCTTTTTTATTTTGGGTCAAAGAAGGACAAATCTCTATGCAAAGGCATTGGGTTGAAAAGCCCAGAACGAAGGTTTATAACTTTATATTAAAAAGGACTTTCAATTATTATGGGCCTAAACGATCCAACCCATTACGAGCCTTCACTGAATCAGGCTCAAGTTCGATGGCTCTCTGGAAAGCTTCCTTGGCATTCTCTCTCATCCCATTCCCCTCGTAACACTCGCCCAGTAAACAGAACGCCGCCGTGTTCCTCCCCTCGCTCAGCCTCACCGCCTCAACAAGATCCTCCACCGCCGAGTCAACTCGCCGCCGTCGATTCACCGACAATTTCAACTCCGCCCTCTTCACGAGTGCGTCTTCGCGCTCGGCCGCCGATAACAACTTCATGTGCGGCGTAGATAGAGCTGCGTCCATAGACCTGAGTGCGGCGGTGCGGTGACCCATAAGATCGAGAGCGGAAGCTTTAAGGATGTGAGCTGCGGGGTCTCTGGGTGAGAGAGAAAGAGCTTGGTCAGCCTCAATCAGAGCACTTCTGGCATGGACAATTGATCGCGGTCCATGGGAGTTGGATCTGGCTCGAGCCAGGAGGCGAGATCCTTGGACCAAATGGCGGTTCGATTGGTGGTTATCTCGGGCCCTGTTGCGAACCCTGAGTTGACCCGGCTGCTTGCGAAGATTGCTCACAACGTAAAGAATAGACAAAGTTAGGATCAGAGCGGCCAGTTGAAGCATCAACTCTTTGGCCATTGGATATTCTGAATTGCAATGTTGCCAAAGGTATTTATATATTCTATATTTTATAAAATTATAAAACCACCCGCCCTACACAGTTGGGCTGGGCCAAGAACACCCCTGGGTTATTGCTCTTCACAGGCCAGTTGTGAACAGAAATGGGCGTCCCAGAGATTTTTCAGTTTGAGGTTGAATGTGAAGGATCCAAAGTCCAAATTTTCCATATTGAGAATGACTAGGATATGATACAGGACAGTTACAAAAAATACCATTTGAACTTTAAAATCCCGTTGACAAGAAGCATAATGAGATTGACAAAAAGAGTAATAAGATTGATAAGATAAGTTCTTATTAAATCACTAATTTAGGATTTTAAAATTCAAGTGGTATTTTTCTAAAATTTTTCCTATGACATACTAATATCACTGGCCAAAAAAAAAAAAAGATATTCTAATATCATCTACATATTAATGGGAAAAGCTCCTCCGTCACTGCTGAATTCTGAGTACTTATTTTACCTTAGGGTTTGAATGAATAATCCTTTTAATGCTGCCATTCTTTATGGCAATGAGCCAGCCTTAAGCTGTTTAATAATAGTGTCTGCATACCCTCGTTTTATCCATTGTATTAAAATTAAAATATCACTTATTTATATAATAAGGGTAAGATTCTACGCAGTTGAGACATCTCACCAGAAGAAGAAATTTATTCTTTGTGAACAAGATTATCTGTCTTTGCGTAGTTGCAAAAGATAGATATATTTAGATGCTGGTCTTTGATGGATAGAAATTTAAAAGGGAATGGACTATGTTTAATTTAGCACTACAGACTGCAGAGTCTAGAAGGTACAAACACTCTCTGGTTCACAATGTACAATGGGTTTTTTTCTTGGGGAAAATAGTTATTCTCAGGCCACTTGGTGCCTTGTGTCGATAAAACCATACTTGATTACTGCTTGTTACAAGTTCATTCCAAATTTCAAGCCCCCTTAGAAAACTTGAAAGCTTCGATTAGACTGAAGCTATAGTGTCATTGGCTAACCTACACAAGGCGTTACCAAGATCATCTCAAGGATCTGATTTTTTTACATAAACAAGAGCATATCAGAACCCCCTCATCAAAGAGAGCACAGGTATTAGGCATGATCACTCCATGACTAATTGCCTGTGACGATTGAGATCGTTCAGGTAAGTAGAGCAAGTATATTCTTCAAGGTCACAGGCATCTAACAAGATGGATCTTGTTGACACTGATTTCTGCTTAACATCAACGAGCCCCTCCTCACCCTTAAGCAGCTGCACAACCTACACTTTCCAGAGGTGCCGATTCAGCACGCAAATGCAAAATGAACCTTGTTGCAAGAGAAAGGGTTTTCATTTCTTTACCTGTTTCATGTATGGACGGTGGGGGGATGAGTGGTGGAGACACATGGAAGCAGTAAACATGGTCCTCTTCAATTCAATGGAATCATAAGCTTCTCCTAATCGCGGGTCTACTAATTCCTTCACATTGTGTTCTTCTAGTCGTGGTTTTGCCTGTTCATGTTGAGTAATCTCATATTTAGCCTGGAACTTCACTAAAACATAGATTGAAATCTTGCATGCAGGGACAATGAGGTCTCACCCAGAGGACAAGACTTTGCTTGCTGCATGAATCAACTGCTCGACGACCTGTAATGAGTTCCAGCAGCAAAACCCCAAAGGCGAATACATCAGTCTTCTCATCCACAATTCCATGCATAAAATACTCTGGCGCCAAATACCTGAAGATGAATCCAGCTCGTCAGAAAATGAGTCGACAGTGGTAATGAGATGCAGAAAATCCTGAGGCTAACAATACTGACCCGAATGTGCCTTCTATTGGGAAGACAACATGGTGAGGCCACTTCTCTGGGAGCCATTTCGCGAGTCCAAAATCTGAAATCTACAATGTATAACACACGGAATCATTTCCCCCAGCCTGTATGATTTGTACAGAATCTAATACTATATTCATTGCAGAATCTACTACCGAGGTACCTCAGCTTCGTAATTTTCATTTAGTAATATGTTGGAGGCCTTGATGTCTCTGTGAATGATTCGTCTTTGACCATCATGATGCAGGTATCGCAAGCCCTGTGCCACGCCAACAGCTACCTTGAACCTTATCTTCCACTCCAAGCATTCAGAACCTGAAATGTGCAAAATCTGAGACCTGGTGCAAGAAAATGCTGTGTCTACCCTAACCAGGCAAAAAAAAAAAAAAAAAAAAGGCATTTGTAGAAGGAGAAGAAGGAAAGAGATTGAGAGGGCAACCAAAGAGCAGAGAAGAAAGGCTGCCATGTGGGGCTAATTGCAAGACAAAGTAGAGACCATTGTTGACCCCAAACCCAATCAAACGCACAGCATTTGGGTGATTTATGTGGGCAATAATGCCTAACTCTGTTAAGTAATCTCCCGCTTTGTCCTCATTTTCCTTCTCTTTCTTCATTAGCCTCTTCACTGCCACAAGTTGACCGTCCGGTAAGCGTCCTTTGTAGACTTCAGCATGCCCTCCTTGTCCAATCAGGTTCTCTAATAAAACACAAAAGTCACAGTGGTGTCTATATAAAAAAGGTGGAGTTTCTCTAATTTTACTAGACACAAATATATCAGTGGGTAATTATTTTTTGAGTTGAATATAATGTCAATTCTTCTTCTTTTTTTTTTTTTTTTAAATTTAAAGGATGCTAGTGGGTTGTTAGGAATATGTTCCTGACGGTTAAGGCAGGAAGTTCACTGTGACTGACATTTAGTGGGATTTCATTGTTCTGATATGAAGATTGAATTAATTCCATGGTTGAAACTTGAAAGTTTCCTTTAGGTTCCACCATATTTGTCGTCAACGGCTTTAGGAACTGAAGTCTTCGCTAGTTGAATTAACTTTTTGACTAGTAGCCTCCACAAGTTGAAAGCGCACAAGATACATTGAAACGTAGGAGGAAGATGAAGGCTGAAAAAGATGCCCCTTTTTCCCCGGCTTAGTAGTTTATGATTTGGGATTTTGCGGGTCAAACTTTAGCTCTGTGATCAAAGATTCAAACAAAAAATCTCGTGTCCTGTTTTTCTTTCTTTCTTTTTTGAAAACCATGCAGCTACTAACTAAATTACCCAACCCTAGTTCCAGTTACAAAAATAAAGAAATGTCGGGTTATTTATGTAGGATTAACTGGAAGTTGTGTCATGTCTCTCTCATGAGAGATTGGTGTGATTGGTAAGGTAAAGCAAACAAAGGAGGCCTTAAGTTTATTTTGATGGGGTCAGACTCAGCACCCACCACTCTACGGCACCAGAGTGTGAGCCTAATCAGAACACTATTTGTGACTTCTTTATCTGGACGATGCCGCTTGAATAAGTCCTCCATTAAAAATTTCATTAAATTTTATCTGTGAGAATGATCTGATAAATTGTTATATACAGAAAGTATTAGTAGTATTTATGATAATGACCTAATAAATTTTTATATACAAAAAATACCGGTGGTTTATAAATTTTTAGGGTTTAGACTTTCAGTATTGAAAGTTTATAATTTTTTCACACACATGGTAACAGTATTCTGATTTTGATCCTTCTCATCGATAACATTTTTAATGGGAGACTTGTTTCTGAATTAAGTGTCATACTTTTCCTTTTTCATCCATAATTAAATGCAATACTTAAAATATACATAATTCTTGGAATCCCCCTCTTTATGTAGTGTCATGCTAACTCTCTCCATTATAGAATTCAAGGCCTGTCTTTCTCCTCAAGCTACACACTAGGACACAACTACTACTGCTACAGTAAAGACTACATATTCAATATTCTAATTCAAATAATCTAGAGAAAGGAACATTTTTGGGTTGAAATTTTATTGGTTTATGTCTTTAATCATGCAAGATTAAGAAAACTTCACCATATAATTTTCATTCATGTGGGCGTCAAACATTAGTGAAAATTACAAGCAAGAACAGTTGTTTGACAAATAAATTGGTAAACACTGAATCTTCTACACAAGCTTTCTTTCAACAAATAAGTCAACATAAATTATATCGATCAAGTAATACTATAACTATACAAATATATGCAAGCATATGAATAACGATTAAGGAAATACAGAACATGATCAGTATTTTCATTTGTAAAATAATTTAAGGGGTCTACTTTCTGCAAAATATCATTAATTCATTTTCTCCTATCTTTTTTCACTCATTCTCTCACAATCACCCTCCCCACAAATAAAGGTAATGAAAAAATAAATTACATTTTTTAACAAAAAATATATCCCAACCATGAAAGATAAAATCAGAAAAGTCTTTATTAATAAGTAAAAGACCTACCATTAAAAAGTGATGAGATTTATTAATATATTATATTTTTTGGCTAGGACTAAAGAACATTCTCCTTTTTAATTTACCTCGTTCATTTACTTGAAGCATATAAAAGTACAGGAGGAGGTTGAATTGGCTCAAAGGAGATACGCCCTTGATTTTAAATATAAAATAAATTTTTAAAAGATTAAAGAAACTTAATAAGTTATTGAATTATATCATATGATGTGTATTATTAGATTATATATCAGTTTATAAGTTAGATAAAATAGTTTAGAAAAAAAAAGATAGATATAAATATTTTAAAGTAATTTAATTAATTTTCTTAATATTTCTAAAAATATTAACTGTATGTTATATTGAACGAGAGAAAGTACACCTAACTGGCTTCGTGACTTCGGACAAGGACCCGAGAGAAACCCTTAATCATTCAATTATCTTAAAAACAAAAATAACCGATTATTTCTTTGTTTTTTTGGCCATAGAAAATTAATGGACGTCGACGTTCCCGTCCGTTGCGGAAGTAAGGCTTATCAGAAGAGGAAAAGAAAGGTTAAGGTAGTTATTAGTTACCAGGACTGAAATTATCTGTTGCAGCTTGGAGCTCTGCGTAATCGAAGTTCCTCCATGAAAGCTTTTTAGGTATAACTCCCAGATTAATTCGATCTTCTGTGCTTCGAATCCGTTCAATCCTCCTCTTCCTCAAGCTTTTCTTCGACATCTCATAGCTCGATGCAAGTAATGAAATCGCCGATATTCTCTGCATTGATTTCTTCCTCCACGAATCTATCATCGCTTTCCATGGCTGTCCCTGCCATTCCCTCACGTTCACTCTCTCTGTCTCCGACGACGACGACTTCTCCGGCGAGCTTGAGCTGAAGAAGCTGCTGCTGTTTCTGCTACTACTACTGCTTCCGCTGTTGTCAGATTCCGTGCCTGAAATAGGGATTTCCAGTATACCTCTCGGCGACGCCTCATCGTCGCCAGAAAGCTCTCTTCCGTGCTTCTCTAATATTTCCATTTCTGGGTTTTAATTGATCACTTTTTCTTCTTCAATACACACATGCTCTTCCTCGTTCCTTAGATTCAGGGGAGACGAAGGATACAGAGAAAGACCTACAAAAAGTTGAAAACTTAATATCTTATTTGCTTGTGCGATACAAAACCCACCAAGAAAAACTTGTCTAAAAGAGAAGGCCGAAAAGAAATTTAACGTTGAAGTTTGTGAATGACAGAAAATGAATTTGATTTTTTCTTCTTAGGTTTGTGCTCTGTTTTGAAAAAAGAAAACAATAACTTGTACGTGTACAAGAAGCTTACCTTGAACAGGGTGCTACCCTCATGGAGGGTTTATTCTAAGATTCAAAACCCAACCAGCTCGTAGTGATGAAAGAAATGAAACTATATTCTAAATTAAGAACCTGGAGTATGGAAGTTGAAAAGTTTAGTCAATGACATATCTGATGAGGATGAGAGAAAAAGCGATGGTTGAAATTGGGAAACGGAAGACAGAGGAGATATATGAGAGAAGAAAGCTTCAGAATTGGTTGTCCTAAGAAGAAGAGAAAGCGAAAGCCAGCTTGGGGATGATTGGAATATGTGCTATATTTATACTCTCAGCTTCTCTCTCTCTCGTGGGTTTTCTTTTTTATTTGGTTTTCAAAGTTTGGAGAATTAGAAATTGAGGAAAAGAAAAAAGAAAAAAAAATGAATTAGAGCGTAGAAAATGAAAGTGTGGCTGCTGAGTGCGGAATGCTGACGCAATCTCTCCTACTTTGGATTTTTGGTCGTGAATTTTGGCGCAACTAACGCACAAAACCGCTTGAAAGGCCATATGTATCTCCCTGCCGACCTTTTTGGTTTTGTTTTTTTTCTAATAGTAAATATTCTCTTTTAATTTTGTACATACAAGGTTTTTTCCCTCTTAATTTTATAAAATACTATTTAAATTACAAAAATCCAAAATATATACTAAATTAGAAAAAAAGATAAATAGGTAATTTAATAAGAATATGAAATTTTAAAGTTTGAATATTGATAATTTAAATATAGGAATTAATAATTTGAGTATAGAGTTTGACAATTTGAGCTCCCTAAGTTGCTACTGTGTATACTTAGGTTGTTGATCGTTATTCTTAAGTTGTTATTGTATATACTCAAGTTGTCAACATCCAAACTTAAAAATTTCAGATTCCTAACCTATCAGATATTTATCATGTTACTAATTTAGAAGATATTTTAGGATTTTTGTAATTTAAATGGTATTTTTCTACCATTTTTCCTAAAAACTAATGTTAGTCGTTAAACAAATTAATGTTGATAGTTAATATTCAACATTTATTTTTTAACAGCTAAAGGCAGTATTGTTCTTTTTTAACACTTTTCACTTTTTGGGTGAAAAAGATCTACAAAAACTTTCAGATACCAACAATTTTTATGCCAAAATTTCAGGGAAAAATTAAACTTTAATCCTAATTAAAAGACTGAAAAACACTTTGTAAAATTGAGGAATAGGGGTAAGGTGCAAATTTGTCATGGAAGTTTTCACTGAGGAGCAATTTTACCCCGAAAATTTTTTTTGGTCCAATGTTACCTCAAAAGTGTTAAAATGGAGCAATATTGCTTATTTTCGTTAAAAAGTTAACAGTCATTGTTAATTTTTTTACGGTCAATGTTAGTTTTTTAATAGAATAGGGTAATATCACTACGTTTTGAAACTTCTGGGTGACATTAAACCTAAAAAACCTTTTAGTGCAATATTACTCCTCAGCAAAAACTTCTGGAGTTAATTTGCACCTTAACCCTTGAGAAATATATTGAAACATTATATAAAGTTAGAAGAGAAAAAGTATACTTTTACCTTAATCTTATTAACAAAAAAATATTCACATTAAATTATATATATTGAAAAATTAATTTTAATTTTTTTTAAAATTTCATCATAACTGTTAAAAAAATATTGGCTGTTAAAAAATTAATTTCAATAGTTAATATTCAACATTAATTTTTTAAATGCCGAGGACGACATTGTTTTTTTTAGCCTTTCAGATATAATTTACCAAAAACAAATTTCAAATGCTCAGAGTTCCTACACAAAAATTTCAGGATAAAATTAGATTTTACCTCTAGTTAAAAGACTGAAAAAGGTACTTTATAAAATAGAGGAATAGATTGAAACATTATATAAAGTTAGATGCTGAAAAGTATACTTTCACCTTTATTTTATTAAAAAATATTCACATTAAATTATAAACATTGACAAAAAATTATTAAATGTTGACATAATAAGGACTGAGTCGAAAAAATCATCACTTAATGTTAATAATCTGAAGGTAGTTAACTAAACAAATACTCCATCCGATCCTATTTATAAAAGCCTGATAATCGAATTACATGATTTAAAAAAAGTGGTTAAAATTAGTTTAAAATAATAAGTATATTTGAAACAATTTTTTTTTCAAGTATATCCTTATTTATTGGGGGCAAGGGAAAGAGAGAAATAAGATAAATACAAATATCACCAACCTTTTAATTAATGCTATATATATAATCAATGAGGGGCAAAAATAAATAAAACTCATTAAATGTTGAAACAACCCTTGTCGGGCTTATAAAAAGAATCAAGATAATTCAAATTTTAGATTCTTATAAAAAAGGATCGGAGGAAGTACTTTATAAAATTAAATGACTAAATTCAGAACTTATATAGTTAAAAAGATTAAAGGTGCATTTTAGCGTTTTATTTTTTTAGACTTTTCTTCATGTAATAAGCTTGCATTCTTTCTGATCGCCGCAATTCATTTTGTAATAGATGAACTATAGTAATTAAATTACCGAGTAATAGTAGTACTAGTATGAATTCACATTTCACAAAGTAGTCTTTAAACAAATAAACTTTTGCAAATATTGAGTTGCTTTAACTTTAGGGAATAATTTAGATAATATTAATATCAATTTATTAACATCAACATCAGCAGGACATGAATGGGATTGTTCCTCCATTGGATTATTCTAGGGTTAAATCCTCGGTTCATTTAATCTAAAAAATGACTTATCATCAAAAGCACTTTTTTTTTTTTTTTTTATAATTTAAAGTTTAGATGAGTAGGGCCTCCAGGGTTTACTAGAGTTAGGGTATGCCTCTGAGATTAAAAAACACTTACAAATGTACTTATAAATTGTCTATGAATAAAGTTCTCACATTAGCGGGATTCAAACTCATAACATTATGATTATCAGGTTATGAGACTAGACCAACTTTCGTTGGCTCAAAAACATTTTGTTAGCACGTTAAAAACGTCATTTTGCAATTAAGGTGATAAGACTACTATAACTTTTTTTAGTCAAAACATGATTTTGATCGAATTCAATGAATTTTTAAGCACATACAATGACAGATGGTTGATCCCCCCCCCCCCCCCGACTTAATAATGGAATGGATTAATTAGGAGGAGTGGGGTACAATTTGTACATCAAGTTGTTAGTTAATTTTTTTCTTACATATAATATTTCTTTGAATTTAAATTTAATTATATAAAAATAATGTTTTGTGTTGATATTATATTTGTTTCCATTAAATGATGATAATATATATGCCGCCAAACAAAATAATTGATGATAGTATAAATAATGCAGGTTTAGATTTGAGTCTGCAAGCTTAAGTTTGAATTAACTTTGGGCTTATTTGGGAAAACAGGTTGAGAAGTCTTATAAGTCAGTTAAAACAAAAGGGAAAAAGGTAATTGCATGAAAATAAATAATATTTAGCATAACTTTGGGTCAACTGAATTTTTACTCAAAAATCATTTTAAAGTTAACAACTTTTGACTTTTTTTTTTTATATCCGTGCCTTTCAAAAATGACTTTTTAATATATTATTTAAACAAAATTTCGTTAAACTGACTTTTCTATAAAAATATTTTCAAATATAAAGTGCATTACAATAATTAATTTTCACACCAAATTCAGTTTTGAAAAAAAACAGTTAAGAGTCAAAATTACTTTTACTTTCTTTCCAAAAAACAGAAAGGAGAAATAAGGTCCATGATGCTTTGACTCTAACTTGGTTTTCAGACAGATTTGCGTTCAAATAAGAAACCAAACGAGCTTATTTAAGGGATATGCTTAATCATACCAAAGGTTTTAGTTGGTGAAAAAAAATAAATAATTAGTTCAAATAAAAGAAAAGGAAAAGAACATATTACAAAATGAGAAATGATTGAGCTTCATTCATTTCTCTCAAATCCTCCATACCTGGGTGAGTACCACGTTATTTTCAAATTCCAAGAACCTTAGTAATAAGCACACAAGCATGCAACTATATAAACTAAATCGATCATATATCAACAAAATGCATACTCGTTTTTTAATCTCAAGCAAAGTTATTGAACCCGGATCGGTCACTAAACTGGCCTGGGTAGTGGATCAATTATCAGTAGTCAAATCGGAGTTAAACTGAGGTTAAACCGATGAGGAAGTGAACTTAAACGATAATATTTTTTGAAATGGTTTTAGAATTTAATAATTTTTTATGATCAAATGATATATTTTTGAGTGAATCTTTTTGTATTAGAAAGTAGACATTTCAAGCTTTTCATAGAGTCATACTTTGTAATTTTTCGAAATATGTAGAATTAAATATGAATTTTTAAAATCAGGAAATTTTAATAAGCATTAAACTGATCGGACCGGTCCGGTTAGAACCATATAAAGAGGTGTACTTAAAAAACAAGTTAATACTAGAAATATTTATTGAGCTTGTGTTTGTAGGAAAAGAGAGAAAGTGACCAGACCTGTTTGATTTATTTTATATACATTATGCAGTGGAGCAGACCAGCAAGAGTTAGGTTTGTTAATGGCCCTTACACAGCATATGCATACAGGGGGACCTCCATGTGTTTCATTTATTTTCGCTTTATTAGTTCATCCAATTAATTTTGATATTATTTTTTTTATAGTATTGCGATTAAAGAAGAAGATTCTTGGACTTTGGAGCTATGGAATATCCAAGTCTTGAATAAAAACCGCATAATACTATGTAATCACTGGCCAAGAAAGTATTACCTCCGGTCTTAAATATAAGATAAAGTTGATTTTTTTTTTGGATAAATTAAGGGAGCTAAATAAGTTACTTAATCATATCATATGTTATGTATCCTTAGATTATATATTAGTTTATTAGTCAAACTAACTAGTTTGGAGAAAAAAATAAAAATATAAACACTCTAAAGTAATTTAATTAACTTCCTTAATTTCTCCAAAAAAGTCAACTTTATCTTATAATTAAGACCGGAGGGAGTAATAAACAAGTTTTTAAAAATGAAGTTGGTTACATTTTGTTTAAATAATCAGGGGGAACACATGGTTAAGTAGGTTAACTAAACCTGTTGATGTTGTTAATTCTTTAGCTATTCTTAAAAACTATATGTATTTTTTTGGTGTGTTTAATCAAAAACCTCACCAACCTCACCAAGTCACTTCAGCTAGAAAAGGGTGCCTAACTGAATTCTAATAACTCCATTAAAGTACTGAGCTACCCAATAAGAAGCATAACGATGAAAATTGTAAGACACCTACTCTATCTTACAAGCAGTTTTGGAACTGACCCAATAAAGATTAATTATAGTATTATATATTATTAATTCCGATAAATGTAATTCTATAAATTTATTTATTTTAGATTCCTCATTTGGCACTCAATTTCAAGGTGGGGAACCAACTTAATACATAGCTAGATTGAGAGGGTGAGAACCGCAGAGAACATATCTTAATATTATTGTTTAGGGGATATTTGATAATACCAATGTGGGTTAGTTCATCAATTTCTCAAAAGGCTTATAATGGATTTGTTTGGCCTCCCCCGTATATGGCTACGTACGTATATATTTCTCCATTGAGCTTAGCAGCCCCTAACTATACACTTAGCAATGCAATGCTTATCATCACAGCATATGATTATTACTCCCTCCGATCCTAATTATAAGATAAAGTTGATTTTTTTTTGGAAAAATGAAGGAAACCAATTAAATTATTTTATAATGTTTATATTTTTAGTATCCTTAGATTATATATTAGTTTATTAGTCAAACTAATTAGTTTGGAGAAAAAAAATAAAAATAAAAATACTTTAAAATAATTTAATTGGCTTCCTTAATTTCTCCAAAAAAGTCAACTTTATCTTATAATTAGGACCGGAGGGAGTATAAGAAAAAGTTGACTTTTTTGGAGAAATTAAGGAAATTAATTAAATTACTTTAGAGTATTTATATTTATATTTTTTTTCTTCAAACTAATTAGTTTGATTAATAAATTAATATATATTCTAAGGATACATGATATATGATATGATTAAGTAACTTATTTAGCTTCCCTAATTTCTCCAAAAAAAAATTAACTTTATCTTATAATTAATATAAAAGGTATAGCACTTGCTTTTGTGTTTTTTAATTTTTAATTTGGTACGCTTATGCAATGACTTCAGGAACAAACACTATCATTTGGATGTACAAGTCATTCTTGTTTTTTTGGTCCGTTTTGAATTTACGTGTCAAACAAAGGACCCCCCCTCTCTCTCTCACACACACACAAATGAAAAAGCATGAGATAGAAAATTGGCACTAATTGAATGCACTAACTAGAATCATGGGCTATTATTTTTTTTTCTAAGTATAGATATTCTCCTATTGGAATTAATCTTGTTCAAGGCACTACTGGAAACTACTTGTGAATACCTTTTTCAATGAGCATTCGAATATTGATTTACCATATTGTGAAGGGCTAGCTTCTTCCGTTAGATTCAACCTTAATTGGTCCTAAATTGTTTATTTTTTCGGCAAAATCGTACATTGTTTGTTTTTTTTTGCTACTGCACGGTATCCCCCAACCCGATGGGTCAAGGACTAATCCGTCGGGTACTGTCGGGCCCAATGATGGGGGCGACCCTCCCAGGCACACCTGCTCCATTCCCACCCCCTAGGGATCGAACCCCAGAGATGATGGTTAAGGGGCACAACGCCCTTACCAGTTGTACCAGTGTGCGCGGGTTACATTGTTTGTTGTTATAGAAGAAGGTGAATCACGCATCAATAGTACATGGACTCTTCTATTTTTGGGCCAAAATTTGTATCGGAACTCTTCAAGAACTCCCAAATCCAATTCTATAATTGGGCTAAGCCCAGAATAAAAGAAAGAGAATAAACAAGCTGAGTACCTCCTATGGGCCTAGAAGGCTCTAATTTTCCCATGAAATAAAGAACTTATATTTTATCAATAAATATTGGTCTAGTTGGTAAAAATGTGTGCTAATAATGATAAGTTTTTGGTTCATATTTCACTTATGCGAAGACTTTATTAATAAGAAATATTTCTAAAAGTGTTTTTTAAGTCCGGATATATATTCTAAGACCCTTAATAAGCTCTGGAATCAACTCACCTATACTTTTTTTACATTAAAAAAACAGAACATTTAGTTTCGAGAACTCTGACTTCAAGAACAGAACAAAACGGTCAAAGTCAAAGCACGAGGATCCACCTTCACTCACACTTGCCTTTGCCAAATCTGCCAAAGCATGGGTCCTTTTCTGAAACTGGTCCCTCCTTTCCACCATGGGATCATTCATCATCTCCTATCCTTATATTGACAATTAAAGGTTTAAGACAATCTATTGAGATTAAAAGTTACAATTTTGAGAAAGTAAACTGATAAAGTGAAAGATAGAAGGTCTCTTGCGACACGCAAGTTTTATTGACAAGAAAATTAGACATATCTATGTAAGCTTATTCAGAACCCTAAGTGCTTGATTAATACGATACTATTAAAAGAAGATTAGATATAATCAATTTGCAAAAGCGATAGCCAAATACATCAATAACAATGATTATTTGCGAATTAAACAATATGGACCTTCATATACCATTATTTGGTGTGATATTTTTTTTTTGGTCGAACTATTTGGTGTGATAATTGGAGTACTGCAAACAAATAATGGGATAACAAAAAGTCTGAAATTACGTAATTCCATGAAATGAGAACCATTAATTTCGACTACCAGCACCAAGTGACTTCAAGAACACAACAAAACGGTCAAAATCATAATATGAGGAACCACCACCCTGTACACTCGTTTTTGCTAAGGTTGCCATAGCTTCCGTCGGTTTCTCAAACTCTTGCCTCCTCTCCACCATTAGATCATTCACCATCTTCTCCACCACCTTCCTATCACACGTGTCCTTCATATCTAAACCTATCTTCCACACCTCACTTACATACCTACTGTTCATCTGTTGGTCTGCAAAGTACGGCCAGCATATCATCGGAACTCCGGCCACCACACCCTCCAACGTCGAGTTCCATCCACTGTGTGTCATGAACCCACCAACCGCCACGTGTTCAAGAACTTCCTGTTGTGGGGCCCACCCCACCATGCAACCTCTCTCCTTGGTTCCTTCCACAAGCTCCAACGGCAGCTCCTTTCCGTCTTGTTCCGCCACCATGTCGGGTCGGATCACCCATAAGAACCGCTTCTTGCTGTTCGCCAAACCGTACCATATCTCCATGAGCTCATCTCTTGACATTATTGTTATGCTTCCGAAGCTCACATATATCACTGATTTAGGTGGCTGAGCGTCAAGCCACGCCAGGCAAGTTCTATCAATTTCCCAAAGACTGTTTGCGAACGATGGTGGCGGTTTCTCCTCAGACGACGCCGTCTTGGAGGCCTTTCTGGCGGTGAGGTGCGCCTGGAGAGGGCCGAGGGTGTAGAGTTTTGGGAAGAGATTTCGTATTTGGGTGAGGATAGGACCTTCTAAGTCTTCAAATGTGTTCAAAATCAGAGCTTGTGCTCGCAGGGATTGATGGGTCTCGAACACAATAGCTTCGAGAGTCAATTCACCGTTATGGGGTCGTCGAAAGAAACTCGGGAGATCCCGACATCGAACCAAGTTTTCCATACCAGGGATACTTGTTACCATGCGATCCAGGTCTTCTTCCCCTTCCATATAAACCCTTTGTAAATATCAAATCTTGAAGAAACTTCACTTCTGAATATGAGAGAGAAGAAATATAATATATATACATACACACACATACCTCGAATCGGAAGTTCGTTGCTTTCTAATAGCCTTGGAGCGCAAACGTAAGCCCAAAAAGAGCAAGCACTTATGGTACGAAAATGAACAACAGGAATCCCAAGCTCTTGTCCGAGTTGGTTGCTGAGGCGTCCAAAGGCGCCATCTCCAATGATACAACTGAACCTTGGCCTTCCAGAAGCTTCCATGCATATCTCCTTCAACTGAGGCAAGGCGGTCAAATTCACCTGCTTGCTTTGTTGGCCCACGTTGTCTCCGCATCGGGGGTCGTCGGCCGGAAGTCCGTCGGAGAAAGTCTCGAAGTGGAGGTTGGGATAGGCGGCTAAACGAGAATGGATATCGGCGAAACGGAGGAGGCGGCGGTGGACGTAGTCGGTGCTGAGGAAGGTGACATGGACGTTGGAAAGAAGCAGAAGCTCGGCGAGTTGAAGCATACAGTTGACGTGCCCTTGATATGGAAGAGGAAAGATCGAAACATGGGTTTCAGTTTCACACTGATCTCCTCCCCCAGTCATGTTTAATTACTTGGGTTCTTCGTTTCCCTGATGTTCTCTTGTTTGTGTGAGGGCGTTCACAATGATATATATAGATATATTTTGAGAAACAGAGTTTGGCCGATCAGTGTGGGAAATGGGCAAATTTAATGGGGGCATGGAAGCTAGAGAGCACACGTCACGAGAAGGACATGAAAATTTAAAAAGGGTTAATGCAAATCATTGGTGCCACAGCTTTGTGCGATTATTTTAATTGGTAAAGTATAGTTTTGATATTTTAAGTTTACATCAAGTTTCTAATCGGTCTCTTAAGTTTAAAAAGCATGTTTTTAGTCCTTTTATGTTAACACCGTTAATTCTCACTAATGGAAAACACTCGTTGAGGGCTGACAAATCATGTTTAAATTTTAATTATTTAATATAATAATTTTTTATTTTAAAGTTAAAACAAAACAAAACAACTTGTCTTCCGCACTACAATCGACAACGGCGTCTCCTCCATCTAATCTTCAGGCTTCATATCCGCTTTCAGCAAAAGGCCTCTTAGTGGTTCAAATCACTGGCTAGTGACTATGCTGAATTGAGTAAAATCCTATATATTTATTATGGCCAAAGATAAGGATTCATTCTGTCCGTGCTCTCGTTTGTTTTATTAGATTGGGAGTTCGATGAAACTGTTGTTTGAAAATACCACGTAGCACAAACCAATGGTTCAAGGTTCTCTCCATGATTCTATCTGTGTATGTTTGCACCAGCCACCTTTGGTAACTATGCTTTCGTCGTAGGTGGTCAAGACACTAAAACTTGTTATCAAGTATTGGACTCTGCTAAGAAATACAATTCAAAGAGCTGGTCTTGGGAATCTGTCGACCTAGGATGAATTGGAAGAGAAAGTCTTGCTTGAGTTGTTACACAAACAAGAAATTCTATGTAATTGGGGGTGGTTTTAGTGATAACTAGTTGTCAAGGAGGCTGGGGTGTTGCCCAAATCTTTCATTGACGAGCTGCAATGGTGGCGACTTGAATTTGGCATGCTAGTATAGGAGAAGACACATTTTTTTGTTTAATTTTAGTTTTGAAATATAAAAGACATTACATTAAATAATTAAAATTTAAATATACTTTGTCAACCCTTAATTGCTGAGTCAGAGTTTTCCGTTAATAAGAATTAACAGTGTCAATATAAAAGGATTAAAAACACACTTTTTAAACTTGAGGGACTAAATGAAAACCTGACATAAACTTAAAGGACTAAAAATATATTTTAGCCATTTTAATTTTTAATCCCTCAAATTTTAAATAAAGACTTTTGATCACTCAAGTCATAAATTAGTCTAGTTTTTATTAAAAAATTAAGATACAAAACTAACCATAAACATATATATACAAAAATATATGCAAACTTTTCTAAAGTGTAAAAATACTTATAAAGTTTAAAGATCTGTGCAAAATTGACTTAACAATTAAAACCATCAAACGTCCGTGCAGAAGAAGTGGGTGGGTCCTGCTACAAATTACAAAGTGACAAACGTGGAGTTGTTTTTAATCATTGTCCAATATTTTAATTTCATGGGTATTTTTTTTCACATGAGAAATAATTATAGATATTTTTGCACATTAAGTATAAATTTATTTGCATCTTAACTCTTTATTAAGTTATAGAACCGATGTTTAAACAAAATGAAACTTGAGTGATCAAAACCTATATTTTTAAATTTGAGAGTCAATAATAAAATGAAGATAGACTTTAGGCATATAAAATTGTATTATTAACTCAAATTAAAATTAAAATATGGTTGTGGTAGTTTTGGTAGTGACTGAGATGTGCCTGAGGTTCAACAAACCGGACCGATTAATGAATCAGATGAGAAAGTGGTTCAACATGGGGTCAACTTGGCGTGAGACTGTTAATAATTAAAATAATGAATTTTTAAATATGTATTGATTGATTTAGATAAAAATAAAAATAAAGATATAAAGATAAATGTAAAAAGTAAATATATATTAGCTTTTGCTATTATCAATTTCTTTTACTAATTTCTGATGGCATAAATGATAATGAAATCAAATAATTTGAAACAAAATTTTACCGATCCCCATTCCCTACTCATAAAAAAGATGAGCAAGGGAATTCTCATCACCCCAATTTTGGGGTTTCTTTTTTGAAAAAATATTCCTTATACTAAAAATTAATTAGCTTGAGATACTAGGTGTTAAAAAAATATTTTAAATATTGGGTGCTACTGGAATAATATTTTAGGATCGTGTTGTAGGAAAAAATTTTTTGAATGTAAGATTAGAAATTAATTAATTTGAGATACCGAATAGAAAAAATATTTTAAAGTACATCATAAAATTTAATCTAAACAAATACTAGTAGAAAAATGACTTTTTAGACCGGTTAAAAATGACTTTTTAGACCGGTTCTGTATTAGGTCTTGATACAGGAGGTCTAAAAAGTCTGTTATTTTTTAGACCGGTTGTTAGAACCGGTCTTAAAAGTCACACATTTAAGACCGGTTGTGGGAATAACCGGTCTTAAAGGTAAGACATTTAAGACCGGTTGTGGTCACAACCGGTCTTAAAAGTGTGAAACCGGGCTTAATAAAAGGGACCTTTTTTTTTTTTTAAAAAGAAGTTTTAAGACCGGTTGTAGTCACAACCGGTCTTAAAACTTCTTTTTTTTTTTTTTAAATTTAAAAAAGGTCCCTTTTATTATATGTACACGCACAGAATGCTCCAATTTTAAACAGCAGTACATAACAATCACTGATTTCAACTTCAAAATTCAAAAGCACCAGTCTATAGCAGCAACAAATTAATGTTCATATAAGCCAGTACAGTCATACATTGATGATTCATTTGCAATTAGACAGTAAGGATGACCAAATGACAGCATAGTAAAACAAAAGCAATGAACATGCAAAGAAATGAACATACCCTTTAATGGTCCATTGTTATTGTCAGCAGAACCATATTGCATTGCATAACGTGCTTGATCTGCCAAGCCCTTCTTCTTTCCCTTTGACGAATATGAAGAATCCATAATCCCTGCATATATCACCAATTCACTCACTTCATTCATTATGTACTCATCAAAATTAGAACATGTTAATTTCTCTCTGCTAGAAAATAATATTTGGAAATGAGTGCTTTGTGAAGGAAAGAAATCGCTTATATCATCAATACAACTATTGAAGCATTGTGATGCACACAGAATGCAATTTTGTGGAACAGAGGGTGAGAGAGAGAGAGAGAGATAATACATAAGGAATGAAACAGTCCGTGAGAAGAAACAAACATTTTCACATTATAGAAGACAAGATCATATAACAAAAATTGCTTCAAATAAATGAAACCAAGCAATCACAAAAATAAAATAAAACATACAAATCAGAGCCAAATACATGCAGAATGAAATAAAATAATATACAATGTAACATTGGATTAAAAAACTCACTATTTTTGTAATAGCTCATGGATGAATTCAGCACAACATGTGCGAATGAAATCAATATCTTCTCCAGGAAAGGGATCAGCAAGATCAAACATCTGTAACACCAAAACCAGACGAAACATTGACTTAGTAACTTAAAAAAAATAAAGTAAAACAAAAGTTCTGAAATATAAATTTACCTCTTCAGTAAAATCCAAGGTAATTAAACCCGGACCGGTCAGTGAACCGGTCGGGGTACTGGGTCAAGGGTCAGTGGGTCAGACCGGAGTCAAACCGGAGCTAAACCGGTACCAAACCGGTGAAAAATAGAATATTTTAGGCTTATAGTATGAAATTCTAAAGGATTTTTTTTTAAAAAAAATAAAAATTTAAAAAAAATGGAAAAAGTTGACCCGGACCGGGTCACCGAACCGGACCGGTTTAGTGCCCGGGTCGCCGGTTTCCGGGCCGGTTCGGCCGGGCCGGTCCGGGTTAGAGAACCTTGGTAAAATCAGTCGTGCCTAGAGTGATAATATTGTAAATGTGTCTCAAAACATAAAAAGCACATAAGTTGGACCCCTTTGGTTGCTGACGGCTCTGAGAAAAAACATGATATCATTAAAACAAATATAAACGCATGTCTTATTACATTCTTTAAACAAATCCATATGTACTAACCTTTGGCATGATCCATGTAGGGTCTTTTAAGTCACGAACATGCTTACCACAAGCACTGTGTAGGAATGTCCGCATAGCCCTATGATCATCACAATGACAAAGGTTATTGGTTTTACACAAATTCCATAAACTTTGCATACAAAAGGTAATAATGCAAGAAAACTAACGAATTCATGGTCTTTTTCAAATCATTCCCTGGTTTGAAGTGGAGGGAACATAAGAGGATGACAGTGTAACTACTCTTGCATAGAAGAAGCAACTGCCAATGATTACTGAAAAAAACAGAAGAATATTAAGCAAACATAAAACATTATATAAATTATAAAATATCAGTTTCTTTCTTACCTATGCACATATGGAGCCAAAAAACACTCAGTGGAAGTTTCACTAAGCCTCTCTGACAAGTATCGATGTCTACTAGCAGCAGTGGTCCCTTTCTCTTGGATGTGATGGGGGCATAAGAATCCAAATTTTTCGCTTTTGCTAGAGGAGACCAACCTACGATGCATGTACCTACAATAACGCAAGCACATAAATAAAAGGTAAACGGTGAAACTTTTAAAATATTTACTTTGAATTGCAGAAGCTACTTACATTAAGAACAGTTGGACAATCCCAATCGTAAGATTTTGTCCAGGAGCTACCAGGGACATCAAATCATCCCTCTCAAGATAGCATGTCACTCCTGACTGTCGAACAACTAAATCTGTAGGCCACTCTCTTGTTTTGAATGATGTATCATATGCCATCAGAATCACTTGCTGCATGATATTCAATGGAGGTTGTGAAACTTCTTGCTGAGTGAAGGGAGCTGGACTTGGTGAGGCTTTGATTGGACTATCCTCGGCTCGACCAGAAACAAGGTTCCTTGGCCACAAGATGAATGTGCCCAAGACATCGCTAACGATCTTGAATTCATCAGAAGGGATAGGGACAGGTGCATTTGCAATAATCACCTCGTCAACTAACACTCGGACTTGATCACCTTCCATTTGTCGGTGGTGGACAGTTGATCCCAGGTTATGCACACTACCCCGTGCAACTAACCGTCTCAGAGGATCCTCGACAAAAAGATCACAAAGCTCAGTATTTTCCGGGTTAGGACCCTCTGATGACTGCCCGATGTTGCAACAACTACCTTTAGTGCTCTGCTTATTAGGATCAATCGATTGTGGCTGGGGAGCACTGGTATCTTGTCTTGAGCTCATAAACACTATCATTTCCTCTTTCATCTTGCTCAACCGGGTCTCTAATAATGCATCAAATGATGCTTCAGCCTCGGCCTTTGCTTCTGCTCTTGCAATGGCCAACATAGTCTCCAATTCCTCCCTAGTCACGATATTTGAGGAATGGCGTACGGGGGCTCCAAAGTAATCCTGTATCCCTACCCCTCCTCCAACTCCCCTGACACGGCCTGGATGCTCATCTTTGCCAGTAGCAACTGTGAGGATGTCATTCCTGCCCTCCGACTTAAAAGAGCCCTCAGCTTGTTGTTTTCTAAGTTCATCCTGTAACATAAAACAAAATAACAAACATAAGTAATAATGTACGTTTCTTATGTAATTAATTACAATAACGATATATACTTACAATTCTTTCACCAACTATACGAGATTGTTCACTCGTATAAGTCCCACTCCTCTTTTGGTGGGCAAATTGCCATTTTTCTTCTCGACGAATCGGAGAAGGCGGAGAAAGAAGAACAGAAGGATCGGATTGAGATGCTTCTTCCAATCTCTTCCGTTTGGCCGCCAACAAGTCTCTTTCAGCCTTTGCATAACCCCCACGAGACATTGTATGAGGGCAATCATTCTTTCTTCCACTTTCTTGTGCCTTTTGCCTGTGAATAAGAAATGATACAAAACGAAAGTGTTAGAATCAATTAAGATAATTGCTAAGTAAATAAAACAAAAAATAAGTCAACTAACCAAAGATTCTGGAGTAGTCCGAAGCCTAACAAATTCTTGCCACGTCGCTTGATCAAGAAATGTATACTGGTCGCACGGATTAGGACGAGGCTGACCATCTTTCACCTCAATATGAATGTAATTGTTGGTCAGATTTGTCTTAAACTTGCTCCAGCACTCATAACAATACGTCATCGTCTTGTTGTACAAGATCTCACTCTGAGGAACGTCGTAGGTGAGCTGAAATGCATGCATTGAAGGAGTTAGTGACAAATTTGTGACATTTGATAATGATTAATTACATACAGACGAGAATTGTATACCTGAATAGTGTCCCAAATATGCTGCTTCACCTTTGCATCGACATTTCTCCACTCCTCTATCAAGATGCTCGGCTTGTTACGTGCAAGGAGGCCGATGAAACTCCTATATCGTTGTGCATTAGGCCTAATTGGTTTCTAATGTCTATCAAACTCAATCGGTATCTTTTCGCCTGCACTCCGACTGAGGGAAACATCTGTCAACCATGTGCCACGTCTACCCCTCCATACAGACTGGCTACTGCGCTCACTATGACCCTCGCCCTGGTTAACACTAGCTGGCTGACTCTCCTGAGCACTACGTGGCTGACTCAGAGGTGGAGGAGGTGGCTGATCCTCTGCACTAGGACGCTGGGGATCCGTCATTTGCCTGTAACGACAACAAAGAAAGATAAATTGTAAGCTATGACATGTGAAGACTATATCGATAAAATAACTAAGCATATTCTTCGGATAATAATCATAATCATAATTACTTTAGTTAGTTAAGGTTAAAGTAGTATCATAAAGAGATATCCTCCCATATTCCCTCGTGATGATCATTTCTTGTGCCGTGCGTATTATCTGCTTCATCTTCTTCGTTCAGTTCTGGTAGACCCCTGGAAAAAGAAGGAGTCTCAAGTAGATCATAATTTGAGTGACTTTTCTCGTCAATATCAACGACCCTTTTTCCTTGGAGAGCTACAGACCACATTTTAGTTGCCTGATCAGTGATATAGAACACTTGTTGTGCCTGATCTGCCATAATGAAAGGTTCATCTCCAAAACTTCTACTATTCAGATCTACTAATGTAAATCCTAACCTATCGATCTTCACACCATTGTTGACATCAACCCACTTGCATTTGAAAATGGGAAATCTAATTTTAACATAGTCAACCACCCAAATCTCTTCAATCACCCCATAATAAGGTATGGCAGCCAATGTAGGGTTCTTATCTTTCGAACTAGAGAAGTGCATAGATTCAGCCACTAATACAACACCACTGTTCTGGACGGTGCTCTTATCATCTAGGGACTTCGTGTAAAAGGTATAACCATTGATCACAAATGAAGTCCAACTTATGACCTCAACTTCAGGACCACGTGCTAACCAATTTATTGTATCAGAAACACATTCTTCTCCGTCAACCTTTTGTTTAAACCAATGTGCAAAAGCTCTGTTATGCTCCCTGATTAACCTTTGTTCAGTCATTCGACTATTTTGTTTCCGTACAATTTCTTTATGGGCATTCATGTAATATTGAACTTCATCAACATTGTTCAAGATGTACAAGTGGACTTGTTGCAATTCATCAGCATCTATGCTCTTTACTGTTGCCCCGCGTCTACCCCCTTCTTGATCATGACGTTTAGGAAGGCCAATATGTCGTACATTTGACAAATAATGTTGACAAAATTCCATAGCTTCTTCAGAAACATATTTTTGAACAATAGATGCTTCAGGCCGATTGGGGTTCTTCACATACCCTTTTAGTATTTTTATAGTTCTTTCGATCGGGTACATCCACCGAAAATAGATAGGGCCACACAACTTTATCTCCCTCACTAGATGAACAACCAGGTGTACCATGATATCAAAAAAGGAAGGAAGAAAAAGCTTCTCAAGCTGGCATAAGATCATATATCCTTCATTTTCCAATTCCTCCAATCTTTCCGTGTCAATGATTTTACAACAAATGGCATTGAAGAAGAAACAAAGTCTAGTCAATATGTGTTGAAGATCATATTCGGCAATGCCTCGAATAGCTACTGGGAGTAGTTGTTGCATTAAGACATGACAATCATGAGACTTTAGCCCTATTAACTTCAAGTCTTTCATCGATACAAGCTTTTTAAAATTTGAACAATACCCTGAAGGAACTTTAACGCCATGTAAACACTCACAAAAGCTTCTTTTCTCAACCTTAGACAAAGTATGAGCAGCTGGAGGACAAAAAGTTCTATTACCGTATGGCCTTGGATGTAAATCTTCTCGTATTCCCATTTCTTGCAAGTCTAATCTTGCCTTCACGCCATCCTTAGAACTTCCTTGTATGTTGAGCAGTGTCCCAACAATACTATCACATACGTTCTTCTCCACATGCATGAAATCAATACAGTGTCTGACGTCAAGATTGCGCCAATATGGAAGATCGAAGAAGACGGACCTTTTTTTCCATATATTTTTCTCATTTCTACTCTTTGATGACTTACCAAACATAGTATTGATATTTTTCACCTTTTCATAAATTTGATCCCTAGTCAATGCCTCTGGAGCATCTTCAAACTCTTGGCCACCGAAAAAAGATTTTTTTAATCTACGATAAGGGTGGCTTCGTCTTAGAAATCGCCTATGGCCAAGGTAAACCGTCTTTCTTCCATGTTGAAGTTGATGGTAGCATGTGCCTTCTTCACATATCGGACAAGCTTTGTGGCCTTTAACGCTATATCCTGACAAGTTCCTATATGCAGGGAAGTCATTTATAGTACAAAAGATCATTGCTCGCATATTAAAAGTCTCCTTCTTGTTCGCATAAAAAACATCGACACCTTTATCCCACAACTCTTTCAAGTCTTCGATCAAGGGTTCTAGGTAAACATCTATGTCATTTCCGGGTTGCTTTGGTCCCGAAATCAACATAGACAACATAATGTACTTTCGTTTCATACATAACAAAGGAGATAAGTTGTAAATTACCAACAGAACAGGCCATGAACTATGTATACTGCTTAGGCTACCAAAAGGATTCATACCATCTGTGCTAAGCCCAAGCTTGAGATTCCTAGGTTCTTCACCGAAGCTAGGAAATAATTGATCGATTTGTTTCCATTGAGAAGAATCAGCTGGATGTCGAAGCTTTCCATCAGAAATCCGTTCATCTGCATGCCATCTCAAATTTTTGGCATCAATTTCATTAGCAAACAGGCGCTTGAACCTTGGAATGATTGGAAGATACCACAACACTTTTGCAGGGCCCTTATTTGATTTATACCTCAGAGTTTCACATATCGGACATTGCTCCTTCTCTTCATGATCTTTTCTATACAATATGCAATCATTAGGGCAAGCATGGATCTTTTTATACTTCATCCCTAGTGGACACAGTATTTTCTTAGCATCATAGTATCGACAAGGCAACACATTATCATCAGGAAGCATATCTTTAAAGGCCTCAAGCGTTTCTGAAAAACTCTTGTCGCTCCATCCATGTCGTGTTTTCAAGCTTACCAATTTCAATACAACATTCAGCAATTGGTATTTTTTACACCCCGGGTACAACGGCTTCTCAGCATCACTGCACATATTACCATATGCATGTGATTGTTCAAAAGCCTCTTCTCCTACATCACGAATAATGTCCTCTATCCGATCATCCATATCCGTGTCATTATCATCACAAGTCACTTCCCCCTGTTGAGATGCACTTGGCATTTCTAATTGTTCACCATGCCATACCCATACTACATACATCTTACAAAACCCTTCACAAATTAAATGTGTATATATATCTGCATCACTTAATCGCTTCTCATCCAAACATTTTACACAAGGGCAATAAAACATCCCACTATCATCATCGGCATTTGTTTTTGCAAAGTCTAAAAAACCCCTCACCCCAATATCATATTCAACACTCGTCCGTTTAGCTTGTATCCAACTACGATCCATATATTCCAACACCTTTTATTTTTTGTTTTTTTTACTTTTTCCCCTGGAAAAGGAAGGAGTATAATGAGAGTAGGCAATCATTACACCCAACTACCTAGTTTAACTACTACATAATGAACAAGTATTTATGGGGTGCCTTTATAACTTTTTAGTAAAAGAAACTGAACCTTTATCATTAAAGGCGATCGACCCCAATTTCTAAATCACTGATGAATTATGAGCAAATTCTTCTCTACACTCTTGTGCACAGAACAAAATAAAATTTCATAATTCATCTGTGCGAATTTCATATCATGTTTATATTGAAAATACAGTTTATTAATAATAGGCCACTAGAGGGTTGAAAACATTCAAATTAGTATCAGTCATAGAATGTAACCACCAAACAAGATGGAGTACTTACGTCCATCATTGTTAACACATCCAAGAAAAATCTAATGGATAAGAGTGTGATGTTTGCGAATTTTACCCAAAAAAATAAAATTCTATTTATTTTTTAAGATTTCACTAAATAACTAGAGCAGCATTTCTGTATGTATTTCATAACGCAGCAACAGAATAAGGATCAGAGAAGCTACCATAACGCAGGAACAGAATAAGGAACATATAAGCTATCATAATGCAAACCAATGTCTCATACAAAAGAAAGACCAGTAATGTTTCAGAAATCAGAACCAGAACGCCCCCACATTTCTAATATCCTAAATCATACCCAGGTCTCTACGATTTTTCTCTCAACAATGATGTAATTTACATGGAATCTGGAAGCTACACAAGCAAAGAAAGCTTCAGTAGTTTCTAAACTATCATTCTAATTCAGAATACCTTCCTCTAAGAAACAAAATGACAGAAATATCGCATAGCATCACAGATTACCATGTTTTAAACTCAGGAATTAGGATCAAATTCAAATGATGGAGAAATTCCAGTTTACAAATAACCCTTGGCATATTTGATTCCTTGTATTCAAGCCAAATTGTTTGTTGTTTTTTTGGGGGGGGGGGTGTTCAACAAAGTGAACAGCAAAAGACAAGAGAAATGCACAGAAAAGGGACTTGTTTTATCTCAGTCCATATCCATAAATTTCCATTATTCATTCAACTTGCAACATCCATCCAGTTTAGACTAATCCAGCTTTAGGTGTTCAATAGCTTCTCGCTCATGACGCAAGATAAATCGATTTTTGAATTCCCTTTCAGCTTAGGCAAATATTGAGGGCAAGATTTCCTTATTCACCTATCCCTTTGATAAAAAGGAACTTGATAAACAGATGCCCTGGGAATCACTCTCTTGTTCAAACCAAATGACAAAACCACTTCATTATCAGATCAATTTCTCAACAAGGTGCTTTGACAGCATCATAACAGAAGGGGAGCTTTCTAAATGCTGCAAGACTGTCATTATCAGACTAAACACCACTTCTTATAAACATCAGCCTTATTTTTGGAACATTATAGGTTGTGAATCATATGTATTCTATTGAACCGGCTATGAACTTAACATCAAAACCACTCATCCGTTTTACCAGCCAACACATCAATAGTATGCCTAAACCATTGTTTTTAGAGGAGACTTCATATATGACACAATAAAGATGCATGTTTGTCATCTAACCTAATTCTTCAACAGAAGCATAATGAATCCCTATATTTTTTTTGAGCTAGGCCACAACCTTCTTCGTCTGCAATCACACAAAAAAATATTAATAGACGAAGTAAAAAACTACCTGGAAGAGAATTAGGCTTTAGCAAGTTGATTATCCAACTTTCGTAGATTGAGGGTGAATAAAAATGAGAACAGGGTGTGTTCAGCGCCGTCAAACGTCGACATTCAACGAAGAGTCAGAGCACCAGTACGCGCGCCTAACACTGAGCAACGGGGATGCTAGCTCCAAGATCCCATTTTCATAGCGCAAATGCAAAACGAGAACAAGGCGAGACACTAATTCCGCTCTTGATTTGACGAATTTGGAGTTGCTGTTCGTCGACCTTGACCGTTGCTGTTTAGCTTTGAAGAATTCAGAATGAAGAAAGGCGCGGAGTGTGAACCGCGATAGAGATTTGGGGAAAGAGTTTTAAGACCGGTTATAAAAATAACCGGTCTTAAAAACATTTTTAAGACCGGTTGTTCGGAACAACCGGTCTAAAATATATCTTTAAGACCGGTTGTTAGAACAACCGGTCTTAAAAACCTTTATTTAAGACCGGTTATTATAATAACCGGTCTTAAATAAAATACTTTTTAGACCGGTTATATCTATAACCGGTCTAAAAATATTTTTAATTTTTTAAATTTTTTTCCTCTGATCCTTTTAGACCGGTTTAAAATCCAAGCAGGTCTAAAAGGTTTAATATTTTAGACCAGTTAATGTAGAACCGGTTTAAATAATATTTTTTAGACCGGTTCAGAGAATAACCGGTCTCCCAATTTGTTTATAATTACAAAAATGCCACCGCGCATTTCTTTTAGACCTCATCCGCTGCAACCGGTCTAAATGTGCCGGTCTAAAACACCCTTTTTGTACTAGTGAAATAAAAAAGCATAAAAAAAATAAAAAATAAAAAAAATGAGTCCACCCGAAAATTAGGATGATGAACATGCCTTTCTCATCTTTTTGATAAGCAGAGAATGAGGACCCAAATTTTACCCACAGATTGGTCCTAGGCGTGGTTATCAAGAAAAGAAAGTGGCGTGGGGAGTATATTTGATATCATTAAGGGCCTATTTGGAAGTGTTTAAAAAGCATGTTCACGTTAGTCTAGATAAAACTTTTTTTATATTCTTATCTCATACACTGTAAATCATGTTAGAAAAGTAGTTTCTACTGTTAATCCAAACGGCACTAAATGTGCCAGTATTTTAGATAAATTGTCACATGATTTAGTGTGTGTTTGGCAAAGCTTTTTTTAATAGCTTCTGGAGAAAAAATGAAGAATAGTTTTTAGAGAATAGATTATGAGAAAAAAGTGATTTTGATAAAGTAAGAGTGTTTGAATGTTATAGTCAGAATAGCTTATTTCATGGTCAAATTATTAAAAAGGACATTAATTTTTGTGATAATTACATGTAAGGGATAAATTTATATTATATGCATTATTAAACATTAAATGTTTAATAAATACAAAAAAATTCGAAATAAATTTTTAAAAAAATTATAATTATAAAATTAGTCAAATATACAATATCAAAAAATATATAAAATTATTTTATAAATTATATTATTAGTCTATTATGTGGTTTAATATAGTAATAACATATGTGTGTGTGAACATATGTGGTTTAAAATTAGTCAAATATATATACATATGTGTGTGTACATGTATAGTAATAACTTGTGTGACAAAAAATTAATTATAAGTAGTTAGGATATAAAATAATCTACTACAAAATACCAAAGTACAAGTTCAGAGTAGAGATATGCATACATTTCACTGATTGGCAAAAATAAAATACGTCAAAATGTAAATACAATAACATTCAACAGATTGTCAATAAAAGCATACGTAAAAAGAAGGAAACTATACATGACTAAGCTTCGTGCATATAATAAACGATTTGATCTCTTATAGAATCACGAAGAGAAGCCATGTTAAATGAAGATGCAATTGATTAATGTATTGTTGAAGGTTCTATATCGTCATCTGCATCGGCATCACACAACATACCCTCTTGATCATGGCGCCGGAAGTCAGGATCAGAAATAGATGTTCTTTTAATGAAGTTGTGTATAGCCATTGTAGCACACACTATTTTAATCTGTGTGGGGAAGCTATAGCTACACATGTTCTGTAATATTTCAAACTTGTTCTTCCAAAACGCCAAATGTTCTTTCTATTGTGCACCTAAGACTGGAATGTAAGTAATTAAAGGTCTCATTGTGGTTTTGAAACGTAGATGACCTCTGAAAGTCCGGGAGATGGTAACGCTCGGATATGTATGGACCAAGGTATCCAGTCGGGGTGAGATAGCCAGCATCCACCAAATAATATTTATCTTTACAAAATAAATAGGTTAAAGTCAATAACTATATATATATATATATATAATTAATAATAATTAAAGTGTAGGAGTTATAAGCATACCTTTTGGAGGATGTGGAAAATTCATCGAAGGCTTTGTCAGAGCATGATCAAATATGCGCGCATCATGGGTTGTTCCTTCCCATCCAGCCAATACGAAGATAAAGCACATGTCCCAATCACAAACCGCCATTACATTTTGTGATGTAAATCCTTTTCTACCAATATATTTTGTTCTTTCTTTTGCTTTGACCTTGCATGGAATATAGGTGCCATCAATTGCTCCAATAACATTTTTAAAGAAAGGCCAATATCTATTGCTGAGTTGTATCTTTAAGTGAATGTTCTCAAACTTAGGATCCTGTGGTTTTATGTTAGTCATTGCAAGACGACAACATGCATCTAAGACAAGATGCAGAGCTCTATGAATTGTCTCTCCTGAGCTCTGAAACCTTTCCTGTTGCAGCCTACTCGATGCCGTAAACCCAACTGTGTTAAAAAATATTGCAACCATTTCATGTACACCCACATTTCGACTCTCCGTCAAACCATGTCGTTGCAGTTCAAAGAAAAGCTCGTGAGAGACATGAAGTTGCATTCTAAACATATCATAACAACGGTTCGAATTACCGCTTAAGACTTCACGCACCCATTTAGCACCTGTGAAGTCACTTGTGTGCCGCGATTCTTTACATAAATATAGCTGAGCATATGCACCAACATATGCGGCCACTTTTCAGACTCTTTGTCTGCGCCGTTCCCTATGGTTTGCCATAATTTTCAATGTGTTGTCCATATCTAACCCAACTGTTGACATATATATTAAATGTTATAAACGGTAATGACAACAATTATATAATGATAATATGCACACAGATAACATTCAACTATAAAACAACAATGTTAACAGACAAGTGAGATAACATCCAATTGTAAATTAACAAAGTTAAGAGACAATTGAGCAATGTCGTAATTAAACATAATTCCTACTGAAAAGGTAAATATGACAATACATTTCACACACTTCCATAACATTCATGCTTAAGAAAAACGAGAAGTTGGTGTGGCATATCCTTCATTGCTGCATACATTTCCCTTGCAGGTGGATTGCTCATAAGGAGGTGTACACAGCGTGCATAAAAGTCATCATTGTTGACAACTTCAGGAACCTGTCTAAGGTGGTTCATTATGCCCGGAATTAAGATCTCGTAAGCACGTGCCTCTACTGCCATCCTTTCTGCACGTGCCTCTGCAGCCATGCTCTCAGCTCGGGCCTCTACTGCAATCCTTTCTGCTCGTGCAGCTTTAGCATCAACGTCATTTGCATCAGCAATCCTGTATAGGGCATCAGCTATTTTAGCTGAGGCCAGCCCCTTCTTTTTCATCCCCGCACCCCTCTTCCTGACCCGCAACGAGCTACCTCCTCTGCCACCACTGCTTGTTCTCTCCCCACCACTGATTCCCTTCCCTTTGTCATTATTGGCACCACTACCTCCACTGTTAGTATTGACATTGAATGAATGCATCTCCCCGCTCAACCCAGTAGGTGTCCCTAACACCTCATCGCTGTCTCCTGATCCCTCTTGCATATCATATTCTGGGATTGCCTCAGTAGAAGGAGGGACAGGAAGAGACATGGATGTAGGAGCCCAAGTTTGTGATCCCGTGGCCGCGACACTTGCAAACAATTGGGTTAATTCTTCTTGAAACTGAAGTTCTTTTGTCCTGAATTTATCATATTCTGAAACTTCCTGTACATTCATCATGAAAGTTTGTTACACAAGTCTGTACAAGCACGATGTCATTGAAATAAATATGCTCGCTCGCTGAAATTAATTACTAACTGAAATTTTCTTCTCCCACCAATCGTCGTCAGCAACAACAGTGTTCTTCTCACTATCCCATCCAACACCCGTCTCGTGTAACAACCTATCCCATAGCTACCAATTCTTTCTAAGAGCATCATATTTGTTTTTAAATTGATCCTTATCATATATTCTGCCCGTCTTTGCAGTGAAGGATTTCGAGATCTCTTTCCACCCATTTTTGTTAAAGCTAGTGCTTTTACGTGTTCCCTTCGCAACTTGGTCTATGCATAGGTCAATAAAAACTTTTGTGCTCTTCACATCCCAGGATGCTTTTTCCTTACCCTTACTCATTATGGTTTCACCTTAAACAAACAGAAATCTAGATTTGACGATCATTCACAGTCCAATCATTGCGTTCTAACCAAACAGAATTCTAAAGCAAACAAAAACAGGCATTGGATTCTAACCAAACTGAAATCTATTACTGTCATTGACTCATCGAAGCCTAATGACAGATTTTCAAACCAATATTCGTGTATTTTTCCAATACAGAATAACAAAAATGAAATCAATGTCTCCACAATCACAAATCTTAACAGCTTAGTAAGTTTTATATACCAACTACCATTTTCAAAACATTAACCAGACAGAGGTTCTTTGCAACGTCATTAACCAATATCAACATCATTAACCAATATCAATGTCATTAACCAATATCAATATCAACAGAGGTTCTTTTCAGGACAGAGGTTCTTTGCACCAGATTTTCAAACCAATATCAACGTCATTAACCAATGAACATGTCATTAACCAATATCAATGTCATTAATCAATATCAATATAATCGGAGGTTCTTTCCAGGACAGAGGTTCTTTGCACCAGATTTTCAAACCAATATCAATGTCATTAACCAATATTTTTTTGCAAAGAACCAATCTCCCTCAACAGAACAAACAGACAGCCATGCATTCTAACCAACTGAAATATATGGTTAACATTACGTTGCCAAAAAGCAACCAAACCAGTGCTAAGCTAATTCAGTTCGCAGAAGGGAATTAAAGACACACAAGAGGTTTTCAAAAAACATAGATATTCAATCATTTAAGAGCCTCAATGAAAAAATTTGTGTTCAAGACAAATAACTATGAATAAAGGAAGCAATAATGAACATGAGAAATTATGACGGAAGCCAAAATCAGAAGACGCAAATCTGAAGCAACAATTAAAAAAAAATGAACTTGTGCGAACCGAAGGACTCACCGGACAGCTTTTGCAACGCCAAAGAGGAGAGGGAGTTTTGAGTTGTTGAGCACTGACAGACGCACCGGCACCGACCACCATCGTTCTCTCTTTTCCGATAGACGACATAGCACCCCCACGCACCACCTCCTCAGATTGGTCCTGATTTGTAGCAGATAGATGGCGAGAAATGGGGACCATTTACAACTCGAAACTCCTCCATCGTCCACCACCAGCCAGCCATGGTTTCCAAATAGGGCGCCAGCTGACCCAAAATGCCGAAGATGGGGAGATTGGATGGGAACAAACCGTCGACGGAATCTGGAAGAAAAGGAGCCGAAAATGTCAGCTTGGACGGGATCTGGGAGAGAAGGCCACGGATGAGTTTCGACGGGAATCAAAGCTGAAGGGAAAGACAAAAATGGTAAGATGGAAGA
The DNA here is from genome assembly GCA_963855925.1 of Inga laurina. NCBI lineage: Eukaryota > Viridiplantae > Streptophyta > Magnoliopsida > Fabales > Fabaceae > Inga > Inga laurina. The sequence goes on from OY979712.1 coordinate 41,548,946, forward strand.
CACACAAGAGGAGCAAGAGATCCTGAGGTTCAGAGGAGGAAAATATCGAGCAAAAGACAAGGGAAAAAGGAGGAATGTCGAAGGAAAAAAGAGAAGGGAAAAAGAAAGGAAAGAGAGGGTTAGAGGGTAATAATTGCATCATAACGGTCATAAATTGCTGCACAATCACGAAAAAATAGATTATCACCAAACCAAGGTTTGGGCCTCTCAAACCTTGGTTTCAGCTGGAAAATGAATTCTGAAAAAATTGAGTGTTTGGATGATTTTTTCCCAAACCATGGTTTGGGCTCAAAAGCAATTTTTTTCAGTGCATCCAAACACACTCTTAGTTGATATTTACTTGTACTTTTTGGCTAAAATTTTTTTTATCTCTAATTAAGGTATACTCTGTTTACTGATGAAAAAACTAAGGTAAACAGAATTTAATGAAAGTTATTTTTTATAAGGCAAAAAGTTCAAATTTATTTAGAAAACTCGAATTTGATGGGAGTATATTCAAATGTATTTGAAAAATAGTCCAAATTATAATTTTTTAAGGGACATGATCAAAAGAAAATTTTTGTAGAAGCCCAATTAAAAATAGTCCAAATTATAATTATTTATAGGTCATTTACCGTATAGAAATTCAAAGTTAGGGCCAAAAACACCTATATATGTTGAAAATTATAACGATTAAAAAAGGAAAATTATCCTTAAGTTTCCTGTAAAAAAAATAAATACAGTGATATTCCGAAAAATCATATTTACATGTAAAATTTAACAATTTATAATTACAATTCAAAATTATGAAATTTGAAAAAAATGGATTTCTTTCAATTCTTTTGTATTTAATTTTTGTAGTTGAATTTTATAAATAATTTTTGCTTAAATGGTCCTTTATATAATATACATATTTGCTTAGTTTCAAATTAAATAAGTTAGTTAATATGACATGTATTTTAAAAAGTTTTCTAGTTATCTTCTTTAATTCTCTCCTTCTAGCACCCTCCTCCGTGATTATTATTGAATGAGCATCAATACTGGTAAATTAGAAAAATATTGATAAATATAAAAAATATGTCTTATGTTTAAGACCAATATCAACTCTCTAAATATTTTATATACCAAGGACATGAGTGAGGGAGTATATTTTAGGAATAAAAAGATGCATTTGTATCCGTAACAATGTTTTAAAAGCCGGATCAGACATTAAACAAAAGAGGCTAATGAGTCATGGTTCGAATGGTTAATCGGTTGAGCCGTTTGATCAAATGAAAAATGATAAAGAATTAAAATATCAAAGTCAAAAGAAAAATATCACAATATGTCAAATTATCAACATATTATTATTAAGTAATAAATTAATATTTTAATATTTTAGATAAAAAATAAAATAAAACATCTAAGAAATTAATTTTAAATATTTTAAAATGCTGTACAAGATTTTTTTAAAGAAAAATTAATAAAAAATTTAATATTTATTCCTTTATTTTCCTTAATTTGTTTGGAAAAGAAACACACACACATATATGTGTGTATAACGAAAATTAAAAGATATTTATCAACACTAAATAATATTTATTAATATTAAATTCGTTTTTTAATGCTGAAGCAAGAATATCTCAATAAAAAAATTGATTTTATACCCCACTTGTTTTGACCACAGAATCTGTAAAAGCGGAATATATTTTTATCTTCCTGGCCTAATGATCATTTCATTTTAAAATCAAATCCAAAGGGATACGTGGCAAGAAATAAGTCAGGGCCATAGAGCTAAAGTAAACCTATTTCTCATCTTCCATCTTCTTTAGCCGTCTTCACTCTTTCTTCAACCTCGGCTCTGCATTTTCTCCATCGCTGTTTCACATTTCTGCTAGTAAAAGACTTCAAGAATGGATTTTGGTTTATAACTGAAGTAGATCGGGGGTTAGTTATTTGCTATATAATAATATCGATTTTCTTATATTTTTTTAGATTTTTCCACTACTACAAAAAACACAAGTTATGTTATGACGCTTAATTTAAAGAATACTGTGTCGCTTGGGAAGTGTTGTAGCTTCCAACACCGTTAAAATAAACTACGACACTTCTTAAATATGTGAAAGCGTCATAGTTTGATTATTATTTTTTTTCAAAAAATATAACTTCTTACGGAGAAGTGCCGTAAGAAGTCTTTTATTTTTTTAAAAAATAATTTTATAACTTCCTACGGCGCTTCTTGAGAAGTGCCATAGAAATTTTTTTGTTTTTAAAAAAAAATAAATTTTCATAATTATTTTATTTTCCTAATGAAAACCTCTATTTACATTCCAAAATCCACAGCAATTTACAATACAAGCCACAACAAAATGAAACAACAAAGCACATATCTTCTATAATATTGCGCTTTCATGTATCAAACAAGTATAAAAGAACTCCAGTATTGAAGTTACTTAAACTTGAGCTATTCATGTTACTTTTACGGAGGATTAAACTAAGTATTATTATATTTGTAGCTCAAAAATTAAAAAACTTGCAACATATAAGAAGCTCAAGAAGATAGAGTTGATACTTTAAATAAATATCTAAAAAAATATTATGAGCATATATATAAGATTCATGATAGATTTTAACTAAAAGAAACCGTGAACCAAATGTTGAAAAAAGAAAAATACTTACAGGCTAGGGAACTTTTGAAGGAGGATGAGATAAGAACAAAAAACACATGAGAGACGAAGCTTTCTACAGCAACCGAGTTCTGGGAAATGGGGGAGCTAGAGAGAAAGCGGGTAGATGAAAATGAAAACGAAAACGACGGGTTATGGAAATTAAATTACAAGGTGGGAGAAGTTATGACGCTTTCTGTCAAAATGCCGAAGCTTCTCAATTTTAAAAAACGAACGATGGCGAATTTTAAAATAAAAGGTAGAAGCTACAACGCTTTTTTTAAAATAGCCAAAGCTTCTCAATGGAAAAAAAGTGATAGCCAATTTTTTTTTTTTTTTAAAAAATAAGTCTTAGATGACACTTGATTAGCAAGTTTCATCTAAAACTAAGTTTGGACGGCACTTGATTTCCAAACACTATCTAAGATGCCTTGAAATATCAAGCCATGGTGCCTTAAATATATATATTCAAAGAATTTACAATCCTGTCCAAGGCGCTCAATGCCTTGAATTAATTCAAGGCCCTTGGACAACGCTTGGAAAACAAACCTTGGACAGCGCTTGTTTTCCAAGTGCCGTCCAAGGCCACATCTTGGATGGTGCTTGATAAAGAAGCGCCGTCCAAGGGCTTTTATTAAAAAATATTAAAATCTTTTTTAATATGGATGATTTATTTAACCTCTAAATCGATTCTTAAATTTAATTTTTATTTTTTAGTATAGACAAACTTTCTCAAGAAAATATCTTATCATAGTAATAGAGCTTTGACACTTACAGAATTTCTATTATTTCATAGTTGCTATACGTTTTCTTTAATTGTAGTAAAGGGATTTATTATTTTTTTAAAAATAACCCCTTTTATGACGCTTTCCAAATAACCCCTTTCCTGCTCAAGTGCTGTAGCTAGGGGTGGAAACAGGCCAGGCCAGGCTTTTGCCTTAATAGGCATGACCTGTTAAGACACAAATTGGCCTGAGCCTAACCTGTGGCCTGTTGGAGGCCAATTTTTAGGCCTGGGCCTGGCCTGAAGCCTGTTAAGGAGGCCTAAACTTTTAAAATTTTTTAAGCAAATCGGCAGGCCTACAGGCCACACTACAAAACAGGCCAACAAGCCACAGGCCGAAAACAGGCCAACATTTACATAAATTACTACCAATTATTCTAAATACATCAAAATACAAGAGAACAGAGGGGGAAGGGAACTTTTATAGAATTAAGATGAAGTGAAAAATATTGATGGTCAAATGTTACAATTAAAACCATGACAAACTGAGCTTTCAGCATGACAGATCCAAGTTCAAGAAAGAACAAGAGAAAGTAATGTACTAGTTAAAGTGACAAGAGCAACATAGAGAAGTTCATGAACCAGAAACATATCAGTAAATGAACCAAAACAGCAACATAGAGAAGTTCATGAACTAGAAACGAGAAAGTACCCATGAATGGTATCCATACCAAAGAAAAACAGAACACTCAAGTCCAATCCCAACACAAGCCATTCACACATGAATGAAAAGATATATATTCAATAAGTGCACAAAAATCTGTATCTATCATTAGCACCAGATCATGAAGGAGAACAAAAGGATTCAAGAGAACATCACTGATAATAAATCAATGAAAGCCTATTTTAACCATTTGAACTATTTCACTAATTAAATCAACTGCAAGAAATCATGGTGTGGCCTTAGATAAAGGAGCGAAGTTTGGTGAATGATATTTTGATTTTAGACAACAACATCTCATAGTGAAGAAACTGATAAAAGAACCTGTTTCTCTTCTTTCAGACTTCAAAATAATACACACTTATTTTGTCTATTTTGTTGCCGATGCCCAAAGCGGTAAAGAAATGTTAAAAGACAGTAACGCCTAATTCTCCAAGGAATATTGAATTTGAGAGCATACCATTGCATTGCTACATACATTAACAATTTTTGTTTGTAAAGTTGATGATGATCCTGTTACAATATCCAAAATAGCAAGCTCAAATTTCATGGCTGTATTTCAAATTTGACTCTTACTCCCTCCAATCTCCAAAACAGAAACATGTCCCATGACCCAGGCTAGTACTGAAGGCCTCATCGCTGACTACATATGATAAGATACGTGTGCATCATCCCATAAGGAAAACTCTCATCTTAAACAACATATAGTTTAGCACAAAAGAGCTTATCAAACGCAAAAAAATCAGAACATGGGACGAACTGAAGCACAGGACATACATATATTCATATCTATAGGATAATCAATTCACAACTTAAGCTTAACGATTTCAAGCCTTGAATCAGCGCATATTTCAATAATAAACAAACAAAATAAAATACCCAATACTTATCGACGGAGAGAGTAGTGTTGCGGGACTGCGAGTGAATCTTCGCCGACGGAGAGAGTAGTGTTGCGGGAAGGAATCTTCAGTAGACTGATGGTGAGAGACGATGGAGAGCGTCTTTGATGGTGGACTGAAGGTGAGAGATGATGGAGAGAGGACCACTGATCTGACGGACTGAGGGTGAGAGACGACGGTCAGATTGGGAGAAGACGGAGAGAGAAGCAACGGTTGCTAACTTGCGATCAGTCGGTCGCTCACAGTGGAGCAATGGAAGTTGGGCATCGGGCGAAGGGAGGGCCAGAAGGAGTCATGACTGTCTCACTGTCTCAGTTTTAGTCTTTGAGAAATGCACAAATGAGTTTTGAGAAATTAGGGCTAGAGAATTAGGGAAGAGATGAATGGTATAATTGTAATTTTGTATTATTTTTATATTTTTTTTAATAAAACCTTAACAGGCTCAGACCGGCCTGATAGGCCTCACGGGCCTGTACTTAGGCATTAGCCTGGGCTGTTAAGGTAAACAGGCTTCTAAAGAGGCCTTGGCCTGGCCTTTTAGCCTGACAGGCCAGGCTTGAACAGGCTTTTAACAGGCCAGGCCGCAGGCCCCTGTTAGGCGGCCTGACCTGTTTCCACCTCTAGCCGTAGCTGTCACATGTATTTTTTTTTTAAAAAAAATAAGAAGTCTCCTACGGCGTTTATTTGTAGAAGTGCCATAGAAATGGCGCCGCTAAATCCATATTTTGTGGTAGTGTTCTGACCTCCTATTACCTCTCTTCATCTTCTTCTCCTCCCTCTTTCATTTTTTAGGCTGTTCGGTTTTGTTAGATCTGTTCCGACTCCCAGCTTAACTCTGATTTCCAGCTCAAACACTGGTTTTTGTTTCAATTCTTTTGTATTTAATTTTTTAGTTGGATTTTATAAATAATTTTTTGTTTAACAAACATTATAAAACGTTGCATAGATCTCTCCATTATCTCCCTTCTATTTATACTCTGGTCCTTAAGTATTTACTTAATTTAAAATTAAATAAGTTAGTTAATATGATATATATTTTAAAAAATACTCTAGTTATCTTCTTTAATTCTCTCCTTCTGGCTCCCTCTTCCGTAATTATTATTGAAGGAGTATCAATATAGATAAATTAGGAAAAGATTAAAACACATGAAAAACATGTCTTATATTTAAGACCAAAATCAACTCTATATAAATATGTCATACATCAAGCATACGAGGGCGGGAGTATATTTTAGGAATAAAAAAAATATTCATTTGTGTTCGTAGTCATTATATCCGCATACATGTGGTACTCGCTAAACGAAAGAGATAGTTAAAAAGCACAGAAAATTACTGAAAATTTTAAAACCTTATCCTATTCTAATTCTGCAACATGATCTTTTCCTTGTATTGACTATTAAAGGTTTAAGACAATCTATTGAGATTAAAAGTTACAACTGAGAAAGTAAACTAATAAAGTGAAAGATAGAAGGTCTCTTACTACAGGTAAGTTTTATTGACAAGAAGATTAGACATATCTATGTAAGCGTATTCAGAAGCCTAAATACTTGATTAATCGATAATATTAAAAGAAGATTAGACATAATTAATTTGCGAAAGCTATAGCCAAATACATCAATAAGAATGATTATTTGCGAATTAAACAATATGGACCTTCATATACCATTATTTGCTGTGATATTGGAGTCCTGCAAAACAAATGGAATATGAACCGTCCGACATTACGTAATACTATGAAATAATGAGAACCATCAATTTAGTTGGCAAACAAAAAAACAAAAACAAAAAATGAAAGAGAGAACCATCAATTTAAACTCCCAATACTAAGTGACTTCAAGAACGCAACAAAACGGTCAAAATCAGAGTATGAGGAACCACCGCGTCGTACACTCGTATTTGCCAAGGTTGCCATAGCTTCCGTTGATTTCTGAAACTGGTCCCTCCTCTCCACCATGAGATCAGTCACCATCTTCTCCACCACCTTCCTATCACAAACGTCCTTCATATCTAACCCTATCTTCCACACCTCACTCACATACCTACTGTTTATCTGCTGGTCTGCAAAGTACGGCCAACATATCATCGGAACTCCGGCCACCACACCCTCCAACGTCGAATTCCATCCACTGTGTGTCATGAACCCACCAACTGCCACGTGTTCAAGTACCTCCTGCTGCGGGGCCCACCCCACCACACATCCACTCTCCTTTGTCCCTTCCACTAGCTCCAATGGCAGATCCTTTCCTTCCTTTTCGACCACCATGTCGGGTCGGATCACCCACAGGAAACGTTTCTTGCTGTTCACCAAACCGTACCATATCTCCAAGAGCTCGTCTCTTGAGATTGTTGTGATGCTTCCAAAGCTCACATATATCACAGATTTAGGCGGCTGAGAGTCGAGCCAGCTCATGCAACTTCTATCCACTTCCCAAAGACTATTGGTGACGGAATAATTGTGTGGTGGTTCCTTCAACGACGCCGTTTTGAAGGACTTTCTATAGTTGAGGTGTGTGTGGAGAGGGCCGAGGGTGAAGAGTCTGGGGAAGTGAAGTCGCATCTGGGACAGGACAGGTCCTTCTAAGTCTTCAAATGAGTTCAAAATCAGAGCTTGTGCTCGGACAGATTGTTGGGTCTCAAACAACACAGATTCTAAAGAAATCTGACCCTTATGGGTTCTTCTAAAGAAACTCGGGAGATCCCGACACCGAACCAAGTTCTCCATTCCCGGGATCTTGGTTATTATGCGATCCAAGTCTTCTTCCCCTTAATCAGAAATCTTACACCGTGTTAATTCCAAATCTTTTCGTGAAAAAAAAATCACTTGTACATATCCTAGATGTCATGTTTAGGAATGGTTAAGGAGAATTTTAGATAAAATCCATACCTCGAATGGGGAGTTCATTGCAGTCAAATAGCTTAGGAGCAGAAAAATAAGCCCAAATGCAGCAAGCACTGAAAGTGCGGAAATAAACAACAGGAATCCCAAGTTCTTGTCCGAGTTCGTTGGTGAGGCGTCCAAAAATTCCATCAGCAATAATACAACTGAACTTGGGTTTTCCAGAAGGATCCAAGCATAGGTGCCTCAACTGAGGTTTGGCGTGCAAATTCACCTGTTTGATGTGTTGCCCTAGGTTGTCTCCTTGTCGGGGGTCGTCAGCCGGAAGGCCGTCGGAGAAAGTCTCAAAGTGGAGATTGGGATAGGCGGATGAACGAGAAGGGAGGTCGGCGAAACGGAGAAGGCGGCTGTGAATGTGATCTGTGTTGAGGAAGGTGACATGGATGTTGGAGAGAGCAAGAAGCTCAGCGAGCTGAAGCATGCAGGTTACGGGACCTTGAGCTGGACATGGAAATATCAAAACATGGGTTTCATCATCACTCTCACAATACGGATGATCTCCTACTTCCATATCTTCAACTATATTTGCTTTCTTCTTCCTCTTTATTATCTTCGATCTCTTCTTTGTCTTTAATGTCGGTGTAAGAAATAAGACTTGATCTGTGTAAATTGTCTTTGAATTGTGTTTGGCTGGTTTGGCTTATTGGGCCTGATCCATAGGTTATAGGTTTAGGTGATGCATTTGTTATTACTCTGTAAATAGTTGATCTTAACCAGATGATGTGAATTGCACAAACATTATATTACTGAATAAAAGAAGTATTCTCTTCTGTGTGTGTTCATTATCCTGGTAAATCTACAGTCGAAGGTGCATGATGCCTCTGAAGATTAACATATTCCAAGCATGAATCCACATTCCATGCTCATCCCAAAGATGAGCATGTAATGCTCATCCCCCAATTTTGGGGGTTTTTTATTTTTTTTATTTTTTGAAAAAATACTCCATATACAAAAAGTTAATTAGCTTAAAATACCAGGTGTCAAAAAAATATTTCAGATATTGGGTACTATTAAAAAAAATTCAGGTTACTGGTATTGCAAGAAAAATATTTTTGAATGCAGAATTAGAAATTAATTAATTTGAGATACCAGATGGTAAAAATATTTCAAAATACAGTATACAATTTAATCCAAATAAATAAGAATACATAAAAAAAAAAAAAAATGGCCCTCACCCCAAAATTGAAGGGATGAGCATGTTGTGCTCATCTTTTGGATGAGCATAGTCCGAATCACAACTGGCCGCCTAGTGTTGGTTTCATTTATCTCAATATAGTGCGAGCGTACTCTTGGAGCTGCTGCCATTTTTTTGTGCTGCATAGGTATCCTCTATTGCTAGAAATTCTGATCGAGACATTGTCAGACATTAAATATAAATATTCCTCTATAAATAGGAATTTTAATCTTTATTCGTCATGTTGTGAGGGACTAACCTCTTCCGTTAGACCCAATGTTAAATTACTTAACTAGTTGGAATTTTTTTAAGAAAAATAAAAGAAATATTTATCTAGATCAATAACATACTCATAGCGAAGAATTAAAAGAAGCATTTTGAAACAGTTTACACGGCTATTATTGGCAGTGAACAAAAAGCAGGATTGGACAGGCCGGTCCGACCGGAAAATCGATGAACCGACCAGTTGTCCGATTTGGTTTAGTCCTTGGACCGGAAGAACATCGAACCATTACAAAACCGAGAAAACCGCTGGTTTAGATGGTCTAACCGGTATACACATTAGGAATTATATTTGAAATTTAAAATTTAAAATTCAATCCCATAATCCATGGGCTAATTTGCCTTAGGTGATAATGATAATTAATTAGTTAGATATCATAGTATTGGAAAAAATATTTGAAATTTAAAATCCAATCCCATAATTCATGCATTGATTTGCTTATGCTAATTAATAGGTTAGATATTATTGCATAAGTATAACAAATTTTAAGCATTTTTTTCTAAAGTTATTCATTTTTATTTATATAAGTTTAAAAATATATTAATATATATTCCCACTTATTTTTATTATCATTTAATATTTATTTTATGTTCCCACTTGATGATTAATATTGTTATTTTGTTATTGTCAATTAAATTATAATATTTTAATATGTTCCGGTTGACCCATTGACCGTTAAACCTGTGTTGCAACTGTTAGATATGAATAGTTTTGATGATGTCAAATATGGATGTTAAATATGAGCAAAAAGTTTGTATGATATAATTATCGTCTACATTGACTGACTACTATATTTAATGTTGCATATTTTGTAGATGAGTCATAAACCCTATTGTGGGATGATATTATAATGCCTCATAAATGGAGAATAATCATCAAGAAGAAAATCAAGAGGCAAGGAATTGAAGAAAGAAGAAAGAAAGATGAAGATTGAAGATATTCATCAAGAAGATTGAAGTTGGGTTATGAAGAATGATCATCAAGAGGAAAAACAAGAAGAAAGAAAGAAGAACTTGCAAGATCACATGAGAATATTAAGATTCAAGCTCCTAGAAGTGATACCGGAGGTTTCTATGATCATACGGATGTTGGAATGAGTCAATACGAAGCTAAAATGATGTATACGGAAGCTATGGTACCTTTGGGGATGATTACCCGAGTAATCACTCGAGTAATATGTCATTTTCTGATTTTGGACGTGTTTACTCGAGGTCTTACTCGAGTAATCTGCCGGGTTACTTGAAGATTACCCGAGGCGGAACTTGAAGTAAATGATACTCTGTTTTCGCGCGTCAGAACATAGGTTCGGTATTTTGATGATATCTCTCCAACCACATGTCGGATCGAACTGAAACCGGTGACATATGAAACTAGACTTCCAACACGAACTTTTGACACCAAGATCACATTCAAAGGAGTTCAGATGAGGGAGATATGATCTGTTGAAGTTAACGCATGAATCACCGTCATATTCCAGGACAGCTTCGGTATTTTGAACATAACTCTCAAAATACATATCGGATTGAGACGAAACCGGTGCCATATGAAAGAAGACTCACAGAGCTTTCCATGGATATATAATATGTCACATTTGAAGCTATATCCTAAGAGCTATGACTTCTGGAAGTTGCTGCTCGTGATTTCAGGATTGCCGAAGAACAGTAGATACTCTTTGGATCATAACTTTCTGTACACAACGAGTTTGGAGTTGATTCTTGTTGCATTGGAATGTAGATAATGAGGGCTTTCCGATGATATATAATTTCCCATGTTTTGAGTCAAAATCAAGAATTCACTTGAAGGCACTACTCGAGTAACTGGTTGATATCAAAAGACTTTACTCGAGTAGGTACTCGAGTAATCAGATAGAAAATTTCCAGTTGCTCTCGGCCTGCAACATTACTCGAGTAGCTACTCGAGTAACCATGTGGAAAACTTCCAGTTGCCATCCGGTTGACAAAGATACTCGAGGAGCTACTCGAGTAACTCTGTTTCTCAAAAATATTGCTCTCGGCGTTTTGTACCATTGCAACAATTTACTCGAGTACGTACTCGAGTAAAGCACTGTGCTAGCAAGTTTTTTAGACGAAAACTTCAAGTCGGTACTGGAGTAAATCACTGTACATGAAGAGTTATTGACGAAAACTTCAAGTCGGTACTGGAGTAAATCACTGTTCATGAAGAGTTTTTGAACGAAAACTTCAAGTCGGTACTGGAGTAAATCACTGTTCATGAAGAGTTTTTGAACGAAAACTTCAAGTCACTACTGGAGTAAATCACTGTTCATGAAGAGTTATTGACGAAAACTTCAAGTCGGTACTGGAGTAAATCACTGTTCATGAAGAGTTTTTGAACGAAAACTTCAAGTCGGTACTGGAGTAAATCACTGTTCATGAAGAGTTTATTGACGAAAACTTCAAGTCACTACCCGGGTAAGTCAAGTTCAAAAAGTACATTTACTCGAGGTGGTACCCGAGTAACCTGTGAAGAAACTTGATGTTTACTCGAGTAAGTACTCGAGTAATGCTTCCCAGAAAAACAGAGCAACATCTCGAAAATTCTGGAAATCAATGGAATGATCATATAACTCATTCTTATTGCTTCTAATCACTCTAACACTTCATTGTATTAGTGTTTAATGCATTTTTCCAGTAAAACAATGAAGAGATGATGAGAAGAGTCAAAAGCTGAATTTACGGAAGAGGAGCGTCAACGTTCACAACGGCTAGTTTTCAAATTGAAGAAGCCACACTCCAACGGATATATTGAAATGCTCAAACGGTCATCAACCTTCATCAACTATAAATAGAAGAGCATTTAGAGTCCAAAACAACCAATGAGAACACCAACGAGAAACATGCGAAAATCATGAATCATCCCAACTACTCTCTGTTCTTATCCATTTTCTATGTCATGTATATTTGAGAGAGAGATTGTTTTCATTGTGCTTCAGTATTCATCTATTCACTTCTGAGAGAGAAGATTGACTGTAATCTTTCATCATCAAAATTGTATCCTTACGGTGTGTAAGGGGGAGCAACTTGGTTGTAATCTTACGGTGCGTAAGGGGGAGTAATCTCAGTACGAGAATTGTAAAGGCTTCACAAGTGCCCGGATCAAACTTGTGAGATTGTAGTGGTTCTCAAGTACCCGGTTAAACTTGAGGAAGATAGTGGATTGAAAATCTCAGGAGGAGCCTGGGGACTGGACGTAGGTCATCGTGGATTGGACCGAACCAGGATAAATCACAGTTTGCATATTCTCTTCCCTAAGCTCTTATACTTCTAGCATATATCATTTAAATATCTAGCTGTGATTTATGATTCATTACTTTCATATTTATTGCTTCCTTTAAGATGCGAAAAGATTTTCAAAGTTCTTAAGTTTTTATCTTACACCCAATTCACCCCCCCTCTTGGGTGTCAGCCGGTTCTAACAGCAACTAGTTCATTGCCCGATCCGATTTTTCATTCCTTGATTATTGGAGGCTACCTTCGTAGACGAATATACAGATGTTTCTTATATTTTCTTCACTTGCAAAAAGGGCATCGGTGTTGTGTGTGCGCGCACACACACACATATATATAAATTGGTTAAGGGGTAAAAATATCTGTAAAGTTTTCATTCATGCATTAGGTATCTGGAAGTTTTTGAGGGGACAATTTTTCCCCAGAAGTTACAAAAGGAGGGCAATATTGACCTACATGGATAGAACCCTAACGTTGATCGTTAACTGAGAAAGTCTGACTCCAAAAAGCAAGGCTAGCAAATGACGGGGTACCTAAGGGCCTATTTGTTAGGCGGAAAGTTGAGGAGGGAAAGGGAAGATTGCAATGTTCCATACCAAAAAAACGTGTTTTAGCTACGAAAACTGCTGGCAACTCACATTCTCGCCAATTGCAATGTTCCTTTAAATATGGGAAAGTGAGTTCCCACCAAAACTGGGGTGAACTTGAAAATGTTCCCGGGACATATGAAATGCCCTTGAAAACATATAGATAAAAGACAGAGGTAGAACGAGTTGAAGTCTTTGGTGAAGAGTGTTGGTATAGTGTCGAAAGCTTGTCTGGAAAAGGGAAGAGGCGAGCAGCGTGCGAAATAGAACTCCGAATCAAGGTAATGTTGGCCTGATTATGTTGTGGTCTATGGTGTGAAGTGGGCAATATTTTTCCTGTCTGCAATGTGTGTTGAACAACTAGAGAGACGCGCAAAATGCTAAAGGTTGTGTGTATGAGGTTTAATTTTAAGTATGGCCTTTTAAATTGGTATGTTTGTGATGTGGGTCTTCTTGGCTGAACAGATGTGAAAGAAAAGAAGAGTCGAAAGCTGAATGTGTTTGCTTGCTTGCTAATTGACAGTGTGCTCTGTTTGGTGTCTTGTAATTGGGTTTTAATTTTAAGGAGATATAATTTATATCATAAATACTTAACTGTGAATGAAGTTAAAAGGTTTTTAGGCTGTGGGTAATGTCGAATGAACACTGGAGTGAAAGAGAAATAATGTCAGTAGAAAGATAGAATGGCTTAGACGGTTTATGCATAAGATAAGTGGGTTGTGTTTAATGCATGCTTATTAAACCCGGACCGGATCGACCGGTTCGGCCCGGGAACCGGCGAATCGGCCTGTAAACCGGTCTGGTCCGGGTTGGTATTTTAATTTTTTTTTAATTTTTCCTTTAGAATTTCATACTATAAGTCTAAAATTTTCAATTTCTCACTGGTTTGGTCCCAGTTTGGCTCCGGTTTGGTCCCGATTTGACCCACTGACCCTTAACCTAGTACCCCGACCGGTTCAATACCCGGTCCGAGTTTTAGTACCTTGGTTTAATGCGTGACAAGTGTGGGTGTAATTATGTTCATTGGCTGTTACTTTAAAATTCCATTTGTGTAAATGTCTTAGTGTAGTTTGGAAAGAGGAGTTGGTAGATTATAATGTAAAATGAATCAGTGTGGTAAAAATTGTGTAGGTATGAAGCCACAATCGGATCATATGTTTGCCATGTTGGCTTGGTGCCTAGCTGTGCTTCTTGCTTTTAGGAGGTTGCTTTTAACTATTATAGTTGTTGTGGGAGGTGTAACCCCCTGCCTTGATTAGCGCAATTATGATTCGATAACACATAATTAAAATGGATTAGAGATCGTTAGATAATTTAAACTCATTTCAACTTCCTACCTTATAGTAGGATTTTCACAAAATCTTTCAAAAACTTTTCCCCATCCTGGTCTCAATTTCATATTTCGAATATAATTACCTGTGTAGTTAATTTATATTCATACATATCAGAGTGTATAACCAAAACCCCGGCAACTCCCGGGTTTCTTTACATATATAACTAAGGGTTTATAGGTCTTAACTAGGGGATTACATGACCAAAATTAAATGTAATAATTACATCTCAAAATATACAGTAATCCCAAGTTTAAAAATAGATAACCAACATCCCCAAAATCAAATATGCCCCAAAGGGTCCTAATCGCTTTGGGTTGCCTACTTCTCTTTAGAGCCACTTGTCCTGTTTGAAATGTTAGTCATTGGAAAGAATGAGATTAAAGAGAATCCCAGTAGTAACAAATCACTCACATAGTGCATAAACACATAGCATACAAGGTCATGTTAGCAGCATCATAATGTATTGTGTCTCACACCACATATGACAGCACTCATGGCTGTAAACTCTATGCGTTAACTTTCGCTACGATCTCTATGTATCACAATGTATCACTAAGCGTCAGCTTTCACTGCGAACTCAAAGTATCACTATGTATTCATAAAGTATTCTCAATACATGACAAACATACATACAATGTTTCACAGATAGTATAAGAGAAAGAGTCACCACCTTGTTCTTTCCTGATGTTCCTCAGCATAGTAGGCTCACGCGTACGACAAATATCAAATCCTATCAACCAAAATCAAGAGTGGCGGATTAATTCCTTACTCCAATTCATACTTTCAAGACACTTAGGGTGGTTTCTAAATGCTTAAATATAAGCCTAAAAGGTTGGACGAAAGTTTGCCTAAAAGACCCTCTTCGGAAGTTCAACATGTAGATTTTCAATGGTTGGCCGCGGCCAGCCTAATTGTGGGCCGTGGCCAATGGATGTACAGAAAGATTTGGGTCACGGCCAGCCACCTTAGGCCGCAGCTAGAGTCAGGTCAGAAAGTCTTGGGCCATGGCCAGCCCCTTATGGACCGCGGCCAACCTATGGTTAGAAGGTTTTGGGTTGCGGCTAGCTTTATGGGCCGCGGCCAACCCGTGACCCTGACTCTTGGCTGATTTCTAAACACTTATAACTTTATGCACAGAACTCAGATTGACTCAATCTTTATATGGATGGAAAGCTTGCAATGTGTACTACAATCCTGGAAAATTTCACAACATTTCAACACCATTTTCTAGGTCAAAATAACATGCCAAGTTAGTCACTTGCACAACATTCTAGACTTAGCCAATTTTCCAGATTTTGCCAATTGGCTTCCAATGGTTCCTAATTTCAAACCAAATACCATTCTCACTCAATTTTGCACAAGGAATCCATTAGAGCCATCAAAACAACCAAATTCCTTCTCCATTGACATGTTACATAATAACCTCAACATGTCACAACAAACCACAATCAAATCACCACATTGCAATCCAATCCAAACCAAAATTCCTAACCAATTTTACATGCACCAAGACACTTTATAAAACCAATTTCCACACTAAGCATTAACCAATTCACACATTTCAAAATTCACCAAAAATCAGGGCAAAATCACAAAATCTCAAGACCAAGCTAATGACCATAATCAATATACCAAAAGGTTCCAAATACTCACCTTAACTTCTTCCCAAGACTTGTTCTTGATTTCCACTACTTCTAAATTTTCTCAAGCTTCCAAAAATCGCAGACCAAAAACATGAAACCATAGGAATGAAGCTATTGACACTATGAACAATGTTAATGAAGAACACTTGAGCATTTAGGGTCAAATCCTTACCTAAAATCCAAGCTTCTTCCTTCTCATTCTTCTTGAGGTTGGATGAAAATGGAGGTTGGGAGAGAGAGGAAATATGAGATGATGATGATGATGAACAGAAATTTTGGTGTCCTAAGGCCTCTTAGGCCGACCTTGAGGGAGAGAAGAGAGAGGGAAATGCTTTTAGACATTTTGACCAAGTCTAAGGCTCCCCTTATGCCATGTGTCATAATCCTATTTCCCTTCCATGAGTTCACATATATATATTCACACACAATTCCACCTCTTGCTCTTCCAATTCAAACCATTGATCTTAAGTTACCTATGAGTTTGTTCTTCGGTAACTGACCACTTGGTTAGTGAATTTACCATTTTGCCCCTGATTGTCATAATATATATCATCAAGCACATTTTACATCACAATTCACATCATACATTCAAAAGTGCTTAATTAACATTAATTATATCACTTTGAGGTTATTAGCCCTTAATTACAATTTAGGATATTACAGGAGGAGGTAGACCAAAAATGCGTACCAGATAGGTCTTTTAGATTATATTTTCATGCACAGTGACCAAACTTGAAGGCAATGATATATAGTAGTGACACTACTTGCTTAAACCAAATTAGGATGTATCGGGCAACTTTTGATAAATTGTGTCACATGTTAGAGACAATTGGTAAATTAAAACCAACAAAACATATGTTAGTGAATGAGCTGGTAGTAATGTTTCTGCATATCTTAGGGCAACATGTCAAGAACAGGGTCATTCACTTTGAGTTTGGTAGGTTGGGTGAAACAATTAGTAAATACTTTAAAATTGTGTTGAATGTAACAATTAGACTGCAATGATTGCTTTTCATTCTGGAGGACTTAAATGCTCATCGCTGGAAGTGGTTTAAGGTATAAAACTTTTGTATTTGTGTCATAAAGTATATTTACTTTGGATGTAAAAGTTAAATGTTTATATGAAGGGTTGTAAATCCTAATTGTGTTTTCAAGGGTGCCTAGGTGCATTAGATGGTACTCACATATGTATACAAGTCCTTGTAGAGCACAAGGACAGGTAATGAAATAGAAAAGGAGAGGTAACAACCAATATGTTAGGTGTATGCTTACTGGATGCGCAGTTCATCTTTGTATTGCCTGGTTGGGAAGGCTCAGCTACGGATAGGAGGGTGTTAAAGGGATGCTATAAGAACACGATATGGGCTAAGAGTACCATAAGGTATGGCCTGCCAAAGTGGATTTTTTAAGTAAGTTTTTATGATGTGGGCATGTAAGGTGCAAGTTACAAGCATTTCTCATATAAATGTCTTTATTTTGTTAGGCAGGAAAGTACTACTTGATTGATGCAAGGTACATGAATTGCCAAGGTTTTTTAATGCCTTATAGAGGGCAAAGGTACCATCTTAATAAGTGGAGGCAGGGACTCCAACCCCAAACTCCTTATGAGTGCTTCAACATGCAGCATTCATCAGCTCGTAATGTCATAGAAAGGTGCTTCGGGATACTAAAGTTGCGTTGGTAATACTGAGGAGTGCATATTTTTATCCGGTGAAGATTCAAAACAGATACATCGTGGCATGCTATTTGTTACATAATCTAATTCATCAAGAACGAATTCAAGATCCCCTGGACAAACAGCTTGACTCCTTTGAACCACCACCACCAACAATTGACAACACCCCTATGATGACTATGGAAAGTAGTGATATGTGGAAAAACTTTAGAGAGCAGTTGGAAAATGAGATGTTTACTGCCTATGTGGCTCATACGGATGATTGATGATGTTGTAGATTAATGTTTAAAATTTAAGAGCATTGACTTTCCTATGTTTGTGTGTATGGACAAAGTTTGTGATATGTGCATTTCAATCAAATTAAAGTGCAACTTCCTGCCCGGTGTGCTTATGTTTAGTTTATTGTTGGCTTTAATTTATGTTAACAACCTTTTTTTTATGGCTGAGTCTTAGATGGACCAGAGTAAAGAGGGAAATAAGTTAAAGCTTAAAATGTGGTCTTCTGAAGAGGACAAGGTGCTGGTATAATGCCTTGTAACTTTGAGGATGAAGCAGAAGTTCATGGCTGACAATAGTTTCAAGCCAGGATTTGCTAATGCTCTACAGGCAATGATAGAAGATAAGCTACCTGAAAGTAAGATTAAAGCATATCCTCACATTACCTCTAGGATCAAGACCTTGAAACGTCTGTGGCAGGCGACTTATGATATGGTTTATGACACCAACACGTCAGGCTTTGGTTGGGATCCTGAGACAAAATTTGTGATTGCAGAGAAAAAGGTGTGGGATGAGTATGTAAAGGTATGTGAACTTGTTGAGGATTTAATTGTATTCAAGTCAAAAAGTGATAGATGTAGAGTTAAGCTACATGTCCTACAAAAATTTTTTGTTGCACTTTCAGGTTCACCCCAGACACTACAAAAAAAACGTGATTTAGTAGCGGTTAAAAATGGGTATTAATAGTGGTTCTAACCGCTACAAACAAGGTTAGTAGCGGTTACTAGAACCGCTACTAAAGCGTATGTTGCAAGCAGTTTTGTAGCGGTTATATAAAACCGTTACTCGATCAAAAATAACCACTACATCCTTTGTAGCGGTTCAACTTAACCGCTACAACACCCACATGGACAAAATTTTTTTCAGAGATATTTGTAGCGGTTATAAATATAAAAAATTGAAATTTTGAGAGCGAAAAAAAATGAATTTTTATTTTGTAGCGGTTAACAAACCCTACAAATATAAAAAATTGAAATTTTGTTGGCCAAAAAAAATACATTTTTTTATTTGGTAGCGGTTAACAAACCGCTACTAATTTTGAATTTCATGAAATTAGTAGCGGTTTTCAAAACCGCTACTAATTTCATGAAATTCAAAATTGGCGCCAAAAAATTTAATTTGAGTTGTAAAAAGGCGCGTTATTTAGTAGCGGTTTAATAACCGCTACAAATATTTAAAAATTTGTTAAAAAATATAAAATTATTTGTTTACGTTTTTTCAATATTAAATTAAATAGTTTATTTTGTTATTATTTTATCTATTTCAATTAGCTTATTATTGAATAGTTTAACTTATTAATAAATAAAAAGGAAAAATGTAATTGAATTGGATTAGTATAAAATTTATATTAATAATATTATTAAGGATAGGTAGGTAATAAGGAATTATTATGTTATCTAATATAATGTAATTGTGTATGAAAAATAGATGAAAATGAGATACAGTTATGATATATCTAGAAAAAAAAATGGTTAGAATAAATTTTATAGAAAGGAAAGAAGTATTCTAAAAAAAATTAAAAATCTTGTTACCATATTTGATCGTATTATTCAGCTCCTCTACTCATACGAAAGAAGTTGTAAATGAGAGAAAATGAAAGAAAGGTAAGGTGAAAAGAAATTGGGGAGTGTTTGAAATGAGTTGTGGTAAGGGTATTTATAGGGATCCATGTAATATTTGTAGCGGTTAATGTAGCGGTTATTAGTTAGTAGCGGTTATTTGTATTTTTGTAGCGGTTTAATATTTATAGTACTATTTGTAGCGGTTAATGTATCCATTTAGTAGCGGTTATTCATTTAGTAGCGGTTAATTTTTTATTTGTAGCAGTTTAATAACCGCTACAAATATTATTTTAATTTGTTTTTAATTTTTTTACATTTTATTTTAAAATTTTTTTTGCATTTTTTGTAAAGACAAAAGCATAATTTGAATTTGATCAGTCATCGTCGCCATCCCTACAGAAATTTTGTAGAAAAATTATTGTTATTGATGTATTATTAAATTTAAAAAATTTAATTCAAATGACGTGGAGTTAAAAAAACTCACTGCAGTAGAGGTAAATTGTCATAACCTTCAGGGAAGTAGTTTTCAAAATCAGCTGGCTGAAATGGCTCACTCTCGTAGGCGATGTTATCGCCTTCACCCATGTCGTAAAGGTTTCTTTGCTTTAAATGAACGACCATGTGCCAATCCTTATGCCTCTCATCCTCGACATAATAAACCTGATGTGTCTCTGAAGCTAGAATATACGGCTCATCATCTTGAGAAATACCAGTATGAATCGGCCGTGAGAAATTGACTGATGTGATCCCTAGGTCGTCAGTTGTCAGTACCCGAGAAGTAGTGGTATTTGCCCACAAACACTTGAACAGTGTCACGGTGAAACGGCCTTGATAATTAAGCTCGACTACATCAAGAAGCTTGCCATAGTAAGGGACACCTCCGAACTGCATGTTGGCGTCACTGCTGCTCACATAACTGCTTGTCCCAACATAAATAATCTACCGTCTTCGTTTTTATCAACGGCATGCCACCTCATGTGCTCAGCAGTTTTAGACAACATAAATAATCTTTGTAGACGAGGTTTCAAAGGGAAGTACCTGAGAATTTTTGCAGGTTTCTTCTTCTACTTTTTCCCCTTCCGAATTGTCTTGTACCTCGATGTGTGACATCTCTTACACGTCTCCCTGTTGGAATCGTCTCCCCAATACAACATACAATCATTTGGGCATGCATCAATCTTTTGATAATTCAACCCCAACCTGTTGATAATCTTCTTGGCCTCGTAGAACATTGTGGGAATCTCGGCGTCGGGGAATGCATCTTGTAATAAGTCGAGCAACATCGACATTCCCTTATCTGTGATCCCACACAAGCACTTGATATGATACAATTTGATCAAGAAAGATAATTTAGAATATTTGCGACAACCTTGATATAAAGGATGATCTGCTTCATCCATCAAGCTGAAAAAATCCCGAGCTGCTTCATTCCCCATAAAAACCGGCTCAGAGTCGTGCACTTCTTCGTTGAAGTTGTCGCCTTGAAATCCAAACGCATCACGCACAACATCATTCACAGGATCATCTTCATCTACTTGAACACTTACTTGAGAACTTCGAGGAAGAGCATTGTCATATCTAATGCTGGCCTTCTCACCATGAACTGCCCAGAATGTATAGTCCTCAGGGAAAGGCTTCACAAGCAAATGTTCCTTCACAACATTTCGTGCATGCCACTTCTTGAACTTGCATTTCCGACACGGACAGACGATCTTGCCTTTACAGCTGGCGTGAGTGAATGTGAAATCCTAGAAACTGTTTAATCAGTACAAATATTCAGGAGAATTACGCGGCAACCTGATCCATGATTTATCCATAGCTACAACTGAGAGAGAAGAAAGTATAGAGAAGAAGATGAGTGAGAAGATAATGACGAATGCCAAGAACCTTATATTCTGAAATTCCAACGTTTATAATTTTGTAGCGGTTCTTAAACTGCTACACTAACCGCTACAGATTATATTATTAGTAGCGGTTATATATATAAAACCGCTACTAATTTTCAAGCTGTTACATATTGGTGGGAAATTTAAAATTTATATGTTGAGTATTTGTAGCGGTTATATATATAAAACCGCTACTAATATTAAAGCCGTTGGACAGCAAATTTAAAAATAATTTTTAATTTGTAGCGGTTATACATAACATAACCGCTACAAATGTGCACAAAGGCGGCAAATTTCAAAATTCAAATAATGAGTATTTGTAGCAGTTATTATTGTAAAACCGCTACTAACATATATATAGTTGTAACGGTTTCACAAGAGAAACCGCTACAACTCTATATATACAGTTGTAGCGGTTTTTATTTAATAACCGCTACAACTATATATATTTGTAGCGGTTTTAAGTTAAAACCGCTACAACTGTATATATATAGTTGTAGCGGTGTTTATTTAAGAACCGCTACAACTATATATATATTTGTAGCGGTTTTCACTTAAAACCGCTACAAATATATATGCTTTATTTTTTTAATTTAGAAATATAAATAATATTATTGCAATTAATTCATAAATTTAACAACGCGATCTAATAATATAAATATAATTATATTAAACACACAATAAGAAAGTTCTGAAATACAAACTCATATATATATATATATATATATTTACAAATGTTTCAACAAAAAAATGTCCTAAACTAAGTAGCTGGGGGCTGATTATCTGGTGCTCCCTTAGGTGGGGCTCCCTCAGGTGCTGCTGGATCGGGCCGCTGCGCAGAGTGAACCGCACCATCGTCATCAGTAGGAGGAGAAGGAGGAGTAGTACTCGGGACGACATAGCGAGGGACAGGGGGAACCGCTGGATGCTGCTCGTCCGGGAACAGGCGACTCCATGCCCCCTCGAGCATGTTGTTCGCGATTTCACGCCACTGCGTCTGCTGAGCGTAGATCAAATCAGCGTGCAGCTGCATCTGTTGCATATGCTGCACCTGCATCTGCTGCTGCTGCGCCATCTGCTACTCCACATCTGACCGCAGCTGGTCAATAGACTCATCCCTCGGATGTCTGACCCCTCTAGAGCTGCCAGCCTCAGAGGCAGCGCTCCTGCCGTAGACCATGCTGTAAGAGGCAAGCTTCACCCAAGAGGGGGGTGAATTGGGTGATGTTATAAATTTTTCGCTTGATGTGGTGATATGAAAAATATAGTAGATAGAGTAGAGTTGAGAAGATTTGAACACAGAGAGTTATACTGGTTCGGCCTAACAACAAGGCCTACGTCCAGTCCTCAGAGATCAAGACCTACTGAGATTTTCACTATACCTCCAAGATTCAATGGGCTCTTAGAACGCCACAAAACAACAATCGTCCTTGAATGGACTACGAGCAGAAATATTCTCTCACTAAGAAATTTCTCTCCCCCTTACGACAAGTCTTACGTGCAGAAAAACAATCTATGGCTCTTCTCACTTGCTTATGTATACAAGACTTATGAGCAGCAACGTTCTCTCCTGCTTACACCACTGTAAGTCTTACGAGCAGCAACGTTCTCTTCTGCTTGTATCTTATAAGGCTTAAGAGTGGAAGACACAACAAGGGATTCTCTCAACGGCTTCTCTCGTAAGGAAAAACAACCCTCTCAAGGTCCCAATACCTTGAGATCAAATACACATAGAATTTTGAATTGTATAAAGACTCTCTTACAGAGCTAATGAATAAACACTGAAGATTAATGTGTATACAGAGGCAAATGATGAATAGCAGAAACTTAGTATGAGCTTATGAATGCATGTGCTACGTTGTTCTTCGTGTTCTCCTTGAATCTCTGTATATATAGTTGCTCCAGTTTTTGCCCGTTTGGAAACTCTTCATTTGTGGAGCGGGACATTTGAAATTAATGGCAGACACGCGCATGTTTTGAATAATCTGAGTGCGGTAGGTGACAGCGTGTATATAATCATATTGTCTGCCGTTGTTTGACTTTTCCTCATGTGGTTCAATTCCAACGTTCATATTCCTGTATTATACTTTTAAAATAATCAAAACAATGTTAAACAATGATAAAGAGTAATGATGATATGAATAAACAATAATAAACCATATTCGGAATGAACGTTGTGATACTTAGCATTTTCGGTGGTCAAACAGGACATCACTCGAGCATGAAAGGCTCACCTCGAGTGATCTTCTATTTTCCTTCATATACCTCTGTTATCGGGTTGTGCTTGCATAGAATATCAGAGAGACAAAATCTTCACTCGCGGGTGAAGAGAGGTCTCACTCGAGCACAAAACCTCTGCTCGAGTGATCTTGCAATTTTCACAGGGAATCTCCTCTCGGGTCATCACTCGCACACCTTATTGACAAGAGTGAGAATTTGTACTCGCGGGTGAAATGGACCTTCACTCGAGCACACTTACCTCTGCTCGAGTGAGACGCATATTCTCAGGGAATATGCTCTCAATATCATCACTCGCATCAGATTTACAGAGGGATAGAATTTTTACTCGCGAGTGATTTGAGCCCTCACTCGAGCACAATGCCTCTGCTCGAGTGAGAAGAATATTCTCAAGAATTATACCTTTTGAACAAGCACTTGCAGCAGAATTGGAGAGGGAATGAATTTTCACTTGCAAGCATTGATGTGTCACTCGAGCATGAACGGGTGTGCTCGAGCACACTTGCACTCCTATGAACTTCATGACTCTCGGCCAAGTGCTCGCAGTACCCTGCTCGAGTGAACAAAGGAAGCATGCCATTACTTGCTCTCGGCCAAGTGCTCGCAGCACCCTGCTCGAGTGAGTGAAGGAAGCATGCCATTACTTGCTCTCGGCCAAGTGCTCGCAGACCCTCACTCGCATGTGTGCTCGAGTGATCTAGTGATCACAAAGGAAAAATGCTTCTCGGGTACATACTTTCTGGCTTTCTCTCGCACATGCTCGAGCACAAAGTAGATCTCTGCTCGAGCACAAACATCCTGCTCGAGCACTCAAGTGTAAATTCACAGCAGATATCAGCAAAGCATCAAATATGCATTTGGTAACTTGGAAACTTTTCTTAACCTTCTAAAAACATGTTTTGCACATAATTGGCGTATTGTTATCATCAAAACTTGGGATCTAACATTCTCCCCCTTTTTGATGATGACAAAACTCTTTGTGATGAAGGTTTTAAGAGAAATTGATTGAACTTGAAAATTTTTGAAATCTCTTCAATGTTTCCAAATGCATATCAAATTTAAGTTTCAAATTCAGGTTTTCCTGCAATGTTTCCTCTGGACACTTAACAACCAAGATAAGCATAGTATGAGGTGAAACTTAATAACTTGAGGCTCAGAAATTTTAAAGCTTGAACCATATCATTAAAAAAAAACTTTGAATAACATAACATAGTAATTCAAAATGACATACATATCAAATCCTACCCAATACAGAAATCTACCCAAACACCCATATACACCCTACAGAGGCTCAGAAAACATCACACATCCTTCTCCCCCGTTTTGTCAACATCAGAAGGGGGTTTTGGAGGTGGAACAAAAGGAATCAAGGCGGTGAGAGGGTCAAATGGTTGATCAGAAGGAGATGATGGCTGTGGTACAGATGATGAGGGAGGAAGTGAAGGCGACCGATCAAATGTAACATCTACATTAGATTCAGGAACGGTGAAAAGTACATGAGTCTGTGGATGAAGTGGTGAGGTATGAGTAGTCTCTGGAGGCACCCCGGAAGATGATGAGGGAAAATGTGAGTGCAGGAAGGTCTCCATATTGGTGATCCTCTGTGACATTTCATCCTGAGTTTTGAACATAAGTTCAAAATTAAGATTGGCCTTGTCTACCAAATTAATGACTTGTGCTTCCATTTTCTCCACAAGCTTCTCATATTCATTTACTAGTTCCTTCTTCAAACTTGATACAGCTTGATTAATTACCTCAGACAGATGATTGGACAGAGAGGCATTGAGAAAGGAAGGAGGAGGAATAGGCCCTTGTGCAGATGATTGTGCCTCATCTCCTCTGGATGGAGTGGCTTCCCTCTTTGATGTGGCTTTGGTCCGACTCACCGGAAGATTGATACCCATGTGAGTTAACTGAGTCTTACCAAACCGTGAGATAAGTACCCTTTCTTTTCCTTCCAAATACCAAATTTTGTTTTTCATCAAGATGAAGGAAACTGTTAGAACCGGCTGACACCCAAGAGGGGGGGTGAATTGGGTGTAAGATAAAAACTTAAGAACTTTGAGATTCTTTTCGCATTTTAGAGGAAGCAATAAATATGAAAGTAATGAATCATAAATCACAGTTAGATATTTAAATGATATATGCTGGAAGTATAAGAGCTTAGGGAAGAGAATATGCAAACTGTGATTTATCCTGGTTCGGCCCAATCCACGATGACCTACGTCCAGTCCCCAGGCTCCTCCTGAGATTTTCAATCCACTATCTTCCTCAAGTTTAACTGGGTACTTGAGAACCACTACACTCTCACAAGTTTGATCCGGGCACTTGTGAAGCCTTTACAATTCTCGTACTGAGATTACTCCCCCTTACGCACCGTAAGATTACAACCAAGTTGCTCCCCCTTACACACCGTAAGGATACAACTTTGATGATGAAAGATTACAGTCAATCTTCTCTCTCTGAAGTGAATAGATGAATACTGAAGCACAATGAAAACAATCTCTCTCTCAAATATACATGATATAGAAAATGGATAAGAACAGAGAGTAGTTGGGATGATTCATGATTTTCGCATGTTTCTCGTTGGTGTTCTCATTGAGTGTTCTGAACTCTAAATGCTCTTCTATTTATAGTTGATGAAGGTTGATGACCGTTTGAGCATTTCAATATATCCGTTGGAGTTTGGCTTTTTGAAAACTAGCCGTTGTGAACGTTGACGCTTCTCTTCCGTAAATTCAGCTTTTGACTCTTCTCATCATCTCTTCATTGTTTTACTGGAAAAATGCATTAAACACTAATACAATGAAGTGTTAGAGTGATTAGAAGTAATAAGAATGAGTTATATGATCATTCCATTGATTTCCAGAATTTTCGGGACGTTGCTCTGTTTTTCTGGGAAGCATTACTCGAGTACGTACTCGAGTAAACATCAAGTTTCTTCACAGGTTACTCGGGTACCACCTCGAGTAAATGTACTTTTTGAACTTGACTTACCCGGGTAGTGACTTGAAGTTTTCGTTCAAAAACTCTTCATGAACAGTGATTTACTCCAGTACCGACTTGAAGTTTTCGTTCAAAAACTCTTCATGAACAGTGATTTACTCCAGTACCGACTTGAAGTTTTCGTCTAAAAAACTTGCTAGCACAGTGCTTTACTCGAGTACATACTCGAGTAAATTGTTGCAGTGGTACAAAACGCCGAGAGCAACATTTTTCAGAAACAGAGTTACTCGAGTAGCTCCTCGAGTATCTTTGTCAACCGGATGGCAACTGGAAGTTTTCCACATGGTTACTCGAGTAGCTACTCGAGTAATGTTGCAGGCCGAGAGCAACTGGAAATTTTCTATCTGATTACTCGAGTAAAGTCTTTTGTTTTCAACCAGTTACTCGAGTAGTGCCTTCAAGTAAATTCTTGATTTTGACTCGAAACATGGAAAATTATATATCATTGGAAAGCCCTCATTATCTACATTCCGATGCAACAAGAATCAACTCCAAACTCGTTGTGTACAGAAAGTTATGATCCAAAGAGTATCCACTGTTCTTAGACAATCCTGAAATCACGAGCAGCAACTTCCAGAAGTCATAACTCTTAGGATATAGCTTCAAATGTGACAAATTATATATCCATAGAAAGCTCTCTGAGTCTTCTTTCATATGGCACCTGTTTCATCGCAATCCGATATGTATTTTGAGAGTTATGTCCAAAATACCAAAACTGTCCTGGAATATGACGGTGATTTATGCGTCAACTTCAACAGATCATATCTCCCTCATCTGAACTCCTTTGAATGTGATCTTGGTGACAAAAGTTCGTGTTGGAAGTCTAGTTTCATATGTCACCGGTTTCAGTTCGATCCGACATGTGGTTGGAGAGATATCATCAAAATACCGAACCTATGTTCTGACGCGCGAAAACAGAGTATCATTTACTTCAAGTTCCGCCTCGGGTAATCTTCAAGTAACCCGGCAGATTACTCGAGTAAGGCCTCGAGTAAACACGTCCAAAATCAGAAAATGACATATTACTCGAGTGATTACTCGGGTAATCATCCCCAAAGGTACCATAGCTTCCGTATACATCATTTTAGCTTCGTATTGACTCATTCCAACATCCGTATGATCATAGAAACCTCCGGTATCACTTCTAGGAGCTTGAATCTTAATATTCT
Organism: Inga laurina; assembly: GCA_963855925.1. Lineage (NCBI taxonomy): Eukaryota > Viridiplantae > Streptophyta > Magnoliopsida > Fabales > Fabaceae > Inga > Inga laurina. The sequence continues at coordinate 41,576,891 of OY979712.1, forward strand.
CATGTGATCTTGCAAGTTCTTCTTTCTTTCTTCTTGTTTTTCCTCTTGATGATCATTCTTCATAACCCAACTTCAATCTTCTTGATGAATATCTTCAATCTTCATCTTTCTTTCTTCTTTCTTCAATTCCTTGCCTCTTGATTTTCTTCTTGATGATTATTCTCCATTTATGAGGCATTATAATATCATCCCACAATAGGGTTTATGACTCATCTACAAAATATGCAACATTAAATATAGTAGTCAGTCAATGTGGAAGGTAAGTATATTATACAAACTTTTTGCTCATATTTAACATCTATATTTGACATCATCAAAACTATTCATATCTAACATTCTCCCCCTTTTTGATGATGACAAATCCTTCAAGAAAAATATATATGAGTTATAAAAACTAAGTAAGAACAATATATTTTTATATTTTTCTTGCCTTTTATTTTTATATTTTTCTTGCCTTTCTCTCCCCCTATTTGACATCAGCAAAAAGTTTGAAGTATAAAGAAGAAAGACTTGTAGAGAAGTAAATATGAAGTCAATATGAGAAATGTCATTTTCCCCATTAATCAAAATAAATGCATCAGGAAAACAAGTTTTCTCTCCCCCGTTTTGAAAGTAGTTTCATTTATAATTTGATGTAAATGAAAAATAATTTTCATGAAAACAAATTTGAAACAATTTGGAGAGGTTTTCAAGAAAAACATTCATAATCAAGGATAGGCAAAGTAAGCTCAAAATATAAAGAGAGGGTTTAGAAATGCTCATGTAGTTTTTGGAAAATGATGAAGCGCTCCATGAAAGCCGTTGCTTTATTCTTTAGCGATGCTAGTTCATGATGTTGTGTTCTCCACACGTCTTGCTATGCAACTCTGATGTATGTTCATGTTGTTGCCAAGATTCTCCAATTGAGTTGATCTTCTGTTCAGCATGCTCAACGCTCACTTGGATGTAGCAAGCTGATAACTGATCCATGAAATCCATTGCCTTCTCTTCTTGTTGTGTTAGATCCATGATGTTGTATTTATCACATTTTTGCTATGCAATTCTGATGGATCAAGTTCATAGGAATAAACTATAGTTCTCAAGTGGTGTCTAGACTCTTGTTGCTTGAAATGTTGTTGTCCCTTGATTGAGCGCTAAAGCATATGTCCTCAAAGTTGATACATTCTCCTTTTAGTGTGTTGAGGAACGAGCTTGCATAGAGCCAATTCTCCTACCTTAAAAGCATTCTTGAAAGGAGAGTGGTTAGTGCAATCAAGTATCAAATTTATTGCATAAACCAAAGCCATTCTTTCTATATGATATTTTAAAAATTAAGATCATGAAAGGAAAATATAATAGTAACTCATCATCAAAACTAATTAAAAGATAGTGAATTCAGATGAGTATGTTAAAAGAATTTTCTTTCAATAAATGAGATGAGCTTTTAAGATATAAAACACATGTGAATGTGAAGCTCCCCCTTAATGAATGCATGGCTAAAAAATCGTCATGAGCCATACAATTAATAACTCTCCTAAATTTGTAAAAACCATTGAAAATTTTGTAAAGAGAATGATTATGAAAATATGAAGATTTGGAGAGAAATTAAGTATTGAAAATAATGATGCTATTCAGGGTTTTAAGGCTGTAACCCTGTATCCCTCGAGTATTTCACTCAACCATCACTCGAGTGCTCACTCGAGTGTTGCAACTCAGAGAATTTTAATTGAGTAAGAATACAATACCTCACTCGAGTAATATCGTAATCACTCGAGCCATAATCCTCTGAAGTCCATTGATGCATCGTTGGATACTCACTGTCTGATGATGTGATTAGTACTGAAAGATTCTGAAGCATAATCTCTGTAGGCACTTTAGGATACCAAGATGAGCTCATAATAAAACCTTGAAGTTCTGGTTGATTGAACCACAGAGTTGTCTAATCTTGCCATTCACAGAAGTGATGAACTCAGCATGTTTGTAGCAAGCTCTGTGTGATTTGTTGAAGCTCCTCTCTCAGAAATCCTTAGACAGATGAATCAAAGAATGAAGGACCAGGAGACCAGCTCTAGCAAAATGTTGTATCTCATCTATTCTTGAAGTCCCAGCTCTCATCCTCTATGCTTCTTGTGAGTGAGATTCAGACTTACTTAGAGTAATTGTGAATTACTTGAAGGTATACTTGAAGTAATTTCTGATTACTTGGAGTAAGTCCTGTAGAAGTATATATATACCTCTTGTTCTTTGAAAGACATGATCTCTCCGACATTCCTCTCCTTCTCACTAATAATATAGGCCATTGTGTGATAATCCTTTCATAAAGCGATTGAATTGGCCTTGCTCACCATAGCTCTAGTATAGATATATCATGTAATTTTGTGAAAACATAGAGCTAGGATTGTAGTTGAGAATCCTCATAGGCTCACCAAGCTTGATGATTCTGTGCATCTCAGCATCTTCCTCTAAACATCTTTTGATCACCTTGGAACGATAAGGAAGGTGGGTAGGCAACAAAGTTTTACATTGGCTATACTTGTTCTTGGCCTTGAGTTGCTTTGAGATGAATCTCATCTAGGTTCACTTAAGAGATTTTCTTCTTCTTTCCCTTTCTCTGGCTGCATCACTAGCTACTTACTTATGGTGTCACTTAAATGATACCATAGATTTTGCTTCTGCTCACATTGCAACACTGCTAGTCATGCCTTCTCTGTTAGCCTTTGATCTTTGTATCCAAAAGTAGAGCATTTTGATCAACTCCTGCAAAAGTATAAATAAATACTCTTTGGTACCCAACTTTCTCTTGGGTCCATATAATATTAGACGTTATAACTCTTATGCTCTTATATAATTGAATCATATGATATTTGAGTAAAGAGTATAATAATCAACAAAGACCAAAATATAATTTTACCCAATTAAATAAATTCAAGCAATTAAATCATAAAGGGTAACGAACAAATAATACCAAGAATGATGATTTCAAAGATCAATGACACTTTGTAAATACACTTTAAAAGATATGTCATTGATAAGATTTTCATGCAAGGCAGGTAAGTCAGATCAAAGAGAGTTGAAAATCTATTTATAATGACCAACTATTATAAAATGATAAATCATGAATGAAATCAAATTTTTCAAGAATGATCATGAGATACGCACATTGATTCAAATCTCATATTTAATTTCAAATCATGACAATGTATTGTAAAATTGAGATTTTGAATATATGCAAAACTCATCTTTGAAATATATTTATAATCAATGTTTATGTTAAAAATGGTGGAAGTCAACAATTTAAATATACATATACCAGACAGCTTCCTTTTTAGAGAACAACTAAGATAACATGTTAGACATTGGAGTTTAACATGTTTGAGAATTTTCCCAAGAGCAAAAGTCAGATTGAAAATGAATTAGCCAAAAAAGGCTTAATTTCAAGGATGTATATAAACACAATGACTTTGCTATTGACCAAGAGATAAACTTGACTTTTAGAGATGTGTCTTGAAGAATAGGAATATTCAACTCAAGAATTTGAATAGAAGGATCTAGTTACTCTAAGAATGAATGAAGACAAATGGAAATACATTTGAGCAACAAGATGAGTATAAGAATTTATAGATGATGAAACACATACTCATTGATCCAAATGACTAGAGTTCTAGAATATTATCCTGGAAAGTTATTCCACAATAATGGTTAATGCATTAATCATTCATAATGCTTGGAATAACATAGCCAACCAAAGATTTATGCATCAGGCATAAGGCTTTCACATATTGAAATTCTTTTCTGGGAAATACACTTGAAACTCATGGATAGATAACTTGTTAGACATAAGGTCTAATTTGTTAGAAAATAATGGTTGAGGAGTTCAAGCAATAACAAGTTTAAAATCAAGAAATAATATGTGAATGATAGGGAAAAACTCTAGTGATGGATTTGAAGCATTTCTAACTTTTAGTATACATAAATATTAACTTCCAATTTTGAAACCAATTTAAATGCAAACAATATATAAGTAATTTTCAAATAATGTGTATGCATTTTTTATAAACAAGAAGAATTGAAATCTAAGTATATTTTTTAAAGATGAATTGGAATCTAAGTATATTTTTGAAAGATGAATTGGAATCTAAGTATGTTTTTGAAATGTACATTTCAAAACTCAAATACACAATTTCATTTTAAGTCCATTTAGCAATCTAAAAAACAATTTGAAAACCATAAATGATTGATTGCTAATGGTATGCAATTTTATAACACATGATGGAATGAAACCAAAACACATTTTTGAATTGTGCACTTCAAAACATAAACTGATAGATAAACTATGCACAATTTCACTTATCGTTCATTTAGCAATCTATAAACAAATTAACAATCATGAAGGATTGATTGCTAAATGAATGCAATAATGGACAAATACTCATTACTCAAAATAAATAATTCATATAATCACAGTATAGAGTAAGGATTAGATATCACCGTAATTCCTCTTGTCCTTGTGACAGCTTGCTTGATTTTGGTGGAATAATATTGATTTCTCTCCTTTGCACAATCAGCACCAAAATCCAAACTCCGAATTTCAGCATCATTAAGATATGAATTTGTGTTCATGTGGTCATAGTCTTGAGAAGCTTTTTCTTATTCTACAGAACTATATAAATTTCTTTTCTTTATGGTATCCAACATTGATTGGATCCATTTCTTGTTAGCTTGTAGGAATCAAGATAAAATTCTCATGCTCTAAGAATATAATCAATTCGAGGCAATTGCGCATAATGAATTAAACAAGTCTTTATGCATAGAAGAAATATTTTCTTTTCAAATCATTATATATGCATAAAGAATTATCCTGTTGAGCATTGCAATCCCTTTATAAATAAATCTATTAAATGACTTTTTAAGGGATGTGAAAACACAATTTCAAAATCATTTGGAATGTCCATTCCTAAGATTCCAAAATATAAAACCTCAATAAATAGACAATAGTATAGGAGATTTTATCATTGTGTACCTTTGCCTTAGATACTTGGAGGATTGCTTTTGCTTACCCACTGCATCTTTCTAGGATGTTGATACTTTGAATATCTTGCTTTGGGTGTTGGCAATCGTCTCTCAAAATACATAGACTCCAGGAGTCTTTTACTTGATGCTTGAGAGATCCTCCTTTTCTTGTTCTCCTCAAGATAGTTGAGAGGTACTCTATGGTAGTCCATTCTTGAGGTAGGACGTACTCTTTTTCTCCATTGCATTTCTTTGTGATTAAACTTTGCAGTTCCAGCAATGGGTGCTCCGAGAGTTCTTCTTTTCGATATATATGGTATGAACCTCTTTCTTGGTGCATGAGAAACTCTTGGTTTCTTCTTCATCATCTCCGTACCCTTATGTTCATTCTTCTTATATTCAATCTGCATACATAAAGTACTAGAAGAACATTTTGGTACCCACATATACTTGGGTCCTTGATTGTTAGGATTAGACATTACTTGTCTTTTTGGAACCCAAGCATATTTATTTCTCAAATTAGAATTTCTTCTAATATAGCATGTGTGAGAAATATGACCTGATTTACCACAATAATTGCAAATAATATGATGATATGTATTATGAGATTCTATGCAAGTATTGTGTTGATCAAGAAAAGATGATTTCAAATGATCAGTTTGCCTAAGTTCTTTCTTTCCGCATGAATTTCCAGCATGATTGAAAATCTTTTTGCTTTTCTCATTAGAATCAATAATTGGTTGAAAAACAATTTTATGCAAGCTTTGAAAATCAGTTTTACAAAAATCACAAGAAGAATTGGAACTTTTTACCTTAAGTTCATGTTGAGCTCCAGAGAGTGAATTTTCTTGTCCGTCCATAACGAGCTCTTTTCGGGAATCATTTTCCTCTTGTTCTTCTATGTTGACAAGATCATGGAAGTGTTCTATGATTTCTCCTTCTTCATTGTCAACTTCCACTTGTTCATGAATCGTGGATATATAGCTTGTAGTCTCACATGAACTGTCAACACTTTCAACTTCAACACACTTGTTAGAAGTATACATTGAATCAAGAGTATCCCAAATATCTCTTGCAGTAGAGCAAAATCTAATTTTCTCAAAATCATTTTCAGTTAAAGCACTATACAAAATTTTCATTGCTTTAATGTTTAACGAAAACATTTTCTTTTCTCTTTCTGTCCAATCCTTTCTCGGTTTGAAATCAAAGACATTTGTAAAAACATCCCACATATCATAATCAAAGCATTTTATAAAAGATATCATTCTAGCTTTCCAAAACCAAAAATCAATATCTTTCAGAATAGGTGGAATTGTATAGTCAAAACCTTCAGAAAGTATATAACACCCAAAATCAGCCATTATAAACTCTTGAGATGGTTAAGTCCTTTAAACAAGAGTCCGGCTCTGATACCAAATGTTAGAACCGGCTGACACCCAAGAGGGGGGGTGAATTGGGTGTAAGATAAAAACTTAAGAACTTTGAGATTCTTTTCGCATTTTAGAGGAAGCAATAAATATGAAAGTAATGAATCATAAATCACAGTTAGATATTTAAATGATATATGCTGGAAGTATAAGAGCTTAGGGAAGAGAATATGCAAACTGTGATTTATCCTGGTTCGGCCCAATCCACGATGACCTACGTCCAGTCCCCAGGCTCCTCCTGAGATTTTCAATCCACTATCTTCCTCAAGTTTAACTGGGTACTTGAGAACCACTACACTCTCACAAGTTTGATCCGGGCACTTGTGAAGCCTTTACAATTCTCGTACTGAGATTACTCCCCCTTACGCACCGTAAGATTACAACCAAGTTGCTCCCCCTTACACACCGTAAGGATACAACTTTGATGATGAAAGATTACAGTCAATCTTCTCTCTCTGAAGTGAATAGATGAATACTGAAGCACAATGAAAACAATCTCTCTCTCAAATATACATGATATAGAAAATGGATAAGAACAGAGAGTAGTTGGGATGATTCATGATTTTCGCATGTTTCTCGTTGGTGTTCTCATTGAGTGTTCTGAACTCTAAATGCTCTTCTATTTATAGTTGATGAAGGTTGATGACCGTTTGAGCATTTCAATATATCCGTTGGAGTTTGGCTTTTTGAAAACTAGCCGTTGTGAACGTTGACGCTTCTCTTCCGTAAATTCAGCTTTTGACTCTTCTCATCATCTCTTCATTGTTTTACTGGAAAAATGCATTAAACACTAATACAATGAAGTGTTAGAGTGATTAGAAGTAATAAGAATGAGTTATATGATCATTCCATTGATTTCCAGAATTTTCGGGACGTTGCTCTGTTTTTCTGGGAAGCATTACTCGAGTACGTACTCGAGTAAACATCAAGTTTCTTCACAGGTTACTCGGGTACCACCTCGAGTAAATGTACTTTTTGAACTTGACTTACCCGGGTAGTGACTTGAAGTTTTCGTTCAAAAACTCTTCATGAACAGTGATTTACTCCAGTACCGACTTGAAGTTTTCGTTCAAAAACTCTTCATGAACAGTGATTTACTCCAGTACCGACTTGAAGTTTTCGTCTAAAAAACTTGCTAGCACAGTGCTTTACTCGAGTACATACTCGAGCAAATTGTTGCAGTGGTACAAAACGCCGAGAGCAACATTTTTCAGAAACAGAGTTACTCGAGTAGCTCCTCGAGTATCTTTGTCAACCGGATGGCAACTGGAAGTTTTCCACATGGTTACTCGAGTAGCTACTCGAGTAATGTTGCAGGCCGAGAGCAACTGGAAATTTTCTATCTGATTACTCGAGTACCTACTCGAGTAAAGTCTTTTGTTTTCAACCAGTTACTCGAGTAGTGCCTTCAAGTAAATTCTTGATTTTGACTCGAAACATGGCAAATTATATATCATTGGAAAGCCCTCATTATCTACATTCCAATGCAACAAGAATCAACTCCAAACTCGTTGTGTACAGAAAGTTATGATCCAAAGAGTATCCACTGTTCTTAAACAATCCTGAAATCACGAGCAGCAACTTCCAGAAGTCATAGCTCTTAGGATATAGCTTCCAATTTGACAAATTATATATCCATAGAAAGCTCTCTGAGTCTTCTTTCATATGGCACCTGTTTCATCGCAATCCGATATGTATTTTGAGAGTTATGTCCAAAATACCAAAACTGTCCTGGAATATGACGGTGATTTATGCGTCAACTTCAACAGATCATATCTCCCTCATCGGAACTCCTTTGAATGTGATCTTGGTGTCAAAAGTTCGTGTTGGAAGTCTAGTTTCATATGTCACTTGTTTCAGTTCGATCCGACATGTGGTTGGAGAGATATCATCAAAATACCGAACCTATGTTCTGACGCGCGAAAACAGAGTATCATTTACTTCAAGTTCCGCCTCGGGTAATCTTCAAGTAACCCGGCAGATTACTCGAGTAAGGCCTCGAGTAAACACGTCCAAAATCAGAAAATGACATATTACTCGAGTGATTACTCGGGTAATCATCCCCAAAGGTACCATAGCTTCCGTATACATCATTTTAGCTTCGTATTGACTCATTCCAACATCCGTATGATCATAGAAACCTCCGGTATCACTTCTAGGAGCTTGAATCTTAATATTCTCATGTGATCTTGCAAGTTCTTCTTTCTTTCTTCTTGTTTTTCCTCTTGATGATCATTCTTCATAACCCAACTTCAATCTTCTTGATGAATATCTTCAATCTTCATCTTTCTTTCTTCTTTCTTCAATTCCTTGCCTCTTGATTTTCTTCTTGATGATTATTCTCCATTTATGAGGCATTATAATATCATCCCACAATAGGGTTTATGACTCATCTACAAAATATGCAACATTAAATATAGTAGTCAGTCAATGTGGAAGGTAAGTATATTATACAAACTTTTTGCTCATATTTAACATCTATATTTGACATCATCAAAACTATTCATATCTAACAGAAACAAGTTGAGGGTAAGGAATGGTTGCAGATTTTGTTGAAGAGAATCTAAACCTTCTCATCTCATTAAAAATGATCTCCCCTACATTCCTTTGTTGTTTAGCAACCAAAGAAGCCAAGAGATAGTAATCCTTTTGAGCAAAGTGGGTAAAGTTCCTGGATTTCTTGACTATGCTCCGGGAATAAATGTAATGAAGGATTCTGTGATTATCAGGCATATCAATAGGCTTGAAAATGAGGGGGCCAATTGGGTCTTTAGGTCTTAAAATTTTAAAGGTTTCATTGGCAGAAAAGGAGGGTGGATCAGTAGGAGGTGCAACATAACCAAGTAAATCATTTATGATTTTGGCAGAAATCATAATAAATTTCCCTCTAATGGTTGTAGATATAGCTTCTTCAATCAACTCACCAGATCTAGACATAACATTATGAATTTTCATATTGGAATAAAAGGTTTTCACAACAGTGGGGGAATATGGCAAATGGATTTCTAACCAGGGAGCATAATATTGAAGGTAAGGATACAAGTCCAAATGACAGTTCTTTTTCAAGTAATCCAAATCCACATACACTACTGGGCAGAAATGTCTATGCCTAAATTCATCATCATATACCTTCTGAGATACTGCCGTAAGTTCTGTCACATTGAATCCCTCAGGAGGACTAGTGAGTTGATCATCCACTGGAGCTTGCGATGCCGAGGGTGCTCTAGAAGCAGAAACACTGGGTTGCTTATCTTTGTGTGAGCTTGAAGCACCGGCTTGAGAAGCAATTTGCCCAACTAACTTGTCAAGTTTGGATTTCTCTATTGCTTCCTGGAGTTGTCTACTTAAGGTATCATCAGAAGAGGAAGATGATTGGGGTTGCTCTGACTCCTTTTTCTTCCCTTTTCCTTGAACCTCTTTGGATTGAGACCGAGTGATTATAGGTTCCTTGAATATCACAGCTTTTGGTTTCTTTTGAGGAGGTTGGTCCTTCTTTGAAACTTGAGGCTTTGGGTGAGGTTTCTTTGCCGGAGTCCTCTTTTTGGTCTTGGGTTTGGAGGAGGTGACGGTGAGGATGAAATTTTGGGAGATGGAGGAGTAAGTTCAGGGGTTCCAGATTCACTGGCAGCAGAGTGAGTAGGAGATGGAGAATGGGATCTTTGAGGAATAGAGGGTATTTTGGTTCTTGCCATTGGAGAACAAGAAAGAAAATTAAGAACGCACAAATTTCGAATATGAAGAGCAAAACGAAATTAGGGTTTGAATGGGAAATGCAGAAGGTAAAAATCACCTTTTATGGAAGATTGAAGAGTTGTAACGGTGATTTGAAGTAAATGGACGCGATTGATTGAAGAAAAACGGTTGTAGATGAAGAGTTGCGCCCTTCGAGTGAGAGAACACTTCGAGTGAGAAGAGGAAGTGCGACGTTCTGAGCTCCCCAGTAACTGATATAAGTGACAGTGCTCGAGCATGAACCCTAGTGCTCGAGTGATGTTCATACTGTGCTCGCGAGTGTTCTATCTGTGCTCGAGTGATTTTCTGGAAAAATAAAGAAACAAGTAAACCGTACCTGGATTGTGGATTCCTTGATAAATTTTTGTGTCTTTGTACTCAAATCCTCCAAGATCATTTGAGTAACCATGATTTGAATAGCTTTTGCAAAGAGATTCTTCTTCTTCACTCGAGCAGGCATTCCTCACTTCAAGCATGTTCATATTATGCTCGAGTGAAAATTCCTTACTCGCGAGTGAGTTCAATTCTCACTGTTGTTTATTATATATTCCCTTGGTGTTCTCAACTCCTCTGTTAACCTCTGTTTTAACTATCAGAGAACAGAGTATTATAAATAGTGCTGTGTTCGAGCAGAGCTTCTTGTGCTCGAGTGACACAGCTCATCACTCGAGCAGCACCCTCTGTGCTTCGAGTGAGAATCCTGCAAAAACAATTTTTAACCACTCCGATGCTAAAGTCAGTATGGTTATCATCAAAATAATTATTTAATTAAACTTTTTAACAAGAAAACTTACAACTCATTAGGATTAACCATTCCCAATTCTCTTCGAATATAGAGGAATTGCTCTTTTGCAATTGGTTTTGTGAAAATATCCGCAAGTTAAAGATGAGTTGGTATGAATTCCACTTTGACATCTTTCTTTTGAACATGATCTCGAATGAAATGATGTCGAATGTCTATATGCTTGGTTCTTGAATGTTGTACAGGATTCTTTGCCAAGCTTATCGTGCTAGTATTATCACAATAGATTGGGATTTCTTTTAAATAAATTCCCAAATCTTGAAGTTGTTGTTTTAACCATAGCACTTGTGAACAACAGCTTGCCACAGCTATATATTCAGCTTCAGTCGAAGATAATGACACTGTGTTCTGCTTCTTGCTGAACCATGACACTAGAGAACCTCCGAGAAATTGACATTGACCACTGGTACTTTTCCTGTCAGTTTTGTATCCACCGTGATCTGAATCTGAATATGCCATCAAATACTCGTTCCCTCTTTTTGGATACCACAGACCAAGCTCAGAAGTATCTCCTAGATATTTGAAAATCCTTTTTACTGTCTCTGCATGAGATACTTTAGGATTGGATTGATACCTTGCACACATTCCTACACTGAACTGAATATCTGGCCTGCTTGCTGTAAGATAGAGCAATGAACCAATCATTCCTCTATACTTTGTGATGTTGAAGTTCGGTCCCTTTACATCAGCATCCAACAATGTTGTAGAACTCATTGGAGTATAAGCTCCATTAGCATTATCTAATCCATATTTTTTCAATAATTCTTTCAAATACTTTGTCTGAGATATAAATATACCATTCTTCTTTTGTTTGATATGAAGTCCAAGAAAGAAGTTCAATTCTCCCATCATGGACATTTCAAATTCTCCCTGCATAATCTTAGAAAATTCTTGACACATAGATTCATTTGTAGCACCAAAAATAATATCATCAACATAAATTTGAACTATTAGAATATCATTTTTGTTATGTTTGATGAATAAAGTTGTATCAACTTTACCTCTGACAAAACCTTGATCAAGAAGAAATTTGCTTAGTCTTTCATACCAAGCTCGGGGTGCTTGTTTCAAACCATATAATGCTTTCTTGAGTTTGAAAACATAATCAGGCTTTGTTTCATCTTCAAAACCAGGAGGTTGTTCGACATATACTTCCTCCATAATATAACCATTTAGAAAAGCGCTTTTTACATCCATTTGATAAAGTTTAAAACTTTTGATGCAAGCAAAAGCTAAGAGTACTCGTATTGCTTCCAATCTTGCCACTGGAGCATATGTTTCCTCATAATCAATACCTTCTTCTTGATTATAGCCTTTGGCGACTAATCTTGCTTTATTTCTCACAATGATTGCTGATTCATCAAGCTTGTTTTTGAAAACCCATTTAGTCCCTATAACCGTATGATCTTTAGGTCGAGGAACTAAATCCCAAACTTGATTCCTTTGAAATTGATTTAGTTCTTCTTGCATAGCAATCACCCAATCATTGTCAGATAAAGCTTCTTCTATATTAGAAGGCTCAATTTCAGAAATAAAAGCTGAAAAAGTTACCTCATTAAGGATTCTATTTCTGGTTTTGACACCTTCATGAATATCTCCTATAACTTGATCAATTGGATGATCTTTCATATGTCTCCATGCTTTAGGTTGAGCATGATCATCGACATCTTCTATATTTTGAAAATCATTTGTTTCAAAATCATCCTGATTTGAAATGGATTTGTTTTTCTTGATTGAATCCATTTCTTCTTCATCATTAAGTTTTGTCTGAGATTCAATTTCATCAAACACAACATGAATAGATTCTTCAATAGTACATGTTCTTTTATTGAAAACTCTATAAGCTTTACTTCTATTAGAATATCCTAGAAAAATCCCTTCATCAGACTTTGAATCAAATTTACCTAGATTTTCCTTACCATTGTTATGAATGAAGCACTTACACCCGAAGATATGAAGATGAGCAATATTTGGCTTCCTTCCTTTGTAAAGTTCATATGGTGTCTTTCCAAGAGATTTGCGAATATATGCTCTGTTTGAAATATAGCATGCAGTACTCATTGCATCTGCCCAGAACACTTGTGACATTTCTTTTTCATTAAGTAATGCTCTTGCCATTTCTGTAAGCACTTTGTTCTTCCTTTCTACTACACCATTTTGTTGAGGTGTTCTAGGGGCTGAGAAGTTGTGATCTATTCCTTTGTCGTTGCAGTAATTTTCAAACAATTGATTATCAAATTCTCCTCCATGATCTGTTCTAATAGAGACAATAGGAATACCTTTCTCATTTTGAACCTTTTTGGCAAACATAATAAATTCAGCAAAAGTTTCATCTTTTGAGGCAATAAATATAGTCCATGCAAATCTTGTAAAATCATCAACAATTACTAACGTATATAAATTTCCTCCAAAACTTTTTACTCTTGCAGGACCTACCAAATCCATATGAAGTAATTGTAAAGGTTTTGAAGTAGAAATTTCATATTTAGTTTTAAAAGAAAATTTAGTTTGTTTGCCTTTTTGACATGCTTCACAAATCATGTCGTCTTTGAATTTGAGTTTAGGAAGGCCTACAACTAAATCTTTTCTAATCAATTTGTCAAGTTGATTCATATTGACATGAGCCAAACGCTTATGCCATAACCAACTTTCCTCTAATCGACTAAGAAAACAATTTTCAGAAGAATTTGAATTTAAATCAATAGTATAACAATTACCGTCCCTTTGAGCTCGGATCTTTGCTTTGATAGTTTCTTTGTTTAGAAGTAGATCTTTCTTGCTTACTATCAAGCATTCTTTTGAGTCAAAAATCACCCAGTTATCTTTGTCAGTGCTTTGGCTTACGCTTAAGAGATTGTGGCATAAACCTTCAACATAATATACTCCGTTGATTTGAATGCCATCGGTTCTTCCTACTTCACCAATTCCAGCAATACGTCCAGATTGATTTCCTCCAAATGTCACCTTTCCTCCTTCTCTAGTTTCAAACATGGTGAACTTATTTTTGTCACCAGTCATGTGTCTCGAACATCCACTATCAATATACCATTTGTTCGCTCGAGATGCTTTGAGACATACCTAGAATAAGATGATCAGGTTTTAGGTACCTACACTTTCTTGGGTCCTTTGTGGTTAGTATTTGAAATATGTGTCCCTTTCAGAACCCATTTATATGTTCCAACAACCTGTCCCTTTTTGAAATAACATGATGAAGTATAATGTCCTTTCTTATTACAATAATTACATGATACAAATGGATTCGATGTATGCACAGAATTCCTAAAATATTTAAGATAGTTTCTACTATTCTTTTTATTCTTATTATGCATAGCATTATATTCAATTCCAGATTTATCAAATAAAACTTTCTGAGAATTCAAAATAACCTTGAGTGTTTCACTTCCTTTAGTAAACTTTTCAACAATCTTTGTTAAATCTTCTATTTTCTTATCTTTCTCTTTACACATTTCATATGATGATATGGCATTATTTTCTAATTCTTTTACTTTCTTCTTATAACTAACCATTTCTTTAGCAACTTTGATGAATTCTGTATGCAATGCATTATATTCAGATAACAATTCATCATAAGAGGGTTCAGAGTCACTTACCTCAGAGTCTGATTCTTCTTCCTTAGCTACCAAGCATAGATTAGCTACTTCGTCGTTGTCATTTTCTTCGTCTGACGAACTATCACCCCAAATAGATGATATATATGCTTTCTTTTTCTGCTTCTTTTTGTCTTTGTTTCTGAAGCATTCAGATTTGATGTGTCCTGGTTTCCCACATTCATAGCATACTATTTGTTGTTCTTTGTTTTCTTTCTTGCTTGGTCCACCTTGATAGTTCTTGAAATTCCTTTGCCCTCTTCTGTAGAATTTCTTGAACTTTCTCACGATCATTCCCATTTCATCATCACTAGGAACATCTTCATTCTCGGAAGTTTCTTCTTGTTCTTTGATAGCTTTGAGTGCAACTCCCTTTTTCTTTTTATCATCGAATTCTTCAAGTTCCTTTTTGAATCTCAACTTACCTTCATATTCAGAAAGACTTCCAAAGAGAGCAGCTACGGATCTCATAGATTCTCCTTTGGCTTCTTCAATGGCTGTCACCTTCGCTTCCCACTCTTTCGTAAGAATATTAAGAATCTTTCTCACCTGGGAATTTTGATCAAACGACTTTCCAAGAGCAGATAATTGATTAACAAGATGAGTATACCTTAGCTCAAATTCTGATATACTTTCTCCAGATTTCATACGAAATAGATCATATTCTGTAATTAAAGTATTGATTCTATTTTCTTTGATTCCAGATGTACCTTCGTGAGCAATTTCAAGAGCATCCCACATATCTTTGGCAGTTGGTAGAGTACATATACGAAAATATTCTTTTTGACTAAGAGCACTCTGTATCATTAGAATAGCTTTACTATTTAATGTCACTAACCTTTTGTCATTCTCGTCAAACTCATCTGGGCTCTTTTTAACTGCTCTATCTTCGATTTTCTTCATTGGAACATAGTCACCATCTTGTATAACATTCCATAATCCATACTCGTTGGCTAGCACGAACACTCTGAATTTGGCTTTCCAGAATGAAAAATGTTCTCCGGCAAAACCAGGTGGTCTAGTGATTGAAGCTCCATCTGGAAGGATATTTTCACCCATTGTTGCCATTTGTAGGATCCTTCTCAAGCTGTTAAGCTCTTCGGAGAAGACGAGGCTCTGATACCAAATGTAAGAGGCAAGCTTCACCCAAGAGGGGGGTGAATTGGGTGATGTTATAAATTTTTCGCTTGATGTGGTGATATGAAAAATATAGTAGATAGAGTAGAGTTGAGAAGATTTGAACACAGAGAGTTATACTGGTTCGGCCTAACAACAAGGCCTACGTCCAGTCCTCAGAGATCAAGACCTACTGAGATTTTCACTATACCTCCAAGATTCAATGGGCTCTTAGAACGCCACAAAACAACAATCGTCCTTGAATGGACTACGAGCAGAAATATTCTCTCACTAAGAAATTTCTCTCCCCCTTACGACAAGTCTTACGTGCAGAAAAACAATCTATGGCTCTTCTCACTTGCTTATGTATACAAGACTTATGAGCAGCAACGTTCTCTCCTGCTTACACCACTGTAAGTCTTACGAGCAGCAACGTTCTCTTCTGCTTGTATCTTATAAGGCTTAAGAGTGGAAGACACAACAAGGGATTCTCTCAACGGCTTCTCTCGTAAGGAAAAACAACCCTCTCAAGGTCCCAATACCTTGAGATCAAATACACATAGAATTTTGAATTGTATAAAGACTCTCTTACAGAGCTAATGAATAAACACTGAAGATTAATGTGTATACAGAGGCAAATGATGAATAGCAGAAACTTAGTATGAGCTTATGAATGCATGTGCTACGTTGTTCTTCGTGTTCTCCTTGAATCTCTGTATATATAGTTGCTCCAGTTTTTGCCCGTTTGGAAACTCTTCATTTGTGGAGCGGGACATTTGAAATTAATGGCAGACACGTGCATGTTTTGAATAATCTGAGTGCGGTAGGTGACAGCGTGTATATAATCATATTGTCTGCCGTTGTTTGACTTTTCCTCATGTGGTTCAATTCCAACGTTCATATTCCTGTATTATACTTTTAAAATAATCAAAACAATGTTAAACAATGATAAAGAGTAATGATGATATGAATAAACAATAATAAACCATATTCGGAATGAACGTTGTGATACTTAGCATTTTCGGTGGTCAAACAGGACATCACTCGAGCATGAAAGGCTCACCTCGAGTGATCTTCTATTTTCCTTCATATACCTCTGTTATCGGGTTGTGCTTGCATAGAATATCAGAGAGACAAAATCTTCACTCGCGGGTGAAGAGAGGTCTCACTCGAGCACAAAACCTCTGCTCGAGTGATCTTGCAATTTTCACAGGGAATCTCCTCTCGGGTCATCACTCGCACACCTTATTGACAAGAGTGAGAATTTGTACTCGCGGGTGAAATGGACCTTCACTCGAGCACACTTACCTCTGCTCGAGTGAGACGCATATTCTCAGGGAATATGCTCTCAATATCATCACTCGCATCAGATTTACAGAGGGATAGAATTTTTACTCGCGAGTGATTTGAGCCCTCACTCGAGCACAATGCCTCTGCTCGAGTGAGAAGAATATTCTCAAGAATTATACCTTTTGAACAAGCACTTGCAGCAGAATTGGAGAGGGAATGAATTTTCACTTGCAAGCATTGATGTGTCACTCGAGCATGAACGGGTGTGCTCGAGCACACTTGCACTCCTATAAACTTCATGACTCTCGGCCAAGTGCTCGTAGTACCCTGCTCGAGTGAACAAAGGAAGCATGCCATTACTTGCTCTCGGCCAAGTGCTCGCAGCACCCTGCTCGAGTGAGTGAAGGAAGCATGCCATTACTTGCTCTCGGCCAAGTGCTCGCAGCACCCGGCTCGAGTGAGTGAAGGAAGCATGCCATTACTTGCTCTCGGCCAAGTGCTCGCAGACCCTCACTCGCATGTGTGCTCGAGTGATCTAGTGATCACAAAGGAAAAATGCTTCTCGGGTACATACTTTCTGGCTTTCTCTCGCACATGCTCGAGCACAAAGTAGATCTCTGCTCGAGCACAAACATCCTGCTCGAGCACTCAAGTATAAATTCACAGCAGATATCAGCAAAGCATCAAATATGCATTTGGTAACTTGGAAACTTTTCTTAACCTTCTAAAAACATGTTTTGCACATAATTTGCGTATTGTTATCATCAAAACTTGGGATCTAACACATGCTAGGTCTGGCGCCTATCCCTATGCCCCGCACGCGTCCGGGGTGCTCAGCCTGAGCCAGACCCACCTTCAAAGGAGCCGTCGGTCCACTAACCCCTATGACTCCTCAGGCTGGGTCTATCGCAGCTCAGCCTGCGACTGCTGCATCCGCTCTTGCCATTTTTTGAAACAATTACTAATTAGCAATTTTCATTATTAACTTGGTTTTATAAAAAATATAATAATAAAATTACTTACAATGGCCGCCTTGCCTGCTGAGAGGTCGCAGTCCCGTCACGGTGTCTGTGTGTGATGGCGTACAACTCCCCATAGTCCGTCTGACGGTTCTCCTGCTGTGCCTTCGTCTCCTGAAACAATTACAAAATTCAATTAGTATTATGAAATAATCAGCTAAAAGTAAGTGATATTTTGAAAAGTTACCAGCTCGCTATAGGTCACAGCAAAGGTCTTCGATCCTGCTGTGTGGTGGACCATCTGCTGCGCCCGGATCTCGGTGTTCCTCTTAGAAAGCTCCTGGAAAAAAAAATATATTAAATGTATTATAATTTAAAATTAAGTAAAAATTAAATTGAAATTATAATTTAATATTTAACAATTACAAAATTATATATAAAAAATCTAATAAATACATTACCTGCGCCTCAGGGCTCCTCCTAAACTGGACGAAACTCGCCCAGTCGTTCGGCGGCATGCCGTCCGGGACACTCTCGATCAGCTGCTCCAGAGGCATCGTCCCATCCTTATCCACCCTGTGGAAGAGACGGTTCCTTCTGTTCCTCCAGGCGTCACCCATCTTCACGAGGGCATACCTCTTCCGGTTGGCCCGGACAGCAAACCGCAACTGAAAACAAATTATTTAAATATCAATAATTACAAAAAACATAATTTAAAAAATATTAATTAAATATAATTAATTACAAAAAATATTAATTAAATAATTTTAATTACCTGAACCACCTCCTCCCAAGCCTGCTCCTTCGGCCCCCTCGGAACGTGCCTCCACATCTTGAAGTGAAGGGGGAACCGCATCCAATTCGCGCCCAGGTTTTTCAGGAAGCGGTTGAGCAGGTGACCCCCATTGTGGATGGGCTGGTCAGTACCCTCATTCCACGGCAATATAACTTGCAAGCTCCGATCCAAGCTGTTCACACCGGCTACGTCTAGCCTCCTCGTCGAAACGTTCCCCTGCTCGTCTGCACAGTTTACCGCACGTTAGATAAATTGTAATTCAAAGTTAACATTTCTAATTTAAATAAATAATTTACTAAATTAAAAAATTAATTTACCTTGGACCTCAGGGGATGGGCTGAGATGCCGCGGTCGCCCTGCCTTCGTGCTGCCCCCTCCCTCTGCCCCCTGCCCGGCTGCTGCCACCCTGTAAAATCGGTTTGGGGACCTCAGGGGCCTTCCCCTTATCCTCTCTTGAAGCCATATCAATTGTACAAATCAAAACAAAAAAAAATTAGTCACATTATTATGCAAAAATATAATAAAAATACAAATATAAATAAAATACGTGTTATATACATACCTCAAGTGCAAATACTGAGAAATACTGTAGCAAAAACTCCTACACAGACATCTAAACGCTCAAATCTTGAAGAAATCACTCAGAGAAACCCTAAGAAACAAAATGAGCAAAAGGAGAAATGAGGGAGGCGATGGCTTAAATAGGCCAGATTTTAGTAGCGGTTATTCAAATAACTGCTACTGTAACCGCTACAAATAACTACATTTGTAGCGGTTATTGTAGAACCGCTACAAATGATGACAATGTTTGAAATTCTGTAGCGGTTATTGCCCAGAACCGCTACAAATGTCGAGACTCTTGAAATTCGGTAGCGGTTATAGGGGTATAACCGCTACAAACTGCTGACCTTTGGTATTTTGTAGCGGTTCGGTTGTTGTAACCGCTACAAATAACCGCTACACTGTTGCCGGGCTTGGTCGCGCCAAGTGGCGGGAATATTGTAGCGGTTTCTGTACATTAGCCGCTACAGAATCACCGCTACAAGTTTTGGCGGGAATTTCACGCCTAATTTCTAGCGGTTTTGTGTACTCAACTGCTACAAAAAAAGCTTGCCGCTACAAATTTGTAGCGGTTTAGGTGAAAACCACTACAAATATTATCATTTGTAGCGGTTTAATATAACCGCTATAATTGCACCGCTACAAAATACCTTTTTTTTGTAGTGAGAACAGGACAGTTTAGGATCGAGTCATTCCCAAACTTTAAGAATTTATGTTTTGTGTGGGCTAGGGACAGGGCTATTGGGGAAGAAGGAATATCACTTGGTGCAATGGAAGATGAGGTTCATGTTAAAGTTGATGACCTTCGAGAATCACTACAGGTTTTAGGTGCTAAAGATGACTTGTCACAAACCATGGGTAAAACCGCTCCAAACACAACCCACAACAATGATAACTCTTTCTGTCCCAGGAAGAAGCACAGAGCGAAGAACTCTAAGGTGATTACTGATGTATTGCGTGAAACTATGATGTTGTTTGACAAAACCATCGTCCATGTGTTTGAGAAACTAGGTAAGCAACTGTCAGGTCAGGAAAAGCAAGTTCAATTAAATGCAAAAGGTGTTAACCTATTCATGGAAATTGTTGAGGTTGAAGGCTTGACTTTGTCTAAAAAAAATGCAGCTCATATCAAGATAATGGGTTCTGATCAACTACTGAATGTGTTTGCAAAAATACCTATGTTGTACAAACCCTTATGGATCAGTAGCTTACTAGATAAATAGTTATTTTATGGATGTGTAGCTTAGTGGATTAGTGTGTATGTAATGGCAATATAGTGTATTTTGGTGTAACATAGTGCAGAAACACAAGTGTCTATCTGTTTTGGTGTAATATAGTGCAGAGACACAAGTGTCAATCTGTTTTGGACACGTCTTTTAAGTCATAGAAATGGTCTACAAACTTTGGACCATGTTCACTGAGGGTTAAAGGAAATGTAAACATGGGACAAAGTTTGTGTCCATGCAATATGGTTATATAATTATGGTATGCAAACTTTTGATATGTAATTATGGTAGGCATACAGGTGAAGTGGGACAACTTGTAAATTTTTTGGATTAAATGTATTGTTCCCAAATATAGTATGATTTGTAAAAGTATGCTGTAGCACTTGTCTAATATTTTTTTTCTGTACATAAATACTTGAACCTAACATGCAGTGGTTGGCATTCCCAGATGTGTGTAAGCTGGTTCACTATTTGATATGTTGGTTCGAATTTAATGGTTAAAATGTCTATGAAGTTTGAATCCACCATTTAAGTTTGAACTTACAAATGCTTCTTCATTTGATGCTGGCCTTGAAACTTAATGCTCAAGTTCGAATCCACCATGTAAGTTTGAACTTACAAATGCTTCTTTATTTGATGCTGGCCTTGACACTTAATACTTAAGTTCAAACTTGGGTAAATGGTTTAAACTTCTGATGTCGTCCATGTTTCACAGTAACTGCAAATTTATTTTCAATATTTAAAGCTGCCACACGTAAAGTCGTCAGTTGAGATGTGGTTCGAATTTTAGGTCAACCATTCAGAAAGCGATTCACATTCTCTATTTTATTCCTACAAGTACTAGGCATTAGGCATTCTCTGTTCTACCCATCTCTGTGCTTATCCCTTGCTCTTTGATTACCCCTATCTCTCATTGTTGTGGTTGGGTGTTAAAATGACTAGGGTGAAAATGACAGACGATCGACTAAAGGAAATGGGCATCACTATGGAAGATGTGGAAAATTTTAGAAAGCACAGGGCACAACTTCGCCACTACAATCGGTCTGGGCAATCAAAGTATAAAACCAAAGAAGCCAACTGGTATGACGACTATAAGGCAGTGGCAAAGTGGAAGCGCGATAATGCTGCAAAGGAAGCGAAGAAGAAATAAAGGGAAAGAGCAGCTGAAAGACAAGGGCAAAGAGAGAGGTCAGAGGAAGAGGCAGTTGGAGGACAAGGAGGATTCTTCGGTTGAGTCCTCTGAACCTGAAAAAAGGGGAAAGACAGAGGAAGTTAGGTAAGGCAAAAAGAATGTGGTTGAGAGTGGGAGTTTGTCGGGGTTTAATAAAGAAACAACTAGCATAGGGTCTGTTGAACAATCATCATCGACAACAAATACTGACGACGATGACAATGTGATTCTTGATGATGTTAGAGCCAAGTTGTTGAAGAAGTTGTGATTGAAATAGAGGTCTAATGTTGTACCTAAGCCAAAGGAGGATTTCAACAACTTTGCCCTCGAAGAATACGATATCAGGTTAGTTGGGCACACATTCTGTAAAATGAGTAGGATCAAAGTAGACACATTTGACACTGAATTTTGCTTTCGATTGGGACCAATATTGAAGCCTTTCAGGGGCATTTTTAAATTGTCATTGCCTTATTCTGAATCAGTAGTTAAGGTTTTTTACACCAACCTAAAAATGTCTAGAAAAGGGGTTGTGACAACATGTGTTAGAGGGCAGACCATAGAAATTAATGAAGACAAAATTTTGATCTGGTTAGGTGTCAACTGCCCACAGTCGACATGCACAAATTTATCACTAGCACAAATTGACAATACACTACTTGAGGGGAAAAAGCTAGTTGGCATTGTTCTGTCTAGACCAAGGCAGCTGCCTCCTACGTTTTGGGTCTTACATTACTTGTACAGTGGGAATTTTGTGAACAAAGGGAAGTACTACGCTTCATTGACCCTTGAAGACAAACACATCCTTACCTGTATGATCAAGGGCAAGCATTTTCATATGGCTAAGAGGATTGTGGACATAATGTTAAGGCCTGCTACTCTAGGAAGGAAGAATTCAAAACTACCCTATCCCTCCCTTATGTCTCTCATACCCCAACAGAACAAAGTTTGTATTTGGAGGAAGGAAAAACACCTATTTGGACTGAGGAATTTGGTGAGCAGGCCTTGAATCAAATGCAAATACCTATAAGAAGCGAAGCAAGGTCTAAGGCAACACATGACAGAAACAAGCCTGATGATAGCAACTATCCACAAGATGCAGCTGGTACTTCTTCCCATAATCAGAGATCAACTCCTTTAGAAGCACCTGAAGCTTTGACAGAAACCATTAGCAAAATTGTTGACTAAACTCTGATGAAGTTTCAAGCACAGGTGGAGGTAAGGATTGGTCAACTTGAGGAACATGTAGTGAAGTTTGCACAGTTATGTGAAAGAGCAGTTTGAGGAACATGTAGTCAAGTTGCACAGTTATGTGAAGGAGAAGTTTGAGGAATTTGGTGCACATATTGGAAACTTGGACTCAACCATTGCTTACATGCATCCACACGTGTATGAGCTTACACTTGCTTTCAAGGACCTACAAGAGTTCATTCACCTCTACTCTATTGAGTTCAAGGAATTTGCTTCCTACAAGGCTTCACATGATAAGGAAGCAGGCCTTCTATGCGTCCTGCAAATGAATCCTATGGCATTGTGTATTTTTTGTTTTGTTTTTATGATATGGTGTAATATGTGGAATAACACGTGGTATAATATCTTATGTGGCAGAGCCGCGTCAGCATAGTTTGGTCAAGAAAGAGTTGACCATTTGGATCTATTAATTGAGGATGAAAGTGCTACGATTTTGTAACTTTTGAGATAGAATTACCTCCTCAAAAATTTATGGATACCCAATACCCATTGATGAAAACTTCAAGGGCATTTTTGCCCCTTAACCCTACACATACACAGGAATATTGGATCCACGCACAATAGAACAGGAGCCTAATCTAATTCTGTAATCAAGTGCACCACATAGATTCGTCTTACTTGATCTTCAAGTGTAACCCCCCTCAGTAATTATATCCGAAATATAACATTAGAGTGAAATAGAGACCAATAATAATCAAAATTCATTTACAATCCCCATCCTTAAGATAGGGTTTTCACAAATACATTTCACAAACACTTTAACCTGGTCTCACATTCACATTTCGAATACAATTACATTGCGAAGATAATTAACATTCATAATATATCAGTGTACACAATAACAATCCTGGCAATTCCCGCTTCATATCTTCACTAAAAGTTCATGGGCACATACGCCCTTTATAATTTCTCAAATGGGGATTACACAAATTTCAATCCAAATACACCTCCACAACATATACAACCAATATCTAATTATACATTCTAATTTATCATCCGAACATATACAACTATCCCAGCATATAACGATAACCAACTACCAAATCCAAATGCTCATAAGGGATTCTCGCCACCCCTAGTCGCTTGCTCCTTCCTCGAGCCACTTGTCCTGCCTAAAATGTTGGTAGGGGAGGGTGAGATTCTAGAGAATCCCAGTAGGAAAAAGATACCAATATGCATGCAAGATAAGTGTTTAATGCATGACATGCCTGCATCACAATAACTCATGTTCACATAATGATATATCCGCATGCTCAATGTTTCAACAACATACTCATGGCCATAGCATAAATAGAAATAGAGCTTCAATTATTCATATATGTTTCACATAATCAAGCAAAGCAATTACATGCATCAATGTACAAACACAAATATCAATACATGCAGGAGAGATAAGTTCCCTACTCTTATTCTTTCCGCGTATGCTCCAGCGTCGGCTACTCGCGATCCAAGCGGATATCGAACCATGATCAGGGCGAATACCCAACCCTATAACCAAATCAAGGACTTAGGATTATTCTCTTTTCCAAACTCTCATTTTTATAACACTTAAAGTTGGTTATCATAATTGACCCTTAAGAGGCCACAAATGCCTCTAATAAAAGCCCTAAAAGGTCAGGAAAAAATAGATTAGAGATCTCCTTTCGAAAACTCAAAGTGCTAGAACACAGGGGTTGGCCGCGGCCAAAATTTGGTTAGCAGGTCATTGGCCGCGGCCAGCCACCCATGGGTCAAGGCCAGAATCAGGCCAGAAAGGTTTGGGCCGCGGCCAAGAAATTCCCTGATTCTTGGCTGAACTTCCAAAATTCATAACTAATTCTAGAAAAATAGAAACAAAGTGATTTCAAAGCCAAATGAAAGGTATTTAAGTCTTCTTTCAAGGAAAAATATGGCTCATAACTTCAAATCATAAAAAAATATAGAATCACCTAAAACTCAACACTACTCCAGAACAGAGTTCTGTTTCCATCCCCAAACTTTGGACAACCATATCTCCCAGAATACTAAACGAAATGACATAGAATATATATCCATTTTGAAGCTTGGGATTTGAAATTTAAGACTGGAAAGTTTCACAATTTTCTGAAATCATTTGGTAATTCAAAAGGTCCACACAAATAAACTGCCCAGACAGAGTTCCAAGGGACATATTTTCCAATTTTCTACCAAAGTGTCCCATAGCTCCAAAATTAACTATCAAGACTATTCCCACATAAGTTTTCACAAGGAATACAATGGTAACCTCAAAATGACCAAAATCACAACCTATCAACATGCCCTATTTTGACCAAAGCACAAAACCAACACAAAAGGTGCCAAACTTCACATTTAAGCTTCAATGCAATTCTATCAATTCAAAACACTAAACAAGGCACCATTTCTATAACAACAACATACCATACTCCCCAAGACCCTAAATCACAAAAATTAGGGCTAAAATTCCAGAAATTCAAGGCCAAACAAATGGCCACAAAACTTATATGAAAATGAGGCTTTCACTCACCTCAACAACTTTCCCAAAGGCATTTCATGATTCTCCAACTTGTAGATTTTTGTGATTCCTCACATGACCACCAATGGAGAATCTAAAACCATAGGATGAAAGCTCTTAACAAGAGGAACAACTTTATAGAAAAGCATTTTGGCATTAGAAGCCATTTAGAGGGTCAAAATGGCTTACCTTTATCAAGATTTCTTCCTCTCTCATGAGCAGCCATGGAGGATGAAAATATGGAGAGAGGAGAGAGATATGAGAGGTGAAGATGATGGAGAATGCAGAAAAAATCTGCCCTATGCCCCTTCACATGCGCATGAGAGAGAGAGAAAAGAGGGAAAATGAATAAAAAATGGTGCTTTGACTTTTCACCTCATCTCTCTTCATTATCAAGTGACACTTGTCCATATCTTATGCATTCTCATAAAATAAGTAACCACTTGGTTACTCTAACCACACCATTAGCCATTTAGTTACATATCTCATTTTCCTTTTAGTTAGTAATTAATTGCTCCATTAATCACTAACTTATGGCCATTCTTTCAATTTTCCCAATAATTATGGCATATTAATTAATATAGCCACCAAACCCATAATTATTCCACTTTAATTCGATAATTATCCTCAATAATTATCATTAGCCCTTAATTGAAATTTGGGGCGTTACATCAAGTTGACGAACCTTTGAGCTTCCTAAACTCATGGCCCAAAATTGCCTCATCCTTATCTTTAATTAATATTTTTTTCTCATTCTCATTATCTTCTCTTTTATGTGAATGTTGTGTGTAGGCATCTTGCAATATTATAAGAGCCCAACCAATGAATTTCGAGTTACTTAGCCTATAGATAGAAATTCAAAGTCAAGTCACCAATTGGGATTGGATTAGTGGAAAGGGTTAGTCCTTCACAAAGTGACACACTAAGGTCAGTCAGTTAGATTTTTATTTTAATTTTTTTGTAAAAAAAGAGTTTGCATATGTTTTTTTTAAATCAAGGGAAGTAATGGCGCTTGCTTAGCAAGTGCTAAAGCTTCCCTAAGCCTTACAAGAGCAAGCGTCATACAAGGTAATATAAATAAATTTGAAAGCCCTCCATTATCGTCTTCTCGCGCTCTCCAGCTTCCCTTTTCCTAGAACTCCATTGGTTCACCATCTTGTATCTTTTCGGTCCCTGCTCTATTGGTCCACCACATTTCCTTATCCATTCTCCTCACTCCCTTCTTCCTATATAATGCTTTGTCCCCCTTCTCTTTATTTTGATGTTGCAATGGCGCCATTGTCCCTACTCACTCCTATCTTTGACAACGGCAAGTAGAAGTTTTTTTGGTCCCCTTACTTTTTGTTTTTTTTTTGTCTCCTCCTGGTGCACATTTCTTCAACATTTGGTTGTTGTTACAAGTGTAAATGATTTATTAAAAAGTGTAAGTGTACACTATCATAAACAAGTAATACATAAGTGAGTAAAGTATCGTTCCCACAATGATTGATCACTAAGTACTAAAATGAGTAATTTTAATTCTATTTAGTCGATCGATTAGTTGGTGATTGAGAGTACAAAATAAAAAATGATTAAATATTAATGCAAATAATATGAAAACAACTATGAGAAAAGTCCATAGGGATCAAATTTCGGATAGAATCACCTATCTATTCTAGTCCAATTTATTCCACATGATTGATAACCGAGTTTCCTTAATTTAATTACTAGCCTCTTCCAAGGTCAAACAATTCTATAATTAATTGCTAATCCAATATATCCTTATATGAATTAAAGCAATCAATCATGCATTAAGACTTATGTAACTCATTAAGACTAGACAATCCATATGAATATATTCCTATTTCATATGCAAATTATGGTTTCAATTATAGGATCTACACACATGTTCTCCTTCAGGCTCAACATACATATTGAAATCATTCAAAAGATGGTCAATCAATTGAAAGCATTAAGAACAATAATCAAAACTCAATCATGAAGGAAAATTTAAATTAGATTTAACAAGTTAAGATTCAATCCGTCATTAGTAAATTATATTATCACCCTAGGAAAATGAAAATTCAGCTCATGATGAAATTAAAAACAAAACCAAAATGAATTGAAAACTTCATAAACATTGCATGAAACTCAATTATTAAATTCTAAAATACAAAGATACAACTACAAGATGCATGAAAATGGAAAAATCTAGCCTTCCATATAGGAGGTAAAACCTGCTATATAGGTGGCAACCTATACCATCCATAAAGGAGGACTACTTAAGCCTTCCATGAAAAAGGCATGCAAAAAGCAAATACAATGCATGAAATTAACTCTAAGATAATGTAACTCCTTATGTCTTTAGCTCCTTTATTTATAGATGGAGGGGGTGCACAAATTTTCACATTGTTAGGTGTGAAGTTTTGACCTTAAGCTACCAATACTGACCTTGTGGCTGCCAAACTTCTTGATTACAGCCTAATTTTGACAGTAAAAGCTGTGGAATTTTGCAATATGATCTTCATGAAAGTTATAGCTCTGGACCTTAGCTTGAAGGCGCAACTGGAAGCTCCCCATTTCAACATTTACAGTTCAAGCTATGGTCAAATTAGTAGGCAAAGATTAGTCAGGGACAAATTCACATTCTCACCTTCCAAACAAAATTCAAAACCCTTGAAGGAAGAACTGAGTTTTAGCCTCAACATAAAAGTTGTAGAGCTTTTTTTTAGCTTTTTATCCATAAAAAGAAAGTCTCAATCCGATATCTAGAGCTCCAGATATTGCTTGAAAACTGAAACAGGGTCAACCTTAGCATTTTTCAATAAATTCTATTTTACGCCAAAATGATTATTTATTTATCAATTACACCCTAGTTCAATAAATTAAGCTCAAATATCATCCACAAAATCATTATATAAGGAAAAATAAATATACAAATATTTTATTTATCAGTTGCCACTTTCATTGCAGTACAAAGCTTGGTCTCTCGCGTGTTTTTTCCTTCTTGTCTTGGCCGCCTCCTACAGAAGCTTCCAAGCTTGTAAGTCTTTTTTAATACATAAGCTTAAGTCCGTATGTTTTCTTCTTGTTTTTTTTTTGGGTTAAAATCAGTCATAAATCTTATATGCGTGCTCATAATTTTTTTCCGGGTATTTATTTGAAGTTTCAACTTTGTCTTCCTAAACTTCCTATACATTGTAAGTTTTTTTTTAATTTTTGAGCTTACAAATATAATAATACTAGTTTAATCCTCAAATGTGTATGGTTCACGTTTAAACAACTTAAATGCTGGAGTTCTTTTATGCTTAATAGATGAAAACTACCTATTATTGTTTTGTTTAGTCACTTAAAATTAGTTGTACATTACAATTGTTATGTTGTAATTAAATACATTTAGTACTGATTTTATGAATTAGTTATTTGTTTCAAGTTATTTCATTCTGATTTGATTTGATTCTGGTTATTTTATTTTGTTGTCAATTTGTATTGTAAATTGTTGTGGACTTGAACTGTAAATACAAAGAGTTTCACTTGGAAAAGGAAACAATTACGATAAAATATTTTTTAAAAAAAGACTTCTTATGGCGCTTCTTTGGGGAAGTACTATAGGAAGTGCCCTACTTCCTATGGCACTTCCCCATAGAAGCGCCATAAGAGGCTATTTTAAAAAAAAAATAAAGAAACAAGCTATAGCATTTCTATGTATTCAATAAGTTCTATAGCTTTCTTGTATGGCGCTGGAAGCTATATTCTTAAAAATAAGTGTCATTTATTGTGCTTTTTGTAGTAGTACGGGGTGATGATTTGGTTGTTTGTGGCAGCTTCAATTTGGTGGTCTACGGCTTCGATATGACTTCGATATGTTGGTTTGGCTTCATTAATTTTCAGATCTGGACTGTTTGCTCTCTTTTTCTTCCATGTTCTTCATTCGCTGACTTCTTCTATCTTCTTTGACCGTTTGTTTTTTTTAAATTGATTATTGTGCTTTGATTATTTTGATTTGATTCAAAATATATCTTTAAATTCATCGTTTGGGCTTGGATTATGAAGCAGAGTAGGAAGATGAATAACCTTATTTTAAGAGAGATTTCATTCTCTCTGATCCTAATTCTAATTTCAGCTAATCATCGGCTGCTTTTTAACTTTTGGATTATATTGATTTTAATCTCCATATTTACTTACTACTTGGTGCTTGAGACTGATTGATTCAAAAATATACATGCAATTGCTTTTGAAGCTATTCCAAATCAATGCTCTCATCGTTTATGCAGTCCCTCTTTCAATTTATTTGGTTTTCATGTTATCTTTCTTTCAATTATTTGGTTACTAAGTGTTGAATCATGGTTTTGATTTATTTGTTTTTCTTTCAGTTTATTTGGTTACTGAGTAATAAGGAAAGTCGCATTCTCATATTGTTTTGTCGCTCTTTGGAGTTTGGATGGGGTTAATTAGGGGCTAAGGGCATGTTTGGTATTTTTATATTTTTTGTTTTATTTTTATGATTTGGTATAATATGTGGAATAGCACATGGTATAATATCTCATTTTGATCAACAAAGAGTTGACTATTTGGATCTATTAACCGAGAATGAAAGTGCTACGGTTTTGTAATTTTCGGGACAAAATTGCCTCCTCAAAAACTTCCAAATGCCTAATGCCCATCGATTAAAACTTCAAGGGTATTTGTACCCCTTAACCCTATACACACACATATAGGAATATTGGGCCCATGCACAACAGAACACTAGCCTAATCTAATTTTGTAATCAAGTACACCACATAGGTTCGTCTTACATGATCTCCAAGCCGCGATGAACCTTTGAGCTTCCTAAACTCATGGCCTAAAATTGCCTCCTCCTTATCTTTAATTACTTTTTTTTCCTCATTCTCATTATCTTCTCTTTTATGTGAAAGTTTTGTGTGGGCATCTTGCAGTATTATGAGAGCCTAGCCCATGAAAGTCGAGTTAATTAGCATGTGGATAGAAATTCAAAGTCAAGTCATCAATTGGGGTTGGGTCTAACGAAAGGAGTTAATCTTTAATAAAATAATGAACTAAGGTTCAAATTCTCGCAGGGAGAAATGCCCACATTTAGTGCCGATAGTGCCTCGAACAAGATTGCCTTCAATAGGAGGATACTTATGCCTAGAAAGAGAGAGAGAAAGAGAGATATAAAGTCAAGTCAGAAACACCCAACTGATATGTGCATTAAGGGGCTGTTTGCCACGAGGGATTTAGAGGGGAAGAAATTTTTTTTTGAATTTAAAAATAATTGAAAAAGTGTGTTATAAAATTTTAATAATGAAAAGATGTAAGATAAAAGAATAATAAAAATTAGGCTAAAGTATACATTTAGTTTTTTAAGTTTACATCATGTTTCAATATAGTCCTTCAAGTTTAAAAAGTGCACTTTTAGTCATTTATTCTTAACAGCGTTACTTTTATTTAAGAAAAAATGTTGACTCAACATATTTAAACGATGATTTTGTAATTAAATGCTGACAAAATATATTCAAATTTTACTTAATCAACATAAAATTTTTATATTTTAAAATTTAAACATGATTTATTAGCATTTAATTCCATAATCATCTTTTAAACTTGTCGAGTTAGCATTTTCCGTAAAAAAAACTAACATTAGGGTTAAATGACTAAAAATATATTTTTTAAATTTAAAGGACTATACTGAAATTTATTGTAAACTTAAAGGACCAAACATATACTTTATGTAACCCCTGCCTTTAAACACATAACTATAATTCGATAATACATAAATAAGATGGTTTAGAGACCGTTGGATAATTTAAACTGTTTTCAACTTCCTACTTTATCGTAGGGTTTTTCACAAAATCCTTCAAAACTTTGCCCCATCCTGGTCTCAATTTCGAATATTCGAATGTAATTACCTATGCAGTTAATTCACATTCATACATATCAGAGTATATAACAAAAATCCCGGCAACCCCCGGGTTCCATTCATTCACTAAAAGGTTATAATTCCTATTTAGGGGATTACACAACTGTATCCAACTAATATTTACAACCCAAAAATAATTTACAGAAACCCTGCCCAAAATGAGTAACCAACATATCTAAAACAAACGTCCCTATAGGGTTCTAACCGCTTCTAGTAGTCCGCTTCTCCTTGGAGCCACTTGCCCTGTCTGAAATGTCAGTCATCGGAAAGAATGAGATTCAAGAGAATCCCAGTAGTAACAATCATTCATACCACACATAATCACATAGCATGCAAGCAAATCATTACACAGGAACAGCAGCATAAATTACACTCCACCTTCATCCCCTTTTACCGCCGGCAAGGCACACCGTCCAAACCCGAACCGTTGTTAGCGACTCAGGGACTGTTGGTATGGCAGTGCATACGAATAACCTTACGACTCACATAATCACAATATCACACCCTAACCTCATCTCCTTTTACCGCCAGGAAGGCTTACAGCTCTTACCTGAACCGTTGTTAGCGACTCAGGGACTATTGGTATAGCAGTGCTTACACAATTCCACAGATATTGCAGCATTTGAATTCATCTCAAATCAATGATATAACACACATACAATGCATCAGATATGGTATAAGAGAAAGAGTCACTACCTTGTTCTTTCCTAACGTCCTTTGGCACAATGGGCTTGTGGGTACGACAAATGTCAAAGCCTATAAACAAAATCAAGAATGGTGGATTAATTTCCTACCCCCAATTCTTACTTTCAAACACGTAAAATAGGTTCCATATGAGTCCCTTAAATGGTTATAACAAGCTCAAAGAGAACCTAAAAGGATTGGAAAGTACTAGGTTGGAAATTACTTTGCAAAATCACAAAATGCTGAAAATAGGGTTTTGGCTGCAGCCAGGAATTCTCTGGCTGTGGCTAAAAACAGCACAGAAGTATTTTGGCTGCAGCCAAGAATTTTCTGGATGCGGCCAAAACGTGCACAGAAAGTTTTGCGCTGCAGCCAAGGAAACTTCGAAAAATCATAACTAATTCTAGGAAAATCGAAATGAGGTGATCCCAAAGCCAAATGAAAGCTATTTAAGTCCTCTTAATAGGAAAAATATGGATCATTACCAGAAATCACCACAAAATTACAGAGTTACACGAAATTCACCACTACTCCAAAACAGATTCCAGTTTTAATCCCAAACTTTGGACAGTTATTGCTCTTAGTTCAAAAAACGAAATGACACAAAATTTATGTTCATTTTGAAGCTTGGAATGTGAAATTTAAATCTGGAAAGTTTCAGAATTTTTAGACACGATTTTCCTATTCAAAACATCTAGACAACCTGATTGCCCAGAATAAACTTTCAATGGACCACATTTCAATTTTGCACCAATGCTTCCAATGGTTCCCAAATTCATATCAAATACCATTCCCACATAAATTTGCACAAGGAATCCATTGAAATCATCAAAACAACCCAATTCAACCTCCATTGACATGTTACACAATGACCACCATATGTCTTACCAAGAACTCAATCAAACCACCATATTGCAAACCAATCCAAAACAACATTCCAAATCAATTTCAAATGCTCCAAGACACACTATGACGCCAATTTCACACTAAACACTAACCAATTCACACATTTCAAAATTAAGCCAAAATCAGGGCAAAAATCCAAAATCCTCAAAGCTAAACCAATGACCACAATAAATATGTCAAAAGGTTCCAAATTCTTACCTCTTCCTCTTTCCAAGACTAGTTTCTTGATTTCTCTTCTTTCAAATTTCTTCAAGTGTGCAATCACCTTCTTTCAAAATTCTAAAACCATCAAGATAAAGCTCTCATCAACTTGATCAAAGTTAAAGAAGAGCATTTGAGCTAAAGAGGACTCTAAACAAGCTAAATCCTCACCTTTCACTTTCTTTTTCCTACCAAGCTTGAACGAAAATGGAGATGAGAGGAGAGATGAGATGATGATGATGATGATGATGATGAATGGGAAATAATCAGATTTTTGATCTCTACTTTAGCCCATTTACCGACCTAAAAGAATGAGAGGGAAGAGAGAGAAAAAAAATGAGTTGCTATTGTTGGCTTGTCAAAGGGGTATGAGATGATGACAAATGTCAACATCTTAAGGCATCTTCCTTGGACTTACTTGAACATGCACACACACAATTCCACCTTCTTAATCTCATAATAATCAATCATAACCATTGATCTTTAAGTGACCAATGAGTTTCTTCTTTGGTAACTGACCAATCGGTTGGTAACTTTCCAGTTTTACCATTTTGCCCTTAATCATCAATACACATTTTTCATCACAGTTCATATTATTTACTTCAAAAGTGTTTAATCAATATTAGTTACAACACTTTGAAGTAATTAGCCCTAAATCACGATTTAGGATATTACACTTTAGCCTAAAAATTAATTAAAAAGTTTATGCCCAACTTCTCTAATTTTGTTTTAAACCCAACTAAAAAAAATTTCTCACCCCTCCCCTCATACCAAACCGCCCATAAAAGTTTGGAACTCAAGAAGGAAGAACAATTTCCTTGAATCTTCTTTGTCTACATGAAGTAACAATTTAAAAAGAAAAAATTATTCAAGAACCCCAAATAAAAATATATGTTTACTGTTTACTAATAACTAAAAAAATACAATGGAGCTCCACTACAATATAAAAAATCATAAAATATTAGAAAAATGAAGAAATAAAAGATTTTTTTTTTTGTCAAATTAATCTTCTCGAACAAATTCCTTTACTGGCCCAATCAACTTCCTTAAGGGTCTAATTTCTAAAGAATAATTGAAGAAAAATATCGCTTATCATTTGCGCATGGGATGCCTTCACTTAAATGTACTAAATAATATAGTTCATTACAACAGTTCATATTACCATTTGCTCCCCCTCATGAATTAACTTTATTGTATATTATCAAATTATTCATTTTAAAATAAGTGAAAGAGAACTGAATACATGAAAGGATACAGCTAACTGCTTTTGAATAATATTACACATGAGCTGCATGTGATGCCTTCACTTAGATGTTTTGAACAATATTGTTCAATATTATAGTTTATGTAACACTTGAGTTGTCATAGATCTTGAGTTAACATATGCTAGATACGTGTCTTACAAATCTAAAATTGAATAAAAATCATTTACAATGATACGTCTGTAAATAATTAATGTAGAATAAATTTAACTATGTTTTGATAAACACACTCACTGTTAAATATGTTTTGATACACTTAAAACCTGTAAAGTGAATCAATAATTTGATTAATTTTACAATGACAATGACCACCAATAAAAAATTGAAAGAAATAAAAAAGTTGACATAAAAAATTACTTGAGTGGAAATGAAAACCCATGAGATGTAATATATTAAATTTATCATGTTTTATTAGCAATAATTTAATTTCATGTCGTATAATGTTATAAGTACAATAAATATACATCACAACTGTTAAAATTATCAAAAAGGAATTCTATTGATTGATCATATTAAAAGAAATACAATTAAAAAATCACCCTACACTACTTATTTTGAATTGCTCTTTGCATTTTGGTCATGCATAATTTTAATTGAAATCTCCCTAATATCTAG
Source organism: Inga laurina (assembly GCA_963855925.1). Lineage (NCBI taxonomy): Eukaryota > Viridiplantae > Streptophyta > Magnoliopsida > Fabales > Fabaceae > Inga > Inga laurina. Next base: position 41,611,874 of record OY979712.1, read on the forward strand.
AGTGCCTTTGACCAATGCAAAAGAACTATTGTGTTTTGTCAAAATTTTATTCCTCACTTAACAGTAAAGTTGCAAAGTTAGGTAAACTTCATGATCAACAATAACTCCAAAATAACAAAACTAACAAGTTTATAAATGATAAATTGAATGGAGATACCAAGAATCTACACACAGCTCAAAGTTCATATTTGTATTACACCAAGTTCCTAGAAAGGAAGATAATCCTTCGGCTCGCAATCTAGGTGATACACTTAAATAAAGCAATCCTATGACATCAATCACATTATTGCCACTTCCTGCAAGTTATCAAGAGCACTAGAGCATGGAGAATAGAACAAAGTTAGAAAGATATGCTCTACCTACTACATCAACATCACAATAAACAGGTGATATACAAAATAATAAAATGATAAAAAAATATATTTCAATATAATTTACAGCTAAAAAATCTAGGAGCAGGTAAAAATATTTTTCAATCATATCAACTTCAATCACTCCCAGTACAGTAGAAAAGATTGCCAAAGCTGAAATTCTGTTCCTATAGTTGCTTTAGCCTCCACTTTTAAGAAGGACAATATCTAAATGCATAATCCAAATGTCCAATAACTCCATTGTGTATTTATGCAATTCATAAATAAATGAATAAATCTATAAACATCGAAGTAGGTGAAAAAACCTATACAAAACCTATCAAGCCTCGTCAACTTCACTAGCAAAAGAGTAAGACAGTGACCGATATGAAATAACTTATTTTTTTAATGTTGTGAAAGCATTTCATTAATGTGACAACATATTCACTAATCAAATGCGAAGCGAAAAAATCAATTAGTTTTCGATTAAATTTGTTTTTTTGAAAAAGTCTATAAAAGATCATTTATCCACCAACATAAATTAAGTTACAGATTCAAGAAATAAAAAAGATTCATGTGCTCAAAGTCATCATTATATCCATATACATACACGCGTTTCATACCCATATATATATATATATCTAAATTAGCAGGAGAAAAAACTATATGGAAATGGGACAATAATATAGAAAAAATAGTAGAAAATATAAAAGTCTTATGTAAAGAATTACCAAAGTTGACCATACCTTTAAAAGAAAATATAAAATGGATTATATATACAGATGCCTCTGATAATTATTGGGGAGCAGCTTTATACTATGAAGATGAAGATGGAATTGAAAAAATAACTCGATATACAAGTGGGAAGTTCAATGATTCTCAAAGTAGATATCATTCAAATTGGAAAGAATTATTAGCTGTTGTAAAAGCTATAGAAAAATTAGAATTATTTATAGTAAATAATAGATTTGTAATAAGGACAGATAATACGCAAGTTAGACATTGGTTATCTAGAGGAATAAAACAAAATAAAATAAGTAGTAAAATGTTGATTAAATGGCAAGCAGATTTATCTTATTATGATTATGAAGTTGAATATATTAAAGGAAAGAATAACTTAATTGCTGATTATTTAAGCAGATGGAGCCAGTAAGCCGACTTGGCAGAAAAAGTCCTGTAAATCAGACGAATAAGGAAGAAGAATCTTCCCCTTTGATGAACCAACTTATAATGAAGATGAATATTCTTGAAATGAATATGAGTCTATTAAGTAGTCAAGTTAGTACCAGTATACAAGGGTTAACAAGCTCAATATCTGGTATTAATGACTCTCTTAATGACATCTATATTCAGCTTGAGAATTTGAAGATCTGTAAGGCTGATGCCAACCCACTTATAAGGACAGAAGTCCAAACTACGAATAAAGGAAAAGAAGTTGAAGTTTATAAGCCAAGTCTACCTATAATGGAGTCATTCACTCCAGGTGAGTCATCTACTCACAACACCCAAAGTATAATCGAGTCATTTGGACTTGAATCTCTCCTAACCTCTAATTCATTATTAACTTCTACTCCTATAAGCCAACCATCTCCTGAAACTTTAACTTTTTCTCAGATAATGACAACCCAAGAAAAACAAAAAGAAAAAGAGAAATCTTCCAATAATTCTCCTCCTCCAAAAGAACCTTCCAATAATACTGATATTTTTGAAATCCCAAAACTTTATAATTTCTATAAAGTAATCATCAAAAAGTTGAACCAGCTTTCTTTGACCCATAAGACCATTAAATACGTGTCCCACTATGCATTTAACAAAGCTATTATATACCCAGGAACTCCTCCAAGTATTGTTAGAACCTTATACCAGTATGGATTAATCCAAAGTATATACCCTTCCAGGAATTTATCTGAAATAGCCGAATTACCCGAAAAGTTTATAAAAGCTGTAGGAGATTATTATGATATAGTAACTCAACATCAAGTATTCATCAGGTGTTATTCAACTGTAGCTGAAATTACTCCAGATCAATTTTATATGCCTATAAATCTTATCAGACTGGGAACCACCAAGAAGCCTTTGGTATACGAACCAGAAGTTAAAGAAGATATAACAGATGATGATGATTTTCAGTTTCGTGTATCAAATATAAGGGCTCAAGATTACCATATAATATTCCAGGAGATGAATCGTATAAAGGTGGCGAATATGACTATAAATCCAGAAAAAGAAGAAAAGATATATGTATGTTATTGTACAGATAAGACTTGTATGTATTTTCTTGGAAAGAAGCCGAAGAATGAAAAGCAATTTGGGTTATGGTATGACCAAATAAAAAAGAATAAGATGGAAAATACTCCTGATACAAAAAGAAGAATTTGTCAAATAATAGGAGAATATCCAAATCATGAGTGTGAATACTGCCAAGAAGTCCGAGGAAGAGATAGAAACCCAAATATCAATATGGATCCAAGCCTATTATGAAGTGTCGGCAGAAGAATAAGTGTCGGCAGAAGGAAAGAAAAACGTGACCGACAAGAAAAAAAGAAGAGCACTCAGAAAAATATGCTTTTAGCAAAGAATCTTATCTTGTAAGAACCTTATCGTCCTTTATTAGATGATCTGTAAAAGTAGAATTGTCTGTTTGTAATCGTTTTTTAGATGATCTGTAAAGTAGAGTTGTCTGTTTGTAATCAGAGTTGGTCACTCGACTCTATAAATACTCATGTAAGCCGCTCAGTAAGGCACCCCTTCTGTAATTGCAATCACTTTTGAATGCAAAGTACTCCTTTCAGATATTCTCTCTCTTGTGTCTGCGAGTTGTGTGAAAAGTTCTCCGTGATAGCTGCGACGAATATCATCTTTAATCAACTTTTATTGAAGAGTAACCAGGTATGAGGGGCTAAACTCCTTTAGGGATCTAAGGGGGAAATTTTATTCGATCATAAGGGAAGTATTATAGATTATGTTACTGGGCAATATGTAGTAAAAAAAAAAAAAGAGTCTTTTTCTAATTTTAGGATGAGATAAATGAAAGTAAGATGATTACGCCTCTAGTAGGAAACGAAGGAAGGCTGTGCTGTTATGGTCTGAAGGGAGAAGGTCGAGATTCCAAATTATGAATGCTCTCTGAGAGATTCGAAAGGAATTCTCTGTAAATGATCCATGTATGAAAGAGGACATGGTTCCTTCTGTAACCCGGATCATTTTCGGTCAAACCTCATCTTAGTTTTGTTTATTAAATCCAATTAGTAAATATTTGTACATACTTTTGATTTTGCAAGTGTGTCCCTGTTTATATTCTTATTTTTAAATTCCGCATCAAAAATACATGTTGCCCAGGTCTGCATAAGCTATGGTATCAGAGCTTATGGTTCGATAAAATGGAACTTTTAGATCCCTATTAATTCTCATACTACTTTCGTTACCTTATTTGAGACAATAATTTTAAAATTTGCTATAAATTGTGGTAATCAAATAGTTTAAGTTATTGTTTACAGTCTTATAGTTGATAATTGTAGAAATATAATATGAATATTATAAAGAAAATAGAACCCCGTATGTATGAAGTAGAAATAACTGATTTACCTATAAGTTCTCATTTATCATTAATAGGAAATCAAGAAGAAACATGTATATTTACACCTTTTTTGCCAGGAGGAAATGGAAATAATACTTGGAATTTAATGAATTGGAATAATATGTATATAATGAAACAATTAGGAACATATATAAACCCCAATATTTATGATTTAATGCAAATATATAATTTAGATGAAATATTAGAAATGGTTCCAGAAGATATTAAAGAAAAAGTAAAAATAGAAAAACCCAGTAATAGGAAAGACAGATTAGAATTTTTAAGCCAGTCTTTAGAAGAAAGAATATATAATATGAAGAAGAAGATAGATAATAATACTGAAGATTTAAGAATAATAAAATCAAATGTAAAAACAATAATGAATTCACTAGGAGTAACAGATATGGAAATAGAAGAACCTGAAATAAAATCTGAATTAGACTTATTAGAACCTATAACACATAAACACCGAAAATTAAATATGATGAAAGCTTTAGAAGAGATGGAAAAATTAGATAATACTAAAGAAAAGATTTATAAACAAAATATGGATGAGAATGTAAGACAAACAAGATTAATAACAGAACAAATAATGAAAGGCCAACAAATAATGAATAATAATTTATGGACAATTCATGATAAGCTTAATAGTTTAGGAATTACAGAAGAAGAGAAAAAACAATTAATAGAAATAACGAAGGGAAAAAATAAAAAAGAAAATTATGAAAGAAATGAAGAGATTGAAGAAGGAAGTAAAATTGCAGAAATAATATATTCTAAAAATATAATAGATATTTTTAAAATTCATAATCCACAAATAAAAATGATGAATGCAATAGATGATGAAGATTTAAATGAGGAAGACAATGAAATTGAAACTTTAATGGGATTAGAAGAACAAGAATTAGAACAAATCCAAAGAGACTTTAAAAATGCTACTATTATAAAAGGAAATATAGATGAATATAAAGAATTAAACACAGGAATAAAATTAAATGAACCAGGAGATTCGAGTAGAAAAGAAGAAACAGAATCCTCTAAAATAAGAACAGAAACAGATTATAATAAACATAAAGAACAAAGAGAAAATGAAATAGGAAAAGATGAATTACCACATGAAAAGAAAACAGATAATCAGGAATTTGATATAAGATTTGAAATACCAAGAGGAAGAGGATTTACACCAACGCCTATAGATCAATATGAAAGTAAAAGTATACCAGTATCTGGAATATGGTTAAACTTAGATTGTGTATTAGACCCTGAAAGAATAATTGAAGAATGGTCAAGAGCAACTATAATAGCATTAATAGGAAGAAATAATTTTGATTTCCAATCAACTAATTTACTTATAGAATCAAGCTTTTTAGGAAATGTATATTATTGGTGGAGAAGCCAAGAAGAAAGTTGGAGAAATCAAATAAGACAAATAGCGAAAGAAGAATATAATAGCAGAAAAGAATATTATGTAAAATTAGTAAAAAGATATGAATATGTGCTTAGAACAGAATTTGTAGGAAGAAGTAATACACTAGAAGAACAAATAACGAGTAATGAAGCAATAAAAAGATTATATCAAATAGAAATATGTTCATTAGAATCAAGATATTTGAATCCTTATATATGTGAATTTCAAAAGTATTATTATGAAATAAAAGAAAATCCAGAAATGAAAAGAATAAAATATTTAGAACTTTTTTATAGAAAATTACCAAAATTAATAAGAGATGAAATAATAGATGATTATTCTAAAATATTTAAAGAAACACCAGAATTAATACCTTATATAGATTCCTTAGGAAAAAGAATAGATTATTTAAGAAATTATTTATCTGAAAAATGTAAACAAGCTTGGAGGAATATGAAATACTATAAACAGAATAAATTAATATTAAGATGTTCAGAATATGAAAGACCACATAGATGGGGATGTAAAGATGAAAATAAAAAGATGAGAAGAAAATATAGTAAAGGAAAATATAAAAATAAAAGATGGAAACCCATGAAAAGATACAATAAATATAGGTATAAATTCAAAAAGTATCCAAAACAGAAATTTTATAAAAAATACAAACCTAAGAAATATTTTAGAAAATATTTTAAGAAAGGAAATAAAATAGATTATAGTAAAAAATCTAGAAAATGTAGATGTTATAATTGTGGAAAGATAGGTCATATATCAACAGAATGTAAAGAACCTAAAGATAAGAAGTTTATGAACATATTAGAGCAAGCTCAAGAATATGAATTAGAATCATTAGAATTTGATGAAGAAATATATAGTGATATAGAAAACCCTGAGATAGAAATATATAAAATAAAAGTAATAAGTGAAAATGAAGAAGAGGAAGAATCAGAATCAGAAGAATCAGAATTAGAAATAGAATATTTAGATAGTTCCGAAGAAGAATTTAAATTATATATGATGAAAAGTAAAGAAATAGAAGAAGTAAAAGAAGAAGATGAATATGAAACTTATGAAGAATATAGAAATACATCAGAAGGAAGTGTAGAAAAAAGGTTAACATTTAATGCTAAACAATATGAAAAAATAAAAGATATGAAATTAAATTTAAAACCAGATCAAATAGTTAATGAAAATTTTATGAGTAGAGTTAATAGAATAATAAAATCGAAAAAAGATATTAAAAGCCAATGTGTAATACTACAAAAGAAACATCCTATAGAATCAACTCTAACAGAAGGAATATTAAGAATACCATTAATAAGTAAAGGATTAATAGAAAATGAAATATCTAAACTACCTTTTAAAGAAGAAGTCACTGAAATTTATATTGCAGGAATACAGTTATTAGTAAAAGCTTATTTTAAAGAAGGAATAGATTCACCTATAGAATTATTAATAACAGATGGAAGAATAATAAGTAGTGTACAAGATAGTGTATTAGGAATGTTAACAGGCAATTTAATATATCAAAAATTAAAATTTACTTTGAATACTAATTTTGCAATATCTAGAAATGATGAACATATAGATCAATCAATAATGATATATCATAAATTAAAAGGAATAAAATTATTAGAAGGTGCTAAAACAATAAGCATAACAGCAATGGTAGGATTAGTATTTACAAATGAACATAAAATATATAATAAATCAATAGGAAGAGTAAGTATAGAAAAACAGTTTATGCCTATATTAAAAGAAGTAAAGACAGATCCTATAAATATAACCTTACCGGAAATACTGGAAATAGAATTAGACAAAACTATAAGTATCAATGATAAAAGAGGAAAAAGGTTAATTGCAAACAATAATTTAGGTAATAGATCATTAAAAATAAATACATTAAATGAACCTTTACATATAAATATAATGAATCCAAGAAAAAGTATTGATATAGCAAGTAGTAGTAGATTAGCTGAAATGTCCCTATTAAACCCCATAAACACAGAACTAGTTGAAATAAACCAAAAAATAACAAGTTTAGATATAACTAAAGAAAATGAACAGAGTAAAATTCTAATGAAAATTAAAAAGAATGGAATTTGGCAAGAAATAATAACATTAGTGGATGAAAATACAGAAAAAAGTAAGATAGAAATAGGATATATAGAAAATGACTATGAAGAGATAGATGAAGGTATAAAAACAAATATAATATTGAGATTTAATAAAAGAGATGTAATACAATTAACTTTATGGGTAGAACAAGATTCAAATAGGTCATATAAAGTAACCTTAGGAAAAGACTTTTTAGAAAGAGTAAGACCCTATAGAAATCAAAAAGATAGAATAATTTTTAACATAAACCATCAGACAATTATAATCCAGAAATTAATATGATGATAAATACACATTACACAGCCAAAATAATAAGAATAATATTAGCAGAAGACAATAGTAAAGATTATTATTATATAGATAATGAAAAAATAGTAATACCAAAATCTGATAAGTCAATGATGAATCATATAATTCACCAGATAAATAAGTGTAATGAAAAAGAAAAAAGACAATTAAGAATAGTATATAATAATCAACCACAAGACTTTGTAGAAGCCTATAATGCAGTAGTAAACAATATGATGAACAGAAATGATATCAAGAAAGAATTAAAGGAAAGATTAAAAGTATTATCTAGGTCTTAAATGGATAGAAAGATAACATTATATGATGACAATAATTGGTATTATTTTAAGAATAATGAAGGAATAAGAATACCCAAAGTAGCAAGAGAATTAATGAAAAGTTTTATTAATAAACTAAGACAATGGGATGAAATAGAAAAACAAGCATTATATTTAGCATTACAAGATATAGATAATAGAAGAGTAAGAGTAAGATTAATACAATATCAAATAAATAGAAGGCATCATAGAAATGAAGTAGAAAATGAGTTTAAGAAACAATTAAATTTGTTATCTAGAGCTTAATGGATAGAAGAATCACACTTTATGATAAAAATAATTGGTATTACAATAAAGAAAATAATGATATAAGAATACCTAAAAGTAATATAGGATTATTAAGGTACTTAATAAATAAAACAAACAAAACAGACAAAATAGAACATACAATTATAAGCCAATTGTTAGAAATAGTTCAACATAATGATCAAATGTACATACAATTAGTAAATGAAGTCATAACTAGGAAAAGACAAAGAAGAAGTATAAAGAAAGAATTAAAGAAACAATTAGACTTATTGTCTAGAGTTTAATATGGGAGACATTCATATGTTAAATGAAGAATTAATAAAAAAAAGTAGACTAATAATAGATGGGGAATTTTGGGCATATAAAAAAAGAGAATATATTACAAAGATACCAAAAAATGATAAGAGTTTTTTAAGAATGATAATTAAGAGATTGAGTAAAACCTATAAATGGGAAAAAAGAAGGTTAAATTTTATACATGATAATCATCCCTTAATATATGAAGAAGAATATGCTAGAGTAATGAGGGAAAGAAAAGATAGAAAAGAAATTAAGAAAACATTAAAAGAACGTTTAGAAATATTGTCTAGGATATGAGTAGGCCATTATACTATATACTTATAAAATTTATATATGCTAAATATAGATCTAGAAAATATCATGCTCTGGTTGATACTGGAGCAAATCTAACTGTAGCAAAATATAATGTATTACCACCAGAATTATGGAAAAGAAAAAATAAAATGCTAAGAATGGAAAGTGCAGGAAAAGAAATCCATATGTTAGAATTAGAAGCAAAAGATGTAAAAGTTCAAATAGGAAACTACGAATTAGTAATAAAAGAATTAAATCAATATAATGAACCCTCTTGTGATATAATTTTAGGATTAGATTTCTTAGAACAATATTTTCCTATACATATGATTAGTAAAGCCTTAATATTAACAACACCTTGTAAACATGAAGCTTGGGGTATAAGAATAACTAGACCATATAGAAGAAAAGATGAAAAATTTCAGAAAAAGAATAATGAATATGAGGTCCAATTCTTACAAAATAATAATCCAGTAGAAATTCAACATATGTTAGCGACCTTGAATATCATAGAAATAAAAACTATAGAACAAAGAATTATAGATAACTATAGTGAAAATCCCTTGATACATTGGGAAAAGTCGAAACCTATGGCTAAAATAGAATTAAAAGATTATAGTAAAGAGATAAATTGTAAACCTTATGTATGGACAAAAGAAGATAGGAAAGAATTTATAATGCATATAGAAGAAATGAAAAAATATAATCTTATAAGAGAAAGTAGATCAGAATATTCATCACCAGCTATAATTGTGTCTAAACATAGTGAAGAAAAAAGAGGAAAAACTAGAATGGTCATAAATTACCAAAAATTAAATGAATTAGCTATAAGAAATAGATATCCAATACCTAAAATAGATTTATTATTCAATCTAATAAGAGGAAAAACTATATTTAGTAAATTTGACTGTAAATCAGGATTTTTCCAAGTAAAACTCGAAGAAGATAGTAAAAAATATACAGCATTTAGTACTTCAGAAGGACTATATGAATGGAATGTATTACCAATGGGTTATCATAATAGCCCTAGTATATTTCAGGAATACGTGTCAAAAATGTTATTATCAATAAGAGATTTTGCTGTAATTTATATTGATGACATATTAATATTTTCAAAAAATGAAAAAGAACATGAAATTCATTTGGAACAATTTGTAAATATTATAGAAGAAAAAGGACTAAATATATCACCATCAAAAATGGAACTAAGAAAAGAAAAAGTAAATTTTTTAGGACAAATATTAACCAAAGATGGAATAGAATTACAAGATCATATAAGTCAGAAAATATTATAATTTAAGAAAATAAGTAATAAGAAAGATTTACAATCTTTTTTAGGACTAGTAAACCAGGCTAGAAACTATATCCCTAATTTATCAGCATTAACCTCAAAGATATCTAAATTAGCAGGAGAAATTAAAAAAGAAGGCAAATTATAACTTTTCGTAAACCTCGTTCTCTTTTGCTCCAGCCTTAGAAAAAAGGACAAACGGACCTGGCTTCCCTCCGTTGTCCACTGCCCTCTTTTTCTTAAAAATTACACCATTTTGGTGTAGTTTGGAGAAAAAGAAGGGGCTGGAATTTTTTTTCCTAAAGAAATGATATCTAATATTTTAAAGTATTTTTCTAAATATATCTAATATCTTAAAATATATTTTAAGTACCATGTAATATCCTAAAATAATTGTTAGTGCTTCTAACCTCTTTAAAATATTTTTTCAGTTATACACAATGTGTTAGCAGACTGATTATAATTTTACCTTTAATATATTTTTTCAGCTCTAAAAATTACTTTAAAATATTATGTGCTATTGGAAAAATATTTTAAAGTGGGTGGAAATCAATAAACAAATATCCTAAGTTTTGGGTGCTCATTACTACTAAGAAAAATACAGTAACGGTAAAATTGTAGTTAGTCCCTAAGACAATGGCTACAACTGAAAAAATATTTTAAAAGATCAAAAGCACCAAAAATATTTTAAAGTAGTTTTTGGAGCTGAAAAAATACATTAAAAGTAAAATTACAATTAGTTTACTAACACATTGGGTACAATTGAAAAAATATTTTAAGGAGTTAAAAGTACTAAAAATTATTGTAGGATATTGTATGATACTTAAAAAATAATTTAAAATACTAAATACATTTTAAAAAAATACTTCAAAATACTAGATATCATTTCTTTAGAGAAAAAAATTTCAGCCCCTATTTTTTTCAAAACTACACCAAAACAGTGTCGTTTTTAAGAAAAGGAGCGAAGAAAAGGAGCGCAGCATGTGGGAGTTGGCAACAGAGAGAAGCCAGGTCCGACAACAACTGCTTGGGGGAGATAACCAAGATAGCACAGAGAAATTACTGAATAAGCATCTTAAATTCTTAATTTTAAAACTCTTTGGACAAAGGAGCAAAAATGCCGCCCATGTACTTTTCTACCAGGAGCACCTAGCACCATATACAATTTTAAGGTTCAAAAATGCCTATGGGATCTGAAATTTGTTGCAAAAATACAACAACCGTTAAAGTAGCAAACGTCCGTTTAAGAGTTGAGAAAGCTGGCTGCAATTGCTGAGTCATAGCTTCACGTGGCAAGTGAGAATGAAGAATCAGTTACCTCTTTCGGGGAAAGAAACCGCGTATAAGCTTTTGACTATCTGATGAGCTTTTGATCTCGTCTAAATGGAATTGCTCAAGATATCCTTCTTCTTTAATGCTATTTGTGTCAGCTATCACCCAGTACCAGATAAATTAGAGAAATTAATGATAAAATCTGTCCATGATTAAAAGGTGCACAAGTTTGACGGGGGATAAATTAGAGCACTCAAATACAAAAACGAAGCCAACAGAACAGAGCTAAATCATCCAAGTAAACATTTATATCAAACAAAGATATATCAATAGCTGGTATTTGAATTTGGCAGGCTACACCGTCGAAATTGGGCCCTCATCCACTTCAACAGACATACGATAGGAGGGATGCGAACCAAAAAAGGGAAAAAAAAATTGGCGCCATAGCCTCTATGGCTAAGATTCGATAAGCTACCGAACTGTGACAGACACCTTGTTACCTGCCAACTCTCTTGCGACCAGCAATGACCACCAGCATCAAGAAAGCTATCATTGACAATCTTCCAAGCTTCTTCAACAATTCCCTCATTAGTCACCACCTCTGGGCCCGTGTCATCCCTATCTTCTAGTTCAACTTCACGGCAGATTTCAAAAGAAGTAAGATGAGGAGAAATCGAGGCTTGAAGGGAAGGTGTTTCAAGTGCAATGACAGAAGGCAAGGAGACCAAGAGTCTGAATGAGAGAACGCTGGAAAAAGCGCCGACCAAAGTCCGGTCGAGCCAACTGAAGCAATTGAGTCTTGAATTGCAAAGAAGCCGAGGTCTCGTTGCCGGTGATGGTGGTGGGACTGAGAACCAGGCGCTCATCTCTTCTGAAGGATCGACTGGAGGGACGACTGAGTGATGAGTATGCCAAGCATTTTATTAATCCGAGCCTCCTGCCCATGTCCAATTCTCACCTGCCACGTGAAACTATGACTCAGCAATTGCAGCCAGCTTTCTCAACTCCTAAACAGACGTTGGCTGCTTTAAACGGTTGTTGTATTTTTACAACAAATTTCAGATCCCATAGGCATTTTTGAACCTTAAAATTGTATATGGTGCTAGGTGCTCCTGGTGGAAAAATACATGGGCATTTTTGCTCCTTTACCCAAACTCTTTTTATCCATCATCAAAGCAAAAGTCGGTCATAGTGGAAGTCTGGAAGACTGTTTAACTACTTAAATACGATATCTTAAGTTAAAGTTTGTTTAAATACAGAAAATAATTATTTTTTTTTAAAACAACCCTTAATTATAGATGGACAATGTTTGAATATATAATAAAATCATATAAGTTTTTTTAAAGTTTAATACAGTATGGCCGGGGGGAATTTCAATAACTCTTTAATTTTTTTTGGCCAGAATAACTCTTTAAAAAATTGAAGAAATAAGGTTAAAAACTTTTAATTAATTTTTTTATTCCTTAATCTTACATATTTTTTAATTAAAATTTTATAACACCACTTATCCATATCTTTTAAATTGAACTCATTAAGATTTTTCATCTCCTCCCCTCCAGTTCCCTCATACATACTCTATAAGTTACACATTACAATATGGAGAAAGAAAACTAATAACGTGAAAGAGGTCTCTTAGTGTAAGTAAGTTTTAATGACAAGATGATGACTCAAGAAACATGCAAGCCCACCCAGGTGGGAAGCAAATTATAGAGGGGGAAAAAATCTCTAACCTTATATCTAGATGGAGAGAAAATTAAAAGAGAAAACTCTTAAAAATAAAAAATTATTTACTATTTATGAAAGTTTTTCTTATTTAGAATCCTCCCTCCCTATTTTCTTCTCATTTTTTTCTCCATCCAATTATAAGCTTTATTCTCCCCTCGATTTTCTCCTCACTTCTCTCTCTATCCAACGCAGGCTAACAGGATGGCCACTCATTATTCCACGAAATGAAAAGCATCAATTTACACTACCAAGTGACTTCAAGAACTCAACAAAACGGTCAAAATCAGAGTACGAGGGACCACCTTCTCGTACACTCCTTTTGGCTAATGTTGCCATAGCTTTCGTCGATTTCTGAAACTCCTCCCTCCTTTCCACCATGAGATCATTCACCATCTTCTCCACTATCTTCCTGTCACACGTGTCCTTCATATCTAACCCTATTTTCCACACCTCACTCACATACCTACTGTTTATCTGCTGATCACCAAAGTACGGCCAGCATATCATCGGAACTCCGGCCACCACACTCTCCAACGTCGAGTTCCATCCACTGTGTGTCATGAACCCACCAACCGCCTTGTGCGCGAGAACTTCCGATTGCGGGGCCCACTTCACGGTACACCCTCTCTCCTTGGTACCTTCCACAAGCTCCGACGGCAGATCCTTCCCGTCTCGTTCAGCCACCATGTCGGGTCGGATCACCCACAAGAACCGCTTCTTGCTGTTCACTAAACCGTACCATATCTCCATGAGCTCTTCTCTTGAGATTGTTGTTATGCTTCCGAAGCTCACGTATATCACCGATTTAGGCGGCTGAGCGTCGAGCCACCTCATGCAAGTTCTATCAGTTTCCCAAAGACTATTGTTTCCTGAAGACGACTTCGTTTTGGAAGCTTTTCTAGAGTTGAGGTGTTCGTGTAGGGGCCCTAGAGCGTAGAGTCTGGGAAGGTGAAGTTGAAATTGGGAGAGGACAGGGCCTTCTAAGTCCTCCAATGTGTTCAAAATGAAAGCTTGGCCTTGGACCAATTGATGGGTCTCGAACACCATAGCTTCTAGAGAATCTTGAACTTTCTGTGTTTCTCGAAAGAAACTCGGGAGATCCCGACATCGAACCAAGTTTTCCATACCAGGGATATTGGTTAATAAGCGATCCATGTCTTCTTCCCCTTCAATCTTACCCCTCGTTAATATCAAATCTTTCAAAAAAAATTCCCTTCTGAATCTAAATGAATTCGGAAAAATTAGCTACAGAGAAGAGAAGGGATACATTATGCATACCTCGAATGGGAAGTTCGTTGCGTTCAAATAGCCTTGGAGCACAAAAATAAGCCCAGTAAGAGCAAGCACTAGCGGTACGGCAAAACACTACAGGAATCCCAAGCTCTTGTCCTAGTTCGTTGGTTAGACTTCCAAAGATCCCATCTGCAATAATACAACTGAACCTTGGCTTTCCAGAAGTAGCATCCAAGAATATGTCCCTCAACTGAGGCTTGGCCTTTAATTTCACTTCTTTGGTATGCTGGAATACGTCTCCGTGTCGGGGGTCGTCGGCGGGAATTCCATCGGAGAAAGTCTCGAAGCGGAGAGTGGGGTAGGCGGCTAAACGGGAGCTGATATCGGTGAAGCGTAGGAGGCGGTGGTGGACGTGGTCGGTGTTGAGGAAGGTGACATGGATGTTGGAGAGAGCGAGAAGCTCAGCGAGGTGAAGCATGCAGGTCACGTGACCTTGAGCTGGACATGGAAAGATCAAAACATGGGTCTCTGTTTCACTCTCACACTGATATTCTGCTTTCATGTTTAAATTTCTGTGTTTTCTTCCCTGATTTTCTTTTGTTTGTGTGAGGATCGTCGTAGGCGTTCACGATGATATATATAGTGCGAGAAACAGAGGTTGGCCTGTGGCTATGAGGGGTTTGTTTGAAAGCCACAAATTTAATGGGTGATGCACGGGACGACACGTCATTACTATAGCCGCACGTGAAATAAAGACAACTCAAATTTGTTTGTGTATGGCTTTCCTTTATTAGTCCTGGTTTCTTGAGCTCATCATGTGAAATTATTGCAGGGAAAACCTATAAAATGCATAATGAATTCGCATAACCTCAAAAAGATCACATATACGTATAAAAAACATATTGGTGAGAAGGTAAGAGTATAATAAGATTTTAAAATTTAGGGGTTTTTATAAAATTGTCCCTCAATTTAAAGGGGAAAAACATAGGAAAGCCCCTTTTGCCGGCGCATGAGAGTAGTGGACCACAGGACAAAGTTAGAAAAATATGTTTTACCTATTATATCAACATAACAATAAACAGGTGATATGCAAAATACTAAAATGATAAAAAAATATATTTTTCATATAACTTACAGCTAAAAAATTGGGGAGTAGGTAAAAATATTTTTCAATTATATCAAGTTCAACCACTTCCAATACAAGAAAAAAGATTGCCAAAGCTGAAATTATGTTCCTAAGGGCTGCTCCAGCCTCCACTCTTAAGAAGGACAATATCTAAATGTATAATCCAAGTGTCCAACAACTCCACTGTGTATCTATGCAATTCCTAAATAAATGAATAAATCTACATATATATATATATATATCGGAGTAGATGAAAAAAACCTATACAATACCTATAAAGCCTCTTCAACTTCATTGGCAAAAAAGCAAGACAGTGATCGATATGAAATAACTTATCTTCTGACATTGTGAAAGCATTTCATTAATGTGACAACATAATCACTAACCAAAAGTGAAGCGAAAAAATGACATAGTCTTTGATTAAATTTTTTTTTCCCGAAAAAATCTATAAAAGATCATTGATCCACTTATATAAAATATGCAGACATTAAAAAAAACTCTTATCAAGATCCTGTCACTCTTTCCTTAAATGTCCAAGGTATTAGCAAGGGCAAACATAATTGACCAATAATTTTAGCCTTTGTTGCTCAATTAAGAAATAGAATTGCACTGGCATAAAATTAAAGTCCAAGAGTGTTTTCTGAAAATATCATTTAATATATTATACATTATACAATGAGCGTAGTAGCAGGGAAAAAACCTTTCAGATAGCATTGGCATAAAAGTCCAAGAGTGTTTTATGAAAATATCATTTAATATATTCTACATTATACAATGAGAGTAATAGATGGGAAAAAACCTTTCAGATTAAAGAAAATATATCCTGAAAAAGAAAAATGATCCCGTCATGTGGAAATGATATAGATTCAATAAAAGCTATACTACACAGATTCAATATGAAGATGAAAAATAGTCAAAATTACAAAAAACATAGTTTTAGCATTAAATTACATAGGACAATTTGACTTACCAGAGTGGAAGAAACACCTATGGAAGTAGCTATGTGATGCCTATGGACGCTGTAATCCATGCTACGACTAAGCACACAAAGGCAAACTTTAACTAGAGAATTAGGTTCTGAAGGAAACTGCTATAGCCTCTTGACTGCTTGAGTGATAGGACATCATCCTCCATCCTTTAAATACTTACAACAATCCTCTACCAATCAAAAGGACAGTCTAACTCCATGCTAAAAGGTACTGCTACATGAAAAAGTTGAATGCCAAATATGTTGACCTTATAAAATCAGTTGTACCTTTTATACGTTTGCTTAAAAGTAACTGGTTAGAGCAAAGGCACATGGAAGAAAAAAATCTCAAAGGCACCATTAAAACTCCAAATATTAACAAATTAAATTGCATATGCTCTTTGGATTTTTGTAGAGAGAGACAATATGTATGGAAATTATATCATATAAGTCAAGCAAAAACAACAGCCATGAGCATGCATTATACAGTTTTCTTCCCTCTGGGTCCATCCTCCTAAACAAAATTGATAACTCATAATATATTATAAATTATATATATATACACATAGATATAATTTTGCAATATAATATATTCAAATGAAGCACTGAGATTTAACCGGAAAACTGTCAAGTATCAACAAATAGTCACAAAACATTGAATGCACCACATTTAGGCTTTATCTTATAGTAAAGGCAACAAATAGATCCCCCCAAACACAAAAAAAAAAAAAAACAGTTTTCTTGCTTGATACCCTGCAAAGGCTCCGGTGAAAGCTTTGTAGGGTATTAAATTGTAGAAGATCCACATCTATCGCATCATTACATAGCTCAAGAACTTGTAATATTCAATTCATCACCTCCCTATGAAAAATGTCATGTAAGTATAGATTATTGAAGCAATTGTAGAAATAAGTCCTCTTCGGAAAAAAAAAAGTTGGATCAACCTATTAATTGTAAAATCAGTGTATAAATATTACCTCAACCATTGAATTGAACTACAACTCTACATTTAAGATAAATGGAAGCAAATATAAGATTTTGAACATTTCATTGTGAAAAGCTTCATGAATTCATGATTAAAACATGCACCTCCCCAGTAGTTTGACATTTACCTCTTATACTTGCTACTATGCCATGCATATTAGAGAATTATGGCTAGTGAATATATAACCCTTCAATTGTATAATGATATTGCCCATAGGATGTCAAACTAATACAGAATTTTATATACCTATGAAGAAAAAAGGAACTGCAAAAAATTCTTCAAAATCGGACACCCTCCTAATTTCATGACATTGAAGATTGAAGAAAATATTGACATGATACCCTTAACAGTATTATGCCTATTCCATATAAATTAGATAGCTTTTATAGACTAATCATCACTCCACTACTTTGCATGTTATCATTCTGCATTGGAAGATAACTCTCTGCAACATACATGATTCCCACACCATATCCTTCATTCTTGGGAGTAACTAAAGGATTAACAAACGATGTACCATGCAGTAAATAAGAATCCTTCGAACTACCAAGTACCAATAATGAAAAATCTTTTATATAAGATCGCATTCAGAATCTTTCAGTGATATTTTACATTACTAATGAAAAGACATGGCAAACAGTACACACCTACAAAACACCCCCTCCAAAAGAGCTACTTTAGTCAGTAAACATTTCCAACAACTCTGCAATTATTGTAACACATGAAATGTCTATTATACAAAACTTAACCATAAAAAAAAAATCTATTATACAAAACTTGTATCGCAATACCTTAAAAATAGGATCTTGCATATTGAAAAAAATAGCATCATGAATATCCCATCTCAATTGGAAATCATGAATATCCCATCTCAATTGAAAAAAATTTGTTTTCATCTTCAAATCATTGGTTTATACCCAATAGTTAATGCAAATTTGGGGATGGGACTCTAGTTACTAAATCTTATGACAATAGACACATCTGGATTACTTTTCCAACACAAGGATAATTTGTCTAAATATAAAATCAAACTTAATAATAAAATAATAATGAATCTAAATAATCTAAAATATATTGAAGCATTATCCAACACCAATGTAAATGTTTGGTGGCTGCTAGAATTCTAGTCATTTCTCAACCGAGCATTACAATAATCCTTAAAGACACCAAAGACCAACTTCCAATTGAGATGTTGATCTTGAAATTAGTAACCCAATAATTCAATTTGAAATGTTAGAGAAAGAGTGTCAAACACATTGAAGCATTATTATAAAAAAAAAAGGAAGAGATTATGCTATCATCATTTAGGGTTTAAGGCAACTTTAATTCAGCTATGAAACTTCACATAAATAGGCATGGTACTTTACTTCAACGGAAGCTTTTCCAGACAACAAAACAGATTGAAAAAAACTCATCAACAACACTTGAATCCAATAAAGCTTTATACTAAAAGTTACATAGTAACAAATGTTGGACCTATCCCTCTAGTTCATCTGTTGCCCAACGAAACCCTTGTGTAGTAGGTATCCTATGCTTTCCCTCTTCGGTTATCATCTCTTGCACCTTCCTCATCAAATTCTCCTCTTTCAACTTCGACAATGAAAGCTTTGTTGTGGATGAAATTGTAGAGGATCCACATCTATCACATTAGTACACTGCTCAAGATTTCTACTATTCACTTCATCACCTAGCTATGGAAAATGTGATGTAAATATAGATTATTGAATCAATTTTAGAATTACATCCTCTCCCTAAACATATGAAGATAATCAAGACTCCCTATTACGTAGCATCATACCCTATTGCTGTTAAAGCACCAAAATTTAAGGATCTTCCAAGGAACTTCAACCGGCCTTCTTACTGTGTAAATCCATGAAATAAGATAGATAAAGATGGCTAGTAGGATGATATGGACAAAATATTGTTGAATTAAATTAAATAAATTAAATATTAATAAATTAATAAATTATAATTATAAATTCATTATTATCCCAAAGAAAAAGGGAAAAATATCAACAACAACTACAGATGAATAAAAAGTACTTTGATGAGAAATGTTGAACAGTGGAGTGGGTAATGAAATGGCTAAGGACTTGTAGGCTAAAGCTATTGACTTCTTGTAGAGTTTTTTACCCTCTAAATGGATAATGAAAGTTTAAGAACACGTTAGTTCAACTCCAACTTAGACAAAAGTACTTAAATATGTTCCTTTACCATCCAATTCACTCATCCAAGAGTCAGTCAAGTAAACCATTACTATGACTTTGATAAACTTGACTTGCTGTTAAAAAACCAAACATAAACAAATAGAAATAAATATTGCATTACTTGCTCATTCGTATTGGCCAATTCTAATTATTTGTGAATACATGCATATATGTATTATTGAGCACAAAAAAGACCCTATTATGTCATCAACATGTTCGGTAATTGAATATTGATAAAATTAGTAGGGTTTACAATTAAATTGAACGATATCATATGTAAGAAAAGGTATCATAAGAAACTACTCCCTTTAAACAACAATCTCATATACCTATATGAAAGACAACATTGCTGAACTTTTTCAGCATCTCCTCCCTCAAATTAGGCCAACTCATATTGTTACTATACTAAAGTAGTCATATGATGCCTATGGATGTTGTAATCCATGATACAACTACAACACAAACTTTTTCAGCATCTCTCCTCTCAAAGTGGAAAGTAATTCGTTAATAATACATTATTCCTTCTCAACATAAACTACAAAAGCATATTGGGTAGTTAATTTTTTTAAAAAAAAAGAGAGTAAAAATTCATGTAGTTGGCACTCATATAGTAAAAAAAAAAGGAGTAATAATTTATATAGTTGGCACTCATATTATTAAAAAAAGAGAGTAAAAATTCATACAGTGGGCATTCATATAGTATAAAATAATAGCCCTTATCATTCACAAGCATTTAAAAAGAACTATAACTTCAAATCCTATTGATAAATTACTATTACAAAATAAAAATACTACTACTCTAAAGACGTCCCTTTTTAAAAAAGGGAAGTAAAAAATAAAGGCAGTTGTATTTTTGTAAATATGGGAACATAGTGAGAAGCTTTAGACGTTCCAAATTTAAATTGAGACGCCTAAAATAGACTTTAGGCGTCCCAAATATTTTTGGGACTCCCAAAGTGGAGCTTTGGCATCCCTAAAATATTATTTGGTGTTTCTCATATCATATCAGGGACGCCATTTTGGCATCCTAGATATGATATCAGGGACACCAAAGGGTGTCTCTTATACAGGGACTCAAGACCTTTGGCGTCCTTAATATTTGAGGGACATCAAAACTCTAGTTTAGGCGTCCCTAAAATATTTGGGACGTCTAAAGTCGACTTTAAACGTCTCTAAATTAAATTTAGGACGCCAAAAATAATTCAAATTTAAATTATCAGTATTTATTTCTCAGTTTTATACTTTTACATTCATCTTTCTTTTCTTCTTGATTTAAATAGAAGACCCTTCCTATTGCCACCGCCACAAGAAGAACCACTACCACCACGTCTTTTAACTTTTGCTTCTTCTTCTTTATATACTCTTTTTACTCTTGCTTCTTCTTTTCTCTCTTTTTTTCACCTCCAGATCTATTATGCTTTCTTACCATTTTTTATTATTTTATCTTCTTTCTCTTTTTTCTTTGAGTTTCCCTTCTATTTTATCTTCTAACTCATGTTGAGATGGCTTGCAGATCGAGACTTTGAAACATGCTTCACGGCCCATGTTCCCACCAAGAAGACCAGAAAATGAATTTCAATAATAGGAGCAGATGAGTTTTTTACAAATGATTCCTTTTATTGTTATCATCTTCTGCCTATGAGATTTAAGCTTTTGAGTTATTATTGTGTAAACTTTGGATTTGGAGTTCAGATACTATATTTGTAATTTTATTGACAATGATCTGTAATTTCTGGTTTTAAATGTTGTTTAGTCTAGATCTATAATATAAATGATTTTTTTCTTCTGATGTCCCTATTTTAAAATGGGGATGTCTAAAGTGTCTCACTGACACTTTAAACGTCCCTTTTTAAAATAGGGATGTCTAAAGTTTAGACTTTAGACGTCCTTTTATTTACAGACGTTATTGTTATTTTTTACTACGTCGCTCACATAGACGTCCCTATGTTTTCAGGCGTTAAAAGGCCTACAAAAGGGATATTAAAAGCATTTTTTGTAGCAGTGAATAATCATTAAAAAGATCTCAAATTAGATTATGAACATATAGTTGGGCATTCACATCCAGTTCTACACCAAACATTACAGCTTACCTGGTTAACTTTCGCAATTAATTCTGCAAAGCAATCAACACCTAGCTTATGCACATATGTACATCATAAATTAATTCTAAAAAAAAAACTTTAAATGAAGGTGGGGGAACAAAATTTATATACAAATCTTCCATAAGCAAAGCCAACAAAAACAAAATATAAGCTTACCCAATCAAACTCAAGCACTGGATGATATTCTACAAGAAAAAAAATAGTGAAATAGGTTAGAACTAACTAAATACTCACAAAAGTCTTAGGTTTCTCTGTGTAATGTATAGTAATTCATCAGCAACAAACAATCCGTATGCACAAAAGAAAGGTCCCAAAATCCCTCTCCACTTCATCCTCACCACTGGCCCTCTCTTCTTCTTCATCATCATCAGCTTCTTCTTCCATCCAACTCCTATTATCTCATTCTCTATCTCCAAATTAAATATGGAAAAAGAAGAACACTTGGAAGATGCATAATGTTGTGTATGAACAACTGATTTCATCAAAAAGAAAGAAAAATACACTAACTTCATAGTTCTTTTATGCTAACCAAGGGGGAAAATAATTATGATGAATGGCATCAAGTAAAATCCTAATAAACATTCTTTCAATAGTTAAATCAGAAAGCATTAACTCCCCCCAACATGACTAATAATATGTACAATCACCATACAAATGAGAAATTTTACAGTCCCTGATGCAAATGAATAGTTGTTTTAAGATGGGCTAGAGATAAACGGATAGCAAATGAATACCTCATATATCAACAACCTAATGTAGATCTATTGAAAGTCAAAATCATCACCACAAAAAAATTGTGAACCTGCTTAGAAATGAAAACAATGATTGAAAAGAGAAAGATAAATAAGATGGACAAGAAATCATATGTGTTTTTTCACCAATCATCGTTTCCACCCAACCATCCAACAAAACTATCGAAGAAAACCTGAAAATGAAATGTGAAGAGTCAGCAAAGGAACAAAGGAAAACACATGAGAGTAAAATTGATATAAACTGGAGAATAGAGCAGAAAGGAAGAAAAAAGAGAAGGAAGGAAAGAAAAAACACAGGTTCTTTATTGAAAATGAAAAAGGGATCAAAAAAAGGAGAAGGAGAGAAAAAAACGTTATCGATGTGCGATTCTTCTAAGAGGACTCACTTTCTTCCAAGATGGATTTCACCTCCTTCTCCTGCTCTTTCACTCTCTTCTCCTCTGCTCCGCCTCACCACTACCTTCTTTATCCAATCCACATTCACGGCCTTCTTTCTCTGATGCCCGGTGGAAGAGAAGCCATTGAATTGAAATAGAGAAAGAGAAATTGAGAAGGAGAGAGAAATTAGAGGAGTACGGAGAAAGAAAGAAAGAAAGGATACCTCGGGAAGGAAAATTTAGGGAAAGGAATGATGGAAACACAGAAGTTGAAGTGAAAAAAAGAGAGAAACCGTGAAGTCGGAACAATTTTCAAAATTTTGCCTTGGACACCTGTGCACCAAGACATATTAAAGCAATTTGAGCACAGAGCCCAATGCAGAGTCGGCACTATTCATAAGAACAAGCCAAACTAGGAAAACGTGAGAGGAGCCTCGGCCTATGAATAGTAAAAATGAAAAAGATTTAATATGTTTATAATAATAACATTTGAAAAGATATTTATCATTTCAATAACAACATTTACTACTACATTTAACAAGTTCCACCTTTAGGAAAACTTAACTAATTGGGTGAGGTTGCTGAGTGGGAAATTGACTACACATGTCAATATTTACAAGTAAGAATGTAATATTTTAATAAAAAATTACAATTTAATGTGAATGGCAATATATTTCAATAATGCCATTTAATACTAATTTTAACAAGCTCCACTTTTGGGGAAACTCAACTTATTGGATGAGGGATCGGCAAATAGACTATACATGACAATTTTTACAAATAGGAATGTAATGCTTTAATCATTGATTAAACTTGTAATGCAAATGACAATATTTACAAAGGTATTTATCATTTCATTATTGTCATTTATTACTAATTTTAACAAGTTCCACCTTTGGGAAAACTCAAGCAATTGGGTGAGGGATTGGGAAATTGACTATACATGACAATTTTTACAAGCAAGAACATAATATTTTAATTACTGATTTGTAACACAAATGACAATTTTTATAAAAGTATTTATCATTTCAATAATGTCATTTACTACTAATTTTAAAAAGTTCTACTTTTGAGGAAACTCAACTAATTGGCACTACTGGAGCAGATGCTTTTAACGTATGGTTTTAGGCCTTTTCACATCCCTTTTTTGGACATAAATACGAGTGTCAAAGAAAGTTTCCTTCACCACAAAACCAAAAAAAATGCCCTAATATTTTTATCATTACCTTAACAATCATTTCAATGCTAACATATCTATAAAATTAGAAACAGTTACATTGCATTATCAAAAAAAATTAAATTTCATCCTATAATCAATAAAAGGAAATTATCCCATGTGAATTACAATATAGAAATAACTAAAAGTAATATGATACTCTTGTTCAACACAAATACAGTGCATTGATATTAACAACAAAGTAATATGAATTATGGAAGCTAGAGATTACAATGGAGATTTAATAATATGTAAAGAATATTATTATAATAAAAATCTATTATAGTAAATCTCAATCATTGAAAATTGATCTAGTGGTAGATATATTCAATAGAGAGAAAAATGAATAGAGACACGTCTCTCCCATTATATAATACAAGTAGAAGATGTAATGTTTTATTCACAAACTATGCTTATAACACGAAAAACAATATTTACAAAAGTATCTACCATTTCAATAACATCATTTACTACTACAATTAACAAGTTCTATCTTTAGGGAAACTCGACTAATTGGGAAATTGACTACACATGTCAATTTTTACAAGTTCAAATGTAATGTTTTAATAAGCTCCACTTTTGGATTAATTTTAATAAGCCCCACTTTTGGGGACAAGAATATACTTCCTCAGGTTTTTTTTATAAGAGTCCAAAATTTAAATTATCTTCATCCTTTTTATAAGAGCCTAGTAAGAGTTGTCCCAACATTTAATGAGTTTTTTCATCTTTAGCCCTTATTAATTATATATATGTTGCATTAATTAAAAGGCTAGCGATACCTATATTTACTCTATTTCTCTCTTTTACTTACCCCCTTATGAAAAGGGCATACTTGAGGGAAAAATTTTATTTTAGACACACTAACTATTTTTAACTGATTTTAACTATTTTATTAAACCGTGTAATTTGGTTATGAGCCCTTATAAATGAGAGACCGGAGGGACTAATGTTTTAATTATTAACTAAACTTATAATGTGAGTGGCAATGCTTGTAAATATATTTACTATTTCAGTAATGTCATTTACCACTGATTTTAAAAAGTTCCACATTTAAGGAAACTTAGTAATTGGTACTACTATAAAAGACACTTTTAATGTATATTTTTAAGCCTTTTTAATTCCTATTTTTGGGGGGACATAAATAGCTTCCTTATTCACCTCAAAACCAAGAAAATGCCCCAATATTTTTTATCATTACCTAAAAAATCATTTCAATGCTAACATACCTATAAAATTAGAAACAGTTACATTGCTTTATAAAAAAAATTAAATTTCATCCTATGATCAATAAAAACGAAATTATACCGTGTCAATTATAATATAGAAATAGCTAAAAATAATATAATACTCTTGTTCATCACAAATATATAGTGTATTGACATTAATAACAAAATAATCTGAATTATGGAAGCCAGAGATTACAACCGTTCCTCACAGAGTCCTCCAACAATTGATGGCTTGGCCTGATCATCTCCATCACCACCTTCCCATTTGCATATATTCTAAAAAGAATATTTTACAAAATCATCTTAAAAAGTAATGATTCAAGCAGCTTTTTTTAATTTTTTTAATTTTCAAAAGTTATTTTTTAAAATTACTCTATAAAATTGTTATGAGAACATAAAATCGAGAATAGACTCAAGTTCTTCGTCTTATTTGATTCTATTATCTATTCTTATGTTTTAAGATGATTTTATAAAATATTCTTTTTACAATAAGTTTAAAAAATTACTTGAATTTTTATATATTTTTTTAAATATATCTCAAACCTGTGGTAACCAGAAAGGTGGGGAAAATATCGTTTAAATAAGTGTTTCTCCGAGTACTGTGTGAGGCATTATAATATCGACCAGGGCCAACAGCCGAACATGCACCTCTGTACCATCCTCACTAGTGTTCAGAAGATGTTGCAGAATACAGAGCACTGATGGCGAAACTGATTGCCTACTAAGCTTTCACATGGTGGACCAACCAAATCAAGCCTCAGTGGATCGCTACCACGTGAACCAAAACTACGACATCCACATTTCAATTTTAATTTGGGTAAATGGTCCAATATTTTGTTTCTAGTGTTTGTTCCTCAAAAATTTTAGCTTATAGATGTTTGTTTTTCAAACTTTATTTCATTTAAAATGTTAGGCCCTATAATTTAATAAAAAGTTAAGAGATAAAAATATTTAAAAATTTATATTTAATATGTAAAAATATTTATATATTTTTCTCATGTACAAAAATATGCGTGAAATTTAAAATCTGGAGTAAAAACGACAGGTATGGCTGAAAACACCAAACGCCCATTACTTTTTGTCGTCTTCTTATACAGAAAATAACAAACGTTAGTGGTTTTAGCTGTAAAGTCATTTTTCTCTCATTTTTTAAGTTTATAAATATTTTTATATCTGAAAAAAGTTTATAAGCGTTTTTATGCTTTAAATATAAGTTTGTAGATAAAAATTTGGATTATTTTATTATTTGAGGGACTAAAACTCATGATTCAAAATTTGATATACTAAAATTAAAACGATGGTAAAGTTGAGCCACCGATAATTTGTATTAACCCTTTTAATTTTCATCTACTTCGCCCTAGCTTCCATGTCAATTTGCCCATCTCTACACCGATCCGCCAACCTCTGTTTCTCAAAATATATATATATATATATATATATTATCGTGAACGCCCTTACAGAAAGAAGAGAACATCAGGGAAACGAAGAACCAAAGTAATTAAACATGACTGGAGGAGGAGATCAGTGTGAAACTGAAACCCATGTTTTGATCTTTCCTCTTCCAATTCAAGGCCACGTCAACTGTATGCTTCAACTCGCCGAGCTTCTGCTTCTTTCCAATGTCCAAGTCACCTTCCTCAGCACCGACCATGTCCACCGCCGCCTCCTCCGTTTCGCCGATATCCATTCTCGTTTAGCTGCCTATCCCACCCTCCACTTCGAGACTTTCTCCGATGGACTTCCGGCCGACGACCCCCGATGCGGAGACAACTTGGGCCAACAAATCAAGCAGGTGAACTTGACCGCCTTGCCTCAGTTGAAGGAGATATGCGTCGAAGCTTCTGGAAGGGCAAGGTTCAGTTGTATCATTGGAGATGGCGCCTTTGGACGCCTCGCCAACCAACTCGGACAAGAGCTTGGGATTCCTGTTGTTCATTTTCGTACCATAAGTGCTTGCTCTTTTTGGGCTTACTTTTGCGCTCCAAGGCTATTAGAAAGCAACGAACTTCCGATTCGAGGTATGTGTGCATACATATATATATATATATATATATTATATTTCTTCTCTCCCATATTCAGAAGTGAAGTTTCTTCAAGATTTGATATTTACAAAGGGTTTATATGGAAGGGGAAGAAGACCTGGATCGCATGGTAACAAGTATCCCTGGTATGGAAAACTTGGTTCGATGTCGGGATCTCCCGAGTTTCTTTCGACGATCCCATAACGGTGAATTACCTCTCGAAACTATTGTGTTCGAGACCCATCAATCCCTGCGAGCACAAGCTCTGATTTTGAACACATTTGAAGACTTAGAAGGTCCTATCCTCTCCCAAATACGAAATCTCTTCCCAAAACTCTACACCCTCGGCCCTATCCACGCGCACCTCAAAGCCAGAAAGGCCTCCAAAACGGCGTCGTCTGAGGAGAAACCGCCACCATCGTTCGCAAACAGTCTTTGGGAAATTGATAGAACTTGCATGGCGTGGCTTGACGCTCAGCCACCTAAATCAGTGATATATGTGAGCTTCGGAAGCATAACAACAATCTCAAGAGATGAGCTCATGGAGATATGGTACGGTTTGGTGAACAGCAACAAGCGGTTCTTGTGGGTGATCCGACCCGACATGGTGGCAGAACAAGAGGGACGGGATCTGCCGTTGGAGCTAGTGGAAGGAACCAAGGAGAGAGGTTGCATGGTGGGGTGGGCCCCACAACAGGAAGTTCTTGAACACGTGGCGGTTGGTGGGTTCGTGACACACAGTGGATGGAACTCGACGTTGGAGGGTGTGGCGGCCGGAGTTCCGATGATATGCTGGCCGTACTTTGCAGACCAACAGATGAACAGTAGGTATGTAAGTGAGGTGTGGAAGATAGGCTTAGATATGAAGGACACGTGTGATAGGAAGGTGGTGGAGAAGATGGTGAATGATCTAATGGTGGAGAGGAGGCAAGAGTTTGAGAAACCGACGGAAGCTATGGCAACCTTAGCAAAAACGAGTGTCCAGGGTGGTGGTTCCTCATACTATGATTTTGACCGTTTTGTTGAGTTCTTGAAGTCACTTGGTGCTGGTAGTCGAAATTAATGGTTCTCATTTCATGGAATTACGTAATTTCAGACTTTTGTTATCCCATTATTTGTTTTGCAGCATGATTAACAAATTGTACCCCACTCCTAATTAATCCATTCCATTATTAAGCCAAGGAAAAAAAAAAATCAACCATCTGTCATTATATGTGTTTAAAAATTCATTGAATTCGATCAAAATCATGTTTTGACTAAAAAATAATTATAGTAGTCTTATATCCTTAATTGCAAAATGACGTTTTTAACGTGCTAACAAAATGTTTTTGAGGCAACAAAAGTTGGTCTAATCTCATAACCATAACGTTATGAATTCAAATTCTGTTAATGTGAGAACTTTATAAGTAGGTAATTTGTAGGTATTTCTATAAGCGTTTTTTAATCTCAGAGGCATGCCCTAACTCTAATAAGCCCGAGAGACCCAACTTATCTAAACTTTAAATTATCAAAAATAATGTTTTTGGTGATAAGTCATTTTTTAGATTAAATGAACCGAGGATTTAACCCTAGAATTATCCAATGGAGGAACAATCCCATTCATGTCCTGCTGATGTTGATGTTAATAAATTGATATTAATATTAACTAAATTATTCCCTAAAGTTAAAGCAACTCAATATTTACAAAAGTTTATTTGTTTAAAGACTAACTTTGTGTGCCATTCAAAAAAAGACTACTTTGTGAAATGTGAATTCATACTAGTACTACTATTACTCGGTAATTTAATTACTATAGTTCATCTATTACAAAATGAATTGCGGCGATCAGAAAGAATGCAAGCTTATTACATGAAGAAAAGTCTAAAAAAATAAAACGTTAAAATGCACCTTTAATCTTTTTAACTATATAAGTTCTGAATTTAGTTATTTAATTTTATAAAGTACTCCCCTAATCCTTTTTATAAGAGCCTAAAATTTGAATTGTCTTGATCATTTTTATAAACCCGACAAGAATTGTTTCAACATTTAATGAGTTTTAATTCATTTTTGCCCCTCATTGATTATATATATAGCATTAATTAAAAGGTTGGTGATACTTGTATTTATCCTATTTTTCTCTCTCTCTCTCTCTCAGTTGCCCCCAATAAATAAGGATGTACTTGAAAAAAAAAGTTTATTTAAGATATACTTATTATTTTTAACTAATTTTAATCACCTTTTTTAAATCATGTAATTCGATTATCAGGCTTTTATGAATAGGATCGGATGGAGTATTTGTTTAGTTGACTACCTTCATATTATTAACATTAAGTGATGATTTTTTCGTCACAGTCCTTATTATGTCAACATTTAATAATTACAGGGTGGTGGTTCCTCATACAATGATTTTGACCGTTTTGTTGGGTTATTGAAGTCACTTGGTGCTTGTAGTCGAAATTAATGGTTCTCATTTAATGGAGTTACGTAATTTCAGACTTTTCTTATTCCATTATTTGTTTTGCAGCATTCCCTTGCGATCAATATCACATAAAATAGTGGTACACGTAAGTCGATACAAACTCCTTTATTATGTTTAGTTATTTATCTTGTATGTTAAAAAAGTAGTTTCTATCATCAATTCAAATAGATATGTGTGGATCCGTATTATTTAATTTGCAATATTATTCTTATTGATATTTATGTATTTGGCTATCTTTTTATGCAAAATGATTATGTCTAATCTTCTTTTAATTATCATATTATCTTAGAAATCAGGCATTTAGGCGTTTGAAGAAGCTAATTCCATAGAAATTTCTAATCTTTTTGTCAATAAAAATTACGTGTAGTAATAGACCTTCTATCTTTCACTTTATCAGTTTACTTTCTCCAAATTATTGTAACCTTTGACCTCAATAGATTGCCTTAAACCTTTAATTTTCAATACAAGGATGAGATCATGTTGTAGAATTAGAATAGGATAAAGTTCTAAAATGAAGGTACATTTTCAGCAATTTTAATTTCTGTGTTTTTCAATGATCTCTTTCATCTTGATAGTACCACCCAATTGCGAACTCTCCCTCTCCCTCCGTCTCTCTCATGTATTTGGATACAATGACATATGTTCGGATTAGCTTTTGAAAATAGTTTTTGAGAATAGTTTTTACGATTTATAAGGTAAGTGTGTGAGAGGAGTTTTATCTCGGTTTGCGTAAATCTAGATTTGGGTAATTGCATAGTTGATCTTGATCTTAAATATAAGACATATTTTTTCATATTTATCAAATTTTTTCTTAATTTACCTGATTGATGCTCCTCTATAATAATAAATGAGGAGGGAGAATGAGAGAATTAAAGAAGATGATTATAATATTTTTAAAAAAATATATGTTATATTGACAATCTTAACAAATTGGCAAAAAAAAAAAAAAAGACAATCTTAACAAACTTATTATTTAATTTTTTTTTTTCGATTGTGAAACATCTTTCATTTCAAATTAAGTATATATATGTTATATTAAAGATCGATGAAATATGAATTAGAAGGGAGATAATGGGGAGATGAATGCAACGTTTTATAATGGTTTTGAAATGAAAATTATTTATAAGATTCAACTAAGAAAATTAAATACAAGAGAATTGAAAGAAATCCAATTTTTTTACAACTCTTATAAGTTTGAATTGTAATTATAAATTGTTAAATTTTACATGTAAATATGATTTTTTTGGAATATCTATGTATTTATTCTTTTACAAGAAACTTATGGATAATTTCCCTTTTTCTAATCGTTCTGATTTTCAACGCACATATGTGTTTCTGGCCCTTGCTTTGAATTTCTACTATAGGATAACTAATCGCCAAGCAATTATAATTTCAACTATTCTTAATTAGGTTTCTAAATTTATTTTTCTTTTTATCAGGTCCCATAAGTTTTATCCTTTTATTAGGTCTCTATAGTTTTTTTTTTATAATCAAGTCCCTATTATTTCAGAGACCGATAAAAAGGAAAAAAATGATAATAAAATCTTACAGGGACCGACTAAAAATAAATGAAAAATATAAGGATTTGATTAAAAATAATAATAAAAATACATGATTAAAAGCATGTGAAACCAAAAGGACCTGTAAAAACAAAAAAGCTAAACGAACCTAATTAAAAATCAAGTGAAACTTTAGTCCACAGGAATTTGGTTTGGTTCCGTTACATGGGAAATGAGTATATGTAATCTTATTGTAACAAATGTATTACAATGTTTGGTTGGACTTAAGTAATATAATGAGAATTATATTTTATAATGCTGATTACATCATTTGGTGTAATATGGATTATACTGTTAGGACTGATGGATGAGGATGCAAACATCTTATAATCAAGTGAAAAAAGCTTTATTGTCATTGTAATTTTTTAAATTGACCAAAGCGTCCACCCATAAATGCTATTAAATATTCAAAAATTAATTAATAACATAGAAATTTAAAAAATTCCACCATTAAAAAATTATTAAAAATATCCAATTAAATAATTTTCTTATCATTAAATATTAAAAAATTATTATGAATCCAATGTGTATACATAATATTTTCACCATTAAATATTAAAAAATTACAATGAACCTAACATATACATGACACAAAATGTAAAAATTACTATAAACCCAATTTATATAGGTAGTTTTAATTAATGAAATTAATTAATTTATTATTATATAGGTGAACAGGGTTAGTATATATATTGGGTGAAAATAGATACTTTAATCCATTATACATACATACATACATACATACATTCATATATAAACAAGGGTAATTTTGTCCCTTATTATATTATTCTCATGTTTGATGTAATCCAATTAAACGTTTTTACACTTATATGTTATCTTTCCTAAATGACAAACTAAATAAATTTATATAATCATTATTACATTTCATTGCTTTCTCTCTAATTCCATGAACCAAATTGGCCAATAAAAAAAAACACATGGGTGCACATACACATAGGGTGTGTTTGGAACAGCGATTGTCAATTGGGCTTGTTTCAATTGGGCTTGTTGTGATATTACTTTTGATAAAAGTTAAATTATGTAATGTGATTTGTGTTTGGATTGATGATTGTCAATTGAGCTTTTGCAAAAATAAAAAAATTGATGTGTTTGGAACAGCGATTGTCAATTGGGCTTTTGTGATAATGATAAAAGAGAAATGTAATTAAAAATTATAAAAAATTTATAATAGTTTAAGTTGGGAAATTAGACAATTAAAAAATGCACAATCTAATTTGTTATGATCCTATAATGATGATTCTTATGAAAACAAATTTGTTAGTAATGAAAAATAAATAAATGAATATAGATGGAGAGCAATAAAGAAGATGAAGTATGGAGGAGAGGCTATTTTCCGGTTTTGATGGAAGAGACTTTCAAAGTTAATGAACAAGAACAACACATCATGTGATTTCCCTCCATGAACCGTGAAAATTAAGCTGGCAGCCAGGCTCAAGTTCGTCACGTTCATTTATACAAACACTTACCCTGTACCATGATTTAAACCCATATTCTTTAAAAAAAAAAATGGTAAAACTCTTATCAACCAAGCCTATTTTATTCTCTCAAATAACGTGTGCTCATAGTGATCTCACAGCAACTTATGGCTTATCAACAGTAGATGCTGATTTAGCATGTTTACCTCCGAAAGAGCCTGTTATTTATTTGTAAAAATTATTCATCCATGTATTATCTAGTTTGCAGTGCAGCTGAAGGTAGTACTATTTTTAGCACCTTTTTTAATTATTCATCCATGTACTATTTTTACAACGAGCATTTACTCCCCCGCGCGATGCGCGGGAGAATATTATTAAGGGGAAAAAAGTTTCAATTGTCATACAAATGAGTTCTTCACACTAATATTGGTGGAAGATATTCAGTACAAAATAATATAATAATAAGAGAAAACAATGAATTGAATAAAAAGAGGAAAATATAACTTACTTAATTGATAGAGTCAACTGAGTAATATAATATAATCTACGTAGGTTCTATCTATAATTTTCCGTACAACATATAGAACCCATATGAAGTTAATTCTCATATTACATATATATATATATATATATCTTATATTAATTATTATGGAAACAATGTTATTATGGAAACACTTAATATTTCATATTGATGAGTTGACTGCCCTTCATAATTGGCTCATAAATCCCCCAACATGTTGTTTGGATATTAGTTATAAAAAATGATGCTGAAAACTGATTTTTAAAAAATTCAATTTAGCAAAAGCAACAAAACCAACATTTAATAAAAAGGTAAGTTACTGGTACGATGTTTGATAGGCAAAACCCATTTTTATATGTGTTTAATTTGATTGGTCCAATTAACTCCAAAGGCAATAAGGCATTACCTATTGTTATGTCCCTATTGATAAGGGAAAAGAGAATCATGCCCTGACAAAAAAAAGAAGAAGAGCTCAACTATGAATAAAATGTGATAACATGGGAAAATTAAAAATTAATAATAGTTCATTAATGATAAAGATGCTAATCGATTTTTTTACCATGATGCAAAATTTATAAACCTATATTACAACCCAAAAGAAAGACAACTCACATCAACATATTTATAAACAGTAGTTGACACTTAATAATCACTTTAAAGTAATTCTTAAATACTCCATGATCACCATATCATCTGTACGGTAAGTATTCAATAAAATGACAATTTTTTTTACTCAATAATTTCTTGCGTTTTTCTTGATTTTCCTAACCCCACATACTTTTTCAACCAAATTCCATCTTATGATTTCTTTTCTAAGGGCTCAATACTTGATAAGCTTCACCCAAAACCTGCGAAAACCAAATGAAATAAATAAATGACAAATAACCATTTCAACTAAAGATGCATCATCCTAGTGATAAATGTAACAATTTCAGTTTTATGCTACTAAAGCCACAACTTCTTACAAAGATTTGAAACCAACCCATAAAGAAGCAGGATATGTAACAATTTAAAAAAAAAAAATTCATGTAGAAAGGCATTAAAAGCTAATAACACTTTAAAGGATAAGAGACTTTACAATAATTTCAAAACATAGTGTTTGATTCACCTATTAACTGAAAGGGTGGCATGGTTGCACTCGATGTTTAGTTTAAATTCATCTGCAGAAGGAAAAGAAATGAAGTTAAGCAGTTAAGTTGTATAAAATGTAAATCAACTTCACGTTCATGCACGATGCAGCTAAAAAGAGGAGAATTCTAATAAATTAATAATTACCTATAAGTCCATATTTTCTCAAGAAATTAACTGTGGTAGCAGCATCCCAATCATACCTGAAAGAATACATAATCTAGATCAGAGAAGAATGAAGATGTAACATAAATAAAATCCTTAATTAAAATAATGAAAAACATCCTGGTGTTTTGTAGGTTCTTGTGGCTTGGGTTCAATCAGCAGTGTGCCTTAAACGAATAAAATAAAAATTATTAATAAAAGATCATTTCTTAAAGAAGAAAAAAAGGAATAAATATAAATATAAAAGTCTCATTGCATTGCTGATTTGATTGATCAGTTGAACAGAACTGTTTACAGCATTATTTACTCACATGCGAATCAGAACACATATTATGATTGATAATTGCATATTAAGTTACCATTGATTGAGAATTGCATATAAGATGCTTAAAGTTGATATAACTAAGGTCATTCAAATATAAATTACCTTGTAGCACCACCATTCATATAGCAAGGATGCATGAACAACTGAGCTATTCCCCATAAAACCTTCTTGTTTCCCTGTATAGTCAAATACAGATTTGCACGCGTCAGGGGTGCTTCTAGAAAGCTACTACATTAAAATGATTGGGGCCTATTTTATGCCGCAAAATAGATACTTGACCAGCAAGAACATGATTTTGAGAAATAATCAATATTCTATGGGTTTTTGTACTAAAAATTGAAAATTATATAGTTCATTGTGTCATATTATCTGAAGCTCTTTAGCAAGGACCACAACTTCATCCAGGTTTGCATTAGCTTCCTGTACCTGATAGGAGGTACGCCATCCAAGAGATGAGGAATTGGATTCAAAGATCATTGAAAAATAGTAAACCATTATTTTAGAATAAAGTGCAACAACAATGTCTCTTCTTGAAGTTGCAGAATAAGAATTTTCAAACTGTAAAAAATATCAGCATCCAATGCATTCATGTAAATGAGGAACATAAACTTAACATTGACTCACCTCTAGAGCTTTACCATCAGGGGCAATATCTCTATCATGGAAGCACCAATAATCCACTCTAAGTTTATTTATGAACTCAAAATTGGTTTTCACTGGGTCAATGAAAAGAAGCATTAGTCTCAGTATTAAATTTTCAATCAGAAGAAGTATTAGTGTCAGTATTAAATTTTTATGATTTGAAGGTAATATATGTAGAATCAGACTTAACATCCTTCTTCTTTTGGCAATTTTTAGTGAATTGGCACCATCTTCCCAGGGCCAAGACTTAGTAGGCACACCAAATGGATCACCACCAGTTCAACGGAATGTATGCCAAAATGCAACACTGAATCTAAACCAATCCTGCATCCATAAATTGAAGCAACAATATATTTTATTATTATTAATTTTTTCTGGATTCAATGGCTAAAGGTTTAAAAGGGTATGGCGAATTTTAAAACTTAAAGCATCAAATTCTCATCAGTTTCAATAGTGAAAAGAAAATGAATAACAATAAATCTCCTAAAGTTTATCTTCATTAAAATGTACTGAAGCAAGTGAAAGAAACATTTAGAAATTGACTACATACTACCAGTTGCATAAGCATAATATGAACTCCTTTTATCAAGTGACTTACAGAATAATCGAAGTTGGACCTTTTATCCAAGTTCATTCTCCAACAGCTTCAAGCAACCTATGAACTCCTTCTTCCCACTCTCTTGTTCTTCTCCCTTGCTAGCTCACATCTTCCTTCCACAGTCACGTATCTGCATAATAAATCAGTACATCACTATTCACGTTAAAAAATAAGAGCCTGATTTGGTTAACATAACAGTAGTTCAACTCCACAAGATTATTGGCAAGCTATGTGTTCTAAATTAGATGCAAGATCATTACCTTTTTGTCAAATAAATCAACACCACTATATGAGAGTTCAATTATTATATTTGCAAAAATGACTGGACCAATTTAACTGGAGAAGATTCTAGAACATCTTAATGACTGACCTGACAAACCAACACCACTCTATGATCTTGCAATTGTTGAATGATCATATCACACACAGAACTCTTGCCAAATGGAAAAAAAAGATGGTATATGCATGTTGTAATTGGCATGACACACGATGACAAATGGAAAATAATTAACCTACATGTAGAAAAAGAAATATTATGACAAGAAAGGTCAAAGATACTTTATGCAAAGGAGGAATAAAAAAAACCTACTGTGAAACAAACTTGTAAAGCCAAAAGAGCAAAACGTCAGACAAATGGCAGAGGAAGGATGTTATAAATGATAAAGAAATACATCTAGGCATGTTGGAAAGCAAAAACAGAAATAACAGAACGCATAGACAATATTTTTCCAAGCAGATTAAAGTTCAGATATCTAGGTTGCATTAGCTTAAAATATCATGTAATGTGATGCATAGACATTCACATCATCTTCGGAGTGATTATATGAACAGACAAGAAATTATTTCAGAAGTGGTAAAAGCAAGTTACACAGCCAAACCACATCCTTGAAAAGAACAACCAAATTATCAAAACCAAAACTTCCATACAAATGATAACTCTTAACAACAGGTCAGACTTATTATAGATCGAATACAAACAAAAAATACATATCAGAGTGTAACAAATGAATATACACAGCAACCAAGACCAAAACGTGATTTTTGAACTTGAACAAAATAAACTAACTTGTTATCAGCTTACATGAAATATTCAAAAATCTCATTACTTTTGGCGGATAAGATTATACAACTACCACATATATAATCATATACTTATTGATTTGTAATGAGCAGCAATATCAATAATTCAGCTTTGTCACCTGAGTCTCACAGAACTGGTGTTAGAGCCTCTGGTTACCATATTCCCACCCATAGGAACTCTTTCGAGGTGTCTGCGTTGTCCCGGTCTCCTTCTACACGTACCATTCCTGTAAGTTCCATATCTTCTTTTTCTATTAAAAAACTTGGACTGAGAGATGTGTGAAATATCACTCTACTCTTTGAAGTAATATTTGCTCCGCTAATTGCTGCTAGGTTAAGACTTAGAAACTTATATTCAGCAGCTATGAAAGCAGAGTCTTGTTAAATCACGTTCATAGTATCAGGATGTTGAATTATCAATGTTATAGACACTGAAATATTTGTATATTGGTTATTTCCAGCCTCAGATGACACCAAGTCCACTGAATCCTATGGGAGATAGAAGGCAAGCAGGGCTCTACAGCATGAAGTTTTGGGGTAATCTAATCATGAGATGATTAGTGATATAGAAATTATCTCAGTAGAAGAAGATGAAGTTTTGGGGTAATCTAATCATGAGATGATTAGTGATATAGAGTAGTATATTACAAACAGAATGATTCGCACTTAATTTAATCACTGAAACAATTGTTTAGATATACTTATTGTTATCTGAGTAATTACAACATACTATAACATATTAAGAGTAACATAGATGCATGTATCTATTGTTATGAAATTTGTAGTAGCACTAAATGTGGATTTTCCCCCCTCGAGAAGTGACTCTTACGAGGTGCCTGTGTACCACCAAGCTTCTTCAAGACATGCCACTCCTGTAAGTACAATATCCTCTTGTCTTGCTTCTTTTTTTTTTATTCCATGTCAAGTGCTCAGGTAATATTTGCCCCAATGACTGCTGCTAGGTTAAGGTAAAATATCCATGACCCATAACATTTACTTAAGAACCAAAATTTGCATTAAGCAATTATAAAAGAATTCTTGTTGAATCATGTTCATAGCTTCAGAAAGTTGAACTATCATAGTCGTAAAGCTAAGATGTTTGTACCAGATTCAGACGAGACCAAGTTCACAGAATCCTCCGTGGTATCTGGCAGATAGAAGGCATGCAGGACTCTACAGTACACCTGAGTAAGATCACAATTCACAAACTTAGAAGCTCTTAAGTAAATGGGATTACCAGAGCATGAATTTTCTTCTCTTAAGTAGGAACTGTACGGAACAAAAGAGATCATTTTCATGTAAGAAGAAATAGGTATACTGGTCTGTTTCATGTTTTATAGAAATCATATACTTGTTGAAGTGTAAGTGATTAATACAAGCTCAACCTGAAGTAACTTAAACTATTTTGGTGTAGAAGACAAGGCTCAAGCATAATTAATACAAAACTCTAAACATATAGATAACATAGAGAAATATAGATGATTTGTCAGTTACTATTCAATTTGTACAAGTTTAGACCATTTTACTATCTTTTTCTTGGCTTCTTAAAACTTCAAACGTTGAGGAAAATTGCAGGCTACTAAATAATTAGTCAGAAATTCACACTTAGAAACATTTTACTATCACACTGCTCTTTGAAGATAATATTTGGCCCCCTAATTGATGCTGATTTAAGACATATTATCCATAGCCCAGAGATTTATCTAAGCACCGAGAAAATTACGTTCAGCAATGATGAAAGCAGAGTCTTGCTAAATCAATGGTCATATTGTTGGAGACACTAAGATATTTGCATTTTTTCTCATTATTTTCAGGATGAGAGAACATCAAATGCAGTGAATCATCCACGATTTGTGGACGACAGGTTAAACTTGAAATGTTCATTCTTCGATTAGACGACAAACACTAGTTCTAAATTTCATATCAATATGCTATTTAGTTGAATAATCCTGTGAATTTGATACTGAATCATAGGGATTAAATAAGGATGAAATCGATGGAAAAATAGCAGGACAAAATTAGATCAGAAATCAATAAATAGAGATTTCCATAAGCAGAAGACAGTCTGATTGCTTTTTTTAAAAAAAGAAAAATTGAATTGAGAAAAGATTATCTGAGATTACCTTCATTGATTTCGAACTCTTGAAACTCATCATCGTCTTGTGTAATAGATCAACCTTGACGTCTTCAGTAGGTTGATTTGTTTCGGTCGCCATAGCTGAAGCAGAGTCTGCAGTAAAGGGCATAAATCGTAGCAAACTTTGATGACATCAACGTATGGCTCATCTGAGTATTAAACGCTCTGATCTCACTCTGACTCATATCCTTCATCACCATCGTTTGTTGAGCCAGCGGAGATAATTTCTCAGTTTGCTCCAACTTCTTCACCTCGCTCTCAACTGGAGGCTTCACCACGGGGGGGTCCGGGGGAGACGACGTCCTTTTGCGAGAGAAATTGCAACCTGGACCTGGTTTAATAACCACAACTCTTTGATCGGTGATGAAATCTTTGGCAGAATCCGAGAGATAGAAGCCATTAGAGTCTTATCCAGCGGCACCGGCACGTCGAAGGTTTTGGTCTTGAAAGCGAGGGCAAATTTGTGGAACATGTCGGCCCAGATTTGAGGTAGTTTGGTGGAGGAAACATCCATTTGAAGCATATTTTGAACGAATTAAACTGCGCAAATTGAAGACGTGAAAGCGAAGAAGGATAAAAAACAAAAGAGCATGAATCTAACTGAAGGGAAGGATAAGAATTTCATTTATCATTCTTCGCTTTGGATGCCTTCAAAGAAAAGATGAGCTGGTGTGGATGGATTAGAGTGCCAATTTTTTATTTCAATTGAAATTCAAATGATAGTATTTGTTATGGGCGGGAAACCAGTTGCGACAATTTGAAATTTAAGCTTGCCTTTGAAATGGAGTTAGAGAGTGGGTGGTTTTTGATCCCGATGAGGAAGGAGTTAGAGCGTGATTTAATCTGGGCCGTGGAATCCTTAGGAACAGTGTTTGGTGGAAGAGTATTGTATTATATATTGATGATGATGATGATGATGATGCAGCTCGATCACCTTTTGCATCAGCATCATGACGCCCGAAGCGGGACCCATATAAAGCTCCAGTGTTGAATGATCGAGCTTTTGATTAAAGCTCTAGTGTTGAGCTTGTTCCAAATGTGGTTATTTTATCAAAAGGCCAATATCTAATCTAATCAACCACACACTCCAAAAAAAATTATAGCTAGCAATTGGGTTTTTGTAGTCCCAATTGGGCTTAAGGGTGTCCAAAAGCTGCACCCAAACACACACATAGAGTGTGTTTGGTAGAGCTTTTGAGGGGCTCTAATTGGGCTTTTAGGGGGTCCAGTTGGACTTATGAATTTTTTGGCTTTTTCTTATATTTGGGAGTAACTTTTTTCAATTGAGCTTATCACATAAAAACAACTTTCGCCCATAAACTCAAAAGGCTAGCTTATGCAATTGAGCTTTTGGCATGAGGGTGAATAATTAAAATATTTTTTCAGTTGTGCCCACTGTGTTATCAGACTGATTGTAATTTTACCCTTAATGTACTTTTTCAGCTACAAAAATTAATTTAAAATATTTTTTAGTGCTTTTAACCCTTTAAAATATTTTTCCAACTGTACCCAGTGTGTTATCATACTGATTGCGATTTTACCCTTAATGTACTTTTTCAGCTCCAAAAATTACTTTAAAATATTTTTTGGGGTGCTTTTAACCTTTTAAAATATTTTTTCAGTTGTATCCAGTCTAAGGAGACTGACTACAATTTTACCTTTAATGTATTTTTGTTTAGTAGTAAAGAACACCCAAAACTTAGAATATTTATTTATTTATTTCCATCCACTCTAAAATATTTTTCCA
This sequence comes from Inga laurina, assembly GCA_963855925.1. NCBI lineage: Eukaryota > Viridiplantae > Streptophyta > Magnoliopsida > Fabales > Fabaceae > Inga > Inga laurina. The sequence continues at coordinate 41,653,091 of OY979712.1, forward strand.
GTAACACCTAATATTTTAAAGTAATTTTAAAATATTTACTTGATTTTTAAAATATTTTTCCACCTACTTTCTCTTACTATTATCACAAAAGTCACTTGTGCTTAAACCAATCCAAACAAGTTTTACTTTTGCAAAATTCATTTATACAATCGCTAATCCAAACATAAATAACAATACACAATCTGGCTTTTATCAAAAGTAATATTACAAAAATTCAAATTGAAATAAGCCTAATTGGCAACACTATTCCAAACACACACAGAGTAAATGGTAATCTTATTAGAGCTGATTTAGTGGCTTTAATCTAGGGATTTTTCTTCTCTCCTTTTCTTTATATATTCGCTGCTCCTGGTGCATTCTTGATAAATGAAATTGGATGGTTCAAACCACAATTTTCCTATCCCAAGCTCGACCGGAGAGGAATGAACTTTATTGCTCGAGAGATAGGAAAGTTAGAGGCAGCAGATCACCTTTCACTATTTCGGATAGTATATATGGTTCTACCTTTTTCTTGGCAACTGGCTTTCATGGTTTTCATGTGAATATGGTATCTTTTTCTTGATCATAAGTAGTATTCGCCAATATATTGGTCATTTGACCAAGGAGCTTCACACACCCACACCCTCACGCACTCACCCATGCATGCACGAATGCACGAGCGTACACACACACACACACACACACACAATAATTTAATCCATGATTACTATTGAAATAACTCTTCACCAACACTAAAAACCCATCAATCTTTTTTTTTGGTAAAAATTAGGCATTATGCCAGCTGTTACATTACTCAACCAAAACAACCTTGTGGGTAAACAACACCCACCTAATCACTATATAGATATGGCAATACCTCATGTGGTGGGCTATCAGAATATGCTACATTATTATCACAGTTATAACTATGATTAGCCGACCAATCCGCTATTGCATTAGCTTCCCTAAAAGTATGAGAGAAACAAACCTGTATATTCCTGCTTCTCTGTCTTAAACACAAGCTAAGTATCCTGTTATTGGACTTACCTTGTATCCAAGCCTCCTGTATTAAGTGAATAGCCGATGTCGAATCTCCCTCTACTATAATTCTGGGAAAGCTCAACTCCTGTGCCAACATCAAGCCATGAACTGCTCCCCAGAGCTCAGCTGAAATAGCATTGCAACACCCTAGCTTTGCACTATAACCACTTAAACAACTACCATCAGCCTTCTTCAACACCCCACCACATCCTGCCACCCCTGAACAACCCTTTGTAGCTCCATCGAAATTCAACTTCACCCAACTTTCACTTGGGAAACACCATTTCACTTCCTTCAAGTATTTTCTTAACCCCAACTCATCATACTTTTTATTGGATGCTAAGCACTCATCAGCATATTTACGAATAGAGAGATATGGTCGGTTAGGCATGGTAAACCCCTCCTCAAGTAACAATCTATTACGCCAATTCCAAATCATCCATCAACAAACAGCAAAAATAGTGGCCCACTCCTCTCTACTACTTAGATTATCCAAAAACCAAACAGAAATAGGCATAGTAAAAACCTGAGAGCATACCTTCATTGCACCCAACGCCTCCCATATCATACGAGATTCAGGGTAGCTTCTTAAGACATGGTCATAGTCTTCTACCCCAACTTTGTACCTACCACAATTTGGCACTCCCCCGAGCATTTTGGATCTGCGCAAGACTGTCAATAGCCTATCTTGCACTGCCAACCATAAGAAAACCTGGATTCTTCTAGTAACCTTCACCTTCCACACATGATTCCAAATCTCTTCCCTACCCCCATCTACAACCCCTCACCTTCTTTGATACAATTGGGCTACTGAAAAATCACCCCTTCTACCTCCTTTCCATACCACCCTATCCTCACCATCCTCAGCACAAGGGGAAGGAACTGCTTTAATTAATTGCTAGATATCATACGGAAGCTTTCCTTCCAACCAGGGACAATCCAACTCCCCATCCTTACCCATAACTTGATGCACCATCAGTTCCTCATCAATAACATGTTCAGATTCTACACAATGCTCTACTAATCTCCCACTACTTCCTAACCACCTATCCATCCAGAATTTGGTACTTCCTCCATTTCGTACCTCTCGGCCCACCTCTTTAGTAATGTTAGGACAAATCTTTGGAACATTCTTCCAAAGTAAAGAGTCATGGTTCCTCACTCAACATTCTACAAACAAATCAGCTCCTTTTCTATATTTTGCTTTTAAAACTCTAGCACACAACCTTTCCTACTTGGCCAACATATTCCAACTAATTTTGCCCAACAATGCTGCATTCATTTCCTTCATTCTTCTTATACCTACCCCTCCTTCCTCCTTAGGTCTACACACCTCCTCCGAACTGACTGCATGCAACTTCTTCTTCCCTTCTTCTGAACCCTAAATAAAGTTCCTCTGAAGCTTTTCTATCTCATTACACACCCCAGATGGAATGTGATCATGTTGCATCTGAAAATTTGCAACTTGAGATGTAACCAATTGGACTAAAGTGAGCCTCTCTACTAGTGACAATGAATGTGCCTTCCATCCACTAAGCTTCCTGTAAACTTTATCAATCAAAAACTAGAATTTGGCTCTAGAGTTCCGACCATGAGTTATATATGCCCCTAAGTACCTCCCTAAGTCCTCCTTACGCTGAAAGCCACTCATATTGAAAATTATATCCTGCTTGTCCATAGCCACATTCTTAGAAAAGAATATAGTGGTTTTCCTTGGGCTTACCTTTTGACCTGAGGCCTCTCCAAACAACCCCAAACACTTAAGAGCATTACTCATTTTCTCCACACTCGCCTCACAGAACAATAGCAAATCATCAGCAAAGAGTAAATATGAGATATATAACTTATTTCTCCTTACCCTTATAGGTATCCATTGTTTACTTTCCATTGAATCTGCAATGATACGAGATAGCTTCTCCATAGCAAGCACAAATAGGTACGAGAGAGTGAATCCCCTTGTCTAATCCCCCTAGTAGGCTTAAACTCCTCATTCTTGCTTCCATTTCACAACAACCTCATTTTTATTGATAATAAATAGTTTTTAATGATATTTACCACACATTCAGGAATCTCTAGCTCCTCTAATACTTTTATAACAAATCCCAAATTTAGTCGATTATAGGCTTTCTCCAAATCAATTTTGATTATCATATACCCTTTCTTCCCACTCATTCTATTCATCATGTGAGTCACTTCTTTCGTGATTATAATATTCTCTTGAATATTTCGTCCTGGCACAAAGTTAGCATGAAAGGGAGATACAACTTTATCCATTATCCCCTTTAGTCTACTCACAAAAATCTTGGTAAGTCCTTTGTAGAGCACATTGCATAGAGCAATTAGTCTAAATTATGTGACTAACTCTGGGTTATCCAATTTTTGAATCAATACTAGGAGAGTAGCATTTAGTTCCTCCACCCCTTCCAGTCTTTCCAACAAACGCTTAATCAACTCAACCACCTCCTTGCCTACCACCTCTTAATTCTTTTGGTAAAAGTTCGACGGGTACCCATCCTCTCCAGGAGCTTTAAACCCCCTTATGTTAAAAAAAGCCCTCCTTATTTCCTCCTCATCTAACTTTTTCCCTAACCTTCTTAACGCTTCACCACTTACTTCCCCCCACTGCTGTCTAGTCATATGACATACTCTGTTAACCTCTTTCTCCGAAAATAGCTTGACATAAAAGTCCTGAAACATTGCACCGATAACTTCTTCATCCTCCACCCATATCCCTTCATCATTTTTGAGGCTTCGAATCTTGTTCCTCCTCCTTCTAACCATGATTTTATTGTGATAATATCTCATGTTTCTATCCCCATGGTTGATCTATAGCCCCCTAGACTTTTGGTACCATAGTAACTCTTCTTGCCTCATTGCCCCTACCAACTCCTCCTCAAGTTCCTGCACCAGATCTATTAAAAAGGGGTTCTCAAAGTGATATGTACTCCTTTGAATGCCCTTTAGTCTTCTCCTTAACCCCCTTATTTTAAAATGAATGTGTCCAAACACCTCTTTGCTCCATAGTTTTAGATGAAACTCTAAATCCTTCAAATTTTTACATACATCTCTCCTTTTCACCCATTTGTCCTATAGGAACTCTCTAAACTTCTCATGATTAAGCCATGCAGCTTCAAAACGGAATGGTCTGTCCCTCACCACCTCTTCATCCCAACTGGATCCCACAATTAAGGGGTAGTGATCAGAGTTAATCCTTATACCTACTCGAACCATAGCATCATGAAATAATTCTTGCCACAACAGGTTGCATAAGCATCTATCTAGCCTTTTAAATACACGATCATGTCCTTGCCATTTAGGGCCCCTCCACGTAAAGAAAGGTCCACTAGATCCCAAATCTATTAGGCCCTTCTCCTTAATCCATTCCTGAAACCTTCTACATCGACCTTCATTCACCCTGCCTCCCCCTTTTTTGTCTAAGCAACTACTGATTTCATTCCAATCTCCTGCTAGTAACCATGGTTCCAACATATTCAAAGCAATTTCTCCTAGCCTCTCCCATAACTCTCCTCTTTGGCTTTCGTGTGGACTAGTATAAACCGCAGTAAAAAACCAAGAAGGATGATCACCCACAATCAATTTACAATGGATAAATTGCATATGTTTGGCAATCACACTTACTACCAATGTTGGATCATTCCACATGATCCAGATTCCTCCTGTAAAACCTATTGCCTCCATCACCTTGATAAACTAAAACCAAAAGATCGAATAATTCTTTTGGCTCTAGTCCCACTAACACGAGTTTCAAGTAAGACAACTATATCTCCCTTATGAACATGAAGTAGATTTTTTAAGGCCACAACAAAACCTTTACTTACTGCCCCTATACAATTCCACACTATGATTTGAACCATTTAAACTAGAGACAGGTGCTCCCCCTCCTTTTCACATACTTCTATTGTCCCATCAATTGCCAACTCATCTCCATTGCAATTCATCCTATCCTCCATATCCTCCCCATAGTATTGCCCCACATCTTCCACCAAGATCTTTGGGCCTTTTAAGTTAGAACTAGTCACTCCCATAAGATCCGGTGAAGGTTCATCCCCTAACCGCCCTTCCTTCACATACTGACCACCACCCCTATCACAGAGCCCTCCCCCCTTCCTTATTCCTACTCTCCACACCACTTTTAGAATGTTGCATAGTTGCCCTTTTTTGAACATTGGTTACATCAGTCAAAGGTTTCTTAGAGGCCTCCACTTCTTGAACTACTTTCGGCCCCTTGTCTTTCCTCTTTATAAAACGTCTGACTGGGACTTCCTCCACCCCTAAATCCTTAACAATGCTCGGGTTTACTTGCTCTAGCCCCTCTACTTCTCTTAGCATTTCAAATCGAGATGATACTTTGACATCATCATTCCACATCCTCCCTCTTTGATGCATTCTAATGCGTTGTACCACTCTTTGAGGACAATTAGTAAACTCCTTTGCCTTATTACCACCCTCCTCATTGCTCACCTCCATTACCGTCTCATCCTCCTTATGACCCTGCCACACCTCTCTTTGAAATGCCCAAATAAGCCACAATTTAGACACAAAGCATGCAAACTCTCATATTTAACATGTTTTAGCACCCTATCAACCATGTAATGCGGCAAAGAGGTTTGGTCAGATCTAACTCCACACATACTCTAGCAAACTTATTCCTACCCCTACTTGCCGTATGGATATCCAACTTGAGAACCTTGCCAATAGAACTAGCTAGATTATACATCACCTTCTTGTCAAACAATTCAACTTCTATCTCAGGAAATCTCACCCAGGCTGTTATTTTATCTATTCGTTCTGTTTTAGGATTAAATCCCAACCTCCAGCGCATAATGCTCAAATACTTATCTACAATCACCCAAGGACCCCCAGTTAAAGCTCTCTCATAATTCTCCCATTCCTAAAATGACACCACAAAAAATTCATTCTCTAAATCCCCTAATCTAATGTCACCCTTTTTAGCCCAAATCTTTCTTAACTTTGCCTCCAAGAGAAACAACCCCATTGATCCTCCAAACAATTTCATAATAACAGACTTAGTAAAAGGTTTGTAGAGACACTCTCTCTCATATTCATCAATCAAAAAATTAGGACACATTGGATCTGATAAGTCTATATAAATACCTGAATGAAGGCCCAGAATGTCATCAAATCCCACCCCTGGTGTAATATCCCAAAAAGTGATTAAGGGCTAATGACTTCAAAAGTGGATGTAATTATTGTTGAATAAATACTTTTGGAGAATGTGTGATGGGAATTTGGATATTTTAATGATTCCAATGGCTTCCTTGTGAAAATTCATGTGGGGAGAGTGTTTATTGTGAAGTTGGAACCATTGGGAACAATCGTGCTAAAGTTGAAAACTCTGTCCATTGAAACTCTGTACAGGGCAGCCAATTTGTATGGACGTTTTAAATAGACAAATGGTGTCTAAAAATTCTGAAATTTTCCAGTATTAAAGTTCACATGTCAAGCTTCAAAATAAACATATAATTTGTATCATTTTGATTTGTGACCTAAGAGTTTTGGATTTTTGAAGTTTGCCCAGCGAAATTAATTATTTTCTGGAACAGTATGCAAAGATTGAAATTCTGGGAATTTTGTGGTGATTTTCAGTAATGGCCAATATTTTTCCTATGAATAGGACTTAAATATCTTTCATTTGGCTTTGGAATCACCTCATTTCGATTTTTCTAGAATTAGTTATGATTTTTCAAAGTTTGGGCAGAAAATCTGCCAGAAAATCCGAAAATGGGAATTATGACATCATCTCACTAAAAGATGACATCAGCATGGAATTAGATATATTCTCATCTTCTTCAGCTCATTTTCTGTCGTGATGAACCAGCTGCACTAGTGAGAGAAAGTTGAGAGCTCTTAGAGAGAGAAAGAGGAGAAATCTCACAAGGTAAGCCGATTTCTCCGACGATTTAGCTCCTAACGCGTATAACTCCGACTCTAAGCTACTCCTCTTTATTCTTTAAGGTTGTGAAGCTCAAAATTTGGTGTTTCAAAGAGGCTAGGGTTCAGCCAAATTTGGGAAAAGCTAGTGGGAGCTTGAGGTAACTTCCAAACTTTCATATATTGCTTATTCTGGCTGCTGTGGGCAATTTAATCGGTGAAATTTCGCCGGATTGCCATTGGTTTTAAAGTTTGGAAATGATATGGCCTAGGGGTTATGCTGCCCAAATTGGGTCTTAATGTTAGTTTTAACCTAATGTAATGGTTAATAAAGTGGTTAGGAGTGGAAAGGAACGCGTTTACGGAGCCGAAATCGTAAAACCCCGATTTTCCCCGGAGAACTCATAAATTTCGGCCAGCTCTAGAAATGGGTCTTAGAGTTGGATTTTCAATGATTTGATGGTTCCATTGAGTTCAGGAGCGAAAATTAGGTGGGGTTACAGTTGGCCACTTTTTCGGAAAAGGCCAAAAAAGCATAATTACGAAAACGCCCCTGAAACCCTTGAAGTAGGGCTGCCAAGGGTAAATTTGTAATTTTACATTGAATTTGATAATTCCGAGTCCGGAAATAGATTCCTTGGGCAGAAATATGTTAGGATAGCCCATATTAGAATTTCGGGAAAAGTGCAGCCGGACCGGGTACGGCGGGCCCGGGCCGGGTCCCCGGGGGTAGTTTTGTAAATTTTCATTATAGACTCATATAACCCCAAGTAACACTATGGAAGTGTCTAAATGGTGCATTTGGAATTGTAGGATTCGATATTTGCCGCCCTCGGGAGCCCGCAGTGCCAAGAAACGTCGGGAAAGGATCAGGTAGTGACTCTCTCTCTTATACTATGTATAATGCTCTGTATGTGTGTGTTATCATTGTTATGTGATGATTCTTTGATGCTGCTGCGATTACAGCTGGTGATAGCTGTCGTTTACAGCGCAAGCTGTCGTTTACAGCGTAAGCTGTCGTTATTGTGATTACAGCGTAAGCTGTCGTGATTATTATTACAGCGAGAGCTGTCGTATTATGCATACAGCCGTGAGTGCTGTCGTTTGTGGTGAAAACCATGTATCTTTGAGATTGCTGCTGCTGTTGCTGGTTGTGATTTATATACATGCTTTGTGTTATGCATTGTGTGAGTGGTTTGTTACTACTGGGATTCTCTCGAATCTCATTCTTTCCTATGACTAACATTTCAGACAGGGCATGTGGCTCAAAGGAGAAGCGGCCAACCCGAAGCACTTAGGACCCTTAGGGGTATAGTTGATTTTTGAGATGTTGGTTATCTACTTTAAACTCGGGATTACTGTATATCCTGAATCAGGAACACTACATTCGATTTTGGTTGTGTAATCCCCTAGTAGATACTTGTAACCTCTAGATTATATATGTATAGGACCCGGGAGTTGCCGGGGATTTGGTTATACACTCTGTTATACATGAATGTAGATAAACTGCACAGGTAATTATATTCGAATTTTGAAATGGAGACCAGGAACAGGAAGAGATTTTGAATGTTTTGTGAAAACCCTACTACAAAGTAGGAGATTGAAATAAGTTTAAGTTATCCGATGGTCTCTAATCCGAATTAAATGTGCATTATCGAATTATAATTACGTGATTAAAGGCAGGGTGTTACACCTGGTCCAGTATCAGCACTTATTCCATTCATTGAATTACTACTGTCATCATCCCCAACCAGAAACCATTGATTTCTCTATTTTGCCTTAGCCATAAGTGAGTGGCGATAGCTCATCGTCGTTCCTTTCCCCTCAAGCCTCACCTCTAGTTCGCGCATCCACTCCTCAAAGCGTGGAGGGACAGAAATCTACCCAGTGAACTCACGTCCAAGCCCTTTCGCTTTCCTCTTCCCCTTGTGCGCCACTCCCGAGTCCTCCTCTACCGGAGAAGTAACCTCCGACTCCATCGCAGCCTCCGTTCAAGTCGACTACAGCACACTGCCCCTCAATCACAGTGCGTGATGAGGGGCTACTCTCTAAACTCCGCCGCAGTGGGTGACAGAGAAACACATCAAACCGTCGGCCACCAAATCAGTGGCGAGCCACGCGAGGAACAGTAGATGCCCTATCAGAGACAAATTTTCACGCGTGTAGATCTCACAAGCTATTTTTTGAGCTGTCTTTTTTTCTATTCTCTTTCTTGTAAAACCCATCAATCTTTATTATGGAAGACATGTGGTTGGATACACTACTAATACAAAAAAGGGAGAATTAGTCACATAATTTCATTCCATCGCTAATCTGTCACTGATCCCTTACAAATTTCATCACTATAAATAATGATGGAATTTTCCCATCACTAAATTAGTGACAGATTAGCATTCAATCGCTAAATTACATCATTAATCCATATCTAATTCCGTTACAAAAAAATTGTCGACAAATATTAGTGAAGAAAAAATTCTGCCACTGATTTTCGTTCCTAATCCGTCACTAATTTCTGTCAAAAAATCTTTGTGATGGAATTAGCGAAAATTTTTTTGTCATTGACTTCCATAACTAGTCTGTAAGAATTTCCATCACTAAGTGTTTTGTGACGGGATTATTGATGGAATTTTCCAACACTAATTTATGTCGCAAACCAATTTGTGATGAAGTTTGTGACACAAAAAATTCTGTCACTAAGTTATGCTGCTAATCCATTACTAATTTCTGTTACAAAATAGTTTGTGACAGATTTGTGACAAAAAAATTCCATTGCTAATTTAAAGTTGTATTATTTAAGATTATAATCCTACAACCATTTATACAAGGGATAAGAGGCAATTTTAACAATGAAGTTATAGGCAAAGAGCATTTGGCACCATTAAGTTCATATAAGTGTAAAAATATACATGAACATAATAAAGAGGTGTAGTAATCAATGTTTTAAAAACTGGACCGGACGTTGAACCAGAGAAGTTAACAGGTCATGGGTCGTATGGTCGGACCGACAGTTGGACCGATGACATAATAATTCAATAAAAATAATATTATAAGTATATATAATTATATAAATATAAAAAATAAATATGAAATTTTAGCAATACTTAAAAATAAACACAAACAATATTTTAAATGTATCATCTTTCCCAAATTCCTAATTCTAATATATTGAAATCATTAAAAATAATACGATAACATATCAATAATACCAATAACATGTTCTCGACCCAATAGCCAATATGATATGACCTGAAACGATCAAAATGATAAAATAATTGAACCATACTGAGCGAATCAAAAATCTTCTTAGACACTGATCCAACCGTACAATCCGATCCGTTCCGGTTTTCACTTTGCCAGTAAATACCCAGTTGTTAGCTCCCACTAATGTAGGTCACTTTATTGTTGTGGGTCCCACAAGGTCTGTTGCTGTCATTTATTAATGCATTTGACCATTCAAACGTGGCAGGAGAGGATGGAGCTCAATCCGACAGACTCCATGAACAAAGAGCACGCATCACTATTCATCATCCTCGTTATCAAGGGGGCAGAGGGCGTCTGGACTTTTCATCCTCAAAACCAGTGGAGAGCGAGAGCACGACTGAACCAGTAGTGAACCAACATAAAGTGGAGAGACCAGAGGACACCGTTGGTAGATCCTGTTCTTCTTCTTCTGTAGCTAAACCAAGGGAGAGTTACAAATATGGAGGATCGAGGCAAAGGGTTTCTTAGGTAAGGAAATGGTTGTTCGTGAAGCTATAAATGAATTAAAGGGGTTTGGGTTTTGGGTATGTGGGATTTTCTTGTCTAGTCTATGCAGCAATTGGAAACCCCACTTGGGGATAAGAAATATTGCAGGAGGTTTTGATGATTCTTCGGTTTTTAAACTTGATTTCAGAATTAGTGAGTTGATATTGACAAAGGAAAGTGCCTTTATTGAAAGAGATTGTAGAGATAAATGGTTTGTGGCTAACCCTTTTGCTGCTTCAAATACTGGGAAATTTAGAGCTTCATGTGTTGGAGAAGCTCAAAGATGATTAGAAAAAGGAGGCGGATGATTTGTTTGGAAATGTTATGGCTCAAAGAATTATTGAGTTAATTGATTGCTTTGGAATAATCACACAACCCCATAAATCCGTTGCTTGATGTGTAAATGCTCTTGGTTTATTTGATTCTCATGTTCATTGTAAGTTTTGAATCTCATCGGGCAAACAAGATAGATGGAGAGAAGAAGGGTCAGAGATGAGCGAGGCTGCGACGCACCACCAAAGAAAAAGTAACGTCATCTAGGACATTTAACGAAAATGGTAATATTGCACCATTTTAATAAGTTTGTGTCTATTTTTACACCCATATGAATTTAATGGTGTCACACGCTCCTCGCCTAAAACTTTATTGTTAAATTGCTCATTCACTCTTTATGTAATAACGTAATTGATAATATAATGATTTAAATATGTTTTCAATTAAAAAATATATTAATGTATTTATGGGTTTGTTGTTAACTAGGGCATCGTCATCATTGATCTCATTGTTAGGCACTTATTGAGATAGAAAGATGAATTTTCAAAAAGCTTACTTTATATTTCATTAAGATCAATCCTTCTTTTGTCTTAATGATAATTAAATAAATATGATAAGGGTTATATTCCATACATTTATGATAACAAAATATGATTAAGTGCTTCCCTAGTAGATAGGAAAAACTTAGTTATGATCTTGAGTAAAGTCATGATAGTTGTGGTTAATATTATTAGAAGAAGACATGACTAATCGAATGAATCATTAAGATAATCGATTATAGGAACAATATAATCTAACAAGAAAACAACATACTAAGTGTGTGTTTGGGTGTAGCTTTTGGGCACCCTTAAGCCCAATTGAGACTACAAAAGCCCAATTGCTAGCTGTGATTTTTTTTGGAGTGTTTGGTTGATTGGATTAGATATTGGGCTTTTGATAAAATAACCACGTTTGGAACAAGCTCAACACTGGAGCTTTAATCAAAAGCTCGATCAAAAGCTCAACACTGATGCATCCTATTTCGCACGAGGGTTCTCATCTTTGACGTCCAGATGCTGGGACAAGATGCCTATTATATTATATTAAATAAATATTATTATTTTTTCTCAATTTGGATGCGCCAGAAAATCATCGGTGAGAATCATTTTCCAGAGTTAGGCTTTTCATTACTAACAAATTTGTTCTCATAAGAATCATCATTATAGTTTTACCAAAAAAAAAAAAAGCATCATTATAGGATCATAACAAATTAGATTGTGCATTTTTTAATTGTCTAATTTCCCAACCTAACTATTATAAATTTTTTATAATTTTTAATTACATTTCTCTTTTATCATTATCACAAAAGCCCAATTGACAATGGTTGTTCCAAACACACCAATTTTTTTATTTTTGCAAAAGCCCAATTGACAATCGTCAATCCAAACACAAATCACATTACATAATTTAGCTTTTATCAAAAGTAATATCACAACAAGCCCAATTGAAACAAGCCCAATTGACAATCGTTGTTCCAAACACACCCAATGTGCTTTAGTAAAGAAGTTTATTTGAAGGTATTCAAATGAGTTAAGCAGCTATAAAAACTACATAATCGAGTACAAATAACCATTTTTCTTATTTAACATGATTAGATTTTATAATAATTATATATTTTTTTGTATTTAGAAGTTTTTTCTAATTATATAATGATGAAATAAATTGGTTGAAAATATCTTCTATTTAGATAATATAATTTTAAAATGTGGATTAAATTGATATGACATCAAATTAAAAAGATAATTTGATTTAGTCACACTTAACTCACAGTATAGACTATGTCATACTCTTATATTAATTTTATCTTTTTCAGAGTATTTACGGAAAATGATATGCGGTTCGGTGGGCAATACAATAATAGCATAAATATATTGATATTATGTGCATGATTACTAAAATTCTCCATATGAGTTCGTACTTGATAATCACAATCAATGTAGTCGTACAGGGCTACTAGGGTGTCTAAACCCATCCCAATGAAACGAAAATATCTTCTCGTCTTCATTCCACAACTGCAATCCTCTCATATAGTTCTCTTATCTGATCTTTGCATACCTTCTATATTCATTTGTCTAAATTGTTGGTAGGGGAGGGTGAAATTCGAGATAATCTCAGTAGGAAAATACTACCAATATGTATACAGGATAAGTGTTTAATGCATTACATGCGTGCAATACATAAACTCATGCTAACACAATGATATATCTGCGTGCTCAATGTTCAAACAACATACTTATGGCCGTAACATAATTAGAACAGAGCTTTAATAATTCATATATGTTTCACATAATCATGCAAATCGGTAACATGCATCAATACACCAGCACAAATATCAAATACATGCAGGAGAGGTAAGTTCCCTACCTTAGCCCTTTTTGATCCTTAAGTAAGCTCCTCGAATTTCGTGCCTCATAATACATGCCAAACTTGATCCTAGAATATCAAATGTACAAGAATTAGATTAAAATCCATTCATGTACCATTTTAGGAACTTCCATAACGTTTATAGTGGTTATATAAGCCTATTGTGAAAATTTACCAAAATACCCCCAGGGACCCGGCTCGGCCGGGCCGTGCCGTACCCAGTTGACCGTACGTTTCCTGAAATTTTGACCAGGGCTATTCTGAGTTATTTTCTCTTAAGGAATCCATTTTCGGATTTAGAATTACCAAATTCACTGCTAAAAAACTAGAAGGTCCTTGGCAGCCTCAATTTTAGGGTTTCAGTGGCGTTTTTGTAATTATGTTTTTTCGTGCTTTTCTAAAAAAGTGATCAACTGTAACCCCATCTAATTTTCCCCTCTGAACTCAATAGAATCATCAGAATATTAAAAATCCAACTCTAACCCCTCCAAACAGCACTGGCCAAATCCTAAGATTCTCCGAGGAAAATTAGGGTTTTCTATGTCTGATTCTGCATATTTGCTCCTTTATATTCCTAACCACCTTATTAACTATTTAATTACATTAAAACCACCATTTAGACTCAATTTGGGCAGCACAACTTTTATGACACTACATTTCCCAAATTCAAAATCAGAGCAAATTAATTAGAATCTTACCAATTAAACTACTCACAACAGACAGAGCAATCAATATTCGAAGTTTTGGAAATTACCTCTTCTTCCTTTGGCTTTTCCCCTTCTTGGTTAAAAATCCTAGCTTCCCAAGAACTGAATTTGTGGTTCACAAACCTTAAATTATATAGAAGAGAAGCTTAGGAGAAGGATTGTACATGTTAGGTACGAATTCACCGAAGAAATCGACATACCTTGTGAGTTTTCTTCTCCTTCTCTCTATAGAATCCAAATTCTCTCTCTATCTGGCAGCCTTGACGTGAAATGGGAAAAGGAAGGTGTTGATGTTGTTTTTGTCATATATATATATATATATTATATGAAATTTAATTATTCAGTTAAGTTCCATTTTTGGATTTTCTAGCAGATTTTCTGCCCAAATTTTGAAAAGTCATAACTAAATTTGTAGAGATCGTATTGGAGTGATTCCAAAGGCTATAAAACCCTTATTAAGTGTAATTTCAAGGAAAAATATAATCTTTAGCTAACGGGAAGCTCAAAATTTACAAAATTTAAATCTTTGGACATTGTTCCGGAAACTTTCCAATTTCATTGGGTAAATTTCAAAAATTCGTAACTTTTTGTATGCAGCTCCAAAAATTACCCATGACCTATCAAACTAAATTTTAGGATGTTTACTTTAACCCAATAGAATCTCATAATTTTTTTATCATCATTTCCCTATTTAAAAATGTCACACAATAAGACTGCTACACAGGAAAACTCACCAGTAGCAAAAATCAACTTTTACAAACTTGTGTTTCCACATCATAATGTTGTGTGTGACCCCTAATTGCCTTGTTTTGTCATTCCATGTACTCTTTTAAGTCACCATTTTATTCCCTTAAATATAAGGAATTTTGGTGACCGAAATTCGGGATGTTACAGAATAATTAAATTTTATTATAATATCTCCAAATTATTTAATTTTTTTAAATAAAAAAATCAAATTTTATAATAGCTAAATTTTTCAATAATTAGATTTTTTTCATAATTATAATTTTCTTAAATAATTTAAATTTAAAATTATTATAAAATTATAATATAGATATATAAAAATTATTAATTCATATTTATTATTGAAATAATAATATAATATATTTTGATTTTTAATATAATATTATATACAAATAAAAATACAAAATTTATAAATACAAACGAAAAATAAAATATATATTAAAATGAATAAAGAAGATATTAATAACAAAAATTTAGATAGAATATTTTTCTTTCTAAAATGGTTACGTAAAATAAAATAAGAAAACTAAATTGAAATATTTAATAATATATTAAAATTTATATTTCTATTTGGGTTTGTAAAGTGATACATATATATATATATATATATATATAGGATTTTGCATTTAAATTACTCACGTTCATCTCATCTCAATTGGCAAAATCACTGGCACGTGCGTGAGAGGTTATGGCTTTAAATCCTAGCTTGGTCAAAAAAATGCAACCAATTTGTGATGTGGACACATGGCAGGTGATGGAGGACGACATGTGGAGGCCGGTGGCGAGGTGGCGGTAGCTAATTGGGACATGATAAAAAAGATATTTTGTGACAGAAATTCAGTCACTTATTAGTGAAAGAAAATTCTGTTGCTAACTTAGGGGATAGCCTATTCCAATTTTGTGAAGGATTAGCTACGGAATTTGTTTTGTCCCTAATCCATTGTTAATTTCAGGGATAGCCTATTCCAACTTTGTGATAGATAATGAAGGAAATTTTCTGTCACTAATTAGGGACGGCAAATTTTCATCACTAATCTGTCACAAATTATGGACAGAATTCAAAATTCTGTCACTAATCAATTAGTAATGGCATTTTTACTGATAGAACAAATTTTGTCGCTAATCCAATTCCATCACTAATTTTCTGCACTAAATTGATTAGTGATAGAATTTTTGTCACTAAATTCCATCACTAATTTGATATTTTTTTGTTGTTGTACAGCTATGATTGCTCTTCATTTACCCAAATGACTAACCACTGTTTAACAATCATTCCACCTCTAAATCACACAACTTTCTACTCCTTTAAACCAAACAATAAAAACAAAGCATCAATGCAATAGACTCCTACGACCTTATTTATAATAATGCTTGGAGTTTATAAAAAGTAACTTTCCAATTAT